>CM060598.1:9441506-10641506 GCA_030578255.1 Tiaroga cobitis
CGTTTGTAGTTTCCCAACTCCCCTCTATTATTGCCTTTGTGACCAACCAACACTGAGGGAAAACACAGGGTTTAAAAGAACTGGGACTAATGGGATAATTAACAGAACACAGGTGAAGAAACTGAACACAAACGAGGAGCGGGAAAAACTAACAGGACTAAACCAAAATCACACTGACAGGGGGAAACAAGATCCCAAAACTGAACTAAACACACTGAAACATGACACATACAAGTTGTCGATTTAGATGAATTAACGAGTTTGCAGAATTATTCCTCTCCTATAGCAACAAATGAATCAAATTTTTCCTCAGGGAGACTACAATGCACTCCCTGATGCGATACTGTAGACCAGCGGTCGGGAACCTATGGCTCGCGAACCATACCTGGCTCTTTGGCAAAAATCATGTGGCTCGCGAGGTCTCTCACCCTTTACCAACAAACGAGCGAAACAAAAAAATAAGACACATCAATACAGATCGGCTCTCTGCAGAAAAATCTGCCAGTTAAAATTCCCTTGTAGCACAGTCTACCGAAGTTAGTTAAACGTTTATGATAATAAGTATATTCATGTTGTACCGGCAAAAGAGCGTATTCAGTGCTGGTCGCGCTCGCGAGTGTTACGAGTCATCAGAGCAATCAACTTGTCTCTGTGATAACCTACAGCTCCTGCACTGGGATTCAAGCAGCTGCAGCTTGTTTAAGGTAGGCCTAATGGCGAAAAGCAGCAAAAAACGTAAAAGAAGGCTGTAAACTTTAATACTTTCACTTTTGCCGCTGAAACCCTTTATGACACATGATAAATGGGTCGTATTTTTGATAATCCACGCAGATTTCAGTTAAAGATTCTGTTTTAATTTATTAATTACAAAAATTGAAGGAATGAAAAAAAGAGCAGGATGTGCTTTATATTGAAAAGAAATATTAAAAGCGCGATAAGTCGCGAAAGAGAACGGAATTACTGGCAGGATGCTGTGTGCGCGCGCCGAGCGCAACACGGAAAAGCATAGCCTTTGTCTTCGGTTGCGCACCTAAACGGCCAAATAAATACAGAAATACATAAAAATGGCAAGTCGAGTATTCACGTAAACACAGTAAATGTAAGTACTGTGTTCTCTCTCTCTCTCTCTCTCTCTCTCTCTCTCTCTCTCTCTCTCTCTCTCTCTCTCTCTCTCTCTCTCTCTCTCTCATGCAGACAGAGAGGATTTATGCTCATCAGTTGACAACTCAACCTCACAGTGAAAGCCCTTCACTAATATTGAAACTTTGCTAAATATTTGTTTGTTTTTAGCCTAATGCTGTTGAAATTTTATTGAAAAAAAGCACGTCTTTAATAATAATATTATATAATTATTTTACTGTGGCTCTTTTGGAAAAATGCATTAACCAAAAATGAAAAAATGGCTCTTTGGTCAAAAAAGGTTCCCGACCCCTGCTGTAGACAGTTGCATAGTTATAATTTTGTCCCTGATATTATCAATCTTATAAGTGAAGAAGTTCATAAAGTCATCACTGCTGTGTTGCTTGGACACTACTGAGCTTGGAGCTTTCTTTTTTGGATTATGTTTATTTTCTTCTAATAGGGTTGAAAAATAAGCAGATCTAGCAGCTTTTAAAGCCTCTCTGTAAGCAATCGAGCTCTCTTGAAATACCTCTAGTTTAGTTTTCTTCCAGTTGCGCTCCATTTGTCTGGCTGCTCTCTTAAGGGCCCGGGTGTGCTCGTTGTACCACGGCGTTGGACTATTTTCTTTAATTTTCTTTAAGCGCAACGGAGCAACTGCGTCTAAAGTGCTGGAAAAGAGAGAGTTAAAAGTTTCTGTTGCAATATCAAGTTCTTCTAAGCTATCCGGGATGCTGAGATGATGAAACTGATTAGGAAGATTATTGATAAAGCAATATTTAGTGGCAGAAGTTATAGGTCTAACGTATTTATAACACGGAGTCGGCTTTGCAGCCTTGGCTAAATGTAATTTACATGAGACTAGATAATGATCTGAGATGTCATCGCTCTGCTGCAGAATTTCAACGGCATCAACATCTATTCCATGTGATAATATTAGATCTAGAGTATGATTACGACAATGAGTAGGTCCTGACACGTGTTGTCTAACTCCAATTGAGTTTACAATGTCTTTAAATGCCAATCCCAATGCATCTTTTTCATTATCTACATGTATATTAAAATCACCAACAATTAGTACATTATCTGCAGCCAATACTAGTTCTGATAGAAAGTCCGCAAATTCTTTGATAAAATCTTTATGGTGCCCTGGTGGCCTGTATACAGTAGCCAGCATAATTCTCAAATGTGATTTATCGTTTACACTATATATTTTTACATTAAGCACCAATACTTCAAAAGAAGTATATTTAAAACTAGATTTCTTAGTGTTTTTGAAAATATTACTATAAATTACAGCAACACCTCCCCCTTTGCCTTTCAGACGAGGTTCATGTTTATAACTGTAATATAACTTGTGGGGTTGACTCATTTAAAGTAATGTAATCGTTTGGTTTTAGCCAGGTTTCTGTCAAACACAGCACATCTAGATTATAATCTAAAATCATATCATTAACTATGAGTGATTTTGGAGTAAGGGATCGAATATTCAGCAACCCAAGCTTTATCATTTGCTCATTTGTATTATATCTGTTTTTTATTTGTTGAACATCAATTACATTTTTAACCTGACGTTTTTTGGATTTCCAAATTCGGGGAACAGACACAGTCTCTATATGATGATATCTAGGTGAAAGGTTGATTTTTGAGGTAAGATAACCTGCATGTTTGTTTTTAATGTAATTTATTTGATTTGTTTAGATTGCATTCTCTGTATTGTATTGTATTGTAAACTCATTTAGTTTGCGAGCGCTGTTGCGACTAAGCAGTAGCAGTTTGCCTCAGCTTTTCAAAAATGACAATAAACGTTTAAACAAACGTTTAACGTTAACTGTCTGTGTGATATGCTTAAGTTGTTTTATATCTATGGATTTTATTGTAGCCAAGTAAAGTGTTGATTTGAGATGCTATATAAATGGATCAAACATGTTTAAGTCGCTGTCGGCTGCTTGGTCGTCATAAAAAAAAAAAACATTTGTCTTAATTAACTTTATAAATAAATGAAAATAAACTTACCGGTAACTACTTTGCCATTGAGAACAAAACATATCTGTTTTAATGACTGCAACATAGGGCAGGCTGTGTAATCATATATATATATATATATATATATATATATATATATATATATATATATATATATATATATATATATATATATATATACAGGGTTCCAGACTGCGACCAAATTGGTCGCATATGCGACCATTTTTTGAGAATGTGCGAGTAAAAATTGTATGTGGTCGCATTTGTGCGAGTGGACGCTCGCGCAACAGAACGCCGTTGTATCAGCAGCTACAGTCCGTAACTTATGTTCAAAATGAACGAGTACATCATCAATCCATTTTCCAAACCGTGTTTTTGACTTATCCTGAATCACTACGGTACGCCTATAATAAGCGTTTATATTCGGACTATTTTATCCCGGGGTCGACTCGGTTGCGGAGTTGCCCAGTGCCTGCGTGACTCGCCATAGACATTAACGGAGAGAAGTAGCTCCGGCTACAGTGTTCTTCCGCAAGACACTTGCAGTTTATTGACGAACGTAGACGTCACGCGCATTGCACATTGATGGTGAAACGCGCCACGAATTCAGGAATTAAAGGGTTAGTTCGCCCATTTAAGATATGAAGTTGTATGCAATCCTCACCAGCACTATAGTGCATACACACTGACCCACTCTGTAGTCACCTCCCTGGTCAGAGTTCTGGCCGCAAAAAACGCAGTTTTGAGGCCCCGGAAACTAACCGGGAGTATTTTCTTGAAAAACTTCCAGCGGCCAGAACTCTGACCAGGGAGGTGACTACAGAGTGGGTCAGTGTGTATGCACTATAGTGCTGGTAAGGATTGCATACAACTTCATGTCTTAAATGGGCGAACTAACCCTTTAAGGCATATAGAAATTAAAAGGTCTCACCCGAGCCCCTTCCTACGTCTCTCAGCGGTTAGATGAGAGTAAAGGAAATTATTATCAAATGCAGAAGGTAAGGAGTGTGAGATTTCTGATTTTTGTTACAACTATAAACTTTGATAACGAAAAATCTGTATCAGCGTATTATAATACTGTAATCTTTTCAAATGTAATGCATACATTTGAATGTTTAATGATTTTTAAAAGATAGAAAGATGATAATAGACAGACAGACAGACAGATAGAAAGATAGATAGATAGATAGATAGATAGATTGTATATAATTCAAATGTAAAATGCTTAAAATTACAGACTAAAATTACTGTCCAAAATCCTGAAATTTGGCCATGATAATTACCAAATATTACATGTGTTTTTATATAATAAATTACAGGTATTTATGCTGCAACCCATAAAGCCTTTACTAGCTTTGGTCCATTTAACCCCTATTCATCAGCATGCATTGATTAATCCCATGGCATGTAGCAAAAAAAAAAGGAAGGTGCGACCAAATCATATGCTGGTGCGACCAACTGAGAAAGTTGGTAGCACCAGTGCAACCAGTGGAAAAGTTAGTCTGGAGTCCTGATATATATATATATATATATATATATATATATACATATATACCCCCCCCCACTCGGGTCCCACTCGGGTCCCTCCGAGCGGGCCTCAAACCCGGGTCTCCGGCATGAGAGTCAGGCGCTCTAACAAGCAGGCTAAAGACTGCAGCCCCTAGCATCTGTCGCTAGAGAGCCTTTTTTTTAGATCAGAGGAGTGAGGTTTACTCGCACAGCAACTACTAGCTGGCCTCCGTTACACCCACCCCCCTAAACCTCACTCCCATCCGGGTCACGGCACCAATGTAACCCCCCCACCCGGGTCCCACTCGACCCGCTCCGAGCGGGCCTCGAACCCGGGTCTCCGGCATGAGAGTCAGGCGCTCTAACAAGGAGGCCAAAAAGACTGCACCCCCTAGCATCTGTCGCTTTTTTTGAGATCAGAGGAGTGAGGTTTACTCGCACAGCAACTACTAGCTGGCCTCCGTTACATATTTTTTTTTTACATAAACGGGCTCGGGTCGGACTCGGCTGATCATTCTGATGATCTGTCGGACACGGCCCGGGCTAGGGCCTGAGCGTCTCGGACCAGGGCTAGGCTAGGGCCTAGATTTAAGGCCCGTGCAGGGCTCTACAAATGAGTTTAAATATATGTATTGTTTTGTTTTGTTTTCTTTCTCTGTATAAAACATCACTGTACATCATTTATTTTTATGGCAAATAATTGTTGTAATTGTTTAACCTAAAGGCACTTTCTCCTGAATTTCTAAACTCTATAATTATATAATTCAGATATATCAAGGCTGTGATCTAGTGGCTCCAACATTGCACTTGTGCTAAAGTGGGTGGGATGACATTGAAAATCATTTTTTTATCCTGCATTCCCACCTACTCCCATTCTTTCTTGTCTTTTATTATGCCATTAAGTTAATGTGGAAAAAGGGCCAATAATAATACATTACAGAAGAAAGAAATCATTCAGTGGTGCGTTTCCCAAAAGCATTTTTAGCCAACTACAGTCGCAAGTTCCGTTGAACTCTGTTGGTAATGACGGAACTGGCGACCACAGTTGCTTTTGGGAAACGCACCCCAGACTGACTTGGCTACAAATGATTTATCAAAGGTCAATGCACCTTTAACTGAAAATAGAGGCTTGACCAGTACTAGCAGTTGCAGTTATTGTCAATACTTCATGCTATCATTTGACAGTGTCTTTAGATAAAAGTTGGCTGATTAAGACATTAAAGTGACTGAGAACAGTGCTTCATGGCTTTCATTAAATGTACCTGTCTGATTTTTAATAATTGATCACAATAACCAGTTGAAATGGAACGTCAGCGGGCACCTGACACTGCACCCAATTTAAAACAAAGAATCCAACCATATTCACAAAACATTATTGCGCCTCTTCTGGTGGTCAGGTTGCCATGGTATTGAATTTGTTTTGTGTTGATTTTTGTGAATTACAAAAACAAACACCAAAAATCATTGTTACAGTATAGGAAAGTATGAATAGGATAGTTCACCCAAAGATTTAAATTGTGTTGTCATTTATTCCCCCTCATGTGGTTCCAAACCTATAAGATTTGAGCACAAAATAAAATATTTTGAAGAATTTTGGTAACCTAATAGCATTGTTTACCATCGACTTCCATTGTGTGGTTATTTCTCAAAATATCTTTTGTATTCCAAAAGAATTGTAATGTTTTTTTGTGAACTATCCCTTCAAACCCTATTTTGAGGACTTCCTTATAGGTAAGTATAATTTAATATAATAGTCAAGTGTTGTGTGGGAAAGACTAAACACTCAAATAACACAAAGATGATAAAGAAGGTGTACATCCAAACACAACTACGAATAGATGAGACCAGACAAAGACACACAAACAGAACTGAACTTAAATAGTGAGAGGATAACGAGATGATTGATAGGTGCACAGCTGAAACTAATGAGTGTCCATGACAAACTAACTAAGGAAGAACGGTACTGATTGAAAACAAGAGTCCATGTGGTGTGAGAGTGTGACAATAATATAATATAATATAATATAATATAATATAATATAATACATTTTATTAAGTAAAGCTTTTCAACTGTATCAACAGGGCTGCGTTCAGCCCCCACAAAACGTTGCTCAACGTTTTTTAAAAAGAAACGGTGATGCTTTGAACACACTGTTCTGATGACACAAGAGTTGCAACTATGGCAGCTGAGAAGGCCATTCTTTGTGTTCTTTGTGAAGAATTTTCGGAGCCTGATGTAGCCGGTATAAATGTTTAATACTACAAAATATGCCCGATGTTACAGTTGCACTTGCCGCCCAGAACACAAGAGAACATCCCAATCGAGTGAAGGGATTTGTGGAAACTGAAATGGAAGCACACATCTTACCTAATTCAGACTAAAACACATCTATTTAGCCTCACATACTGACTTTATTTGTAGTTCATACTGTTTTAATACCCTGTATTTTCTTTCTCATTTTTAGGAAAAGCACTTAATTACCATTGTTTATTTCTATACCAAATGTCATACACTTGCAATGAAGCTAGAAATATAAACAACTACATCATTATGTTGATATCCTATATTTTTACAATAAAACTTACGACAAACATGTCTTCTAATATCCTCAGTTGTTACGTATACCGAGCTGCATCGAACACATTTGTAAATTACTTTCCTTGAACCCATTGTCCGAGTTCACTTTAATACCGCGTGCTTTATATACATGTTGCTGCTGATTGGACTGCAGTTCTGACACACCCACCAAACAAGAGAAAACGTATTTCAAACCCCGTTGCACACCGGTGCACGCCGTTTCCAGGAAACATGACGTTCAACCCGGAAACCGGAAACGTTGCGCACCATTTTGAACTTGAACGTGCCCCAGATTTAAACAAATATCTTATTAGCCAATCACAGCAACAGCAAATCAATGCCTGTAGAATGCATGTAATCAATGCATGGTCAAGACGTTCTGCTGAAGTTCAAACTGAGCGTCAGAATGGGGAAGAAAGGTGATTTACTTTGAATGTGGCTTGTTTCATGGTTGTTGGTGCCAGGGCTGGTCTGAGTATTTCAGATCAAACTTTTGCCCCATTGTGCTCCTCCAATTAAGCATTGTTTACATGCCACTGCAGCCTACCTGAGTATTGATGCTGACCATGTCAATATCTTTATGACCACAGTGTACCCATCTACTGATGACTACTTCTGTCAGGGTCCCGCCGTGACAGTCTTGTCTGTTTTGTCACTGTTTAATGTTTCCTTGTTTGTCTTGTGCTTGAGCACATGGCTTTGTCTTTTTTTGTGTTGGCCATGTGCTCCTCTTGTACCGCCTCCTTGTTTCTCGTTACCACGCCCCCTTATTTAGTCCATGTCTAGTCCTCATTTCACTAATTGTGCTCACCTGATCCTCATGTGCTCTGGTCCCTTTATATTGTGCCTTTTTCCCTCTTGTCTTTGCTGGTTCGTTTTGTGTGCTTTGTGGTTTATTCCTGTTTGCCTTGTGTGTATGGTTAAACCTAGTTCTTGTTGTGATATTGGTAGTGATGGGCAGATCGAGGCTTCGTGAAGCAATGAAACAGTCGAAGCAAATGTGCCATTTTGTTTCGAGGCTTCGAATCAATCCGAAACCCGTCTCCACGGTGACACCTAGTGGTCACTTGCAGGTGTTGATCTGAAACAACCTTTACAAAGAGCTAATAAACAAATGTGTTGTTTTTTTTTTTTTATTATTGTATTTTTGTAATATATGAAGCTTGTAACCTGTAGTCTCTGCACCCTGCAGAATGGCAGGATGAATGCTCCTCAAATGGCGCATCATGGATGATGTATTGTTGCAGTAGGCTAGCTGCCGATCACAATACACACATCTCACTTTATTTGGGGTTTCCAAATGGAAATGCTCCCACACCACAGATGTACGGCATCTCTTCTGTGGAGCCTCCATTTCTATCTATCTATCTATCTATCTATCTATCTATCTATCTATTTTATATGTAGCCTATCTATCTAATAATCTATATGTATCTGTAATATATGTATCTATCTATTAATCTATATATATCTATTAATGTGTCACTATACTCTGTGTGTCTCTAAGTCAATGTGTAAATGTAAATTAAATCCTAAATATAACTAAACAAATCGCACTATAAATGTCACTATATCACCAAAAATCCGCTATCTCAAAACCAAACTCCTCTCACAAAAACCCACGATATGAAAATGCATTGACAAAACTTTTATACTGTGTGATTGTGTGATTTGTTCCCGAACCGACCAATCAATGAAACCCTGATTCGGCGGAGCACTCCACCTGATGAAACACTTAGACGCTTCATTTAGCCGTTGTCACGTGACGTGGGTGTTTTGAATCACGCTTCGGATCAGTGTTTCGAATCATCTTTGCTTCGGGATCTCGCAAAGCTTCGGAACGTCTGTTTCGCGCCAGCCATCCTTAGATATTGGTCTTTTTAGGTCCAGTGTATCCTTTTTGCATTTTTTCCTTCCAGTCTTGTTCTAGTTAGTTTTAGTCTTTTGATTTTATTTCTACTTTAGATTATCATATGTAGTTCCCTGTCAGTTTATTCTTGTTTTATTTTTTGATCGCAAGTTTCAGTAACTTTATTCCTAGTTTTCTTTTGTTTTGCTTCACTAGTCATTGTTCTGTTTCAGTCTTTATCTTTATATTTAATTATTATTTTGCCTTGCCCTGTTATCTTGTCTTATCTTGTAGCTGTGTTTTGTCTTGTTCATTGTGAGTCTTGTGTGTTTGTCCCTGCCCTGCATCCTGAGAATTCCTGACCACTGACATTCACTGCATTTCAGCTAGACTGGTGCTACAGCTAAGAGATCAAGCCTCTGGTTCCTTGTGTTCCTGCCTGGTCTTCCTCACCATCATTCCACCTGGTGCTGCCTCTTCTTCTGCACTCTACAAGCCCGTTTTCACCCAGGACTGGTTTCAGTGGTCATCCTCCTTGCCTGTCATCGTGTCGTCAGCCCTACTCTTCGAACTGTTTCACACCTCACTCTCCTTGTTGTGCCCTGTCTACAGTCTTGTTAATAAAACCCCCCTTCACAGCTATTCTGCGCCTGGGTCCTCTTTCAGATTCTCGACAGTACCTGACAACTTCCAGCAGAATATCATGTCATGTCACAAAACTCAAATAATTTCCAACTGGTTTCCTGAACATGACAACGAGTTTGCTATATGCACTCAAATGGCCTCCACAGTCACCCATCAATCCAATATAGCACTTTTGGGATGTGGTGGAACGGGAGATACGTATCACGGATGTGCAACCGAAAAATCTGCTGCAACTGTGTGATGCTATGTCAGTATGGTCCTGTGGAATCTGAGGAATGTTTCCAGCATCTTGTTGACTCTATGGCATAAAGAATAAGGGCAGTTGTGAAGGCAAAAGAAGGGGGTCCAACCTGGTAATAGCAAGGTTTACCTAATAAAGTGGTTTGTGTGTGCATTTAAAGCAATCAAACTCTAGTAAAACTAGTAAAATTGAGCAAGTATCTATGATTTTCAACTTATGCAATTTGCACTATACTACTCACTATATTTGCACAATAAACTTGCACTATATTACTCTACCCTACAAAAACAATTCATATTCAAGTTACATTTATTTCACATTACCATTATTTAATTTGTTCTCCCTGTTTCCACCGTAGAATACAAATCCAGAGGTCACTAGAACCTGTTCAGCTCCAGGTCTGGGTTCATCTCTATATCCCACTCCCATCTCATCTGTGTTGTTGAGCGAGAACTGCAAACTACAGCCTCAGCCAGACACGTTACTGACCTATAACTGCATCAACTTCAAACACTACAAACTAATCATTACAACCACAATCCTATATTTAAACTTTACCCCTACTAACAAATGAACGGAATAATTTAATTTATTCATTGAGCATACAACTTGTTTTCAATGAAAACATACAAATTATGTAACAAGATAATATTGAGCATATGTACATTCTTTGTAATGCCAGAGGAGGATTGGCTCCCCTAGGTGGATCTGGATCCTCTCAAGATGTGAGAGGGCATCCCCCCCTCCTCCACACCCAATAAATATTAGACAATGTTTTTTCAAAGTACATCTCTGTAAAGCCCTGAAACAAGTAGACTGAAGTGGCAAACAAGTTTTCAAAAAATAAAAAAATTAACTTGACTTGACATAAGCACATATATAACTGTAACGATCACCAGTGAGAGTGCACAGGATAACCATTAGAGGGCACTCCAACCCAGACAATCATCACACATCCACAAACTACATTTCCCATAATCCTTTGCCCAGACTAATCACATTCACCTTTATGTCTTTACCTTGTTTAGCTCACCCCATATAAGCCTGGTTTTCACATTCATTCCCTGCAAAGTTTTGTTTAGTGTGTTTCTACTGCAATTCCAAGTGTGTTTGTATCATTTTTCTCTCGTGTCTTGATTCTATGCCTGTTCCCTCGAATTTCCCTTTTTGCCTGTGACCCTGTTGTCGTTTGGACTGATTACCCGGTGTTTTTGACCTCTTGCCTGTTTTCTTGATTACGTTTTTGGATTACCCTCTGTTCAATACAACTGCATTTGGATCCTCAACCTTCTTGCTTGTCTCAGAGCAGTATGTGATAATAACAGTAATACAATCTGTGGCGAGCAGGACGAGGTCGAGGGACGTGAGAGAACGGCGCAAGGCCAGTGGCGTGATTAATGATGAACGACACCTGTGAGACGCACCGGTGTCGTATCTCATGGAGGAGCGGAAGCATAAAGGAGGAGCAATAACTGTGAAGATGGAGAGAGGCCAGGCCTGGATTTTATTTGATGTTTTGTTTTATTGTGTGTGACAGCAGTCAACCGTGAGGGGCTAGGCTAGGGGTAGAGTGCAGTCTCCCCCGGCCTGCGAGGGGCGATGGAGGTATGTGGCGAGCAGGACTAGGTCGAGGGACGTGAGAGAATGGCACGAGGCCAGTGGCGTGATTAATGATGAACGACACCTGTGAGATGCACCGGTCTCGTATCTCTTTAATGGAGGAGCGGAAGCATAAAGGAGCGACGAATGTGAAGATGGAGAGAGGAACAGGCCTGAACTTATGTTGTGTTTTGTTTTATTATGTGACAGCAGTCATCCGTGAGGGGCTGCTTTCTTTTACTTTTGTTTTGTATTTGTTTTATTTTATGTTATTAAACTTGTTAATTGTTCGCCGGTTCCCGCCTCCTTCTTCCCACAACAACGAACCTCATTACACTGTCTATTTATTATTAATAATAATCATTATTATTAATTATTTGGTTAAACTTTATTTTGAGGTGATGTAGCTACATTGTACTTACTCAAATAAGTACTGAGTAATGTTAATTAACTACATAGTCTTACTATAGAGTCACGGTTAGGGTTTGTTTTTGAGTTATTTGTAATTATGCATAATTTACTGTTATTACTATAGTATGTACATGTAGTGACATGTAACTGTCACCTTAAAATAAAGTTTTACTAAGTATTATTTTCTGAATCAGTATTTGAAATGACAGACGTCAAGTGTTAATAATTGTAACTCAAATGACGTTTAGAAAACGAATTCTGAGTAGTGCTATAATCTTGATCCAGTGACATTTGTAGGCACGTCTATTTTACTGAAATATTTTAACATGCTGCCCACATTTACTAGCCTGGGAAAACCCAGACAACTTCCGGCAAATTTAGATTTGCTCTGAAAGTTAGTCTGGCAAAGAGCTTATTCGAGCCCATTTCCAATCCGTCGAAATCGAGGCACCAATCAGAAACGTTGGGGCGGGCTTTACACGATGACGACAGCGCTGGGATATTGAAGCAGATTTTGTAGCCTACATTACAAAGATGGATGCCGCCGTCGAACATCACTCGTTCGAATCAGCTATTGCGTCTGTTTTAAGCGATTTGAACGTTTCCTTTTTGTTAAAAACCAAGCAAAGAACAACACTCGGAGATGTTTCTCCGTCGCTCTGCATACGCCATCTCCTTCATCGCTCTGATTGGTTTTAGGTCTATCCGCGACGTCCGTTGGTGACGCCCCTCTGGAAATGATTTGTCTATGACGCTTTGCCAGACCATAACTCAGTTACAACTAAGAATGGTCTGGTTTTAACCAGGCTACACATTTACCAGTTAGGATCAAGAACCAATAACATTCCAGTCATTTTCTAAGATTCTATTCAAATAGCAGTTTCAGTGTGTTTAGCAAACAAAATTAACTGAGGTACTCTTGTTAGACAACATGAAAGCAGACAGAACAACTGAAATGTAGGCTGTATGGGTGTTGTGTAAGAGGGTGGAATTAGATTAGATGTCCTCCCACTCCCTATGCATGAGTAATGCACTATGTAGGAAATCAGATCTAAATTCAAAACATAATTCTTCCTTCGTGTCAATCTTCACTTACATCAGCCTGTCCTCAACCTAAACACAAACTATAACCAATAAAATTCCAACAGAACAAGTCACCCCCTTTCCCATTCTGCACAAAAACAGATAAAATAACATTTAATTCAGTTTAAACTCCCCATCCAGTCCTAAACAAAGCATGATGGAAACTGGACATCCCCCGCAGAATGACCACACAAAAGACAGATGAATTATCCTCTCCCTATGGAGGATCCCTTTCCCATTCTACAGATAAAGCTTTGTGAATTTCGGTTCGCGTACCCCGAAGTGATAAAATAAAACTAAATTCTGTATCAAAATGTAAAGGCAAGACAAGTAGTTTGTTTAGGCATGGGTTGTATCGAATTACAAACCTGCGCACATATTTTCGAAAGCACATAACTATAGAACCAACTCTGAATGAGCATGTGAACGCCGTCAGCGTTAATCACAGGTTCGCGTTTAAAGTCTGATCATTTCGAAGGGAGGTGAATCAATCAAAATTAACTTTAGCTGGAAATAACATTATTCAAGAACCGCTATAAAGCCAAAACAATCTCTGTTAGCTTAAATTATATGTTTATCTCTGTAAAGCTGCTTTGAAACAATCCATTGTTAAAAGCGCTATATAAATGAAGATGACTTGACTTGACTTGACTTGACAGAACTAAAGTTCTGTTTTACAATGTATAATTGATTGCATGCAATGAAAATATGCTGATATTTATATACATAATATACTGCAAGGCAGTGCATTGTAGTCTCCCTGAGGAAAATTTTTATTAATTCATTGCTATAGGATAGGAAGAATTTTCTGAATCATCTAAATCGACAACATGTATGTTAGACCCTATACCGACTAAGCTATTGATGCTTCCAGAGGTCATAGATCCTCTTCTTAATATCATTAATTCATCTTTGTCTTGAGGATACCTACCAAAAACTTTTAAGCTGGCTATGATTAAACCGCTTGTTAAAAAACGCAACTTGATCCTACCTTTTCCAACCAAATCTACCTTTTCTGTCAAAGATACTAGAAAAGGCAGTTCCTTATTAGAAAGAAATGGTATCTGCGAGGATTTTCAGTCAGGATTTAGACCGTACCATAGTATTGAGACAGCTCTCATTAGAGTCACAAATGATTTGCTCTTCTCATTCGATCGTGGTTGTATCTCTCTATTAGTGTTACTCGATCTTAGTGCTGCATTTGATACCATTGACCACAACATTCTTTTAAATAGCCTTGAAAATTATGTTGGCATTAGTTGAATTGCATTAGCATGGTTTAAATCATACTTATCTGACTGTTATCAGTTTGTAGCAGTAAATGAAGAGATGTCTTATTGATCAAAAGTTCAGTATGGCGTACCACAAGGCTCAGTACTAGGACTGTTGCTGTTCATTCTGTACATGCTACCCTTAGGAGATATCATTAGGAAGTATGGCATTAGTTTTCACTGTTATGCTGATATTTCTTCACGCCCTGACGAAACGTACCAATTCACAAAATTAACAGAATGCATAGCTGATATAAAACACTGGATGACTAGTAATTTCCTACTACTTAATTCTGAAAAAACAGAGATTCTAATTATTGGACAAAAAACTTCCTCACATACTAACCTAGAATACTGTCTAACACTTGATGGCTGCTCTGTCAAGTCTTTGTCTTCGGTTAGGAACCTGGGTGTGCTCTTTGATACCAATCTTTCATTTGAAAGTCACGTGTCTAGTATCTGTAAAACCACATTTTTCCATCTTAAAAATATATCTAAATTACATCATATGCTCTCAATGAAAAATGTGGAACAGTTAGTTCATGCGTTCATGACATCAAGGCTAGATTATTGTAATGCTATTATGGGTGGTTGCCCTGCACGCTTAAAAAAACAAACTACTGCTGGTCCAAAATGTAGCAGCTAGAGTTCTTACCAGAACCAGGAAGTATGACCATATAAGCCCGGTTCTGTCAACACTGCATTGGCTCCTTATTAAACATCATATACATTTAAAAATATTGCTTATTACTTACAAAGCACTAAATGGTTTAGCTCCCCAGTACTTGAGCGAGCTCTTAACGCATTATAGTCCGTCACGTCTATTGCGATCTCAAAATTCCGGCCAGTTGACATTACCTAGAATATCAAAATCGACTGCTGGCGGTAGATCCTTTTCCTATTTAGCACAAAACTTTGGAACAGTCTTCCTAACATTGTCCGGAAAGCAGACACACTTTGTCAGTTCAAATCTAGACAAAAAACACATCTCTTTGACCTAGCATACACATTACACATTATAGACTTCTATAATTCAATGTTAAGCAGCATAGTTAGGTCAGCCGGAACCAGGAACACTTCCCATAAATCCTGATGTGCTTGTTACATCATAAGAAGGATGGTGTCTACGCTAACATTAGTCTCTCTGTTTATCCAGAGGTTTACCGCAGTCTGCCGGATCCAGTCCGTATCCGGATTTGATGAAGGACCAGCACCTGGACACGACGACAACGCAGTCCTGAAGTGTCAACTAGTCTCTCCTCTGTGAAGGCCCCCTTCTCCTTCCCTTTACCCCCGTACAGATAAAACGTTGTCGGGATAATTCCGGTTCACGTGGCGAAAACGATAAAGAATTCTGTATTATACATTTTTCAAGGCTTGTACCTTGGAACCTATTTCATGGTTTGCGTTCTCGAGCGGTGGCTCTGTTTTGTGTAAATGAGTGGCCGGATCGCAAGGGTTTTCTGTTAGAACAGTGTCGTGTTAGTGGCCCCTAAGTTAATAACTAATGATTGTTGCGACGGAAGTGAATCAATCAAAACTAACTTTAGCTAGACAATAACTTTATTCTAGAGCTGCTGTAAAGCCAAAACAATCTCTGTTACTTTAATTTCCTATTATCACTGTAAAAGCTGCTTTGAAACAATCTATATTGTTAATAGCGCTATATAAATGAAGGTGACTTGACAATTGCATAAGGTTACTAAATTGAACCAGCAGCAACAATGATTATTGAATGTATGAACTAGTAAACACTCTTGCCCTTTTAGGAACTCCAAACAACAGCATTTTGTTAGTTCCTGTGAAGTTTTTGTATATTTGTTACAATAAAAAAAAATGTGACTAATTTTAAAATGAATTTACTGCCAAGACTGGTCCGACCAAATGATCAAGCATAATGTGTGAGTTTATATTAAGTAGGCTATCTGTACTTTACTTGAGTTTTAAAGCAGGTTGGATTTTTGCAGACCAATTGATTCAAATGTGCATGAATGGATACACACAGATAAGTACTTTTGTTGTGGTGGTATAGGAGTGTTAAATAAAAAAAAAGGAAAATGATTATGGCTGTCTTTTTTGCCAATTCAGTTGTTTAATTTCTATAGGTTTTATAACGTTCTAAAAGCTCTTAATTCCACAGATACTGCTAACTGGTAGGTGTATTTACTAGGTTACTTCAGAGGCATAAGGTACTGTAAGTATTACATCCAACAATGCAACAATAATAAAACAATGCATTGACATTTACTTTTTACTTTTGATACTTGAGTTCTTTTAAAAACGAGTACTTCTGTACTTTTACTTAAGTAAACATTGGTCTTTACAACTTTTACTTGTAACGGAGTAATATTTGACCAGTATCTGTACTTTCACTCAAGTAAGGGAGTTGTGTACTCTGTCCACCTCTGGCAGGATGTTTTTATATTTCCAGAAAGCACAGCTCCCCAAGATAGTAACACATTTGTGCAAATGTTGTGCACAGTATTTGTGGCTACTGTTATTCCAGTTCCAAGGAAAACTTTACAAGGAATACTACACTCATAAATTAAAAACTGACACTCATCGTTAAAACACAAAATGAGATGTTAAACAGAATGTCCAAGCTGGGTTTTTTTTTTTTCATACAAGTAAAGTGGATGGTTCAAACTGCCAAGCTCCAAAATGGACTAAAAAGGACCAAAACACCATAATGACATGTACACTATATTCTAAGTCTCCTGAAACCTAATGATGTGAGGAAGAAAGCTGTTATTCATTCACCATACTGTAGCCCACAATTCTCATTTCCCAGTTGCATATATACACACAAGAGTGTTTGCCATTAACAACATTAAATCCGGCACATCAAATGCATTTGACATAGTGGTGTATTTAAACTAAACACAAGCATGAATGAGATTGTAGAGCTGCAGCAAAAGGGAAGATTATCAGTAAATAATGCCATGTGGAAAAGAGTGACATCTCCTTTTGTGTGAAAATATGGAATTAGAATGACATACAGTAAGGGTGAGAAAATTGTAATTTAATTTTTATATTGGGGTGAACCATTACTTGAAACTGTGCCTGACTGTTCAAAATTCTATGTCAGTTGTCAGTTGACAACAATGGCAAGTCATACTGGTCTTATTGTAAAGGAGCAACAGAACATGTCTGCTGGAGTAAAAGGTCTGCAGTGGAAACACTTCACACATAATTGCTGTGTTAAGAAAGTTTCCAAAACATAATTAAAGAGAGAATGTCTGACAATGAGCAGGCCTGTGAGCAGAGCCGAGGGTACACCAGGCATCACTTGCTTCGCTGTATAGCAGAAATTTGTGGGAGATCTTTGTAAATTAATTTGCAGCATTCTAGTAAGAAAATATTCAGCACAGCCTTAAAGGCACAATATGTAACAATTTTGTAATAAAATATCTAAAAATCACTTGCACAGTGTGATATATTTTCTGCAGTTGTGTACTTACAATATCCCAAAAGTCTCCAAAGATTTTTTATTTCAGAGAAATTCCAATTTTAAAAAAGTGGCAGTCCCGGAAAAAAATGTCGCCTGTCAACGACGCAATATCCGCGCTGTCCTTCGTTTCCGCTCGAACTGCATGACGTAACCATGGCGACAGACGTGGACAACTGCGTTTTGCGTAACGTTAAGCGACACGCAGTTCTTGTTTCGTTCAAACATAGACCATGGCAAGCAGACTTTGGGACAAACAAGGTGAACTAAACGAGGATCAATACCAGCGTGACGTTTTTGTGATGCGAGAGCTCCACGTCCGCGATTAACTTGGACTTGACAGAGCTTCACGAGTCACGACTTGACAGCTTTATTAGACAGGTAAGCAAATGTACATAAAACAAATAAATGCTATAACGTTAGCTCAACATGATGAAATGTTAGTATATTGTCAGTATGCTATTCTAATGTTGATCTAGCTTACTACAAACGAACTAACATGTAGAATAACATTATAACTTTCAACACACATTTAAATGCCGTTTAGTGTGATAGCGTAACGTTAGACCAGGTGAAAAAGCGCTGCATTACCTCACAAGTTTAATTCGTCTATTAAACTGACCTGTGTGAGTAACGTTAATCCAGCACTTGCTGATAGTTCGGTAGAATGGAATGTCCTCATTCCTTTACATCCGCGGGACTCGCGTGTAATATCTGTCTCTTTAGCAATTGCGACCTGCTTCAGACCACTGTAATGTTAAAACAACATGAATGTTTGCACTCATCCATAAACATTATTAGATCCATCAGCTTGACAGCAAGTCCCATCATTCAGCTCATCACTGCGTCATAAACATACGCATTTGTTATTGTTGGAAACTGCGCCCTCTTGTGGCGAAAAAATATTACATATTGTGCCTTTAAGCGTTTTTACTATTGTTTGAACAGTCTTTCAGTGATATTCTATTTCATATTTTGCTATTAATTTAGAGGAACAGTACCGCACTGTTTATAATGTTATGGCAGTTGAATGTTGAATTACATGGCAAGTAAGAGATTTAGTGAAATGCTGCTTGCTAAACTCCAAATAGCAAAGACACACGACGTGACAATAATATATTTAGAAACCCTATATAAAATATCTGAATTTTTGCATTGTTTATTCATAAAATGTGGTCTGATCATAATTTATGTCACAATTATAGACGAACACAATCAACTAATTACACTATAAATGGCACTTTTCACATTTTATGTGATACATTGAGTAATCATTCCCAGTGCAGGGTGGATAAAGTAAGTGAAACTTTTAATTTAACTTGTAGATATTTAACAAAAGCCTCCATCAAACAATTTATAAATATTTCTGGGCTGTCTTAATAGCACAGGCCTCTTTAGGTTATGGCACATCATCTCATTTAGCCTAATCAAGACTCAGGAAAACATGTATTGTCTTCTTTATCAGCCATTTTAGTTGATTAACTGGTGTGCTTTGGGTCATTGTTGTATGCATCACTTGAAGTCATGAACTGCAGTCGAGACATTCTCCTTCAAAAAGTCTTGATACACTTTTGAATTCATTGTTCCATCAATGATTGCAAAGTATCCAGGCCCTGAGGCAGCAAACTAGTACCAAATAATGATGCTTCTTTCACTATACTTCACAGCTGAGACGAGATTTTGGAGGTGGTTTGCAGTGCTCTTTTTCCTTTAAACCAGTGGTCGCCAACATGTTGATCGTGATCAACTGGTAGAAATTTAAGACTGTCCCTGTAGCTCCCAAAATTAATAGAGCTCTTAACACATTATAGCCCTTCACGTCTATTGAAATCCCGGCCAGTTGATAATACCTAGAATATCAAAATCGACTGCTGGCGGTAGATCCTTTTCCTTTTTAGCACCAAAACTTTGGAAGTCTTCCTAACATTGTCCGGAAAGCAGACACACTCTGTCAGTTCAAATCTAGACTAAAAACACATCTCTTTGACCTAGCATACACATTACACATTATAGACTTCTATAATTCAATGTTAGGCTGCATAGATTAGGTCAGCCGGAACCGGGAACACTTCCCATAAATCCTGATGTACTTGTTACATCATAAGAAGAATGGCGTCTACACTAATATTAGTCTCTCTGTTTATCCCGAGGCCGGAGTCTGCCGGATCCAGTCCGTATCCAGAACTGATGCAGAACGCAGTCTTGAAGTGTCAACCAGTCTGTCCCCTGTGAAGGCCTCCTTCCCTTCACTTTACCTCTGTACAGACAAAACGTTGTCGGGATAATTCCGGTTCACGTGGCGGAAGCGATTCTGTATTATTCATTTTTCTAGGCTTGTACTCGAGCCACCAGGCACTATTTTGTGCAAATGAGTGGCCGGATCGCATTAAGGGTTTTCTGTTAGAACGTGTCGTGTTAGCGGCCCCTAAGTTAATAACTAATGATCGTTGCGACGGAAGTGAATCAATCAAAACTAACTTTAGCTAGACAATAACTTTATTCTAGAGCTGCTGTAAAGCCAAAACAATCTCTGTTACTTTAATTTCCTATTGTCACTGTAAAGCTGCTTTGAAACAATCTATATTGTTAAAAGCGCTATATAAATGAAGGTGACTTGACTTCCTAATTTCTCAATTTATGTTTGTAAAGAAACCTAATTGCTTAACTAGCTACCCTCTACTGTAACTTCTGTTGGTTACAATTCACAACCTCACCACTAGATGGCGCTAAAAAATACACAGTGCACCTTTAGTTAATGTTAACAAATACAACCTTTGATTGTAATGTATTAGTAAATGTTGAAATTAATATGAACTATTATTAATAAATGCTGAAGAAGTATTGCTCATTCTTAGTTCATGTTAACTAAGGTAGTTAACTAATGTTAACTAATGAACCGTATTGTAAAGTGTTACCGAAATAACATACTTTTAAAGAATATACTTAAGTTAAACTGAATGTAATGTTAACTGCAATTAAATGAGAGTATATTAAATATCAATAAAACAGCTTGAGAACAATATCTCACATAGTATTACATTTTCCTCAGGCATTTAGTGTCAACAACATCTTAGTTCACTAGAGAAAAGAACTAGAGAGACGCATTTATGCACTATATTAGCCTATTCATTCTATTTAATTAATTTGTTAGTAATGTCTTGATTATTTAATGTATGTTTGAATAAATTTGTCATAAAAACAAGTTATGTCAGATTTTTTTATAATTAGATTTAGAAGTTAATGCAAAACCTGCCATTTTTATTTGAGTGTTAATTATCTACAAATAAATAGCAACTGAATTTAATAATATGTTAATTTAATATGTTGTTAATTGTGACCTTTAATATTATAGTAAGGTCATGTTAGGCTCCCCATCATTTACAGCATTAGCTAATATATATATATATATATTTTTAACCTTATGAAATGTCATTTTAATTACATTAATTTAAACACACATACACATTTGTAAAAAAAAAAAAAAAAAAAAAAAAAAAGTTTAAAAAAGAAGCAATTTTGTGTGAACCCTTCGGTACGACCCATCCTCTTTGTGTACCATTACATCCCTAATATGTACATATACATATGAAGAGTTCAGATGCAAAAGCCTTTAAGTGCCATCTGAAATTTTCTTCTAGAATGATCATTTTTATCAAGCTATATTTAAGTTCAGTAATTTCACTTAAATGACAATTAATAGGTCATTTTCATTGTCATTTAAGTTAAATAACTATATACATAAAGCACTTTTAATTAGCATTGTGTTTGAAATGTGCAAAAACTCCCCTTGCTTATATTGATAGGCAGATGATAGCAAAACGCATCCATTTAGAATAAGCTGATGACAATATGTTTACATACGTTTACAATCTTAATGCCATTTGAGACATCTTAATTGTAAACTGTTCATTGTTATTGTTACACATAACGTGTTTGTGTTTTTGTAGAATAAATGACACCGATCGTTTCAATGCAAATGAAGCAGATTAAACGACATTTGCAGTAATGAATAGTTGACTGCAGTCGTGTAGGTGTTTAGCCTGATACTGTCAGTAATGTGAGCTCTGTGGGCGATAAAATGTCACATGTGATAATGTTGAACTGTGTTAAATCAAGCCACAATATTTTCTCTCTTCAACTCACATCTGAAGCTATCCACTTTCTGTATCGAAAGAACAATTAGCCTAAATGTTAAACCACGTTAAATGTTGTTGTTAAACCCATCCATTAAAAACGCCTTGTGCCTTTAATCAAACGTGCAAACATGCTCCGTTTAAATATGTTCAATAATAAAATCATTGAAATTTCTACAAGACCTTAGCCTAGTATAACTGGAAAGAAAACGTTACCCACCTTTTGTAGATATCCGTCGATATCTCCAGATTTAAATGTATCGTTTTCAGTGTCAACCTTTATTTCCTCAGTTTCGGTGTGCGCTATTTTATTCCATACAAGCGAACATTACGAATTGCACGTCAGAAACGGAAACATTAAGTCTAAACGTGGCGGTAACCGTTGAAGAAACACCACCATTTACACATCCAGAAGCGAACAGAAGATGAATTAATGGAGGAGAGCGATGAAACAACAATGGTTGCCCGTTATCGCGTCGTTGTCATTGAAGTCTTGCTGGAGGAGGATGAATGAGCATCAGATGATGGGAGGTTGGGATCAGATCTCTCTCTCTCTCTCTCTCTCTCTCTCTCTCTCTCTCTCTCTCTCTCTCTCTCTCTCTCTCTCTCTCACCAGATTATGTTCAAAAATCTGTAGGCTACTTTCAGCGCACAGCTGAAATATTACTGTCTTTACGCACTGTCTGATACAGACAACTTTTTACTATTTTTACTCAAGTTTGGTGAAATATGTCCAGATCACATTTCATCCCCTTTTATCACATTTTAGTCTTGAAACATGATAGTAATATTGGCTATATATTGCCTTTTCTTTATTCTTAGCCATTTTATAAGTAAAATAAAATAAAACAAAAAAATACCATTACGGTATTTTAATGTAAATGTTTTTGTTTTTTTGTGGAATGGTGTGTTGTGTGTGTGTGTGTGTGTGTGTGTGTGTGTGTGTGTATGATTGGAAAAGGGCTCAATGCCAACAAAATCACAGATCCCAGGGAAATAATTGAATGAGACTACTTAGTAAACAAATAAATAGACATGAATGTGGGGGGGGGGGGGGGGGGGTGTTTTTCAAATTTCATTGACATTATCACACCGTTACATAATATGATTGGGGAAGATTTCCTTCTTCATGATTTGCTTAATGTATATGAACAGACCCTTGAGGTTACTTTAGCGCAGTGATAAAAATAAGAAGTCCAATTCAATGAACCAACCAGAGACAAATAATAAATAAATAATTTATATACATCATCTCATAAGTAACAGAAAGAACATTCATCCATTCTCCAAAATGCTTGTATGGTCGGGGGATATTAGAGCCAGCAGGGAAACACCTTGGACAGATCGCCAGTCCATCACAGTAGTACTAGTCAAAAATATTCCACGTGTCTCTGATGTTTTGAGAAATGTCAACAGTCTGGAACAATCTGAATTTTACTAATCAAAAATCGCATTAAGAAAAAGTGCACCTTGCCTTAGGTGCTTTATAATTTTTTCCATCTGTGGCAATTCCTGTGACACCACTTTTTCTTTCATACATCAGATCGCTTTATAAGGATTTGATTTAAAAATTAGTTTGATTCCAACCTACAAACATCTTTAATTAGGTGATCAGTAAAGAATACCTTTTGTGGTAAGAAAGTTATAAGGGTTTGCAAAAAACATGAGGGTACACTGTAAAAAATGATCGTGATTTGAACGGTAAAAGACAATTAAGTGAAAAACTGTCAATTGGTTAACAGAAAGTTTCCTTACGGTAAATAGGCTAACTGTGATAGATCTAACGGTACATTTAATGTAATTTTACTGTAAAATACACTGTAAAAAAAAAAAACGTTAAATTTACAGGAAAACCCTGGCAGCTGTGGTTACCAGAGTTTTCCTGTTAAAAATACGGTAGCAACGTTTTAGGTTTTACAACTTTTAACCGTATATTATTTTACAGCGATAAACCGTATTTCATTATCTGATATAATGTTAATATACTGACTTTTTGAAGTATTAATATCTGTTTTTTCCCATTGTAATACACTGGCAGCCAACAATCACAGCTGTGATGAGAGTCAAATGGTCAACCAAAGCTCATCTTAAGCAGCTCATCCACAAAAGAGTTATTACTAATTTACAGAAGCTGCATAGTTTCATTCACACAAACATTAAACACCATCATGGTAACATGTTGAAATTTAAAAAATGCAATAAGCATTAATTTAACAACATTAAATGTAACATAAAACCCTAATGTACATAACTGATTAGAAAAAAACTAAGAAAATTATGAAGAAACAGTGATTTAAAAACAAAATACATCAAACGTGAAGTGTCACGCAGGGAATTGTGGGAATGTCAATTTACATTTTTTCACTGTAAATTATACAATGACTTGTTCTTTTTCACTTCCAATTATTATATGTATTTTACAGTAAAATTTAATTAAATGTACCATTATATATATCACAGTTATTTACCGTATATAATAAGGAAACTTTCTGTTAACCAATTAACAGTTTTTCACTGTAGCATTTTTACAGTGTTTTACCGTTAAAATCACGATCATTTTTTACAGTGTACCGTTAAATTTACAGTTTTTGAAAGTGAAAAAGAACAACTCATTGTATAATTTACAGTGAAAAAATGTAAATTGACATTCCCACAATTCCCTGCGTGACACTTCACATGATGTATTTTTGTTGAAATAACTGTTTCTTCTTAGTTTGCTTAGTTCTTTTCTTATCAGTTATGTACATTAGAGTTTTATGTCACATTTAATGTTGTTAAATTAATATTTATTGCATTTTTTAAATTTCATGTGTTACCATGATGCTGTTTAGTGTTTGTGCGAATCACACTGTGCAGCTTCTATCTATTAGCAATAACTTTCTCGTGGAAGATCTGCTTGTGATAAGCTTTGATTTATCATGTGACTTCTATCTCTACTATGATGATTGATGACTGTCAGTGTATTACAATAGTACAAATCAGATATTAATACATAAATAGGTTGGAAAAATAATATTATAGCAGACAATGCAATACGGTTTATCACTGTAAATTTTAAATTAAGTCTTTAAAACCAATAATGTCTGTGCCGTATTTTTGACGGTAAAGTTCTGGCAACCACAGCTGCCGGTATTTTACCGTAAAAATGGCATTTTATTATTTACAGTGCAAGTGAATGATGTCAATATTTAATTTTTTTTGAGTGAACGATCCCTTTAAATATTTTTTGCTGTGAAAGATAGTTTTCAAGATTGTTTGTGTTCAATGTGCTACAAATACAGAAAATTATTTTCTTTGTGTTCTTACAACTCCACATCTAATCTTATAAAACAACAGTAAAAACATTGCTGATCAAACATGATTATGAAGTAGCCTACAGTATATTGGTATGGGGGTTGACACATTTTTTGTCTGACTGCTGACCGAGGCTACAATGTGAAAGAATAGGATGCTATATGGGATGCTAACGAGAATCAAACTTCTCTTGAAGGCTGAATGCACATTCATTACATAATAATGTTCTCCTCCAATAATCACATGGAAGAAATAATCTTATGAACATATTTTTCTATAAACACACTCTGAGCGCTGACTGATTGCTTGTATACAAGTGCCAGTAACTACATGCAACGTTATGTTTCTGCAGGGAATGTATCAGCAGAAATATCAGCATTGTATTGCATAAACATATACATATGTAATTACAATGCACATTTACATATACATGTTTACATTGTATTAAATAGAATTTAGTATTGCTCTATTGGACACTTCAAGGTATTTTTATATGGATGCATCCAAGCTGTTTACTTAAAGGGATAGTTCACAAAAAAAATTAAATTCTGTCAACATTTACTCACCCTCAAGTGGTTCCAAACCTATATGGATTTTTTTTTCTTCTGCTGAACACAAAATATATTTTGAAGAATGTTGGTAACCAAACAGTAGATGTACCCTCTGACTTCCATAGTACATAGTATAACTATCCATTTAAGTTACTCGTATTAATATTCTGTTTTACTATTCCTTTTTTTTTTTTTTTTTTGCTATCAAGAATACTTTTCTGTTTACTTAAGCTCCATTAGACTGACTTCTGTTTGAGCACATTCATATTTTCTACACAGCTCACCCAGCTACAAAGCTTTTACATAAATAGGTTGTTTCTTACCACACATGAATTATTAATTTGATTCCAGGGAAATAAAAGGCAGGAGCTTGACATTCCACCGAATGTCAATAACGAGGGAAGCAGAGATATAAGGGATAAACAGGAAATTATCACAGTGCCTCCCATTTTTTTTCCTGCATGGAGGCAGATGACCTGGAAGTAAAATATGACAGCAAACATTCCAGCCTACTCATTCACCCTGGCCTTAGGCACAGCCGCTCTTCTTCTGCTCTGCTTCATGGAGCTCTGGGAATATCTCCAGAACTTCAACATCAGAGCAGACAGCAGTGCTCATACCTGCTACATACGGAGAAATTAACCTGGATTCATTGCCCTCACTGATGTTGGCACAGGCCACTAAAATGTTGTGAATGTTAAATGTATTTTTCAGACATCACATTTCATTCATCCTAACCACAGCAAGGTGCTAAAGTAGACAAATACACTAGTACATTTTAAAATACTACATAGCAACACCCTGGCATATTGCTGGAAACATTTGCAATAGAAAGTATCACACATTTTGTTCAGAAAATGTAATTATTGACTATAGTTAAATACAATCATTTACAGAATCATTTTAATTTTGTGGATAAGAGAGGTTTACATTGGTAACAACAGCAAAACTGCAAACAGAGGGATTATCTATGCAAATTAAAATGTAATTATTTTAAAAATGTATTAAACTATACATAAATAGTAACCCCATGCCACTGTCTTAAAGTAAGACGCATGATATAATATCATATTTAGAGCTATTTAATATTACAAACTAAGATAATGCAATTTGTTTTGCTATAGAACCAACTAAAATTATATCACTCACTACAATGTCACATGGTGCATTTTCCCAGCTAAAACGAATTCCTTGTTCATCCCTATGTCTTTCCATCTACTCCCATGAGAACAGAGTTCAACCCAGAATAAACATAGCCACTTTCCCTACTTTGGACTAAATTTGGCATGACTAGAAGAAAGAATTATAATAAGCTTAAATAAATTTTTATATGAATATGTCCTAGCTGTTTACTTGGGTTCCTTGGAAAACTATGAAGTATATTCCATTAATGACTGAAGAAACCCCCTCCACATTTTGCAAAACAGTGAATCATTATGTAGCACACAGCGGGTAGCACTCGTCTCAGTTACTAGGTCGCTATAAATGCAAAACTATGGACCAGAATCAGAAGATTTGGATCAACTCACTGAAGCAAAAATTAGCAAAGATGATAGTAACAAAGAATAAAAACAATTAACCACTCAGACGACTGGAATGCAGCTAATTAAAGAAAAGGTAAGTGTATTTTTCTCTGTGTTTGTTCTTTTGCATGAGTTGTATCTTTTGGAATTGAAAGAATGAAAGAAAAACAAATAGATAACAGTAACACACAGCATTTCAAATAAATGATAAACACAGCCAACATTTCCCAACATCAATTTCTGAAATTCAACCTGTTTCTCAATTTCAAGTTCAATGTCTTGTTTTCAAATTCCAAACAATTACTAAGTAGGTTAAGTTAACGCAGAAAATGAACGCAGTTAAGTCCATGAAGAGAAAAGGGAAGAAAAAAAAAACGCAATTTTGTCTTCAGGTGTTATGATGAGACATGTTGGGTACTGTGTGTATCTCTCTCTCTCTCTCTCTTTTTCTCTCTCTCTTACTCTGTCACTCCCGCAGGTTGCACCGCCCTAATTGAACGTGTCGGTAACGTGCCCCGTGGTTGGTCGGGATGGAACTGCGCGTCCTTTTAAAAAGAAGGAAGGAACGTGGATCTGGCAAAGAGAGATTGGAATGTTGTTTGTTGCGTGTCTTTGAACCTGTTGTTGTTGTGGGAAAGACGATTAAGTCTGTGTTGACTTTTATTTAATTGCGCTGTCATTGAAACGGTTGTTGTTGTTGAAACTGTTGTTATTGGTGGAAAGAGAATTACCTTCGAGCAGTGACTTTTATAAATAGGCTACTGTGTTGTTTATTTTTCTTTTACCTTATATTCTCCCGATTAGTTTTTTTTTTTCCTTTTTCTCCATTTCTTTTGTAAAGTTTTCTGTACACGGTTTTCTTTTAAAACACTCAATGTGGCTGAGTGTTTTTGTTTTGTCATTATATTTGTTGTAAATATCACTGCGCTCCAGCACGGAAGCTGTAGGGGTTGGGGTGCCATTTTTTCTTTATTGTGAACATATTTTCTCCTGTTTTTTTGGCTAGTAAGGGAGTCAGTTTAGTTTTTGTATTTTTGTTCAAACGTTCTTTTGTTAGGATAATATTTTTTTCTAAAACAAGGTAGTCTCAGTTTTGTTTGTTATTTTTGGCTTTGACCCTACCCTGAAAAATATTTTTGCTTCCTTTCTTTTTTTTGTTGTCTTGTGCTGATATCAGTTTGAACAACTTGTTTCACAATAATAAAAAAAAAAGAAAGAAACAAGAAGTCAAGGTGTAACGACATTTATTTATGTTATTTTCTCGGACCCTAGACCTGGGACATAACACAGGGAAATCCAGTAAAAACGCAATGTGTGCAGTTCTGTCCTACCCAATCAGAAAACTCTTTTTTCTCACAACTCTCACAGCTCTTTTTACTCTGTTTCCAGTTCTGAAACGATGGGATGGCTAGCCAGTCCAAACCAGGGATAAGAATCCACAGCCAGGACAGGTTTCAGGATCACAGCAGCAAATTTTCAGACAAAAGAGAAAAATAAAACACAAGAAAAAAATATATTTTTCACAGTACGATTCCAAAAACAGTATCCACATTATCTAAATACATTTCTTATAATGAAATTGGTACTCACCAAGGAGAAATATAAAAAAAAGAAAAGAAAAAAAAGTAGTTTCTCAAAGAAAAAGATTTTGTTCAGATCCTATCAGGTCAGTGTCTTTTCTTCTCGTCGCGTTCAGATTCACAGCGCAAGCTTTTTAAAGAATTAATACATCATAAATCTACTTCTCAACTTGTTTGTTAATAATCTATTGCTGCTCTATTACTGTAAAGCTACGTCTTAGTGTTGCTTATCTTGGCGAAAGCCGAGTACAAATCAGCATGAAGTTTTAACATCTACTCTCGTATAATGGAAATCTGGATTATTAAACAGTTTGTTCTCACTCAATCGCATCTGCTCTCACTCTCGTGTTGTTCGCAATCTCTTGTGTCTCTCATACATTTCTGCATGTACACTATCTTCTGGAAACTTTCGAACAGGGGACGGAGCTAACCTTTCACCTCACCAATCAGGAATTCAAGTCAAGTCAAGTCAAGTCACCTTTATTTATATAGCGCTTTTTACAATACAGATTGTTTCAAAGCAGCTTCACAGTGATAATATGAAAATAATTCAACAAAGTTTGTTTCTAGAATAAAATTGCATCAACGTCCACCTTAAGTAAGGCAGATCAATAATATTGTTGAATATTAAATGTCCCCAACTAAGCAAGCCAAAAGCCAAGGCAACAGTGGCAAGGAACCAAAACTCCATCAGGTGACAGAATGGAGAAAAAAACCTTGGGAGAACCCAGACTCAGTCGGGGGCCAGTTCTCCTCTGGCCAACGAAGGAACAGTGTATGATTCGGGCAGCATTACAAGTCAGATTGGATCGGAACATTTAGAGTATTTATCCATTTCCATCTGGTTGGAAGAATTCTGGAACCTTGGACTGGAACCTGGACTTCAGGAACCTTTTCTTTCTTTTGGGATTATTTATAATAAAATAAAAAAAATTACTTCATGTTCTTTTCTTACTATTAGTTTTATAGCGATATAAATAAAATAATAATAATTATTAATATTAGTGACCCGAGTTAATGACCTGGGTTACACTCTCCCCTCCTGAATGTATGCAGGTCCCTTTGCATGCTCAGGGTTAGATGGTTTCAATAGGAGAGTCATTTCTAGGGGGATTCAGGTCTTCCAAAGAGGTAGTAATCGCAGTACTCAGACTTGACAGCAGAGATTGGATAACTAAACTAAGAGGGTTACCCAGTTACAGGTACTGAAGTCTTTTGGGGGGTTCACGTTGTCTCCTTGAACGTCTAAGACCTCCTCCAGTTTCAGTTAATTCCCTCTGGTTATCTTGAGAGTCACAAGGAGTGGCACTATCTCTTTGAGGGGAAAGGATACTTTCTTCTCTGTGCGAATTTCCAGATGAATGTCCACCCTCAGCATCTAATTTCTCACAATTCCTCATCAGTTCATTTCTTTTCCAGATTCATCAACTGAACTTTCATCAAGAACTTCAACTTCAGGCAGATCTGATGAGCTCCCTTCTACCGATTCATCTGAAGTAGGATGATCAGCCTTCTGCACGTTGGAGGATTCCACATCAGGCAAGTTCCCATTTTCAGAGGGTTCTTTCGGGCTAGGATATCCTTTACCATCACAGGTTCAGCACCAGGTAAGCGGACTGTTCTTCTACTTCCAGTGGAAGAAACAGGTTTTGGGTTTGACAGAATTCTGGTTTCAATCTCGATGGACATTAATGGTAAATTGGATCATAGTCTGACTCTGAACACTCACACTTTCAAACTTCTCAGGTTCCTCAGCACATCTGGCTCTGGTTCTGGGTTTACAAATCATTTTTCTTTCAGACTCATCTTTCAACAGACTCATCAGGTATCCACAGGAATCCACAGGGCAACAGAGGTCCATTCTTTCTTTCTGGTTTTACTGTGTCAACGGGTAAATCTCATGCCTTCTTGATTACAATGTAAACGTCAGGCTCCCACTTATCTGCTAACTTGAGTTTTGCTTTCAGGCGGACATTTTTCACCAATACACAATCACCAACTTCAAGGGTGGAGGCAACAACATGTTTGTCATACCTCTTCTTGTTTCGTTCCGCTACCTTTGAAGCATTTCCCATTGCAACCTTGTAGCTTTCTTCAAGTCGCTTCTTGAGATCTTGTACGTACTTGGAATGGGATCCAGACTGACTATCGACAGGTAACCCAAATGCCAGTCGCCCGAACATTAGTTCGTATGGGGAGAATCCAGTCAAATCACTCTTAGTGCAATTGTATGCGTGCACCAGTGGTTTGACATAATCCTTCCATCTTGATGTTTCCTTGTTGTTCAGGGTTCTCAACATCTGCAGAAGTGTTCGATTGAAGCGTTCAACCGGATTGCCTCTCGGATGGTATGGAGTAGTTCTGGTCTTGGATATTCCAGCACATTGGCACAGTTCGTTAATCGTGCGAGAAGTCGATTACCTTGGTCAGTACCTTGGCCGCTATGGAGTTTTTCTGGGAATCCGTAGTGCACCAGAATATTGTCCCATAGACACTTGGCTACTGTCTGGGCTTTCTGATTCCGTGTCGGTACAGCAACAGCGTAAGTGGTGAAATGGCCGGTTATCACCAGTATGTCCTTTCTGTTACTTAGGTCAGGATCTAATGACAGGAAATCCATACAAACTAGCTCTAGCGGTCTGCTAGTTCTGATGTTCACCAATGGAGCGGCTTTCTCTGGCAGAGTCTTTCATCGAAACACAACGCTCACAGGTTTTGACATTTTTTTCCACTGCTGAGGCCATCTTAGGCCAGAAGAATCTTGATCGAACAAGGTCGAGAGTCCGTTCGATGCCTATGTAACCCATTTCATCATGGAGCTACCTTAAGACCGTAGAACGAAGATAAGCAGGTGATGCCAGCTGGTATGACGAATTTCCTTGCTTTTGGCTTCTCCTGAAAAGCACACCAATTCTCAACTCCAGCCGATTCCATTCTTTGAACCATAGAATTAATTCAGGTGGAATGGTCTTGAAACAGGGCTTGTCATTTAATTCCAGCTTTTGGATAACTACTCCAATTTATGGATCCATTCTCGGTCTTTCCCGCAGGTCCTCCTCAGACAACTGGGGAATCTCCATGAACTGGTAAGTATCCTCTTGTTGGAAGGCTTGTGGTAAAGCATCCACATCAATAACTAAGGATTCCACTAAGGTCACCGGGAGATGTGAAGAACCAGGATTACCACACAACTGTCCAAGGTTCTGAGTCTTCTGTCAGGTGATGGTGAGTTGACTGTCTAATTCTTTCCATCTCTTTTTGTGTCTCCAGGTCATCTGGAACTTCCTCTTGTGGTCTTCAAGATAGGGCTGGGCGATATGGACCAAAAGTCATATCCCGATATATTTAGGATGAATATCGATATACGATATATATCCCGATATTTTTTCCTCAAAGTGAGAGCAAATGTTCAGTCAAAGTCAAAGCCAAATATGACGTCACAAGTAGCCTAGTTTTATTGAAAGTTGAAACCGGCTATTTCAGTGAACAGGTGCAAAATCAAATGAATAATAAACACGTTTCTTCACCTGGTTCATAATTAAATGGTCAGCTGTTCAAATAACAATAAAATGTAAACATAAATACTGTATAGCAACAGGAGTACCTTTTTTGAAATCAAAGCTCCATAAGGTGGCTGCGGGAAAATTAAGTTTGCAGTGAGCTTTGTTTCGGGGCTGGAGCTTTTTCGCAGTGTTTCCTCTAGGATTTTTTCCCAGCTGTGGTGGCAGTGATAGTCCCATGGGCCACGCCCCGTTGCCCCTAACCTTGCCTAAGTATTATAATATGAAAGGCTCCAATAAGAGCGGCAAAGCGATTATGTGCATCCCGTGCGCAAAATGATGCACTCGAAGCAACGCGCAGTCACAGCGTGCAGCGCTTCACATTTACACAAAGCGAAATATTATATCTATGCAACAGTTTATTGAGCCTTTTCTTTTAACAGTTTAAAATTTCAGTTACAGTGCACATGAAGAACAATTTATAGCGCTCTCTACTCCAGTGCTGCAATCTAACAGACACCCGGGAGAAAGGAATATGATTTAGAAAGCGCAGTAAACTCCAGTAAGATAGTAATTGTATGCAAACCATAGACATTTATCTATAAATGTCTATGCAAACCATAGACATTTATCTACAAATAAAGTACAATAATGGGAACATTGATCTTGAAGAGAGTGTCATCGTGTTACTGTAACCGAACGCAACGCGCTGTTTGAATGCTGAATCAATGGAGAATGACTGAGGAGAGATGAGTTTTCATTAACTTTAACTTAACGACTTAAATATAAATTTTTACCTCACATTATGCAATCGAATGACTTTAGAAGTCTTGGAATATAGTGCACAAAAACTTTATGGTGCTTTACAATATTTGTATGCCTTTAGTGGGGCTTAACAATAACACAATAGTGTGCATAATATCGGACTTTACTGAAAAGCTGCAGCCGTGGCGGGATGATGTTGGGTGTGGCAGACCACCACGGTAGAATGAATGTAGCGGAAACGCCGTTTCGGGTTGTCGATGGCTTGCTGCTGGGGCTTCTGCAGGATCAAGGATCACAGTTTCACGCGCGGGGAGTAGTGCAGATAGCTCCGGGTCAGTAGCTTGCTTGGAGCAAGGATCACAGCGCATATTTGAACTATATCGATATATGCGATATGGTCTAATTCCATATCGCATTTAAAAATATATCGATATATTTTTTATATCGATATATCGCCCAGCCCTACTTCAAGATAGTCCATCCGCATCTTGATTTCTACTCCCAGTTCGGTATTGTATATGAAGGTGAATGTTGACAAATTTGACAACCACCTATAGCTGGTGGCGTCTAATTTTGCGGAGGACAAGATGTAGGTCAACGGGTTACTGGCAGTTATCACAGTGAGATCAGTCCCATACAAATAATCCTTGAATTTGGTGGTCACGGCCCATTTCAACGCCAGAAATTCCAACTTGTGGGCGGGGTACTTTGCTTCACTCCTGGTAAGTCCTCGGCTTGCAAAGGCGATGAGTCTAATCTCTCCGTCTTGCTCTTGGTATAATGCTGCACCAAGCCCAGTGGGACTGGCATCTGTGTGCAACACATACAGGAGTTTGGGATTAGCAAATCCCAATACTGGAGCAGAGGTGCGTTTCGCAATGACAGTATCAAATGCCCGCTGATAATCTTGAGTCCAAAACTCAAGAGATGAGTTTCCAGTTGTATTTTGAATGCTGTCAGGGATTCTGCATTCCGGATGAGGGTGGGCAGATCATTCCACCAGCATGGTACCGTCAATGAGAATGTTCTGGAGAGTGATTTTGAGGCTCTCCGTGATGGTACCATGAGCCGTCGCTCATTGACTGATCGTAGGCTTCTGGTAGGGATGTAGACTTGTAGTAGTGAGTGGAAGTAGAAGGGAGCTGATCCTGTGGTCAATATGTAAGCAAGTGTCAACACCTTGAACTTGATGCGAGCAGCGAGTGGTAGCCAGTGCAGAGAGATGAACAGAGGAGTGACGTGGGCCCTTTTGGGCTCGTTGAAGACCAGACAAGCTGCAGCATTCTGGATCATTTGTAGAGGTTTAGTTGCACATGATGGAAGTCCAGCCAGAAGAGCATTGTAGTAATCAAGCCTAGAAATGACAAGGGCCTGGACGAGAAGTTGTGTTGCATGCTCAGTTAGGAAAGGCCTGATCTTCCTGATGTTGTGGATAGCAAACCTGCATGATCGAGCTGTCTTTGTAATGTGGTCTGTGAAGGTCAGCTGATCATCAAAGATTACTCCAAGATTCCTGACTGACCTTGATAGGGTGATTGAGGAAGAATCTAGCTGGATAGTGAAGTCATGCTGTAGAGACAGATTGGCAGGGAGGATGAGAAGCTCAGTCTTTGCCAGGTTGAGCTGCAGGTGATGTTCCTTCATCCATGCCGAGATGTCTGCCAGACAGCTTGAGATCCGTACAGCTACTGTGGGATCATCTGGTTGAAATGAGAGGTAGAGCTGGGTGTCATCAGCATAGCAATGGTAAGAGAAACCATGTGCCTGTATGATGGGTCCCAGTGATGTGGTGTAAATGGAGAAGAGGAGCGGTCCAAGAACTGAACCCTGGGAAACCTCTGTGGTCAGTTGATGTGCTTTGGATACCTCACCTTTCCATGTGACCCTGAAGGACCTACCTGTGAGATAGGACTCAAACCAGTGGAGAGGAGTACCTGTGTTGCCCAGTGATGAGAGGGTGGACAGAAGGATCTGATGGTTCACAGTGTCGAAGGCAGCAGACAGATCCAGGAGGATGAGAACTGATGATTTGGAAGCAGCTTTTGCGATCCGCAGGGCTTTGGTGACCAACAGCAATGCAGTCTCGGTTGAATGCCCTTTCTTGAAGCCAGATTGGTTGACATCCAGCTGGTTGTTGAGAGACAGAAAAGATGAGACTTGGTTGAAAGCAACTCGTTCAAGTGTTTTCGCAATGAATGGTAGGAGAGAGACAGGTCTGTAATTCACTAAAAGTGATGTGTTTAACGTTGGTTTTTTAAGGAGTGGAGTTACCCGAGCCTGCATAAATGCTGTAGGGAAAATGCGAGTGTGGAGGGATGAGTTGATGATGTGTGTGAGAGCTGGAAGAAGTGTGGGAGAGATTGCTTGTAGAAGGTGTGAGGGGATGGGGTCTAGAGGGCAGGTGGTAGGATGACTAGAGAGGAGAAGTTTAGATACTTCTTCCTCGGTTAGTGGAGTGAAGGAGGAGAGAAGGTTGTTGGCTGTGGGAGAGGTTAGTCTGGGTTCCTGTGTGTGTGAAGCTGAGAACTGACTGCTGATAGTTGTAGTTTTGTTAGTGAAGAAGTTAGCAAAATCATCAGCAGTCAGCAAGGAGGTGGGAGAGCCCTTCCCTCTCTCAGGAAACAAGAGAGGGAAGGGCTTGTGGAGGTGCAATTTAAAGCCTGAGCCTCTCAGGGCTGGCTCGACCAATAAGAAAGGTGGAGTTTCCAAGGCGGAGAATTTGATTCATGGATCTTTTGTTTCAAGTGTGCTCATTTGCATGTGCAGCTGGATTGGTTGCTGATCAAGACACTATGAAAGATTCTCATAATACTAATATGTTGGTGTTATCGACATATCATGTACACAGTCATTTCGATCGTCAAAGTACCAATTTATAGAGACCAAACATGGTGTAGGTGAGGTTACAATGACCGTTGGTTGTATAATAAAATACATACCGTAGTATCAAATACTTAATATACATAAAATACAAGACAGTAAATCATTCACATAAATGTTCTGGGATGCATGCTCATTTCTTTCAAGGATCTTCCCAGTCTTGTGTAAATCAGAGAGAGACTTATTGTTCAATGGGAAGTCCACACTCGCACGTCAGGTGTCGAAATCTTGTTCATGGCTTGGGCGAGGGCTTCTTCCTGAAAAGGCTTTGAGACGAAAGGCAACATGCGGAGAGGACAGAGAATCACTGGTCCTTACTACATGCTCCATCACTACTCGTTGAATACCTGGCAGTTTCAAAGCACTGGTAGGTATGTTCAAGGACATGGTCTCGGCAACACTGGCATCAGGGCTCCTCGTATGGTAAGGTGACTTTGCCGGTGTGCTCTCCTTAGCTGGGTTTTCAGGTTCTTGGATTGGAACACTCAGTAGTGGTGAGATCTCTGGTGAGGACATTACTTTTGTTTCTGCTTGCCCCTGTTGAACATTAGCAGATGGTTTGTATTCTTGATTTGCAGGCTGTAGGTAATGTAGACTGTCATTTGCAGGCTGTTCAATTTCATGCTCAGGTCTCGTGGATTCATTTTCTGGAAACATCAATGCGGAGATCTTTTGCAGCTCACATTGAAGCACTTCTTGCACGGTTTTTCCGCTGTCTCGGGCTATGGCCTTCAGTTCTTCCAAATATCCTTCAGTAACGTTGTCACTTGTTGCAGAAATATACACTCCTCAAGCTGCGCACATGGAATACAACATTAGCATCTACGGTGCTTCTGATGGTCAAAGGCAGTGAGGACTCTAGATTGTGCATGGCAGATTCATGTGAAAATTCCTCAGTGGCACTGTGGTGATGCTCTGAGTTGGGATCATCAATAATGAAGTTGCGCTTGATGGACCCATATTTGATCAGGCAGACTTCTATCTCTAAATCTGGGTCAGAAAGGGTTAAGCCACTTACAATGACTGCTTTCTGGACGTTAATTATCTCACGTTTCACTATTTCGATATCTCTGTTTAACTGATTTTCTAAGGGGGGTTATTTTTCTTACTTTTCACTTAAGATCTTTATTGCCTATTTGTGATTATCAAGTTGGTTTATAACTTTTATACACTTTGTAGCAATTTTGCTCCTGGCTGGCTCTCGCCAAGTTTTATCTAGTACACGGCGGGTAGCACTCGTCGCAGTTACTAGGTCGGTATAAAAGCAGAACTATGGACCAGAATCAGAAGATTTGGATTGACTCACTGAAGCAAAAATTAGCAAAGATGATAGTAAGAAAGAATAAAAACAATTAACCACTCAGACCACTGGAATGCAGCTAATTAATGAAAATGTAAGTGTATTTTTCTATTTCTTTGTTCTTTTTCATGAGTTGTATTTTTTTTAATTGAAAGAATGAAAGAAAAACAAATATATAACAGTAACACACAGTATTTCAAATAAATGATAAACACAGAGTCAAAATTTCCCAATATCAATTTCTGAAATTCAACCTCAGTTTCTCAATATCAAGTTCAATGTCTTGTTTTCTAATTCCAAATAACTGAGTAGGAATGCTCATCAAAAATTAACGCAGTTCAGTCCATAAGAAGAAAAGGGGACAAAAAATAATAATTTTGTCTTCAGGGAAATCCAGGAAAACTGTCCTACCCAATCAGAAAACTCTTTCTCACAACTCTTATTACTCTGTTTCCAGGTAAGAAACGATGGGATGGCTCGCCAGTCCAAACCAGGGATAAGAATCCACAGCCAGGACAGGATTCAGGATCACAGCAGCAATTTTTCAGACACTCACAAAAGAGAAAAATAAAGCACAAGAAAAAAACCCAGCCTTGCAAAAACAAAGCCAAAACAATCATCAGTAACTCATTCAAATAAAGAGTTTCAAATGACCAAAATGTCTGTTTCAATTATTTGGATATAGGAAACACATACATGCTAGTCACCATGTGCTTGATTAACACACTAGAGTCTATGTGAGCTAGCAAAGCTAGCACCGCATGGCACACACTTCACAACAGAAAAAATGTAATCTCAACAAATAATACGTCTTTCAAACATTTAAACATAACTATATGCATTCACAGATTATATCAGAAAACACTTAAAGCCTTTTCAATAATTTTATTATATCACTTTTTCAAATGTATTTTTCACATTAAGATTCCAAAAACAGTATCCACATAACTACTCGGTTACTATCGTAACCTCAGTTCCCTGAGATAGGGAACGAGTATTGCGTAGCTATACGCAGTGGGGGAAACTCCCTATCCTCGATTTACTGAAGCTTATATGTAAAACGCATTTGCAGCTGCACAGCCAGCCCCCTGAGCGTCTGACCCGCTCATAGGCTGTGCTGCAGCAACTGCACATCCAATGGCGCGGGCGCATCTGACGCACAACCAATAAGCTAGCCCAACATCAGAGCCCGTCGAGGGGGCGTGCTCCGCCTATATAGACCCCCGAATTCGCCATTATAGCAGGTTATACGACTGAAGCGACAACTTCACCAGTTACCATAATGCGGCCGGCTACGCAATACTCGTTCCCTATCTCAGGGAACTGAGGTTACGATAGTAACCGAGTAGTTCCCTTTCGAACGGTCACTTCGTATTGCGTAGCTATACGCAGTGGGGACACCATGCAAAACGCCGCGCCCTGAGTAACTGGTTGTCCCGCCACTCAGGACCCCTGAGCTAACAGAACCAGCCAAAACCCAAACATATGTATATACATGTATATATAACAGACCAGACACAGTCGGGCCTGAATAATATACATAATAAGTTAGTCACCACTAACAGAATATACTAACAAGACCAGACCCCGTCGGGATTATTAGTATAACTTTATTACCGGCCGAAGCGGGTTTATATATATATATATGTGATTATGCACAGTAATTTTTGTAGACAAGACCAGCCCCTGTCAGGTCTCAATCATACCGAAAGTACCTTCGCCTGCAGGGAAGGTACCTCCATATTATAGAACTTCATAAATGTGGAAGGCGAGGACCAGCCGGCCGCATCACAAATATCTTGAATGGGAACACCAGAAGACCAAGCCCACGAGGAGGCCATACCTCTGGTCGAGTGGGCCCTGACACCTATGGGGCAAACCTGACCCACTGTGGTGTAAGCCAAAGAGATGGCATCCACTATCCATCTAGACAGTCTTTGTTTAGTGACTGGATCACCCTTAGATCGGCCCCCAAAACAGACAAACAGCTGTTCTGATTGTCTAAAAGACGCATAACGCTCCAAATAGATTCTCAACGCCCTGACAGGGCAGAGAAGATTAACCTCCCCATCCTCAGCAGAAGGGGGAAGGGCTAATAGCGTAATCACTTGTGCTCTAAACGGCGTTGAGAGCACCTTGGGCACATAACCATGCCTGGGTTTGAGAATGACTCTGGAGTCATCCAATCCAAACTCCAAACATGCAGGACTCACTGAGAGGGCCTGCAGATCTCCCACTCGCTTGATAGATGCCAATGCCAACAGGAGAGCAGCCTTTAGCGAAAGTGGTTTCAGATCAACCGACTGGAGCGGCTCAAAAGGTGGACCTCTCAGGGCCCTGAGGACCGTGGAGAGGTCCCAAGGCGGCACCGAAGGGGGCCTGGAGGGGTTAATCCTCCTAGCACCCTTCAGAAACTTTACCACCAGGTCATTCCTTCCCAGTGATTGGCCAGCCACCAGCGCATGGTGCGCTGCGATGGCTGCCACATACACTTTGAGCGTGGACGGGGTGCGACCCGCGTCCAGTAGCTCCTGCAGGAAGGCGAGCACCACTGAAACCTCACATGACTCTGGGTCAATACGACTTTTCGAGCACCAGCTGGAAAAACCCAACCACTTCAAAGCATAAAGGCGCCGAGTAGACGGGCCCTTGCTTCAGAGATAGTGCTTAAGACCCTGTCAGGCAGGTCCCCGGATACCCGTTTAGGGGCCACACATGGAGGGCCCATAAATCGGGTCGGGGATGCCACATCGTTCCGTTGGCCTGAGTGAGGAGATCCTTCCTCATCGGAACAGGCCAGGGGGTCGTGTCCGACAACTGAACCAGTTCCGGAAACCATGGTCTGGATTTCCAGAGAGGAGCCACCAGTAGGACTGGGCATCCACTCTCCCTGACCCGCTCGATAACCTGTGGAATCATCGAGACGGGGGGAAACGCGTACAGGGGGCGCCTGGGCCAGAGATGAGCCAGCGCATCCCTGTTTTTCGAGAAGAACACCCTGCAGTGGGTGTTGGCTCTCGAGGCGAAAAGGTCTACTTCGGCCTCGCCGAACCTCTCCCATATTAGTCTGACCGTCTGAGGGTTCAGGGACCACTCGCCTAGGGGAGTGTTGCCCCTTGAGAGCATATCCGCGCCCACATTCTGGACGCCCGGGACATGCGCTGCCCTCAGAGAGCTCAGATTGGCTTGTGCCCACATGAGGAGGTCCCTCGCCATCACATACAGGTTGCCTGACCTGATGCCACCCTGGCGATTTATGTAGGCCACCACAGACATGTTGTCTGTACGGATCAAGACGTGTTGACCCCTGAGGTTTGACAGAAAAGCTTTTAGGGCCAAACCAACCGCTTTCATTTCCAGACAGTTGATATGTAAGCTCTGCTCCGTACTCGACCAGAGGCCGGAGGCAGGCATGCCCTCGTGCAGCGCTCCCCAACCCATGTTGGACGCGTCTGTAAAAACCACTTTCCTCCTGGAAACTATCCCCATGGTCACCCCCTTGCAGTACCAGTCCTGAGCCCGCCAGGGAACCAGTGTTCTCAAACACCCTTGATTCACCATAATGCGCAGGCTGCCTGACTGCCATGCCTGGGTTGGCACACGGCGTTTCAGCCAGTGCTGCAGCGGGCGCATGCGCAGTAATCCCATGTGGAGTACTGATGATGCAGCTGCCATTAGACCAAGCAGTCTCTGAAACCTCTTCAGCGGCGCGCGTTCGCGCGCCCTGAATGCGGCTACCAGCGTCTGCACCGAGAGCGCGCGCTCTCGAGTGAGCCGCGCTTTCATTGTCACCGAGTCCAAAACCGTGCCCAGAAAGACCACCGTCTGGCTGGGAATCAGTTCGCTTTTGGCAACATTGATTGTGAGACCCAAGCATTTTAGATGGCTGAGAATCAAATCCCTGTGCGCTATTAGTTCGTCTCTCGACATGAGAGCCCTGTTCAAACGCCTCAGATCTAGAATGGGCGCCGTCTTTCTTTGGAATTAGGAAATAACGGCTGTAAAACCCCGAATACATTAGCGCGGGAGGGACTAACTCTATCGCTCCTTTTGCTAATAATTCTTGCACTTCGGTGCGAAGCACGTGATTCACGCCACTTCTCACCGATGTCTCGATAACCGCCTGGAATTTCGGGGGTCTGCGAGCGAATTGGAGCGAGTAGCCTCGCTTTATAGTGTTTATGACCCAACTCGACACACCAGGGATGGCTTGCCAGGCCATCACTCGTGTGGCTAGGGCGTGACACACTGAATGGGGGGGACCGCCTAACATAGGGGGACCTGATACCCTTATAATGTGATTTGTGCACATACTGAGTGTTTGACTGACTATATAGGCTTTTGCCTGGGGGGAAGTCAGTGTTACAACAGGGCGGGGGCCGCCTAGTGGAGGGGACCGTGAACCCTTGTGTTGTGATTGTGAAACATGCTCTTTTTGTGCTTTATTTGGGTCGCCGTGAAAACGGCGTTTGTTTGCAGAGACGCGCTCACTGCTGCGGGCCTGTTTACAAAAATAAAATCCCCAGCCGCCTGAACTGAACAGGGAGCTGTGGGAAGTTTCGCTGGTTTCTTCGAGGGTGGTCCGGCTAGCGCGAGACACGAGCCCTCTCTCTTTCCCCTCCATGCTAGGACGACTTCGGAGGCGCCTGGTCGGCCGCGGCGCTGGGTCGAGGGCCTTGACGCCTGGGGAGCGGGGTAGCGCTTCGCGGGCCTTGACTGGCGCTGGCTATCAGCCGCAGGGCGGGGCTGAGAGGCCTGTTTCGCCGGCCTGGCTGGATGAGGCGAAGGCGGAGGTTTGGGCTTGCTGGACGCGGAACCCGAACGCTTCAGCAAGAAGTGTCGCATGGCCTGAGACGCTTTCTGTGCCTCCGTGTACCTCTCCGAAAATCCCTTCACCGCCGAGCCGAAGAGACCAGAGCTGGACACCGGAGCGTCGAGAAACCTCGTTTTGTCGGCCTCCTTGATCTCGGTGAGGTTAAGCCACAGGTGGCGCTCGAGCACGACCAAACTAGCCATGTTCCTGCCGATGGCTTGTGCTGTAGATTTAGTAGCACGCAGCGCTAAGTCCGTAGCACTCCTCAAGTCCCGAAACGTCTCCGGGTTCGGGCCAGCCTCGTCCATGGACCGGAGGAGTTTGGCCTGGTAGACCTGCAACACGGCCATCGTGTGCAGGGCCGATGCAGCCTGGCCGGAGGCGGCGTACGCGCGTCCAGCGAGGGCTGAAGTGTTACGGCAGGGTTTATTGGGATGAGCGGCTCTAGCTCGCCAGCTAGCTGCAGAGCTCGGGCAAAGATGAGCTGCCACGGCCTCTTCGAGGGGCGGCAAAGACTCATAACCTTTTTCCACTGCGCCATCCACGGAGGAGAGCGTCGCGGAAACTGCGGATCCCACACGTGCTGAATAAGGAGCGCACCAGGCCTTGGTTAGCTCCTCGTGGACCTCGGGGAAAAATGGCGGCGGTTTGTGACGCGGGGCCTGCTGGCGCCCCTCCAGAAACCATCCATCCAGCCGACTACGAGGCGGCTCCTCGGGCGAGGCCCACTCGAGGTCGAGGTCCGCGACGGCCTTCGTCAGGATCCGAAGCATCTCGGCGTCGGAGTTAGTCCTGGTCGCTGATCCGCTGGCCACCGATTGAGAAGCGGTGACGGGGTCGAGAGAGCCCGGCCACTCGTCCTCAGAAGCGGCGATGGATAGGCTGTCGTCGCGCTCGAGCGATCCGCCGAAGGAGACGAGGCCCGCCACGTGGGGGGGGGGGGGGGGGGGGGGGGCGCTGGTCTCCTGCGAACAGGACCGGTGATGGCGTCTGAGTTGGAGAAAGTGAAGCACACGTGACCGCGGCCGGCGTGCGTTCACCAATCTCCTTACCCTCCTGTTGCCGTTGGCTGCGACGCTTCTTCTTCCTTGGAACAGAAAGCGCGGATGAAGCGGCCTCGCCGTCCCGGGAGAGAGCTAGCCGATTGCGCAGCGCGGATATAGGCATGCAGTCACAGGCCTCACATCCGCCGGCAGAGAGAGCATTCTCCGCGTGGTCGATCCCCAGGCAGGAAATGCAGCTCGTGTGTTGGTCTGCCTCGTGCAGACGGCCTCCGCACGTGGCGCAGGATGGACGAGGCATGCTGAAAAGAATGTTATCAGTAAAGAATAAAGGAAATAATGTCGCCGGATAGCCACAGGTGAGACGCCGAAGTCTGCTGAATAGAAGCACGCTCAGGCTGAAAGGCTTGTTCGACGGCGAAGCTACAGTAAAAAGCTCAGGGACATGTATACTGTCGCTGAAGGAGTAAAATCTGCTATAATGGCGAATTCGGGGGTCTATATAGGCGGAGCACGCCCCCTCGACGGGCTCTGACGTTGGGCTAGCTTATTGGTTGTGCGTCAGATGCGCCCGCGCCATTGGATGTGCAGTTGCTGCAGCACAGCCTATGAGCGGGTCAGACGCTCAGGGGGCTGGCTGTGCAGCTGCAAATGCGTTTTACATATAAGCTTCAGTAAATCGAGGAAAGGGAGTTTCCCCCACTGCGTATAGCTACGCAATACGAAGTGACCGTTCGAAAGGGAACTTCAATACATTTTTAAATACATTTCTTATAAAGAAATTGGTACTCACCAAGGAGAAATATAAATCAAAGACAAAAAAAAAGTAGTTTCTCAAAGAAAAAGATTTTGTTCAGATCCTATTAGGTCAGTGTCTTCTCGTCACGTTCAGATTCACAACGCACTCTTCTCAAAGTGTGAGCTTTTTAAAGAATTATAAATCTACTTCTCAACTTGTTAATAATCTATTGCTGGATTATTAAACAGTTTGTTCTCACTCAAACGCATCTGCTGTCACTCTCCTGTCGTTCGCAATCTCTCGTATCTCTCATACATTTCTGCTTGTACACGATCTTCTGGAAACTTTCCAACAGGGGGCGGAGCTAACCTTTCACCTTACCAATCAGGATTCAGTTCAGGAACCTTTTCTTTCTTTTGGGATTATTTATAATAAAATAAATACATTTTACCTCATGTTCTTTTCTTACTATTAGTTTCTTACTATTAGATCCGACTTAATGACCTGGGTTACAATTAGCTTATGGCAGAATACAGAGGCCATGATAATCAAATGAATCAAGATATACTGTAAAAATGATGACAACAAGCATAAATTCAGTCCATTCCCATAAAAAAAGTAATATATGACATACTGTAAATGTGTTACAATCTGCTGATCAGCAAACATGATGGAGAGTTAAATATTCAATCTTTAATAGCAAATCCAAAATAATACGCAGGAGAATACAGGAACAAGAATGATACCAAACATTCGTTGACACAAGACAAAACATTGAGGAGAATTAAGGGCTTAAAGGCCCCTCTGAAATCAATTTTTTTTTTGTATGAATATGATAGCCTTAAGGTTATGAATAAGCTGATGTCTTCCAAAACAATGACAAAATTAGCATTTAGGAGATATGCGCATTCAAAACTTACAGTCTCTCACTTCTGCTAAAATGGATCACAGATTTTTGCTGACTTCAACATCTCATCACATCTTCTGTCCAATAAAATGCTCTCTAGAATCTAAAGAGTCCTGCCCCCTATGCTATAAATACCACCTGGCCAAAGCGAACGTTGACACGTCACAGAGCAATATGGGTTGGAGATGTGTGTTCGGCTGCTCAAACGCTCGAGTTTTACTCCGTTGGCCAACTGTACGTTGGTTAAGAATGAAATGGCTAGAATTTATTCACACCTCTACTATTGAATCCAACGTATCATCAGCGCTTAGATTTGCTTCCAACGTGCTGTCAAGTACGACTTGCAGTCTGTGAGGTAAACTAAATGCTATTGGCTATTTGGAAAGGGGGAGGGGCCATTCAATATCCCGCCTTAGCTTCCTGTTTCAGTGGAAATTACGTCAACGCATCATACAAAGCTGCGCGTTCCAAGGCACATCATTGGGCCTTTAAGGAGAGGAAATGAGGAAACTAAATAAACAACAGGTGAACGTATTCAGTAACCAAGGGAACAAACTGGCACACACTAGGAAACTAATGGTAACTATGCTAATGCATGTTAAGGCCATATATGTTAACAATATGATTATGTCTAATTTATATATGCAAGTTTATTTAAAGGGTTAGTTCACCCAAAAATGAAAATGATGTCATTAATGACTCACCCTCATATCGTTCCAAGCCCGTAAGACCTCCGTTCATCTTCGGAACACAGTTTAAGATATTTTAGATTTAGTCCGAGAGCTTTCTGTCCCTCAATTGAAAATGTCCTTGTCCAGAAAGGAAATAAAGACATCATCAAAGTAGTCCATGTGACATCAGTGGGTTAGTTAGAATTTTTTGAAGCATCGAAAATACATTTTGGTCCAAAAATAACAATAATGACTTTATTCAGCATTGTATTCTCTTCCGGTTCTGTTGTCAATCCGCGTTCAGTGACGCTGCTGACGTAAGACGCTGCTGACGTGTTATCTGGTGCGCCTGAGCTTCGTTTACAGTCTGAGGGAGACGCACGCTGTAAAGAAAACAATCTTCGCAAATATGTCTAAGGATTTCAACGCAGAGGAAGACTTTTTTTTGCCCAGCCATATTTATTTGAACCCGAATACACGGACACACCAGATAACATGTCAGCAGCGTCTTACAGCGTCACTGCGGACTCGTGAACGCGGATTGACAACAGAACCGGAAGAGAATACAATCCAGAATAAAGTCGTAGTTTTTGTTATTTTTGGACCAAAATGTATTTTCGATGCTTCAAAAAAATCTAACTAACCCACTGGTGACACATGGACTACTTTGATGATGTCTTTATTTCCTTTCTGGACAAGGACAGTATACCGTGTATTCATTTTCAATGGAGGGACAGAAAGCTCTCGGACTAAATCTAAAATATCTTAAACTGTGTTCCGAAGATGAACGGAGATTTTACAGGCTTGGAACGACATGAGGGTGAGTCATTAATGACAAAATTTTCATTTTTGGGTGAACTAACCCTTTAAACAACATAGCAAACATTCGGTATGCTTGTATAGGATTTTTATTTTATTTTAGGATTTATTTTGGAAACCATACACCCATAATAAAGAGTATGGTTTTGTAAGACTGGAAAACTGGTTATAGGGAACGACCACTTCTTGAGAAGACAAAGAACCCACTGCATAGTAGCATTTGGGCTCACTCTTGTGAAGGCCCCATCCGAGACTAGAGGTCTCACCTCTGAATCATCCTAATCTACATTTCTTCCCCTCATCCCCCACTCCTTCCCCTTCATGCAGATCACCTGAAACTCCCATAAGAATATATGTATGGTTTGATGTGAATGGTTATCATTGAGTTTATGTTTGGTATCATTTGAAATGTCTCAAGAATGAGTGGTACAAATGTCTCATTACCAAAGTATAAAACAAAAGGTAATGAGGTTTTTTAGAAGTTTAGAGAAACTGGCACACAAAGAAAGGTGGACAAATGGTCTCCACGCCCCCACCCAAGAGGTGTAACCTCTGAATGGAAATTACCATTGTAAAGAAGTTCTGGCTATTTAATGGAAGGCAGCAAGGGGTTCGGGGCTCTTTCTGTATTTCAGATAGCCCATGAGGATTAACTCATGTAGTTCTTAAATGTTGGGTTTGCATCTATTTCTCTTATCCTAAAGCATTTGATGTTTTGTATTGATGATATTTGGACTGATTATGAAATTGGCATAATACTTTTACCTGACATAATAAATTGTTGTATTTGATTATTCTAACAAACTTTGACTTTATTTTCATTAGAGTTAAAAGGAATAGTCAAACATTAACGTGTATTTAATGATGCACAGATATCATTGTTAAACCTTTTTCATTTTATGGAGTCAGATGAAACGAGTTAATACATAAGATAAAATGTATTGCATTTAATTAAAAATCCCTTTGCCATGGGAAGAGACGGAACACGCGTGAAACCTTCACCTCTAATCGAGTACCCCCATTGGATCGAATTAGACGGACTTACAGTTTTATACCATGATAGGCCTACTACAATCAAACTCTGGATTGCACGCAAGAACTTCGGAGAATTTCATTAAGGCAATAACAAAACATAATGTAGCATAATAAACAACTGTAATGACGGAGAGGAGGCAGTCGAATCCATCTGCAGCACTTTATTCAAACAGGTAATGAAACAAGGAATCACTGACATGAAACAAAGGAACACGTTTCAGCATGTAGCGTGGCAAAACAAGACTTCACAATGAACATAGAACTGAGCAGTCCAGATAAAGGGTAGGTAATGATTAACAGGTGGGAGTGATGAGACTGAGTGGAGAAACCAGGCAGGGATGGAACCTAATGATAGCAGAGGGGAATGATGGGAAGTGCAGTTCTAGAACTCAGGTGACAAGGAGCGTGTGAGATCGGGGAGAGGTGAAGGCGCGCGCTCAGTGACAGCCGCGCGCTCCGTGACAGAGCCCCCCTCCTGCGAGCGGCTCCGGAAGCGAGGACCTGGACGACGAGGTCTTCCACGGGGTCTTAGGGGCTGGACGATCTGGGTGAGTGTGATGGTAAGTGTGAAGCAGAGCAGGGTCCAGGACGTCCTGAGACCTGACCCAGGAACGTTCCTCGGGGCCATACCCCTCCCAGTCAATCAAATATTGCAGTGCCCCGCCGCGGCGTCTGGAGTCCAGGATCTCTCGTACCCGGTACGCCTCCTCGCCTCCGACCTCAATGGGGGGAGCCTGCACGTGACCGACCTCCTCCTGGACCTCCTCTCTCCTGGGAGCAGCAGCGGGTCTGAAAAGAGACATATGAAAGGTGGGTGAGATTCTATAATGTGCTGGGAGTTCCAGCCGAAACGAGACCGGAGTGATCTGCCGAAGAATCTTGAAGGGCCCGATGAAGCGAGGGGATAGTTTCTTGCTTGGGAGCCTCAAACGCAGATCACGGGTGGAAAGCCACACCCACTGACCAGGCCGATACCGGGGACCCTCACGCCTCCTTCGATCCGCCTGCAGCTGATAGTGACGGATGGCACGTCGCAGATGGACATGAGCGGCATTCCAAGTGGCCTCGCTGCATTGCAGCCACGCATCCACCGCAGGGAGGTCTGACGGTTCTCCTGCCCACGGGAAGAGGGGAGGTTGAAAACCTAAAACACACTGGAAGGGTGTTAGACCAGTGGCAGGCTTTACCAGGGAATTTTGGGCGTACTCCGCCCAGACCAGGAAGCGGCTCCAGTCCTGTTGGTTCTCGTGACAGTACGTCCGCAGAAAGCGGATGAGGTCCTGGTTCAACCGTTCAACCTGACCGTTGGCCTGGGGATGGTATCCCGAGGTGAGGCTGACATTGATGTTGAGTTTGGAGCAGAGTTCTCTCCAAATGCGGGAAGTGAACTGGGGACCACGGTTGGAGATGATGTCCTCGGGGAGACCAAAAAGACGAAATACGTGGTTGAGAAGCACCTCCGCAGTCTGCATGGCAGTGGGCAGACCCTTCAGGGGGATAAAACGACAGGATTTGGAGAAGCGATCCACGACTGACAGAACTGTGGTTAATCCCTGAGACAGAGGCAAATCAGTTACGAAATCCACAGCGATATGGGACCATGGGCGTTGAGGCACTGGCAATGGCTGTAAGAGACCGGCAGGTTTAAGGTGGGAAGATTTGACAGTGTTACAGATGGAACATTGGTGAATGAATTTGATAACATCAGCCCGATTCTCTAGACATTCAGGCGGAATAGGAAGAGCTTGTTGTGCCTCGGTAACCTCCGAGATGATGTCCCACTGCACTGGAGCAACGATCAGAGTGGAGGGAAGGATGGGTTCTGGCTTGGAAATCTCATTGAAATCCTCGAACTGGCGAGACAGAGCAACAGCCTTCCCGTTCTTGGACCCAGGTCTGTACGTGATCCTGAAATTAAATCGAGAGAAGAACAGTGACCAGCGAGCCTGACGAGCATTCAAACGCTTGGCGGACCTGATATATTCAAGATTTCTGTGGTCAGTGAGGACGGTGAAGGCTGACGTGCACCCTCCAGCCAGTGCCTCCACTCCTCCAAGGCTGCTTTCATGGCCAGAAGCTCTCGGTCGCCCACATCATAATTGCGCTCCGGCGAATTAAGCTTGCGGGAGAAAAAAGCACAGGGAAACATTTTAGCGGGGTTACCATGGCGTTGAGACAGGATCGCACCAACTCCAATGCTTGAAGCGTCAACCTCCACGATAAACTCGCTCTCCGGGTTAGGATGATGGAGAATGGGTGCGGACGTGAACCTCTCTTTCAGCCGGGAAAACGCTGAAGTGCATTCGGAAGACCACCGGAAGCCGTATCCGTATGCGAATGAGGTTGTAAGCGCTCCTCAAATCCAGCTTGGTGAAGTAACGGGCTGAGCGAAGCATCTCCAGGGCTGCAGGGACTAAAGGCAGAGGATAACGATACTTCACGGTTACCTCATTAAGACCTTGGAAATCAATGCAGGGCCGGAGACTCCCATCCTTCTTCTTAACGAAGAAAAACCCAGCGGACGCGGGGGATGTGGAAGTGGTGATGAAACCCTTAGCAAGTCGCTCCTCGATATACGAATTCATAGCCTCAGTTTCCGGTTGCGAAAGTGGATACACACGGCCGTGCGGGGGAACGGCTCCGGGTAGCAGTTCAATAGCGCAGTCACTGGCCCGGTGCGGGGGTAGAAGTGAAGCCTCTCTCTCGCTGAATGCCAGGGCAAGATCATGGTAGACCGCAGGAACTCCTTGCAAGTTCAACTTCTCAGAGGGACTGTGGCTTGATTCAGGACCATGGAGAGCAGGCAAGCAGTGGACCTGACAGAAAGGACACCATTGAGTAATTCTCCTCTCAGTCCAGGAAATTAGAGGGTTGTGTCTCTCCAGCCAGGGCAATCCCAAAATTACTGGATGATGAGGTGAACTGATGGTATACAACTGAATTCTCTCCGTGTGACGAGACCCGAAGCTGAGAGTCAGTGGCTGCGTGATGTAATGTACCTCCCCTGTCCCCAGGGGGCGTCCATCCAGGGCTGCCACTGCCACACGAGACTCACAAGGGATGAGAGTGAGATGATTAGACAAGGCAAAATCCAGATCAACAAAATTCCCAGCGGCACCAGAGTCAATTAAAGCCCTTGTTTCACAAATACTTCCATTAAAACTAAAGGAAACTTCGAGACTGAGAGTGTTAGAGTTAGGAGGATTAATCGAAGAACTCACCGCAGAAGTATCTCTGGATCTGGATCTCACCGGACAAGAAGCTCTCAGATGACCGGCTTGAGCACAGTACAGGCACAATTTATTCCGCCGCCTCCTCTCACGTTCCTCCGTAGAGAGACGTGTGAAGCCGACCTGCATGGGCTCGAAATCTGAGCTGGCTGGTGGATTAGTGAAGAGACTGGGCGAGAGAGGTGCGCGTCGAGAGCGGATGAGATTGTCGAGGCGAATGGCGAGCTCCATAAGTTCTCCGAGGGTCCTTCCATCGTCGCGACAAGGCAATTCCCCTTGCAGCGCCGAATTCAAACCCTTTCGGTACAGCAACTTAAGTGGTTCCTCCGTCCAACCCGTCTGAGCTGCCAGGGTGCGGAATGAAAGCGTGTAGTCAGCCGCAGTAGAACTCCCTTGACTTAATGCGAGAAGTAGCTCTCCTGGCTCCTTACCGCCCGCGGGATGTTCAAACACCTCTCTGAATTGAGACAGAAACACGTTATAAGAGGGAAATGTGTGCTGACCTCCTGACCAGAGAGCAGTCGCCCACTCCAACGCCTTCCCGGTGAGTAGAGAGCAGATAAATGAGACGCGGGACGCATCAGTGGGATAAAGCTGGGGTTGCTGGTTGATAAATAGGTCGCACTGCAACAGAAATCCTCTACAGGCAGCAGGTGAGCCATTAAACTTCTCAGGGAAAGATAAATTTGGGTTGCTTGAAGTCATACTCACGCTTGATGTTAAGGGAGCCGCAGCTGCGGGAGCTTGAGCTTGATTAGCGACCGCGTTCTGTTGAGAGAGGGTTTGCACGGACCTCACAAGCTCTTCGGTGAGGTTAGTTAAACCCTCTGAGGTCGGCTATCGCGCCGGCGCGATAGTCTCGCTTTTTCCTTATCAGTGCAAAAGAAACTCAAAATACTCTGTTGATTTTGATCTTACATATTAAGTGTTGTACACCATTAGATCCTGATAAGTGTCTATTTTTTTTGTGGATACTCACAATAAAAACAAAGTGTTGTGCTTTTCGCCAAATAAAGAAAAACAAACATGATGCGCGTTCTGCCTTCTCTCTGTCAGTGAAGTCCATTCTGAAACGCGTCCTAAGATTATTTTTAATTCCGCGAATACTTGTCATACAGGCACGAGTGTTTTTCCATAATGAAGCTTGAACTCTCTTCTTTTAAATGAATGAATTTATATAAAAAAACAAATATTCTCAGCTTATGTAATCTGTATGAAAAGTGAGAGATGTCAGTATTTTTCTTTCCAGCTCATTACACCTAATTACGCGTTAATGTGCCACGCCCACGGAGAGCGTGCGCTATTCAAACGCAAATGATCTTAGACAAGCCGTTCAAACATGCCAACGCCCACCAGCTGGATTATAAAACACATCGTGTTTAGTAAGTATCTTGTACAGCTGTGTACACAGCGTATCCTTTCGCTGTGAGGAATAATACTGTCTAACCCTGGAAAATTTACCAGAAGTGCTGGTAGTTTCATTTCGAGGAGCAACGGATCCAGCTGATGTAGTAAGTCATTTATTCTAGTGCTTTGTTCTAATCGTGATATTGAATTTGTCGGACTGTAAACCGCAAAAAGACTGTTTAAATATGAATTGCGTGTCTGTGTGTAGGCTAAATGATGAGTGAACGGCATAGGCGCGCGGGCTTTGTTTACTACAGTTATACAGCGCGTGCCTTGTTCATTCACTCTCGCACCTATATTAGTAAACGTTATGTTTACATGAACAACACATACAAACTATATTGCTATAGCCTACTAAGATGAGTAAAAATAGACTGAAATATGTTGAAATAAAATGTCTGTATAAGCAACAAGCTGCAAATTCACATGTATATACTAATATATAATACACAATATATTACAGACTAAATATGAATGTTTAGACACGATTTTGTGATTAGTTTTGGATAGATTATAAAGTTTTGACTGTAAAAAAAGACTACTGTCACATTAAATAGGTACGCTTTTGTTCACCAATTTCTGCTCATAAATATACTATAGTATGACGTTTTGTCAAAAATAAAGTAGGTATATTGAATTATCAACTAAGATGTTATTATAGTGTTTGTTCCAATATTCAAACTAATGAATCCTTACCTTTTTTTAATACGTATGATAAAATGTATACTTTTTACAAAGAAATACACTTGAAATATTGTTAAAATTGTAATTGTTGTTGTAATTGTAACCTATTTGTAATTGGTTACAATTTCTAATTGTAAAATATGCATAGGCTATATAGATAATTTCTTTTGTCCTTGCATTCTTTGGGATCCTGTGACGCACCTGTGTGAAAGGGCTAATTAATATGCAGCTCATTATGCGGCACATTATCTGGCCTTTGTCTTCTCAGGTGTGAACACGCCTCCACGCATATTGCCTTTCCAAACCAAAGGTCTCTAATAAAATTTAAATCAGTGTATGTGTTTGTGTAAATGATTAGGCAGGATGATTTTCAGATCATTTTGAAGCAAAAATTCTAGGCAACAACACTCATTAGTCAAAAGTCTTGTGGACACATATTTAGTATGTGTTTTGTGGCCTTATTTCAGACACTTTAAGTTTTAGTTTTTTCAATAACCATGCATAAGCAATATTCTCTCAAAAATACAAACATGTTTCATAATTGTTGCTCAGAAATTCCGGTAGCCCAGTTTGTGCTATATTGAGTGAATTTACACCTTTGCCATTAACATGTTTATAAATAACTGAAAAAAGCACAAATGTCAGAGCATATCAGAACACCTCAAGGACCCCAAAAACCCTTAGACCTCAGAGGGTTAACTTGACCAGCTGTTGTTGGTGTGTGATTAACACAGGTGCCTGGGATGAAACCTCGGAAGCCAGACGCTGGAAGTCTGCTGGATCCTGTGTTGGTGAAGTCTTCTGTAATGACGGAGAGGAGGCAGTCGAATCCATCTGCAGCACTTTATTTAAACAGGTAATGAAACAAGGAATCACTGACATGAAACAAAGGAACACGTTTCAGCATGTAGCGTGGCAAAACAAGACTTCACAATGAACATAGAACTGAGCAGTCCAGATAAAGGGTAGGTAATGATTAACAGGTGGGAGTGATGAGACTGAGTGGAGAAACCAGGCAGGGATGGAACCTAATGATAGCAGAGGGGAATGATGGGAAGTGCAGTTCTAGAACTCAGGTGACAAGGAGCGTGTGAGATCGGGGAGAGGTGAAGGCGCGCGCTCAGTGACAGCCGCGCGCTCCGTGACAACAATTATGAAGCCTGAGTCTCGTGAATAAAATGTTTTATGAACTTTTTAATAGTTTTAATGAATTTTAATTTAAATTAAATAAATGTAATGAGAGCATGATGAAAGATAAATGTCTTACATAAATTAGGTGTAAACTCATTACAAATGTTATTGTTAAAGGGACACTAAGTAAGAATTACTCCCATCTAGTGGTGAAATTGCATTTTGCATTCAAACGAATTGTGCTCTCCAGCGCCTCGCGTTTTCAAATGCGTGTTGCATCTACGGTAGCCGTTATGTACCAAAAAGCTATGACAGGATGTCTTCTAATAGCACTTCGTCGAGTTTTCCTTCGGGTGAACAGGTTTGTTATTTCAAGCAAACTTCAAATTGACACAACGAACAAACGAATGTTACAGTATGAAATAATGAGTGTCAAAAACATGAACTATTGTAATTAGTTAGTAGTTATGCCTTCTTTATTCGTTATATTTTCTGAAGTAGCCTACGTGCATTGTTAGATATCATCATCAACTTTTAACTATACATGTTCATCTGTCTATAAAATAAAGTACACAACCAAACAATGAAAAAAGCTTGTAATTAAGACTGTAACACTGACTTGCCTGTCGAGAAGAAAGCAGGACATCAGCGTCTCTTTTGAAATCTTTCTCCTGCATTAGCTCTATCCACCTGGAAAAAGCTATCCCGACATTAACTTGTGTTTTTTGTAATCTCCGGTCACGTTTCCTTTTACGATCTATTTTGGACTTTTCTGGCGACGAGGATTTGCAATGCAGCCTTTTAAACTTGCCGGGGCAGTGACAAGCGCCTCTCACTGCTCTGCTCCTCCGCTTCTGCTGCGTTCAGTCACGTCACGCCGGCTCTGAATGAAAACGTGTTGTGGAAACGCGTTGGCCTAGTACTTTTTGTCCCTCTCTGCTATTATAGTTTTTCAAGATGGCGGAACTACATGGAAGCCTCCGTGGACTTACCCGTCCCATGTATATAAATATAATAAATTCTTTGTTTACGAGGATAAATCAGATAATTGGCAGAGGTATTTGTGCACCATTGAGGACATATTTATGAATAAAAATATTGATTTTAGATTATAAATTACCTAAAAAGTTACTTAGTGTCCCTTTAAAGGGATAGTTCACCCCAAAATGTCATAATTTACTCCCCCTAATGTCATTCCAAACCTGTATGACTTTTTTTCTGTGGAACATAAAAGAAAATCATTTGAGAATGTTTGTCCATGCAATAGAAGTCAAGAGTAACCAAAATGGTTTGGTTACCAACATTCTTCAAATCTTCTTTTGTGTTTCACAGAAGAAAGTCATTCCAGTTTGGAACGACACGAGGTTGATGAAATGATGACAGAATTTAATAGCAGTAAATTTACTTTACGGCATCTAAAGCTCAGAATCAGTGCTTTACTGTCAAGTGCATTTCTATGTGAAAAAAATTGTATATTACGTTTTTAACCTGCATTCGCAGTAAATGCAATAACATTTATCATTATTTGTTTCTGTCCTATTTAATTTAATAATTCTAAGTTAAGGCCCTAACCCCAGCAAAATATTCATGGGTGTACTCATGGGCTGATGGGCTGGATTTGTCTATGGATTTGTAGTGCACTACAACACCAGGTATAAATCTCAATAACTTGTATTAAAAGATATGTAAAAAAATATATGAAACTATGTGTTTAATATATTTGTATAATTTAGCAATTCATATACATAATATAATATATTATGAGACAGACATTATGAACATACCGGTATGTAATGTATTTTACATATAGATGTTGTCAAGATTCTGTCACTTCAGTTTTATCCTTGGTTTGGTGACAGAGCTCTGACACTCCTATTGTCTTGTCTTCATGTGAGCATGCGGTTTCGAGTTCGCTCAGGCCATACTCCCTTCTGTTCGTGTTAGTAGCTTAGTACGGAGCCTGGGAAGTAACCTGTAGAAGGAAAAAAACCAACACCGGCAAATCTTTGGCCACAGTTTAGCATTTCGTCCCCTCAGTTTATAAACCGTACTCACAGATTATTAAACTGTTCCCTCGGTTTAAGAAATCGCGCCCACGGATTACTAAACCATACCCACGAATTTCCAACCCGTCCACTCAAATTTGTAAGCCGTACCTTCGGTTTTTTAATCCGTACCCACAAATTACCCAATGAATTATGAAAGCATAGCTGGGAGATTCATTATTTTAGTCAAAAGGGCAAAAAAATCATAGATACAATCAATATTAATATAATATATGAGTTATTACCTCAGAATCAGCTTGGCACCATGGCATTAAATTAGTTGACACTGGTCAATAAAAAAGCTTTTAATGAAACTTTACCTTCAGGGCATGGTCCCAATGACACATACCGAGTTTCGTAATGATACGTTAATGCGTTTGTAAAATACTTTACTTTTACTTTACTTTACATTATTTCAGGACAAAATTTAAAATGGCCTTTGCAAAAAATAGCCTAAGTGGGAAATTCAACTCAGGATGCTGCACTGAATCAAAACAGTTTTATCATTTTTAGGCAAACCGTTTAAAAGTTATAAACAGAAATAGCCATTTTTCATATCTCTTGACCAGTTGGTGGCGCTGTGCCAAAACGCAGCATGAAGCCTCAGGTTATGCTTGCGATGACATGTACCAAATTTGGTCTGTAAACGCTAAAGTGTTGCAGAGATATAGCCTTGTGTCCAATTTGGCTTGATCTTCGTCAAATTCTTTCGCACGTTATTTGAGAACAGTTGGGTTTATAAAAAACTTTTGATAACTTTTTGCAACTCTTTCGTGAAAATCGTCTAGTATGTTTTTTTTTAGAAAGTTCAAAATGGCAAAAATATTTGTATGACGGAAAATTACATATGATGCAACTGAATCAAGGAATCAGAGGAAAAAATAATTTGGGGTTGCACTTTATTTTACAGTACATGCACTTACAGTGTACTTCTCTAAGATAGTACTGGTTAATATAAGGTAACTACGTACATGGGTTAAGGTTAGGTTTAGGGGTAGGTTCAGGGTTAGTAACTAGTTATCATAGTAATTACAATAACTGGGTAATAAGGACATAGTATGTACATGGGGAACAGGACTGCAAGATAAATGGTTGTCCTGTTTCGCATGAACATACTATGTACTTATTGTAGTAATGACACTATCTAGGTACTAACCCTGAACATATACCTAAACCTAACCCTTACACTACTCAGTATGGTAACACTTTATTTTATAGTTGTTACACGTTACATGTAGTTTCTATTGTAATTACTATAAATTATTAATTTATAATTATGCAATTACATGCTACCTAATCCTAACCCTTTAGTAAGTACATGTAGTTAATTAATATTACTCCGTACGTAAATGTTACACTGTAACAAGGAAACCTTAAAATAAAGTGTGACCCTAAGTACTTTTGTGGGTAAGTACACTGTAAGTACATTGAAAGTGCAAATACTGTAAAATAAAGTGCAACCAAATAAAGTGCTACGGAACTTTGTTTCTAGTCCTTACGGTTCAGAAGTTGTTAGCATAAATGCAAGTAAAACTTAAGACAGTTGGTGGCGCTAGAGGGATTGAGTTAGAGATTTTTACCATACAGTTCTATGGGCTCCCATAGACTAGAAAGAATAAGAATAAGAATAAGAAGGCTATCACACCTTTAGTGCTTGGCCCCTAATAATAATAATGATGATGATAGGTGCCAAATTATGTTTCTGCCTACCAGCCCATGTTCCATACAATTAATTCTAGGCTACTTTGAATTAATTTCTCAATGGTACTGTCTTTTTCTCTGTGCGATGGTGCGCTTGATGAATTAATTACACAAAAGTTATTTGTGTCTTGCGAAAGCAAATACATTACCAACCAAACAAAACAAAAAATCAGTGTTGTCGCGAGTTGCACTCTTGCCAGTTAATTACTTAAAATGCTATTTATTATTGTGCAAAAAACAGAAAGCACAAGCTTTTGTCTCATGCTATTATGTTGTAATGTTAAAGGGATACTTCAGGATTTAGCATTAAGCTTTGTATCAGTAGAAAACCATTTAGCCAGAGGCTAAAGACTACAGCCAGTGTTCCGCATGTTTTCACCATGCCCATATGGGGCGGGATCTCACTCACAGAATGTAAAGATAGTGTCAGCCATCTTTTTGTAGAAGCTAAGCTAAAAGGCTCTTGCCTCTTGGTCTGTGTAGAAAGGAACAAGGGGCGGCCGGAGCGAGACCTGAGCCCGGCCAGACTCGAGCTGGGGCGGACTGGCGGTGTCAGTGCTCTCGCTGTGCGCCTATGGAAACAGATGAGTCCTATTGCTGTCGCGAATCTCAGCGATGCCATGCGATGAGCTTTGAGTGTAAAAGCGTTAATATTCATTATTTTTTTAATTAAAAGTTATAACTTACATTGGTTGTGGTTCTTTTTATAAACCTTTAGTGTTACTAGAGTAATGTATTAGCTTAGAGAAATAGTGATTTGAATTGGAGGAAAACAGTTCATATGCAGAGCTTCTAAGCTACTCTGTTGACATGGTCCTGCCTTGCATCATATTTTTAATGTGAAAGTCTAAGTTGTGTTATATACATTAGGCTAGTACATCCTGGTACAACGCAATTTAGCACCATTTCGATGGAAATTGATCAAATAACTCACGATGTATCAAAGCGAGCCTAGTTGTATCCATTTTTCGGATTCTGCCGCCTGTAACCGGTAGGCGTGGTTTGGGAGTGGTCTCGTAAGGGCAGCAAAGCAAGTGCATTCTGGGAGTAGTTGTCTTTCAGCCACATGAGTAAAAAATACATTTTCAGTCTAGAATGCTTCAATTTCAAAAATAATTTCACATTTCGACTATATAAATGACCAATATTAAACACATTCATCTTCCCAGAGGTGAAGTATCCCTTTAAACATAACGGTGAAATTGTGTGTATTATGACCTGCCGGGACCCGATGTGAGATCCACCAATCAGAGAGGCTCCCGAATCTCAATCGACTTTTTGATTGGTTACGATGGAGAATATCTCATGTTTTTGGCCAGGCACCCTCAGGATAGGTGCTAATGATTATTATTAATAATAAATCCTATGGTGTTGAATAATGAATGGAGGCTTATGCTCCTTGGCCGACTGAAGGTTGTCATGGCTTGATGTATTTTGAATTGATGTTTGCCAAAAGGCAAGTAAAAGTGCTGGGGTAAAATGCATTTTGTATTGAAACCCCTGATGTCTGCTCTCTAATCACTTTCGCGTTACTTTAATGTCATACACAGATCTTTCTGTGCAGCGTCGCTTCAAGTTTAACACACACCTAATGGCTGTGTGTTTGTGGTGAGTATTTAAACTGTCCTCATTTGGCATTGTAATGACATGTGTGTGTGATTTGTCCTTAGTCCTTAGCTTGCTGTTAACTTAGGGGCTGTTTACATGATACTTTTTTTCATTTACATGACAACTTTTGAAAAAAGGGTTTTTGAAAAAACAAAAACAAATCGGTTTGACAACATTTTTCTGAATGCGAAAAACAAAGGAAAACTTTTCCAATTTTTAGTACACAGTTTTTGTGTAAATGGCCTCATAAATACATTCCTTTCGTTTTACCAAGTTTCCTGTTACCCTTGTTTCCCTGTGTCTCTGTGAGAGTATGTTTGACTGATCTCCTGTAAACGAACCATTAATTTAATTTAAGTTCCCATCATTGTGATAAATTGATTGTTAATTGTGTTCACCTGTTTAATTTCCAAACCTATAAAACTCCCGCTCCTGGGTTCAACTGCATATTTGTGACTGTGTGCTCTTGACATCCGGAGTGCTATTTAAGTGCTTGTACCAACTGCTGATTGTAGTCTTTTTAACAAAATGATATGTGTCGTATTAAAGAATAAACAGTTTCTATAATCAGCATTTTAGGGAGATGAACGACTGTAAGTCTTTTTACTGATCTATCTGTCTGTCTGTCAAACTTAAAAGCAATTTGATCATACAAATCTGTCAATCCAGCATTATGGATAGATATTTCACAGCAAATCAGATGCTGCATTATTAGGCTTTTATTAGTGCATAATACACTTGTGCAGATTTCACAAATAACTTGTTACAATAAAACATATTTCAATCCACTTAAGATACATACAGTATAGACAAAGTGCTTTGGTAAACGCAGCCAATAGTCAATTAAACCTATATTTTTCTTTCTATTAGGTGAACTGCATTTAGAATAAGAGAGGTTCTTGATGTATATAGTAAGTTGTACGTTGATGCTCTGTTATACCAGATAATTTTCTTCTACAACACAATATGGTGTTTGCGTTGTTAAAGTCATTGATGACACTCCTTATCTGCGAGTCTCTTTGCCTTGTTCTGCAGGTAGCGTGCTTTCCCTTCTTCAAACCGCTTCTGCTCCTCTTCACCTTCCAACTGCAAGAAAATAAATGACATTTTACACCCAGTTGAATACTGTTGAATACTGTGATATGCTGGAAACGCTTCAATTTTAAAGGTCATACACATAACATGGAAAACCACTAAAGTGTTGAGAACATTATCAGAATATTTTAACACAAACACACACAGACACTTCCACATTTTTTGCTTCCCCACTTGAGCATGGAATGTCTGTCAACTGCAGTGAATGTTTGCAGATGTGAGTTATTGTAAAGTACAGAAGCTACTGTATACACAACTACACAATGAATTATTTAAATTAAAGCACAAGAAAACATTAATGGTGGAAACATGTCAAAAGATTGTCTTGGAATGTAGCATTGCCTAATTGTACACTGGGTGTACGGAAACTGTAAAAACATCAATATGAAATCTCATGCTATATCCAGTTAGTCCCCATATCATGATTTTGTTTGAATATCTATCACCACCAAATATCTTGCTTAATTGTTCTAAATGTGATGAAAGTGGTTTGAAATGTAATCAGAATTGAACTAACTGCTGGTAATTATTGTCAATTGTCTTTAAAAAATGTATATTATGATGAATCAAATGTCTACTGTGCATGAACTACCAATGAGCTAGTATAGAATTTGTTAATCTTATTGTTAATCTCAACATTTACTAGTATCTTTTTAAATTAAAATTTGTATTAGTTTACTGTGAACTAACATGTACAAGCAATGCACAGTTGTATTTTTATAAACAGATTAATAATGCTGTGAAAATATAATGCTAATTTTTGAGTTTATTTTGAGTGCTAGCAACATTATCAAATGAGCGAATTTCTTGGAGATCTAAAACGAGACAATAGATGTTTGTTTTTTGGACCACAGCTTCATCATGGACAAACAAAAATACTGTGTGAGAGAGCAAGATGTCAGTTGACGTTAGGCTTCAACTTGCAGCTGCACACTACACCATGGCTATTCTTATCATTGGCTATAGGTCACCAGCTAGTCATGCGCGGCAGTGGCAGATGGCGGCCAACCTTAGGGAACAAACTGTGCAATGACTGAAGCAGCCTGGCTGATGAGGGCATGTGCAAAAATGAGGATCAGAGATATAGAATGCATATCCACAGCAATGTTATATAAGCACAAGCTAAGCACATACACTATACTTCACAGGGGTACTGATATTGAGGCTCAGAAAAGTTCATTTTATGGTGACCCAGTTTAATGGAGAACATATGAATTATTGCATTTATTTTTTTTAAGTGGCGTGCAGTTGATCGATTAAAGCAGTAAGACACTTGAGGCTGTGCCTTACAGTGATTTTACCATGGCTAAAGCCTGTTATGCAGAACAGAACAGGGTAAAAAGGATTAACTATTATTATGATTAATGGCAATTTGAAAAAGTTTTTATATTTTTAACATTAAGCAACCTCAATTATTTTTCCTGAACACCATCACGATTGAAAATGTGACATTTCCTACAACAGTTCAATAAACAGTTAAAATTAAGTCACTTACATTTTAGATGCAATATTGGCAGTTTTTGTTCTGTTTCACCAGCGAAAATAGTTCCAAACAAAAATCACAGCAGAACCAGGGCGCATCTCACAGGAACACTCAACCTGTTTTCATTACTGAATGATTCAGCATTTTGAACGAATCGATTGAGTCAAAGATTCAATAACCCATTCATAAACATCTGTCTCATTCTTGAATGAATCAGCCGTTTGAACGAATCGTTTGTTTGTTTGAATGAATGAATCAATGACTCACTATTAAGACGGTCGCCTGCCGCCACCTACTGGCGGTTTAGTGTTGTGTTTAAAAGTATGTTATGTATCATTCTTTCCGATGTTTCTTATATGTAAATCTAAATTTAAATAAATTTCATAACATTATTTTACACAATTGTAATTTTTCAGTGTAAATTATTTAATTTGATCAGCCCCTAGGGTAACAGCCATATAGTGTCTTATTATTCTAAATAATTGAATTTATTGACCAAATTTATGAATTTAAAATGAAAGATGAAGCATACATTTAATGGTATTGGGGGAGGGGATGCCCTTTAAAGGTGCAGATATTACAATATGCCGATTTAATCAAAGCTGATTGAACACTGATGAGAATAATCAGAATAAATGAGAATATTGTTTCAGAATAAATTAACACACACACCAAAAAAAAAAAAAAAAATCCGGACGAGCAATTTTTTTACTCAGACAAGTGAATGACAGATTTACTTGTCCGAAGGACAAGGGAAAAGGCTTAATGTCGAGCAATGTCATCAGGTAGGCAGTGGCCCGCCTTACCGGGTGACCACGTCGTGGTCCACCAGAATTTATAGTTTACCCACCTCTTTTTTTACCACTACACCTCTGGTTTACTTGTAGTGGTAACCATGGAAATCTACAAAATATTATAGGCCTATTTGAACTATGGTCACTGTAATGTTCATTTCCATAAGGGACTGCCAGTGACAGGCAGTTGCACCAATAAAATGTAACCTATTTATTCTGACAGTGTATGATTTATATTAAAATCAGTTACAGAATAGAACATCAGTATGAACTTTTAACATTCAATTTAAAACAATTTAATTGCACAAAAAAAATTGTTTATTGTGAAATAGCTCAATTATATATTTTTCTGTCTTCTGTTAAGCATTTTTTGAATCACTGATCTATCTAATGACAATATATTAGTGGTTTGAATGCATTGTTAGCAGTGTGTGAACGCTCTATGATTGATTGGTTCTGACTTGCAGCATTTGCGTGTGTTCAGTTAGGATAAGCAGGGAAGTGGTTCTACTACACAATTATTCACTAACATAGGTTATTCATCCAATATGCATTCATTATGCATATTGTACGCATTAGACTTCTTGTCAAATAAACAAAATCACTGGTAAAAAAAATACCACTACTTTGTATCGATACGCCCATCACTTGTCTTCAGGGTCACAGAGGCACACAAGCCTCAGGGGAGGGTTGGGTGTTTTTTTATTTTATGTTTTCTTTTATTCTTTTTTTATCCAGTCTGGATCCTCGACCCCTTCTCTGTGGCTCTTGGTTCTGGCACCCCCTATATCAGTTCCTGGTTTGTTCTTTGCTTAGTTCTTACCCTCTGGGTCATATTAGTCTGATAAATCAGGCAACTGTGAGTTTGTGCAGCTAGTACCACGACATTCTCCGCAAATGGCAGTGCAAGGGAGTCCATGTTTTTTGCATGTACATCTCTTTGTGCCGCAGTCTTTCTTGAAACTACAGCAGACTACATCTAGTATTTCTGGTGGTGTCGCAGGCTGACCGGTCATTATTGGCATAAATCTCCCATCCAAAACATGCCACCCCCAGTCTTTTGGGTCCATACGTTCACTTCCCCCTTTCCACTCCATCATTTGGTAAAAGACCCGAAGACTATGGAAGTTTGCAGCTGTTGACGTTGGAGGGAGAGTTTGAGGTTCCACTGGAGATGAGTTCGGAGTTACTTTATCACAGAATCGCCTGTATATGCATAGGTTACTTATTGAATGGACATGAATGTCCTAGTTATTTGGCCCCTGTTTTTTCTACTTGTGACTTTATGGCTTCTTGGCCATGAGTCAATTAGGCCTAGTGTTGAGCTCATTTGCATATTTAAAATAGATTTTTCCAAGAAACTAACTACATACATGTTACTTTTCATGTATACTTTCACTGTGTGAGGTTTTATTGTGGTAGGAGTAAAGGGAAAAATTAAGTCTATTTGGGTGTATTTTGGGCATATTCGATTAGTGTATAGCTCATTTGCATATTAAAATCCATTTTCAAAGAAACTTGTAATACAAAAAAAATTACTTTTCATGGATACTTTCATTGTGTAAAGTTTCATTTTGATAGGAGTAAAGGAAAATAATAGCCCCATTGGGGTGTATTGTTGTCTGGCCTTATTGGCACACATCTCGGATTGATGAGAATTAAACATATTTCCTCAACTAGGATTTCTTAGGACTTTTAGTATGTTGCTCTGGGGCCGTATTCACAATGAATTTTAAGGCTTAAAGTTGCTCCTAACTGGCGAATTTAGGAGCAACTCCTAAAAATAATGGGCGTGTCACTCGTAACTTTAGGACTCCTCATTTTTTTGACTAAGAGTAAATCACGAAGCATTTTAGCCCTAAAAGTAGCACCTAAGCCTGGGACAGCTTTAAAGAAGTCGAGAGGACTCCTAACTCACTAAGACCTATTCACAAACCGCTTTTGTGGCATTTCACTTTGCAATGTTTTGAAATGCGTATGCGGTGGCTACAGGAGCTTCCAATCGCGAGGGAACAATTTTGCATTGTAGGCATAACTAGGGATGCAACAACGTCACCAACAACAACCAAAACTACTCACTGCATGTAAACTAATTGTAACGTTTCATTGTGAATCAAATTAAAATGTTCTTCTCTTTGCAAACGTAGGCAGAGGCATATAGTGACAGATTAATTCAATAATGTTGCAAAGATATTGCATCAATCCATATGTTTCATTAGGCTACTAGGCTATTTGTTTTTCCTTACTCTTTATTAATTTAGGCTATTAATTCAGTTATTTATCATCTTCCGTCCTTCGCACTACTTGTGTAGCACACGCATTCTCAGACCTGTCACCTGTCACTCATCATCATAGGGGAGGTGTTTGGAATCATTCCCGCGTTACAATCATCAGCCAATCAAGGTGGTCACTTCAGTCAAGCTCGTGCATGAGTAATAACCTCATCCATAGCAACGAAGACTCACTCTTAGTTTAGGAGTTATTTTACAATTAGTTCTATTTTTGGCTCCAAAATGAGTTACTTTGCCTGGACTAATAAGGTTCTCTATGCACACCATGTAATGTAGAGTCAGAAGATGCTTATCACAATATAATCCCCAACAGAGTGATCAGGACCCCAATGCAAAGCTACTTAAAACAATTTTGTTAGCTTACTTTTACATTATGTAGACAAATGTTATAAAGATTAGATGCCTGGGACACTGGTCAATTCATTACAGAAATATACTGTATTTGACTTGATTGGCTGACAAAAATGAAATATTTCATAAAGCTGTGTATATTTAATGAAATTGTATAATTCTAAATTAATTAAACTTGCCTCTTGCAACAAAAGCAAAACAGAAAAGCACTCCCCGTTATTTCTGTCTGAAAACAACATCATGTGACCTTGAAGGAAGTCCTGGCAGGGTCAGTGACTGTCCTGTTGCTCAGGGCTTGTGATGAGGCCAAGAAAAGACACGGGGCCATGGCAGCAGTGCTTGTCTTGAACAAATTAAATTAAGCTTGAGGGATGCTCAGTGCTGCAGTCACAGAGAGAGTGACTGGCAGAAGACCAGAGTGATTGCTTCAGCAGAAACCACCAGAGTGTGAAACATCATACAATTTAGTGTTAAAGAAAAAAAAAAACAGTAGTAGTTAAATGGAAACTGCAAATGGAAATAGCCCTATATGTGTAAGAGACTGGAATTGTTGTCAAGTATAGGCCTCTACACACACATAGATGAATGCAGATACTTCCAGATATGAAAGCTTGAGTTCACGTCACTGTCTTCTATGTGTCAGAGAATATACAGCAACACAGGTAATGTCGTGTAATGTCATGGTGAATTTTATTTTTAACCCCTAAGGATGTTAATTAAACTTTTGAAATTATTATAGCTAGCTACCTAACAGAATGTAACACTATTGACCTCCTTGAGAACTGGGGTTTCTTCTGCCAAAGTATCAGAAAAAAACTCATTATATATGTAAAATTGGACCGCATTTGCAATTGTATTAGCAAGTTAAAATTAGTAATATTCGACTGGTGATGTGATCTCAACATGTCTGCCTCCATGAGGCAAAGGGCTTCCATGACACTGTCGTCTTTGGACTGCTTAAGGCCCGATTCACATATCGCGTCTTTTGCGCACTCAAGTTCATTATTTCAAATGTAGGCGCTCGGTATGCGCGCTCATAATGGAAGCGACGCGGTCGCGGTGCGACGCGCTCGTTTTTTCCAAGCGCGTCCGCGCCGCATCGAGATAAAAACATCTCAAGTTTTCAGAATGCCGCAAGCGCACCATAAGCGCACAGTGGGTCACGTGACAAGAACCAACCGGAGCGCAACCGCCCTAGCGCTTTGGAAAAAGGAGAATGCGGCGCGCCCAGCGTTTTCTACGCGTTTTTAGGCGCTATATGTGAATCCGGCCTAAGGCTGCAAGAATTGCCTGACCTTAACCTTAGTTATTTCTGCCTGGATATAATATACTTCAGAAATATACTTCAGTCGATGCAACTTAATAGCCTTATACAGTCTTTACTGGTAAATTACTGGTAACAGATCATGTGTGAACAAGGCCTTTTAAAATATACCGGTAAATTGGTTCCGGCAATTTACCAGTAAGGGAAGTAAATACCAGTAAATGACCGGTATATGCGCTGTGTGAATGCAGAACGAAGATTACCGCTATTTTGCACGTACGAGGGATTTGGGCCAATCAGAAACCGTTAAACGAGCAACAGCTCTGAGCCCTTCATAAAATTATAACGCAGATGACACGTTTATTCAGCACTGTTAACAAATGTCTTCAAATTGGAGTGATGCCGAAACTAAAGCGCTTCTCCTCGTCCGGGCGAATGAAGAGATTAGTCAACAACTTTAGAGGTCACTTTGGTTAATGACATCATCACAGAGTTACCGGTATTTTGGAACTGATGTGTGAATGGTCTGTTACCGGTAAAAAGCTAGAACACTGTTGCTTGTGTGATTTACAGGGATTGCCATGTGAAAGGGGCTAATGTGATCATGGTGAACCAGTCATATTAAATAGTATTATGACTTAAATAAAACCAGTTTTAGATATAATCTAGATATTGCTGTACCACATGAATCGCATGTTTTGTACAGCTCTAAAATGGACAAAAACACCAAGTCTTCCCCACCACTGAACCTTTGACATGCCATTATTAGAATTCAGGTTCAAAAACTGCGTTTTATGGAAAAGAGCTCATTTAAGGGATCTTTAAAAAAAAACTCCATTTGTGTTTCATGAAAAAATAATAGCTGTATGGGTTTGGAAAGATATGAAATTACTGATAGCATTTTTATTTTGGGATGAAGTCCTTTAACAATGTCAACCAAAAATAGCTGTAGAGGACTTAAGCTTAGAAAGGCTGGCTATTAGTTAGTGAAATAAATGTGGTCTGGCACAGGGTCTTTCTTGCAGCAGTCCCTGAGCTCTTTTCACTTCTTAATTACACAAATCTAAAGCTTATTGGCTAAAACAACTGAAGCAAAGTGGCATCTGTATGCAATCAAGAAGGCAATTAATAGCCTGCTAATGTACCAGCTTTCTATGCAGAAGATATGGTATCATATTTGTGCTATTATCAAAGCAAGCAATTGTGACATTTAAAAGTACATTATTGGCCATCAAGAAAAGAGATACTGTAATAAGTGACCAAATGCCTCCATCATATGTGATTTTACTAAATTAAAGGGGACCCCGACTAGTGCGGAATGTTGGCCTTATAAGATTAACGTGGGCGTCAGCTATAAAAAGGTGATACAAAAACACTCCAAATGTTTTTGATTTTATTAAAAAAAGATGAAAATCCGTTCACTCGTAGGCCGCCATAGTTATTTACGTCTCAATGCATTCTGGGTAGTGAAGTGTAAAGGTTGTAGCTAGCCAAGTTTTGACAGTAGCGAGATGAACACGTCTGCCGTTCAGCCTTTTCAGTTTGAACCCAAGCGCACCGTAGGCTTAAATCAAAAGAATAACGCGGAAAACGATAGGCCTACTCAAGAGTTACATGAAAATGAAGATTATCAGAGAGTTGAAGAAGCGAGAGTGGGGCAAAATAGATGGTGTCTGCGGCAGTTTGCCAATGCCAAGCGAGAACGAGAGCGTTTGCTGTAAAGAGCTCCACTTTTTGTCAGCAGCTGTCCAGGGTAGGCTGTATCAGACGATCGTACTATCGGTATGAATAATTTAATAAGTCATCTACCGCCGTCGTTTGCTTTATTTTCCCTAAGCAGCAGTCGCTATGTTGAACGCATAGAAATACCCTCTCGGACCTTGCTCAAAATCTTGCCGCGCCACAGAGCACCATTTACATAGTTTTATATTAAATTTACATTTATTTGTCTCAAATCGTTGTTAATGTATATACTGACTTCACCCTGCGCAGCAAAATACATTTAGTTTTACATTTATTTACAGAAATCACCTGGTTGAATGAAAATTGCTGATGTTACCGGATTTTCAGGTGATATTCTCAATTCATTCAGTTAACGGACGCTCTGAGGTAAAGTGAATTCAGACTGCAGACTAATAAGCAACGATTGTATTTAATTGTACAGTAAAATCATAATACAGACATGATCTTAATTCCATAATGTCCTTCCTTAAACATAACAATATTGCTGGCCATAAACTGACAAAGTGCGCGTCTGATGTGCGATACCTCGAGTTGTCATAGACGCGGCGCGGCGCTTCTCGTCCGGAACCGGTGTGCAACCCCCTTTACAAAGTCAACACTATTCTGCTCGTCTAACTCATGTACATTTTCAATCTTACAATTACAATATTAATAATTACCATTGCACTGAATTGCACTACATATTTAAAATCTTAAATCTAAAACTATAACATTACTGACTATACTGATCTCTTTACAGCAAACGCGGTCGTTCTCGGTTGGCATTGGCAACCAGTTGCCGCACAGACACTGCGTTATTCTCTTGATTTAAGCCTACGGTGCGCTCGGGTTCAAACTGAAAAGGCTGAACGGCAGACGTGTTCATCTCACTACTGTCAAAACTTAGCTAGCTAGCCGGTACGTTGGAAAAACAATAAACGAAGCGGCTACAGCGGCTAGGCTCAACCGACTACAACCTTTACATGTCACTACCCAGAATGCATTGAGACGTAAATAACTATGGCGGCCTACGAGTGAACGGATTTTCGGCTTTTTTTTATAAAAACAAAAACATTTGGAGTGTTTTTGTATCACCTTTTTATAGCTGACGCCCACGTTAATCTTATAAGGCCAACATGCCACACTAGTCGGGGTTCACTTTAACAAAATAATTGAAATTAGATTATGATACAGAATCTGGGGAAATCACAGAATAAAATTTACTTTTTGTGAAGCATTCTGTTTTAGTTTTCCTATAAAATAATCTTTCTTCCAAAGTTTAAAGTGACCCAATTATGCTATTTTAAAGGTCCCTAATTTTTTTTGAGGTCTCCTACAACAGGTTTACATGCATCAAAGGTCAAAAACACTTTCATATTATCATAATATTGCACATCACCACATTTTTCAATGATTCTCAAATAACTCGTCATATGAATCAATCTCTCTAAATCCCTCAATTCCATGAGCCTACTCTGCTCTGATTGGCCAGATGCCCCAGTCTGTTGTGATTGGTCTACCATTTACAGCGTGTCCGAAACAAAATACTCATTACTCAGGAGGCTTCCTCAGTCCTCAGCGATTGTACACACAATCATCAAGACAGTAACGATGGCGTCGATTTTACCATGTCAATCTGAGCGCTAGTCTGTTGATGAAACATTGGAAGAACTATTATAATTACTATTATAATTCATAAAAACACACATTTAACTACCCACCTAATACCAAATAGAAACAAATATATATGATATAATTTATCCTCTTTTGTATATTTAAAATGATAAAATGATAGTACCAGTCTTTTCTGTTTAACCTAGTGTCAAGAACTTGCTCAATATGACAATAGTGATATCTAATGGATTGCTCCTTGTGGAGATTGAACTTTTACCCTTTCAGTTTCCAGCCATGTAATGTGCCATGCATTATGTTGTCTCCCATATGTAGAAAAAACAACATAAAAAAAAAAAACTAAGATGGAACATACAGTATTTCAATTGTATTATGCAATTCATAGTGCATACTGTTCCAAAGTAAATTTAAGACTAGGAAGAAAAATAGGAAGGAACAAAAACTTAACTGGAGACATCAGCTGGTCCGCAAATGGTCTGTTGAGGCTTGGGTGAATGCTGTGAGATCTTGTGTGTAGGATTTTTTGCCACAAGCAAGCTACAGCTAGCTTCTTTTCATGAAGAGGATAGTTTTTCTCACAGTGCACTTTACGCAAAGACGTCAACCTGGTGCTAAGGGCACAATAGTGACAGGTGCTCTCAGTAATTCTTCATTTGACAGGTTGCTGATATCTTGAATTGAATATGTGACATTTTTAGTGCGTATTTACTGTTGGTCTATTTACATAAGTATTACCCAGGCAGCTCCAATAGACCGGGAGAACACTATCAGTTAGCATTCAACTCAATGGCAGTTACTTGGCTAGCGCCAAGAAGTACGCAACCTGAAGACTGCTGTGTTTGCTTTTTGAGCCAATCAGCCATTAGCTCATAACTACATAACATTTTGGAATCACAGGAAAATGATATCGTATACTAACCATACTGATGGTTAGTGGGTGAGCTGAGTGAAGAAAAAGCATTTTATGAACAAGATCTCTATCTCTAAAAAAAAAGGTAATTGGTAAAACATTTACTGCAATATATTAGAATGTAATTGTTGTGATTTACATGTTGTTTGCACAAAAAAATATTTTGCCACAATATGGCTTTTGGTCATTAATTAAGAAATACGAACTAGTATAGCTACCACTGCCTTAAAGAAGAACTGTAGTGTCATGTTAAGGCATTAAAATACAAAAAAGAAATGGCTATTCTGTTTAATGGGAACTAATGGGCATAATTTTCTTAAAGGGGTCATAAATTGACAAATCATATTTTCATTTTGACATACTCTAATTTTCTTAAAGGGGTCATAAATTGACAAATCATATTTTCCTTTTGACATACTGTATAAGAGGTCATTGTGCTATAAAAACATACTGTACGTTTCAGAACACAGACACAGATCAACACTTCTTTGACTCTGACTCACCCACTAGTATTACAATTAATATTGATATTGTGATAAATTGGTAACACTTTACAATAAGGTTTCATTTGTTAACATTAGATAACTACATTAGTTAGAAACGGATTAATTATTACTAATCAGTATGAACTAGGAATGAAACATACATATAAAGCATTTATTAATCTTAGTTAATGTTAATTTTAACATTTAGTAATACATTATTAAAATCAAAAGTTAATATCATCTCTTAAGCATCTTAATATCATTTAATGGATCTGAGCTAACATGAAATAACAACTAACAGTTGTATTACTAATTAACTAACACAAATAAAGATTAATAAATACTGTAAAAAAATCCATTGCTTATTAATGATAGTTAATGCATTATTTTATTGTAAAGTGTTATTATCTTGTTAACACTAAATCAGCATTAAGGATTTTGTTATATTTTTCTTTATATTTTGATCGATTTTGTTACACATGTAATTTGTAAATATCATGTGATTTTAGCTAGTTTTTGTTTTGTAACTTGACAAAGACAAAGTAAACTTTTACACTACAAGCTATGGTTTCACGCATCAAATCCTTTGTCAAATCCTTGGCCCCAGTGGAAATGGCAAAGAACAGAAAATGGCTTGGATCGCCAATAAAGTGATTAAAGAACACTCCCTTTATTACTGCAGCTTTCAATCACTCAGTTCTGTGCGAGTTCTGCTCTCTTGCCAAAAATGTTGGTATAATCATTGAAACCATGTACACTGCATAATGGATCTCATGTTTAAATTGTATTAGATATGATTAGAGCATTCACGTGGAACTGTGAACTTGTGCTAAACAAAACACTGCCATTACTACCTACAGTAACATAACACTTTCCATGATTAGTTAATTGCAGCAACTATAATCATTTGGCTTTTTAACAGTTTCACATGTTAAATCCAAATATATTATGCAAAGATACCCAGTCATAGCAGTGGGCATTTACATTGAAACCTTAAAGGAGATATGTGCCTTTAAATGTAGTGTTCAAACCAGTGATTCAAAAACAGCCATTTCTTTCTAAATTATGACTGCATTAGGCAAAAAAATGCAGTTCATGATCCCTTTAAAATCAATATATCATTAAAATAAGCTATTGGGGAACAAGAACAAGAAGACTTCTATTAGAAATAAAATGCATTTTGTACTTGTAGTCAAACTCAACAGACAATCACATAATTTTTAAAGTGCTTGCAAAGCAGCAAATTATTGACTTTCCAATAAAATGTTTTTTTTTCCTTCCTCAAATTTCTGTAATTAAGCCAGATAAATCGACTCAATTTAATTATTTCAGACAAATTGCAGATTGCAGTGTTCTTCCTATTTTAGATCCATTTGAAACATTCCAGATTAAAGTTTAAAATATTGCCATTCAAAATCTAAATTTCTTACATCTATAACCAACTTTACAGTGATTTTTTCATCCACAACCAACAGACAACAAGGTATCTGTTGTGTTCATAACAATGGCAAAGTGGCTCTGATTCAGCCTAGAACCAAAATCTGCCCTAAACTTTAACGCTATTCTATTGATGCCTAATCAAGTCTCATACCGCTATTCTTATTTTACAATTAACATGTTACTATAGTCTGCTGATAATTCAAGTAGAGAAGTGCTTTCTAGTAGCTCTATGATCCACAATGTCTCAATTAACCTTTTGTTCTGTGACCTTTTTAAGCAACTCCCAGAATGCATATCCATGTTAGTATAGGAATGCACACTATATGGGCATTCTCTTTGGAGATATTTCTTTGGATACCTACGTAATCTCCGGGGTGATACAGTTTTAAAATATCACATATTGTAAATGTACTCTGTCTGAAAAATTCATTTATTTTAAAATGGTGGGTTTTAGGGTTCAGGATATACAGTATGCCAGGAAATTTTGGCCCCGCCGTATGCCAGAACATTTCAAGGAATATGTTAGTTCACCTAAAAATGAAAATACTCTGTTGCCATTTCAAAAATGTTATGCAAAATGTTTGTGCTGCTTTTTTCCATAGCACAATAGAATATGATGACCTGAGGCTATCAAGCTTCAAAAAGAACATTGCACTATGGTCCCACTTAATATTAAGTGTCTTTTTAACTATGTACTACCACTTAATTTAATAATTTGATAGAATCCACTTAATCTATACATACATTGATAATTACACTGCTGACCCTTCCCTTACACCTAACAACCATACCACCAAACCTGTCCCTAACCTTAGCATACCATATTCTACCCCAATAGAAGCAAAAGTGTTTTGAAATTCAACATTAAAACAATAAGTAATTTGTACCAAGTCTCGTGTACAAACTCCATCGCAGCTTTTATTGGCCAAGAGGGCGTCTGACTAACATGTAAAGCAACCAATCACAGTTTGTTTTGTTCCATGTCATGTTTAGGGGTGTGGAAATGTAAAGCCGATGTCCCAATAATAGACAATTACAGACATGCATCTAATAAATTGTTCATTCAAGAACGTTGTGCAAGTTTACTGCAACAGTGGCGCCACGGACTTCACATACTTTTGAAAATCCAGTGATTATAGTTGATCTTGATAAGCGCTCATTGTCATAGCTGTAAACACGATGGCTTTCTTCTTCCATGAGGGGGTTTGGCATCACAACGGCTTTGTTTCCAGGTGGAAAGTTAAAGAACGTGACGGGTCTCCCGGAAATCCTGTAGAATTCAACCATCAGGTGACGACTTCAAAACTCCCTAAGAGCCCATCAGACGTTCAGCCAACGGTCCGTGGGCATGACGGCTGAGGCTGAGACTACTTTGTACCTAACAAATAATATTAAAATGTTTTAAATGTAAGTACATAGTTAAGGACACCTAATATAATATGTGACCTGCATGTTCAGAGAAGCTTGAAATTGTACCCCTGGGCAGCTGTTTTTAAAAGAAAATATTTATGCATATATTTAAACCTGGTGTAGTTACGAGAGATGCAAGAACCAATGCCATTTGGTGTCATTGAGTGCATTTATGCATCCTCATAATGCAATTATAATGGGATTTGGGCAATATTGTGATTAAACTTTACCTCATGTAAACAATACTTCGATCAAACTAATGCGATTAAGCTCATAATCATAGTAACCATAATCGCATTAAACTATGTGGCGTACGCCGATTTTAATCGCAATAAACAGGCATGTAAACACCTACATTGCATTATTACCACTCTGGCGTACACGGATGCCATGCGTTTTTCATGCAACTTCATGAATGAACTCCGTGACATTATTATCAAGTTTTCTCTCCTCCAAATTGCTAAACTGCTCTGTATCTTCATCGAGACGGCGTGAAGAACGTGAAGGCAGCTTAGGTATACGGCCCTGAAATGTTCATCACAGCACGAATTATATCCAGTACGTCCATTAAATATATTTTGAATTTGATGCGAGTAGATTCAAACAATGGCTGGTAACATGCTTACTGTAGGGCCTATTCCTATCTAATGTGGTATAACCATACTTATTAGCGAATAATCAGAATAATGAAAATTGCATGTAAACTGGAGTGAAGAGTTCTGCTCGTGTAATGTAAACATCTTACTGCGATTAAGACCTTTCTCTGATTATTCGAAATAACCGTATTATTGGTGTACATGTAAACGTAGTCATTGACGTCAAAATTGCACAATGTGTCATGATGCATCAAGTTGAAATAAATGGAAGCAAATTAAATGTCAAATTAAATTAAACAACTACACATTAAACATGGATGCCGCCGAACAAAGAACTAAGAGAACAAAAGGTTTATATACACAGGGAAGGTAATCAATGAAACATGGAACATGTGTATAACTAAATTAGCAACAAACAATGCAAGAGAACTGAGGCAACAGAGACAGGAAAAAAACATGACATGATTGTTACAATATATAAGAGCTCTGGTGGAGGGGGAGGTTTTTACCAAATAAATTAGCTATAATTTAAAGTCAAGTCAAGTCACATTTATTTATATAGCGCTTTTTACCATACAGATTGTTTCAAAGCAACTTTACAGAGATAACAGGAAAATAATGCAAAAAAGTTTGTTTCCAGAAGAAAATAGTGTCACAGTCCAGCTTAATTAAGTTCTGTGATGTTTAATTTTTTGTTTTTAAAAAAAGTTATTAATTTAGTTAATTTATATATATATATATATATACAGTATATATATATATATATATATATATATATATATATATATATATATATATATATAGCCGCTCTGGAGTAAACCGTGATGTCATCGTCCAGCTCAGTTCAGTTCTTGTATAATGGTGTCAATGCAGGCAGATCCATATTATTGTTGAATATTAAATTAAATGTTAAATTTAATGTCCCCAACTAAGCAAGCCAAACCAATGGCAACAAAGGTGGAAAAAGGCGACAGTGCCAAGAAACCAAAACTCCATCAGGTGGCAGAATGGAGAACAAAACCTTTAAAGACTTTAGATTATAAGACTTGGAATATAATGCATAATAAGTATGAACTACATTCACTTTTTTTGTCCTTATGGGGGCTTGACGCCCCAGACATGATATACTTATTTGTATGAAAATGGACATTGTAAACATATTTCAAAACATCTCCCTTTGTGTTCCACAGAAGAAAGAATGTCATAAAGGTTTGGAACAACATGCATGTGTCAGAATGCTCCAGCTATTTCTTTGGTACTTATTGAAAACTCAATCTATATTCAATTCAAGTGCTTTGAGTCTAACAAAAAATGCATTTTCATTGGCTCCTTTCCTACGTCTATTGCCACATACACTGTATGCAAAGCTTATGTAGACAATATTTCAGGAAATTTTATCAGTACATTTTCACCCTAATTATTAAGAAAAGCTGTAAGATAGATAAGAAATTTACTCAAAGTTTAATGTAATAAGTCACCTTGTATTTCTGTTTGTATTCATGTTTGATGTGTGATATCACGCTTTTAACCTCTTATTGCACACACATCACAAGCTGTTTCTAAAAATAAACAGCTATCACGCTGCAAACCCAGTAGTTGCTAGGGTAACTCAACTTGTTTTGTGTGGCATGGACCAGCTGAGTGTTTGTCAAAAGCATTAATGGGTCCAGAAAGTCTATGTGTCTATACACTTCAAAAAATCATTTTTTGTAATCAGTATTTTTGTCATGTTTTTGAGTAAAATAAAAAAATGAAACATACTTAAACCAAGAAACATTTACATAGATGCAAAATTGTGTAATATGGGCTACTAAGACTTGTCTTATGTGAAAATATCTATCCAATTATATTCCTCTTACATAGATTTAACAAACTTTAGTGTGGTTTATGCTAATTTCATGATATATTTCTCTCAAAACATGTCTTATTATTTGACATATTTAGCTTCTCATGTAAATTCACCATATTTTAAGATTATTTAGATATTATTACTGAAAAAAAAGACCAAAAAATACGTACTGTATGTACATGCTGTTCTCAAAAGAACATGATGCTTTCATTTATCTAGTCTCTTTCTGCAATGTTTCCTGAGAGGACCCTGTCATAATGCTGGCTCTAAAAGGGCAAACCTCTGAATGTCTGGGTGTTCATAGTGTGTAGTCCCACCCATCCCATGATCCCCCACGTTTCTGTGCTTTCATTCCCAGTGCTGTTCACCCCTCCCCCAGCCCATAACACCCCTCCACCAAGAGCTAAAACTGGAATCCTAAAAATAGTCATGAAATATCTCTCACAGAAGGAAGAAAAAACACCTGAAGTCTGAAATAGCAGAAATAGTCTGTCAATATACTATTTATATTCTGAAACACAAGAGCGAGGAGCCACACTATGATTGATGCTCATGCAGTTTTCATTTGCGTTTCTATTTATGGAATAGAAATTTAATTTAAAATGATAACTATTTATGGTTAATAAGTTGTTAAAGCATAAAAAAAACTTTATCTAACTCTCTGCATATGAGCTAATTAAACAATAGTATTTGTATATAGCCTATTGATATATTAATGTAGAGACTAAAATTTATAAATATTTTGCTGATTTGTAAGGACTTTATTACTGTACACTTTTTATAAAGTGTTACCGAAGCGTTTGGAATTCTATATAATATTACAAAATGTTAAACACACACAGTTGACCATAACATGCACACAAGTGACATAGCTGATTAAACACATTACAGAGCACTAATTGTTTTGTGAAGAATTTAATTTAAAAGTTGTATTTCTAAACATTAGTTAATGCACTGCAAACTAACATGAAAAAACAATAAACGGCTGTGTTTTTATTACCTAACATTAACAAAGATTAACAAATACTGTAACAAATGTATTGCTCATTGTTAGTTCATGTTAGTTAATGCAATAACTAATGTTAACAAATGAGACCTTATTTTAAAGTGTTACCTAATTTATTTTGGCATGTCATTTCAGCATTATGCATTGTATGGTCAACCATGGCTCTTTAAATAATTTACATAGCATAGTTTGATCCAAAATTTCCTTTCTTTCCTTAAAAACCTTTCTTATTAAACTGATTTTATTTTATTTAAAATTGTGTAGAACACCAGACTTATAGTAATTTACGGTATATTACTGTACTGCTACTGTGTGCTAATATCTATTATTTATTTTGAGATAAATAGGAATGGTTGACATTTTATAAGTGTAGCAAAATACAAAATAAACAAAGTAAAAAAACTTGATCCATTGTTATTTAGAAATTAATAACGTTTTATGGGCTTTATTAAAATTCTACATTTGGAATCATTTTCAAACATTTTAAATGATTATTTAAAGCAAATTAATGAAGAAAAAAATATAAATAAAAGATGAACTGATGATATATTTTGGTAATACATCAAGTGAACCCCCAAATTATAGAATCACAGAGCTGGTTCTGGGCTCAATGTGCACAAGCAACTGAGCATGTGCTGAGAGTTGTATTGATGGTGCACAGTGTGGCTATTATGAGTTTTCTGTAGGGAGCTGAGAATGCCAACACCTATGGAGCTTACCATCTGTCACTTCCATATCGGAGGCGTCTCGGCATGCCTACTTACAGCCAAAATGATGATTGATTGGCCTTCTGTTCAAGAATGAATATCTGTCTGAGGCCAATCTTATGTAAATTCCTTATTTGTTGTATGAGCCATGTGCTCAAGAGGGTCTTCGGGCACACAATTTTGCATATCATTTGCAGTTAATTACATGACCCAAAATATTTATTAGATAATGACTGATTTTTGTGTCAATCAAATTACACACCATGTAATGCATAAGGAAAATTCCTAATTGCTTATTTGGGTTAACCCTAAACTTCAGCACAGTGTTTTTGGACAGTGCGGGTGCACTGTGATCAGACTTACAATCTTCACCTGACGAATAATAAAATAAGAGGAAAAAAAACTCCCATAGACTTGCCCTTGCCCATAGGAGCAGGGTGGGAAATTAGCACCAGCCACCAGCCAATGGCGGGTACTTTTTCAAAGTGGCGGGTGACTTTGCCTTGTATACCAGCCACAGTGGCGGGTAGATTGTATGTAAAATATATTTTTATTGGTTACTACTTAAAACATTCCTTGTAACGGATTGGACAGCTTTTGTCAAAGAATTCTGTTGCTAAGTAACAATAATGCACTTTTGTCGAGTAACTAATTTGATTGGTTTTCAGCGCTGTGCGTCACGGACACAGCGCACGGACACGGTGCTGAACGGACCGTGACACATATTGCTGAGCTGAGGTACAGACGAAAGGAAAATAAAAAAAATGTGGCGCTATATACCCGATGTTAAGAGGCCCGCCGCGGAGTCAGCAGTAGCTATGAATGTACAAACTGTTTAGGGCGAAGTAAATAAAAAGAGAAGGTACTGTAAGGGGGTTTACAGTTAAAGACCCAGAACCAGATATGAAGAATGAAGACCCGGAGTCAGAATTATAAAAAATTAAAGAAAAGTTTTACTGAAGATAGTTTGCAGTTTCATCAGCAGAAGTCAGCTTCAAGACTCACATAGGAGTTCGTAGGCCGCCTCCCTTACAGTTACAAAGATCACAGCAGTTATACCATTTCCAAGGTCTAAGCTACGTCATTGCTTACAGGTTGAATGATTCTCATTGGCTAAGAAACATTAAGAGCCTAAACAATTTAACACATGTGAGGAGATAGGGGTGCCTATCGCCATTAGTAAAGATAGTTGTCGTCCACTCAATAGATTTAGGTCTGTGGTGGCCTCGCAGGTAAGAGAAGGGCGCCGGGGTGTCTGGTCCGAACGTCCAGAACCTACATAGAATGTCATACGCACACACACAAATAACAGACACTAGCAAATAACAGCTCTCATCAAGGCTGAAGAGAGTCTGAGCTCCTTATTATCAGTTAAGTATACCAAAACATAATGCTAAAACATTCACTCGTTTGGGAGAAAAACAGATAACTGGCATTTACTCCCAAGGAAGGAAATATACTGGAAAGAATACACTTTAATACAACAATTAAAGTTCAATAGTAACGCTCAATATAGCTTGACCATCTGTCCAGCGAAGGATCATATGTGTCCACGCTGCCTTTAGGACCCTCTAACCTTTCTTCTGATACCAGAGAAAGAGACAAACGGCCTTGTGGGTTACATGGCCTTCGTGTCCTGCGTGTACTACGTGCAATCTCAAAGTAAGATTGGAATGCATGTAAAAGAAACTGGTTACTTCCATCACATGCATTTAAGAAAATATAATTTCACAAGCACAAAGAATATAAAAATAAGTATGTGATAATGAATATATTTGATTATTGATTTTTTATAAGGAAGTATATAAGCATCCAAAAGGATTTATGATTATAGATGTATTTGAAGAGGCAAGGGATTTTGACCAACCCTTCAGTCCCCCGTTTTAGACCAATGTGGGGTCCAATACCGCCACGTCTGGTCTAACCAGTGAGGTCACTACGGAAGGGAGGAGTGGTGACGCATGCTCCCCTGACGGGTCACACTTGTCTCTTCACCTCGTCACGGACATGCTGGTTACTAAAAATTCCAGTCCCCATTAAGAGGTTCTCCCACCTTCCACTCACAACAGGACATCAATGTAATTCTTCCTCAGTTTATCAGTCAGGTTAAAATTTTTATAAAACACATAACTGATTACGAAACAAGTACATATTTATTCTCTGGAAGCCAGGCTACATAAGCAAGCACTGTTGCTGTATTCCTAGCATGGGCTAGATCCACAGTCACTACTCAGATCCTAAATGAAGACATTGTCTATAATCATGAATACCAGAATATATGCACTAGGTTTTTATTTTTATTTTTATAAAACTATGATTTCCAAATCCTTTTATTATAAACAAAGTTGGATGGTGAATCCATTATTTTCACTACCCCTTTTATAGACCCTTTAGGTTCAAAACACAATGGTTATCTAACTAAAAATAAACAACAACAAAAATAAAATATTAATAATTAAGACCCATAATAATCGATGTAAGAACTTTAAGTCTTTACTGAAATCATCTTTCAGTTTACGGTCACATAGCATGTACCATTTTAATTGTATAACATCTTATACCCTTTTTTGTTTGTTTCAAAAATAAAAATAAAATAAAACAAATTCATATCATCATTTCAGTCTAAAATATAGAATTGTTCCCCATTCTGCTTAATAAAGCTTTTGTTCATTCCTTATCTTTATATCACATTAATCCCTGTTAATCATACAATGCCTTATTATTTTTATTTTGAAACTCACTTTTCATACCATTTAAACTTAATTTGACTTCCATACAGTATTTGTCTATCAAATAGTTAGTCTAAAGATTATTAGAACATTGTAAGTATATTACAAACAAACAAAAAAAAATTATATTAGCAGTATTGTCTCAGTCCCACTTATCTTTACAGTTTCACAGAAACCAAAATATTATGTTACTCAGATCCCAACCCCTAAGACAGCCATATAGCTGTTTTCTTAGACATCTAATGTCATACATCCATTTAATGGATTGAGAAATAAAACCTTTTCTTTTTAGAAGTTATATTCACTCCTCCTTTGTTCGCCCTCCGGCCTTTCAATAAAAATGAGGGAGCTCACTCTGGATAATTTGGATAGTGACTTAGCCAATGTGTCACTTTGTCTCTCTGCCGTCAAGTCTATATATATGTATATATTTTTTTTTCCTACGTTTATCCTTATGATCCCACCTAGTTGTCTATTTAAATTTAGACCCTCAGTTGAATTTAGACAAGAGTTTTACCCCATAATGGACGGCAATCTTCTTTACAATTCCAATTTATATAAAATACTAATCCAGAGAGTAATTCAGTTCAATATCATAAATGACAAAAGCATTCATAATTACCAATAGCAGACAGAGCTGGAAAACCACTCCAATTAAAGCTCGTCCCATGTTCTGCATTGTCTTTTCATCAGATTGACTTAGAATTATCAACTTTTTTAAAGTTGGTCATTTCACTTAACCCATCTGTAATGATGAAACACTAATTCCAGAGGTTAATGACACAATACCCTCAAAATCAGGAAATAATAGTACCCCAAACTAACACATACAAGACATGACGCACAGTCACCAACACATTCATACCTGACTATGAACTGCTCATATTCTCATATTCATATATTTTATATTGTTGCTAAAAGATTTAAATTTTAAATAAGATTTTAATCTTTCCATTTTCCTGTAGCTTCTATCTAATTTTACATGGTCCCTAAACCAGTTTCAAAGCATGCCTGTTCATTATTCATTTGATTTTAACAAGGTCAGCTGGGTTGTTTTGGTTCATTAACATTATTTTGTTTAAGCTTGCTCTAGCAGGCCGATAACAGAAAGACAGACACAGTTACCATCCTTTCCTTCACTCAAGCAGTCTCTCTCACTATGAACCTTTGACCATTCACCTTTGTTATCCAGACTTTTCTTAAATCTACAAAAACTGTCTTCATCTTTAGTCACCACCATGTCTAACGACCTTCAGGAGTTAGAACTATGTTATAGACATACTAGTTCTAAATCAACTTCTATACATTTTCCTTGCCCATAAGGCAACCGACATCAAAAAGTTCTATTACTGTCTCCACAACAATTAATAATGGCAATCCCCCTTACGGTCTCAGCTGGCTCTTGAAAGCCCATTGCCATTAGCTCTTTGTCTATAATTTTCTTCTCAGGGTGTTGTCCCCCTGGTATAGTTGCAGACACTTGTCACAATGAAAAACAAGCCATACAACTAATGCGGTTTCTTCTGGTGAGTGGTATAGAGGAGCTTTGCATCATGGGGAAGACTGGCGTGACTCGTCATAGCTTCATCTCCCCCTAACGGTATAAGGACGCTGCTGGCCTCACAGCTCCTGCTCAACTCTCATACCTGTCTCACATAAAACACCCCCATTCAGGAAATGCCCAGTGACTTTACGTGAGCCCTCTGGCTTGGGTTGCCCCCTGTCTGGCCAAAGAAGGTCTTACCCGTCATCGAGGTGGTCACTCGTGCCCACTGGTGACCGCTTTTTTTTCCATCACAGAATCTTTGACCTCAACAAAATCTGTTGTTCTCTGGAGCTTAGGGAAGACACAATCAAGAGTCACCAGGGCCATTCCGATTGCCTAATAGTGTTCACACAGGGAGACAGGTCAATAACAACAGTATTTAATCACTTAAATCCATTATTTTATCCTAGCTGCTTAGCCTATACTCAGCGAATTTGGATCATCCGTACGTTCAGTGAACTTTACCTGTAGACGGAGCCATCGGTCCTGAATGGTGGAGACTAAATGAGACAAAGAAGTTACTGGTCCTAAAATAAAATAAAATGTCTTCAAGTTCTGCATTATTATTTTAAAGACTTCTTTAAAGTCATTCAGTTTTACATTTACAATTACAAATTGCCCTTTATGGCAATTGTTTCTTTAAACATCTCTGTGTCTATGATTCTTCAACTGAAACACTGTGTTTTAATTCAAATAGCTTATTATCACTAATGACAGGCTCAGATAACAGCTTTTAGCTGACATTGAATGAGAGAGACTCTGAGACATTCAGGACTGGCACACTGCACTCTCATAAACTTCTAACATCAAACTTTTATCTACCATCCTATAACTCTATCCCAGCTTAAGGCATATTTGCCAGAAATTACATGTGTTTCCAAATAAACATAATTTTTATAGTTGTCTTTATTTAGACATTACAAATTTCCACTCAGATTGAGTCTCTGTTGCACTGGCAGTTTCAGCCACAGTACACATCAGATCCAGATAAGCAAACTGTTTCATTACAGCCAATAACAAACTTATCTTTTGAAAGCAAAACATCAGCTTCTAGTTCTTTCATGGTCAACTTTTCAAGCTGTTTGTTTAATCAGCATTCAGCAACTGTTAATCCAGTCCTGCTTATGCTTATTTGATCTTCAATAAAAATAATTATTTTAGTTCTCAATAACGTTTCACATTTCTGAATCTCAATTTAAATGTCAAGTTCTCAACCATAGTTTAATATTTGACTTAAGTTTTCTCTTGGAGTTTATGCATCTCCAATTAGGATTCACACTAACTTTGACGAGGCTAGACCTATCTGCTTGTGATACTTTTGCAGTTATTGTAAATCATCTGTGAGATAAGTCTCTCTATATCATCTAAAACCTTTTTAAAATGTTTAATTATAACACAATCATCCTTTTAGTTACTTTGATATATTTTGCAACTCACATTTGTTGGAGTCATTAATTTTACATCAACTAGTGTTCATCAATTCACTTGTAAAAATTACTATTATAGATCTTTTCTTCAACAAGATTCACTTTAAGACTTCAATCTTTTGACCTTGTTTTTTATCTCTTATTTTTCAGACGAAAAATGTTAATGTCTTCATTTAAACACTGATCAACTTTCAAACCCACATTAATACCAGGAATTTGTCACTATCACATTTTTAAACACCTTCTGTCGGCTCCACTTACTGCACACTCTTGAAGCAGTGTGTGTCCCATTCAGGAATGCAAACAGAGCCACTGATAAGCAGTTCTCTGTATTCTTTTACAGTCCACCAGTGGCGGATTTAATCATAATAGCCAAATCATAATCTTCATCATTATCATTGGCAGAACATTAATTTTCATAAGCTGCATGGAAATGCTCAAAATATTGTAAGTTGTTTTCACAAAGTTTCCTTTTAACTTTAGTCGCTTGTCGAGGGAAATTATCCCCGACCCAGAATTTACTTCACTTGCTTTTTGTAATCATCGTAAGCAATACAAGGCTAAACATTTAAATTTTCCAGTTTCTTTATTTGTTTGTAGCCAGTCAAGTTGTTTAAATTTTCAATCAGAATCAAAATACTGACTACCATTTACTTAATCATTTCTGCAAATTTCTTTGAAGTGAGGGCTTCAGAGCACAGCTGCTAACAGCGTTTGCTTTCCTGTCTCACTATTTGTTTCAGGACTGCCATATCTTAATCATGGTTCATACTCACCTGAAGTTATTGCAGAAATGGAGGCGGCGATCTTTTAACAACACAGCTTGGCTTCTGCGTGATGAAACTGCAAAGTATACTCCAAAATCACAGTTACATATACTGGTCCACGCCAATTTGGGTCACAACTTCTTTTTTTTTTTTTTTTTTTTTTTTTTTTTTTTTTTTTTTTTTTTTTTTTTTTTTTTCTCTCGGAATCGTTCCTGATGCATCCCTGGCAAACAACCCTATTATTGTTAGTATCCCTAACTGCCTGATTCACTTCACTAAGTTCGGGGATCCCCTATCTGAGATGGAAGAGATTGAGCAGGTTTTCGGTGCCACTGGACCTACAATCCAGGGACGTACTCTGCTGGGGTGTTGCTATACCAACAATGCCCAATGGGGCCCCCACAGAGCACGCTTCGCTTGCGCTGTCTGCTCTTGTTAAAACTTTAAACAATGCTATCAGCGACTTCCTTTTATACTTTAACCTTCAGTATAATTAATCTTCACTCTCCTCATCGGAGTGAAGCTCTCCCGCTCCCCTTCAAAATCTCTCCCAATCAGATAGCCCTAACCAAATAATAAAATTACTACCTTGTTTGTTGATTAGCCAGGGATGTCACCAAAGAATAATTGCCCGCATTCTCCACCATAACTGTAAGGGGGTTTACAGTTAAAGACCCAGAACCAGATATGAAGAATGAAGACCCGGAGTCAGAATTATAAAAAATTAAAGAAAAGTTTTACTGAAGATAGTTTGCAGTTTCATCAGCAGAAGTCAGCTTCAAGACTCACATAGGAGTTCGTAGGCCGCCTCCCTTACAGTTACAAAGATCACAGCAGTTATACCATTTCCAAGGTCTAAGCTACGTCATTGCTTACAGGTTGAATGATTCTCATTGGCTAAGAAACATTAAGAGCCTAAACAATTTAACACATGTGAGGAGATAGGGGTGCCTATCGCCATTAGTAAAGATAGTTGTCGTCCACTCAATAGATTTAGGTCTGTGGTGGCCTCGCAGGTAAGAGAAGGGCGCCGGGGTGTCTGGTCCGAACGTCCAGAACCTACATAGAATGTCATACGCACACACACAAATAACAGACACTAGCAAATAACAGCTCTCATCAAGGCTGAAGAGAGTCTGAGCTCCTTATTATCAGTTAAGTATACCAAAACATAATGCTAAAACATTCACTCGTTTGGGAGAAAAACAGATAACTGGCATTTACTCCCAAGGAAGGAAATATACTGGAAAGAATACACTTTAATACAACAATTAAAGTTCAATAGTAACGCTCAATATAGCTTGACCATCTGTCCAGCGAAGGATCATATGTGTCCACGCTGCCTTTAGGACCCTCTAACCTTTCTTCTGATACCAGAGAAAGAGACAAACGGCCTTGTGGGTTACATGGCCTTCGTGTCCTGCGTGTACTACGTGCAATCTCAAAGTAAGATTGGAATGCATGTAAAAGAAACTGGTTACTTCCATCACATGCATTTAAGAAAATATAATTTCACAAGCACAAAGAATATAAAAATAAGTATGTGATAATGAATATATTTGATTATTGATTTTTTATAAGGAAGTATATAAGCATCCAAAAGGATTTATGATTATAGATGTATTTGAAGAGGCAAGGGATTTTGACCAACCCTTCAGTACTTTTCGAACAAGTGGTGCATTGATGACGAAGGGAAAACGAGGGAATGGTTAGCCTACCTTCCCGACGACCAGTCCATGCACTGTACTTACTGTGTATAATAATACTTTATAAATTTGAATTCCGGAAAAAGTGGCTGGTAAAAAATATAAGTGGCTGGTAAAATTGGGCATCCACCAGCCACTGTGGCTGGTGGGCAAAAAAGTTAATTTCCCACCCTGCATAGGAGGTTTGAGATTTAGTGACCTCAAAACAATTGGAAACGACCTTGGTAAGGTGGGGGTTTGGACATCTTTGGCATAATTTATTGGAATAAATGCATTCAAGTAATTCCTTAACACAGCCAAATATGGCATGTAGTTGTTAGGGAAAACTTTTGTCCAAAATAGGCTTAAAATGTTATTTAGAATGCTGCCAGCAAATGTCTTAGTGAGACAGATTCGCTGCTTAACTGGCGAGATACAGAAACATCAGAGAGAATACACAGTGTGATGGTAAAGAAGAGCTGACCTGAAATCTCCCATGAGAAAACTGAAATATATGGCCATAACTGGTTTGTTTTAAATGGGTATACATTTTATTTTCCCACTGAAGTCCACCAACATATTTCACACCAAGCCCCATTGTCTCCTGCTGGCAGATATTGTAACTCATCACCTGGCTGCAAAATACATATTTTCACCATTGCTGACCATTTAAAATATTTTAGTATTCTGGCAAAATATTTTTTTTGCAAGCAACGTTTAAAAAAAAAAAAATATTGTGGTGAACAGCACATTCCAGAGCTCAGTGTATGGCCGGTCCCCTCTCTGTCCATAACAGTGAACAAAGGTTTGCTACATTTTGATTGGATCTTGGTGGACTAACACAAACAAACTGTCCAACGCCATCAGATAAAGCTGCTAGGACAACAGCCAGACACCTCTTAGACGGCAAGAACCTCTTAGACGGCAAGAACACGACTTCTATCAAGCCAGAGAAGGACAGGACTTCTCATTGGTCAACATGCAGTTTCTGCCCTTCAGCCATCTAGAGACTAATTCCTAAGGTCTTGGTCTGTGACTGCCATAAAAATTCCTCAGAACCTCCGGATGCAGCAGTAGTGGGTGAAGCAACGAGAGGTCACAATAATCCATCCAAATCTATTCATAACTCTGTTTGGAAACCTTAGAACTGATGCAAACTACACACATCCATTTCATTTAAATAGGTATTCTCAGTGACAGCTATTTCATCTTGTACATATTACACAAATTCAGCTGTTAATGTATAATAAATGAATGAATGAATGACAGTTCAATCTTTTTCCATCCAGTTTGGACTATTTGTTTATAACATTGCCAAAGGTATTCTGGTGGTGGTTTGGAAAGTGATAAATGCATCGATAAAACTTTAAAGACTTCTAACTGTGTGCTTTATGCAAATGAGTTCCACAGAGGAAAAAAGGGTGGGCTAAACTGTGTGTGCCCCCTCTGATGCCAGCAGCCAATCGTAGCACTGGAATGGAGAAGCGACAAATTGCAATCTCCTCCTCCTCCAAAGTTCTGGGTCTCAGTCCTGTAAGGGGAGAGACATTAACAGAAACGCCCCACTGTTTTGAGTCTGCGGCCCATTACAGGCAAGGCAACAGATACAAGTTCTGAGTCTCGGGTCTGCAAAGGTGAGACAGAAACAGATCAACAAAGTTCTGAGTCTACCATCAGGCGAGACATAACAGATAAACCGTTCTGAGACTCCGGTTTGTCCAGAGGGCAACAACAGATTTCATGATCTGGGTCTACAGCTTGTGAGGCATAAACAGATACAACCACGTTCTCAGCCTCCAGTCTGTGAGGAAAGAGACATTAACAAACACTATGTTCAGAATCTTTGTCCAGCAAGACAATAACAGATGGAGTTTGTTCCAAGCCTCCATGCCAGAGAGACAAATTTGGATTTACCAAGTTCTGAGTGTCTGGCCCAGAGAGGCAGAAGTCAAACAGATATTTGCAAAAAGGTTAAGCTTAGGAGAGCAAACCTTCACTTCAAGGTTCCTTCGTCTGCACCCACATCAGGGCCTCAACTTCAAGTTCCAGAATATTTTAGCACCCTTTTGATGCTCCAGGAGATCAGCATCCCACAGAGCTTCATGTTCAAGGCTGTTGAAACGTATTCTGGCTCCTTTTCAATTGTTCCACAGCACAACCAGTGGAAGATGTCACCACCATCGGACTGCTCACTCAACCACGTGGAACATAAATATCACTTAACCAAACCTCTTTCCAGAGACCTTGGCATTGTTGTATATTATCAGTATATGATTTTCTAATTTACATTATAGCTGATGATAGTTCATAACAAATATTTATTTTATGCATAATAAGGTTTGTGATGGAATTTTTTAATTAATTATTAACATTTCTTTTCCTTGCAGGATTAACATTTATATGCTTTTGAAACCTAAATGTCCACAAACCTTGGGCCAAAGTCACTGTGTGTCTGAATCATATCTGAATAACAAAAGAGGAAATTAAACTAGACAGTTGTCTAGTTGTCTGACTTTGAGGAACAAGGTGAAGTAATTAAGATATCCAGATTTGCTTTCACCTAGAAACAGAAGGCTTTGCTGAATTATACATATGAAGAACCAATAGAAAGATGATGTAATGAATCATGTCACCTTTGCCATGCTCCTATTCTATAAAAAATGGTTGTACTCTTTTTGCGGGTATGATTCTCTCTGAAATTGGTCTGAGATCCTCCAAGCCGTGTTTAAAGCATATTCAAAGGCAGTGTCTGGAGTCTGTCTAGTTAATGCTGTGCACCAAGTTAGAGGAGCACTAAAGAACTTATTGCCGAGTGATAGTGTTAAAAAAGGTCACCGGCCTTGAAAATTTGTATTTAATACCTGTTTATCTTTTGTTAATAAAATGTATTACTTTCTTGAGCTGATAATACAGAAGAGGCTCAAAAAGTTAATGATCTCACCAATCTTTCAGATAAATCAGCTGACCAGTTTACATTAATTGTGGTCATCTGATGTACTCAGAACCACGCCTTAAGTGACGTGTGATCCAAAAATCACAACAACAAAGAAAATGTCTGGAGGTTGATGTCCTGACTTTATATATAGGATACAGGAACTAAATCTATTTCCCTTATCTAATGCCCCATTTGTCTGCTTCTATACATGCAACACATAGATATATAATATTGCCAAATATTGCACAAACCCATGACACCTACCAGATTCACTCTTGAAGAATCAACACCCAACCAGGGGTGCATTTTCCGTATAACGACGTAAGTTACTGCTCACCATAGTGTGATGCATCTTTGTAGGAAATAACTAGCTAGTTTCACAACTGTTTCCCAAAACTATAGTAACATGGTCACACCTCTGTCATTTGCAAGACGCTGGTTCAAAAATATCGTCACTCGAAGGTGGTGGAGTAATAACTTTTGCTAATGATTCGAGTTCACAATTAATATCATATTATTATAGTTAATTCACAGAAACCACAGGAAGTCGATATTTTTTTTTTATATCATGTTAATATGCAGTATTGCGTGCACTTTACTCCCATATATTAACGGTTCATTCAGCCATTTAATTCATTCAGCTTTCTCCACACCATCATTTCTCTTGAGATGCTACTGTAATGAACATGGCATCTGAGGACTAATTCAACTTGTTTTGTTCACCATTGTTTTGTTTTATTTGTTGTTTGATTCATTGTGGGTTCCCTCTTATGTCATACGTCCTTTATGCTTTTATGCACATGCACACTCTTCCAAAACAGTGTTGATTGTTGACACGCTAAACTATAGAGAATTCAAATGTGTATGTTTATGTGGGATGAAAGATATAGAATGTACTAAATGTTAGCTTGCTTATTGTGCCCAAGAGCATGATCTATGCAAGTCCATGTCATACTAACAAGAAACTATGTTTCTAACCAGAGGTCGAGAGCTGTAGTTACCAAGAGCTGTACCACACATGCTTGCAATGCTATCTGCACTTGTTTGTTGGAAAAATCCAAAACCAAATTGTTGAACTAAGTTAGTAATGATGCTTTTGGAAAACGCACCCCAGAGTAATTGATCACTGCTACAGTTTCGCTTCAGCTTCGGTAGCTAATGTTGGATATGAATGATTCATTACTTTAAGAAAGACTGACTCTGGCTTTATTCAGAATTTACTACACTACTATTTCTGCAGTATATAGTATGTATTCTTTCTTTGTATAATATGTTGGTGAAAGAAATGGTGTAGCATGAGATGTATATGCACAGTCCAACGTCACAAAACTTACTGTAAATCGAACAGATTTTTTTTTTTTTTAAGTAGACAAAAGGATCCGCACACAATGAACAAGGCAAAAGCTCTCCAACTGTTCATTTATTACTTCAGGCCTCAAAAAGGCGCAAAAAAAGTGCTGTAAAGTGCAAAGAGCAAAATATTTTTGAGATTAATTTTTCATCAGTGATATATAACTGCAGTTCCCCTTCAGGGACTACCGCTGCGTGTAATCACAGTGGGAACGCCCTCAGCGTGACGCGTCTGAAGCATGAATGAAATCAGTCAATGGAGAGAATGAGCGTACGGCGAGTGACGTCATCGACCAGGAAGCTATAAATATCCCCTGAGCACACCAGCCGCCAGCTTTTTGTACTTCAGCAAGCTCTGAGGTGTGTCTGAATCTGTCGATTGTGTTTGTCTGTTCTGTCAGGAGTTTATCACTATATATATATTATATATAAAAAAACAATATGAGCGAGCAATATAAGAAGTGTGTTCCCCCCTGTGCTCGATACATCACGGGTGGGGATTCACACGAGCTATGTGTGGCTTGTTTGGAGTGCAGCATGCCCAGTCGGCTCTCGAGGGAGTCGAGGGAGTCGATTTCCTCTGAGAACTCTGCGCTCGCGGCGATCGCTCTTCGAGGAGAGTGGTTTGCTGCGAGCTCCCCAAGGCTCGGGTTGAGGGCTTCTGTTGAGGCAGAGTGGCGGCGCTTGTCTTGGGGTTCGCAGATGGATCTTACCGGCGACGTTGAGACGGGCCCCGCCCTATCTCGGCTTTCTCCGGCGGGATCCATTGCCTCTCACCCGGCTTTGGAAGCACGCGCTGCGGCGGTTACTTCTGCCCGGGTGAAGGCACATGATTATGTTGAATTGAGATTATCCAGTTCTGAGGAGCTGGATGTCGAAAGTTTTGCATCAGAGACTAGTTTATCACATTATACAGCAAATGAAGAAGGTTTGATGGATGTGTTATCTCGGGCTGTTGAAAAGCTAAAAAAAAAACAGTATCAAGTGGCCAGCTGATAGACAGGATTCTAGAATTAAAAGCAAACTAGATGATAGATTTCTGTCTGCACGACCTCAACCTTCTCGCCCGTGCTTACTGTTTTTCCCAGATCTTCAAAAAAAAGGAAAAAAATAAAAATAAAAAAGGTTTCAAAGACCTGGATTAGACCGGTCTCAAGCAGAATTTACACAAATCAGTCCAATGCTTATGAAAAAATAATAACATTGTTGGTGCTAAATCTGCTGGTTATGTGACGATGCCGAAGGCAGAGGAGACGCTCGTCAGCTATCTATCGCCTGCTTCATCGTCTTCACTTAAAGCACCGGCTCTGCCCTCTAAACCACTAAAATACTTATGTGTTAGTGGGGAAGGCTTACTCGGCGGCGGAGGGCAGTCCCAGTCGCCGAGTACCTCAAAAAGAGCGCAGCAGAAACGAAGTGTCGTGTCTCGTGCCCCCCCCCCCCGCAGAGAAACTGGAGGGACGAGGCGGGGCGCTCTCCGGCGTGACCTTCTCGCGGTAGGGCTGATCTGAGGACAGTCATTATCACCAAGAAGGCCGCGTTGAAAAAATCCTGACGTGCTGAGCGTCAGGACTCTGAGGAACCATCGTGAAAGACTTGAGTTCACTGCACAAAAACACGGTGCCCTGTCTTTCCCGATGCCCTCAGGGGTCTACTCTACTAACCCTGCCTTCACAGGGCGTAGAGAGACTCGGCGAGCGATTTCCCGAGGGAAGCTCGCCCCCTCCGAGAAGGGTTGTGGAGTGCCCAGACCAGCTGTTCTCCCCAATGTTTCTCAGTGGCCTGAATACTATAGAGAACGGGTACGCTATTCAGTTCAGCTATTCCACCTCGGTTCAGAGGGGTTCTGCCCACAGTGGTGGGCCCCGAGCAGGCTCTGGTATTAGAACAGGAGGTAAAAACTCTCCTGCTGAAAGGAGCCTTAGAGCGGGTTCCTCCACCCAGCTGGGAGTTAGGATACTACAGCCGGTACTTCATCGTTAAATTCCGGCGCAACCTTCTCACGGTAGGGCTGATATGAGGACAGTCATTATCGGCAAGAAGGCCCCGTTAAAAAAAAAAAAAATCCTGACGTGCTGAACGTCAGGGCTCCGAGGGTGGTCCCCATCGTGAAAGACTTGAGTTGACACTGCACAAAAACACGGTGCCCTGTCTTTTCCGATGCCCTCAGGGGTCTGCTCTACTAACCCTGCCTTCACAGGGCGTAGAGAGACTCGGCGAGCGATTTCCCGAGGGAAGCTCGCCCCCTCCGAGAAGGGTTGTGGAGTGCCCAGACCAGCTGTTCCCTGCCAGTACGTTACAGGGCGCTGTGTCTGTCACTCGGGATGTTCAAATCAGATCCGAGGACTGGTTTGTCACGATAGATCTAAAGACGCTTACTTCCATGTATCTATCCTCCCTCAACACAGGAAGTTCCTGAGGTTCGCTTTCGGGGGCAAAGCGTACCAATATCGGGTTCTTCCGTTCGGCCTAGCACTGTCACCCCGAACATTCACGAAGTGTATGGATGCTGCTATAGCCCCGCTGAGGTTACAGGGCATCCGCATTCTGAATTATATAGACGATTGCTTGATTTTAGCTCAATCGGAACAACAGGCGGTTCGGCACCGAGATGTCGTTCTTGCTCATATCAAGAGACTGGGGCTGAGGCTCAACGCCAAAAAGAGTGTTCTTTCTCCATTACAGAGAACCACTTTTCTAGTAGTGTGAGATTCAACGACGATGCAGGCACGATTGTCACCTGCTCGTATTGCTTTGATTCTCGCCGCAGTAGATCAGGTCAAGCTAGGCCAGTCATCCACTGTAAAACAGTTCCAGAGACTGTTAGGTCTTATGGCAGATACGTCCAATGTGATACCTTTTGGCCTCTTGCGCATGAGACCGTTACAGTGGTGGCTCAGAACCAAGGGATTCTCCCCGAGGGGAAATCCGCTTCACATGATCGTGAGTTCGCGACGGTGTCATCGCGCCCCGATCATGTGGAAAGATCCTTGGTTTCTGTCCCAAGGCCCTGTGTTGGGAGCTCCTTGTCGTCGCGTTTTGCTAACGACAGATGCCTCTCTCACGGGTTGGGGGCGATCATGAGTGGTCGCCCAGCTCGGGGTCTGTGGGAGGACCATCACCGTCTATGGCACATAAATTGTCTAGAGATGCTGGCAGTGTTTCAGGCCCTGAAACATTTCCTCCCAGACCTAAGAGGCCACCATGTTCTTGTCCGGACAGACAACACATCGGTGGTCTCTTATATCAACCATCAGGGGGGTCTGCGTTCTCGCCCGCTTTACAAGCTGGCACGTCAGATCCTTCTATGGTCCCAGGGGAAATTCTCTCTCTCAGAGCTATTTATCTCCCGGGATATTTGAATCAGGGGGCAGACATCCTGTCGAGGCAGGGGCCGAGGCCCGGGGAATGGAGTCTTCACCCCGAGGTGGTGGAGCTCCTATGGGGACATTTAGGTCGTGCCGAGGTAGACCTATTTGCGTCCCGAGAGACATCACACTGTCCACTGTGGTTCTCTCTCAGCCAGCCAGCCCCACTGGGGTTGGATGCGATGGTACATCCGTGGCCGAGGTCACGTTTGTACGCTTTTCCCCCGATCGCTCTGCTCCCGGGAGTTCTGGAGAGGGTTCGCCGGGACGGGCTCAGTCTTCTGCTAATAGCCCTATTCTGGCCGCCCCGAGTATGGTTTGCGGACCTAGTGTCTCTCCTCGACGGCTCTCCCCTAGAGATACCGATCAGGAGAGATCTACTCTCTCAGGTGAGTGGGTCGATCCTTCACCCCCGCCCAGAACTATGGAGGCTGTGGGCTTGGCCTCTGAGGGGGCCCAGCTCATAGGTTCTGGTCTCTCGACTGAGGTCGTTGAGACCATCCTCCAATCCAAAGGTCCCGCCACGAGGAAGTTATATGCCGCGAGGTGGAAACTTTTCACCTCTTGGTGTGGAGAGCGCCAGCAGGACCCAGTTAACTGCCCGGTTGGTACAGTGCTGGATTTCCTGCAGGACCGTCTCTCCACAGGGTTATCCCACTCCACGCTGAAGGTGTATGTGGCGGCCTTAGCTGCTTACCACGCCCCTTCAAGTGGAGGTTCCCTCGGGAAACACCCACTTATATCTCGCTTCCTTCGTGGCACCTTGAGGCTGAGGCCTGCAGTTCGCACGAGGGTACCAGTTTGGGATCTGGCCATCGTCTTAGAAGGTCTATCCCTTGCTCCTTTCGAGCCCATCGAGGAAGTTTCGGAAAAGTTTCCTACTCTAAAGACTATCCTTCTTCTTGCTATCTCATCTCTAAAAAGAATTGGAGATATTCAAGCACTTTCGGTGGCTCCCTCGTGCCTGGAATTTGCTCCTGGTATGGTAAAGGCTTTTCTCTGTCCGAGACCAGGGTATCTTCCTAAGGTACCAACCACTTCGGTTAGACCTATAGTACTGCAGGCTTTCTGTCCTCCGCCTTTTTTGACGTCAGACCAGGAGAAACTTAATTTGCTGTGTCCCGTTAGGGCTTTAGATGCGTATGTCCACAGAGCTGCCCTTTGGAGGAAATCAGAACAATTGTTTGTCTGTTTTGGGTCACCTAAGAAGGGGTGTCCGGCATCTAAGCAAAGGATGAGCAAGTGGGTGGTCGAGGCCATCTCGCTTGCTTACGGTTCGGCCCATCAGCCTTCACCTTTGGCTATATTCCACCAGGAGTATGGCTGCCTCTACAGGTCTTTTTTCAGGAGCTTCTCTTCAGGACGTTTGTGATGCGGCAGGCTGGTCCTCACCGCACACTTTCGTCAGATTTTACTCCCTTGACCTTAGCTCCATTCCCGGGGCTCAGGTTCTCTCGTCGACTTGTGTCTCCTAATGACACACGACGGGGATTTAGTCGCATGGGGATGTGGGTATTGCGTTCCCACTGCGATTACACGCAGCGGTAGTCCCTGAAGGGGAACGTCCCGGGTTACGTATGTAACCCTAGTTCCCCGAAGGGACGGACGCTGCGTGTCCTGCCATTCTCCCAGGCATCCCCTTGGGTCGCTTGCTTCAGTACTTTAAGCTGGCGGCTGGTGTGCTCAGGGGATATTTATAGCTTCCTGGTCGATGACGTCACTCGCCGTACGCTCATTCTCTCCATTGACTGATATCATTCATGCTTCAGACGCATCACGCTGAGGGCGTTCCCACTGCGATTACACGCAGCGTCCGTCGCTTCGGGGAACTAGGGTTACATACGTAACCCGGGACGATTTTTCTACTTTTGTGTATACTATGCAAAATAATTGTATGTATAGAAAACTCTGATCAACTACTATATTTGGCAAAATGTGGAGTCTGTCTAGTTAATGCTGCGCACCAAGTTAGGGGAGCACTAAAGACCTTATTCCCGAGTGATAGTCTTCAAAAAGGTCACCGGCCTTGAACATTTTGATTTAATACCTTGATTTTAAGTGTCGACTGGAGACGCCCCAGGTAAACTTAAGTCAGGTGCATAGGGGAAAATCTACCACAGGTATATGGATATGCACAATCCAACGTCACAAAACTTACTGTAAATCGTACAGATTTTTTTTTTAAGTAGACAAAAGGCACTGGCGTACAGTGGAGAACACTGTGCTATATTCCACACTGCACTGCGGTCAACTTAACCTTCCTTCTCCAGCAATCTTTTTCTTGCTCAAAAGACATTTTAAATATAAATTTGGATAAATAATCACACTTTAGATTAGGGTCCAATTCTCACTATTAACTACGCTTATTGTACATGAGCTCTGAATTACTCACCTTCAGTTGTGGCACAGGAAGGGGCTTGTTGTCTTTGTCCAGTGAGATATAGGTGAAAAAGGCTGTGACAGCCCTATATTTTCCCTTCTCAGCCTCCACCAGATAGTCAGCGTCAACAAAAACCTCAATCTCCATTGACTTGTTACTGGTGAAGGTCATTCGCCCGGAAACAGTAATGACAGAGCCTGCAGGGGTCACATAATGTCAGGTATTAAATCTATTCATCATTATATGATACCATATTCATTTTAAGACAGAAGTACTGTATGTGTCTACACAATTAAACAGTCTGCTGATGTTGAAATCTTCAAGCGAATACTAAGTGTTACAGCATGTGGGAAAGTATATGTACTATACTAAAGTATATATATATATATATATATATATATATATATATATATATATATATATATACACACACACACACTAATCTAATTAAAAAATATATATAGTTTATTGATTCAACGTTACAATTTCCTTATTAAAATAAATTAAGGAGTACATAAACAGTGGGGTCGTGGAAATCAGTGTGTGTGTGAAATCAGTTCAATGTGGAGTCAACTACAAAAAATGCCATTTGTAAGTTGACGTCTTGAAGAGGGCAAACACTGTGGCACTATCAAAACATTGCTATTTGGCTTTTTTTTGTGGTCTGATATGTCACAGAAGAAATTAACCAATGGCGTAAGCTGTTAACCAGTTTCTCCAAATAATGGCAAACCCCTCTTTGGTATCATAAAATACTAGGGTAGAAGAAGGCTTTCCATTTCTGAAAAGACAACACAGTAAAATAATTCTGGTCACAAGGATTTGAGAGACCTTTTGGAATTTTTGCAATAGCTGTAAATTTTCATTTTCATCATCTGTAGATATTGTTGTCAAGTCGGTACTGTAATTTTTCAAATGTGACGATACCAGCATTTCCTTCTTGCATTTTGAGCACTGTTGAATGGATTCTTAAACATTCTCAAACAAATGTCACATTTTTATTATTTCAGTACCGGCTTGTTACCGAAGTCGGTAATGTTGACAACACTACCTGTAGATGTACATTTTCATTTATTTGGTCGGTGCATTTTATGAAAAGCGACTCACAGTGTATTGTAGTTACAGCATACAAGTATACTCACAGACTCACAGTGTATTGTAGTAACAGTATAAAAGTATACATTTGATACACAAGTATACAAGTATACATTCACTCTATGTGTGTTCTATATCAGTTGAGCTGCATGAACCATGGTATAACAAATTTTAGCTGCGTATGTGCAAAAAATTTATCTGTGGATGATAAGAGTGTTTGGGAAAATTGTTTGTAAATAGTAATGATTTTTGCAAACATATTTGGTGCTGCTAGTGGCGTAGACATTACACAGTTCCTTGGTACATACTGCTTTATGTTGCATTTTAACCAAAGTTGGATATATAAATTGTGCATAATATTTCTTCTCAATTTCAACCATATACATGCCTTTCAATGCCTGTAATTTGGTTAACATTACATGGTCTGCACAGGCCCAATATTTCCTGATTTATCGGTCAACTTCTATTAATGTAGACTGGGACATATTTTCCTTTAACTTGCATAGTTTTGATGATGGTTTTTGAGAATGAGGGCATGTCATTCAACCTGTCCAAATGACAGATAATTTGCACCTTTATACATCAAAACATTTTTGTTGAATTTTATTATTTACATTTAGAATTATTTTCCCTGCTGTCTGAAACAGATCAGTTCTGATCATATCAGAATGAGCTCTGGCAACCACTGGCATAATGCACTGTGCAGCGTTTAATTGTAACTGTATGTAAAGCTCATAGCTAACACAGAATACAGATGAAAAGATTCTAGTCGGCATGGAGAATGAGAGAATTAATAAGGCTGTATGAATTTGCAGAAGGTTGTTTCTTTATTTATGTGGTTGGGAGTAACCAATGTGTCACTTGCTTACCCCTCCAGCTTTCTATCTGACGACCATGATCTTATCTGTCAAGACTTTTTCAGAGCATAACTTGCTCCCTTTAATTTTTTCATTTCACTTGTCCTCTCTGTTAAACATAGCCCACGAATGGACAGACCTCATTATGCCTTATACACCACATTCCCTTAATGATTCTGGGAGATAAAAAGGTTAAATGTACCTTTACGCATTTGATGGATGATAGGTGCAGAATGGCTTAATAAGAACTCGGAACCTGATTTGCTAGGTACAGTGTAGAAAAGTGGATGTTGCACATTTAAAAAGCCTTCATGGTAATTTGTCATTTAAAGCAAAGCTGAGCAAGAGAGAATGGTTAAATTGTTAGGTCAATTTCCTGCCCTCTTTGATGTATATGTCTAATCTTTATTTCCATGGAAACGGAGCCTGAGGACGGATATATTATTTTGTTCTGTCATTCCTTTAATGTCTTTCCATTCAATTCATCTGGTCCCTTAGGACAAACGAACAGTAGGCCTATAGAATTCCAGACATATTTAATCTACTAGAAAATATTTTCCTGGGTTTTGAGTATTCAATGTCTATATTCTGCTTTCAGCTCTTACATATTTTTTTGTTTAGAAATATCTTACAATAACTACAGGCTACAATAACTTTTCCTATTTCAAAGAAATTCAGTGCTAAAAAAAAAATTAAGGGAACATGTAATCATCACAGTATAACACCAAGTCAATTAAACTTCAGGGATATCAATCTGTCCAATTAAGAAGCACAATTGATTGTGAATCAGTTTCACTTGCTTTGGTGCAAATGAAAGTGACGACAGGTGCACTGGAGAGGCAATAGCAAGGCAGCCCCCAAAAAAGGGAATGATTTTGCAGTTGATGGCCATAGACAATTGTTCTCTCTTTATTCTTTCTGAAAGATTTGTCTTTAGTTTTGTGTTTTGTTAGGGTCCTTGTCACTGTCTGTAGCATGAGGCAGTACCTACAAATCAATCAGGTTGCAGAGGCAGTCCTGCTCCTCCAGGATGGCACATCCATACGTGCTGTTGCAAGGAGGTTTGGTGCGTCTCCCAGCACAGTTTCAAGAGCATGGAGCAGTGTTAAATTTGACAGCAAATTTTGATTTAGTTTTAGTCATAGTCTTTTGACTAAAATGCCATTTAGTTTTAGTCATATTTTAGTCATCTGAATTGTTTTAGTTTTAATCTAGTTTAGTCGACGAAATACAATAAGATTTTAGTCGACGAAATCTACAGGAGATTTAGTCGAAGAAAATATAATGGGTTTAGTTAAATTGTAATGCATTAATTTAGAATTTCTCTAAAATGTCCAAACCCATATACTCCCGGAGAAAACATCTGTTAACCTATTAATATGAATGATTTTTAAGTTTGAACATGCAATACAGATACAGATTTAACTACTGTGACTTAAAAAATATCTTAAAATTAAATAAAACCACTTTTCCTAAAGTAAAACAGTCATCTTTTCAATGAATGATATATGCATTCTTTATAACTACTTGCATACATCATTCTTTATTCTTTCAAGCAGACATATTTCATCATCATTGGTCGGGTCCCCTGGTATGGAGCTCGACAATATGTTTCCACAATTCTCTATTCTTGGCGATGCTGATGATCACTTTAGTTTCCTCTTCCCTTTCAACATGGGTGAGTGACTGACTGCTCTTCGCTGCGAGGAGAGCTATTTGATTCCGGGCTTTTTTATTTTTGTTGTACTCGTCGATATAGCTCCGGATTTTATGCCTGAAAGTTAACCGAGGAGCTCCTCGCTTGTTCTTATCACGGACTTCTGAATGATAGATGGCATAGATGTGGGCTGGTTCGCTCTCTTCCATACGAAGACAGTGACCCACGAACTCTAGCTGTTGCTTGCGGATGGTCACGCTGACTGGACGTTGCTTGGTCAGTCTGTAGAGTTCCTTGTTTTTCATATGGGCGTCTGCTTGTCTAATTCCCAACATGGTTTGGTAGCATTTTCTCGCAAACACATCCAGTTCTTCCTCTAAGCTTTCGTTAGAACCCATGTCTCGCAGCCATAAAGCAATACAGATAGACAAGTTGCATTAAAGAGCCGAGTCCTGAATTCTATCGTTGGCTTAGGTGGTGGAGCGGTAAGCAGATTATTTACCTTGGTAAAGGCCACCCATGCAAGAGAGATACAATTTTTGACGTCTTTCTTCGTCGATATGATGTAAGATCCAAGATACTTGAATTCGTTTACGATTTCAACATCCTTTCCGTTTATTAGTAGACGTTCATTGTCACTGGAAGCATTCATTTGCACTTGGAAAGTCTTCTCCTCATTTAATTCTAGCCCGACTGTGCCAGCTTTTTGTTGAAGTTGGGTGAGCTGTTGTTGTGCCCTAGTAAGATAATTTTCCAGGAGTGAAATATCATCTGCAAATGCTAAATCGTTAAGTTTGCGTTCTGCTCTAGATTTTTTGGCTATTGCTGTACCGCGTTGCAGTCTCATATTACTCCTGTGTGGAGGACCTTTATGTGTAAGGTATCCGAAGCTTCCAGCAGATAGCCTGGAGACGTAATCTATTACTATGATGAATAAAAACGGAGCTAGAACGTCACCTTGCAATCCTCCAGTTGTGACAGCAAATGGCTCTGAAAGCTGGCCCTCCAAGTACACCTGGCTCACCGATGCGTCGTACAAGACTTGGATAGCATAAACGATATTTTGAGGAATGCCATAGTGCCATAGACATATTTATTTGTATGAATTAAATATAATTAATCCTTATTAAAGCTATTAACAAAAAGTGAATGCTTTTCTCTTGTGCTTTTGTTGCTTGAATATTAAGGACACAGACCGCATTAGGTTTATTGCCACTGTAACTTTAAGACATCAGATCATGTCCAATGACATTAGGATCCAATTGCACTGATGCACATCCGATACACTCTCAACTGTTTAAGACATAACCTACATAGTTTACATGAATACTCTCCAAAACGGACATTTAGACATAATGTTGTGTGTATTTGTCCATTCAGACACGAAAGAGAGCTCAATTCAGTCCTCGCGCGCTGTATAGGTGACTATTGTGCATGGCTGCACGCTTCAGGTCGGGTGTGTGCCCGCAGAAAACCGTACGGAATAGAGCTCTTTTTTGCGTTGTCACTCTTATTCAGATCTATATGTCTGCTCTACTCATTCTCCCAGACGTTTACATTTTTTTAAGTTTTATGAGACCGCTGGGTAGTTACGTTACAGTACAAATGTGCGCATCTACAGTACCACAAACGCAGGACATCAGTTCTGAGTCTGACTGGATCGCTTCCCAGATCGTCAGTATCTAACATTTTCGTCTAGTTTATATTCGTTGACGAAAATGTCAATAGATTTTCGTCATAGTTTTTGTCATTCAAAACTAGGCTCTATTTAGTTATCATCTCGTTTTCGTCTGTGAAAAAATGTCGTTGACGAATCATTTTCATCATTATTTTCGTCAACGAAATTAACACTGGCATGGAGGAGATACGGGAGACAGGCAGTTACACAAGGAGAGCTGGACAGGGATGTAGAAGGGCAACAATCCAGCAGCATGACCGGTATCTGCTCCTTTGTACGAGGAGGAACAGGAGGAGCACTGCCAGATCCCTACAAAATGACCTCAAGCAGGTAACAGGTGTGCATGTTTCTGACCAAACTGTCAGAAACAAACTTCATGAGGGTGGCATGAGGACCCGAAGTCCTCTAGTCTAGTGGGAGCTGGTCTCACAGCTCAGCACCGTGCAGTTCGATTGGCATTTGTCAGAGAACAACAGAATTGGCACTGGGCACATGTGACTGTGACGTGAAAGAGTCCGGAGATGCCTTGGGGAACGTTATGCTGCATGCAACATCCTCCAGCATGACCGGTTTGATGGTGGGTCGGTAATGGTCTGGGGAGGAATATCCTTGGAGGGTCACACAGACCTCTGTGTGCTATCCAATGGTTCCCTTACTGCTGTTAGGTACCAGGATGAAATCCTCAGAGCCATTGTCAGACCTTATGCTGGTGCAGTGGGGCCTGGTTTACTCCTGGTGCATAATAATAATAATTTAATTTAATGACCACACAGCCAGGCTGGTGGAATTTGTTTTCAGTACAGCTCTTTAGAACAGGTTCCAGCATTACATTAAACAGTAAACATTAAACATATAAAGTAACATACATATACATACAGACAACACATTAATACATAATACATAAGAGGTCATGCCTAATCCACAGTCCTCAACGTTCAGAGTTCAAAAGGTGTATTGCTTTTGGAATGAAACTATTTTTGAAGCGAGTTGTTCTGGAGGCGATTGTCCTGTAACGCCTCCCAGAGGGCAGTAACTGGAAGGCGTAATGAGCAGGGTGCGAGGTATCAGAAATTATCTTTTGGGCTCTGCATAGTGTCCGTTTGTAGTAGAGTGATTCAAGGGATGGTAGGGGTGAACCAATGACTTTAGATGCTCTGTTGATGATACGCTGTAATTTCTTCCGGGAAAGTGAGTCAAGACTGCCAAACCAGACTGTGATGGAAGTGGTGAGGATGCTTTCAACGATGGCCATGTAGAAGCAGAGCAGAAGATGAGACCTTACTCTGAACTTCTTGAGCTGTCGGAGAAGTCTTTGCTGGGCTTTTTTGTAGATATGATCTGTGTTGATTTTCCATTTAAGGTTATTGCTGATGTGTGTCCCAAGAAGTTTGAATGTATCAGTAATGGAGATGGGTTCACCTTCAATGAGCAAAGGAGTTTTGGGGGATGGCTGACGTCTCAGGTCGACGATGAGTTATTTAGTTTTTGATGTGTTGAGTAGAAGATCATGGTCTGTACACCAGGTCACTGCTTGGTTGATCTGTGCACGGTATACGGTTTCTTGGTTGTTGGTGATGAGTCCTATAATTGTTGTATCGCCTGCATATTTGTATAGGCTGACATAACTGTGGTGTTATGTGAGCTGGTTTGTGTAGAGAGAGATAGCCACGGTGAGAGAACACAGCATTGGGGTGCGCCTGTACTGAGGAACAGAGGGGAGGATGTATTATTATTAATCTTTACCTTCTGTTGCCTGTTCCAGAGAAAACTGTGAATCCAGTGACAGATGCATGGATCGATATTCATGTCCAGTAATATATTGAACAGTTTGACCGGGTTTATTGTATTGAATGCCGAGCTGAAATCCATGAACAGGATGCGGGCATATGTGTTTGCGGACTCAAGGTGGTTAAGTATCTGATGAATTGATAATGTGGCTAGAGTGTGTAGGCAGTTTTTAGATGACGAAGGCATTGATGCCATTGACTGGCCCTCACGTTCCCCAGACCTAAATCCAATTGAGAACCTCTAGGACATTATGTATCAGAGAATCCGAAGCCGCCAATTAGCACCACAGATTGTCCAGGAGCTCACTGATGCCCTGATCCAGGTATGGGAGGAGATCCCCCTGGGCATCGGCATGTGGAATTACTGCACACCCAACTCTCTAAATCCCACGATAGTCAAATAACCACGAGGTGGAGATGCCTGACTCACATAGTTCGTGAAAAAATAGCCAGAGGGAACGTAGCTTCCTCAAAGCACTCACAATAAGGGAAATCGGCTCCCTTGAGAGTCGATCTAGCATGCTCCGATACCAAGCAGATACTTTCCATTAACAAACAAATGGCTTCCTGAAGACAAAGAAGCTGGTGACGTGCATTTCAATGACGTGCATCTATTTATGGTCTTGGTGACGCACTTACGCTACGTCACCTCACCATGCTGTCGGCCAATAGAATTGGTGTGTTTCCACACATGCTTCACACTTTGGCTAAAATAGAAGCGTTACCATAGAGTCAAGGGGGTCGCACACTGGACGAGAAGCGCAGCGCCGCGGGACAACTCGAGGTACCGCACACCGGATCCGCACTTTCTCAGTTTATGGCCAGCAGTATTATGTTAAAGGACATTATGAAATTAAGATAATGCCTGTACTATGTTATGATTGTACTGTACAAATAAATACAATCGTTGCTGAGTCTGCAGTCTGAACAGTTTACCTCAGGACGTACAATAACTGAAATAATTGAGAATCTCACCTGAAAATCCAATAATTAATAATAATAATAACCTTTATTTTATAAAGCGCCTTTAAAAGCAGCTTCTCAAAGCGCTGTACATACAATGGACAATTGTTAAAAGCAAACACATCACATCACAAAAAACAAACACATCAACAAGTGAATCCAAGTTTAAAAAAGTATGTCTTAAGTTGACCTTTAAAAATGGAATAAGACTGGACTTCCCTAAGTTCAAGAGGCAGAGAATTCCAAAGGACAGGTGCATAGAAGGAAAAAGCCCTGTCACCCATAGACTTTAAGCGAGTTTTAGGAACAACCAGCATGCTCAATTGTGAGGAGCGCAATCTGCGATTCGGAGTGTAGAGGTGTAACAGTTCAGCTAAATAATTTGGAGCCAGACCGTGCAAAGATTTGTAAGTGAGCATCTTAATCTTAAAATCGACACGGAACCTAACAGGGAGCCAATGTAAGGATTCCAAAACCGGAGTGATATGGTTGCATATTCTGGACCCAGTTAAGATCCTAGCAGCAGAATTTTGTACATGTTGAAGCTTGTGTAGAGAAGATTTAGAAACTCCGGCTAAAAGGGCGTTACAATAATCAATCCGAGAGACGACAAAGGAATTTAACAGCTTTTCAGCTACAGGAAAAGTTAACATTGGCCGCAATCTAGCGATGTTTCGAAGATAGAAAAAAGATGTTTTAACACTACTCTGAATGAAAGAATCAAATGAAAGATTAGCATCAAAAATAACTCCAAGGTTCCTTATTTTACTCTGGATACCCAAAACAGAGCCATCACATAATTTTCATCCACACAGCTGATTTCTGAAAATGAATGTAAAACTAAATGTACCTTGCAGCACAGGGTGAAGTCTATTTACATTAACCACGATTTGAGACAAAACAATGTAAATGGCGCTCTGTGGCACGGAAGGATTTTTAACAAGGTCCTGAGCCGTAGCTGGGCTTCTCTTCCGGTGTGAGACCCCCTTCAGAGTAATGTTGCAGCATTGAGTTCCACTTGAAAGGGAACGTCCTGGTTGCCTATGCAACCCACCGTTCCCTGAAGGAGGGAACGGAGGACATAGTCGACGTCGACTGAATGGGATCACATCAGGGAGCCAGTCATCTTCGAGTACTATTGAACAAGCCAATGGAATTTGGCATGCGTGACTTGCATCGCTAACTCCGCCCCCGCGGCGCGGGTATAAATACAGAAGTGGATGCACGCACTAATTGCTTTTTCGCTGCGGAAACCACATCCTCCCCGAAGGGAGATAACATGTGGAGAATACACATATGGACTGGGTGGATAACCAGGCAGTACATCATATGGAATGTAACTGGGATGACTCCAGCCTATAACAGGGGGAGGATCAACCGAACAGTGACGGCAGAGCAGGCTCTGTCGAGGGAAGACACAGGCTCGGCGGAGGGAGCCGTACCGTGGAAGAATATACATATGGGATCGCCTAGGTGAACACACCATATGGACCCAGCCTAGCACAGGTTCCACCAGTGCATACGAGTGATAGGCCTGGCTTTGGACGTTCCGCCACGTCCGTTACCGAAGGGTATGGAGGAACTTGACAGGGTTCGGCTAATAGGGGGAACTCAACTGGAGCAAGAATTGCCCATATATCCAGTCCATAGGAGGGGAATGGCGCACCAAGCCGACACTTCGAACTGGGCTTACAGTGAAACTGGATTCATGTGAAGGGAGCCCATGGGAAGCAGCGGTTTGGCTAGTCTAGTAGGGCAGAAGTTCACATAGGCTAGTTCTCTAGCGAACATGATTGGTCTCGCCTAGCCCCTACCTCTATTTAACATCTGTTCAGCGAGGCACTCTCTGTCAATGCCTAGGAGGGAGCAATACTCTCACTTAGGAGGAGCTCACCACCCAGGTGGGCACGTGCATCTTGGGAAAACTTTCTCATCAAAATGAAAGAAACCACATGTAGTGGGCCAACCTCTGCTTGGAAACAGCCTTCCCTTCTGCTGGTCTCCGAAACAGACAAGAGCTGGTCTGAGGTCTAGGCTTTGCATTCTGTGCACGTATAACCGCAATGGAGCGGACGGAAAAGAGACAAGCCAGGGCTGGGTCTGCCTCCTCCGGGCCAGCGCTTGCAGGCTCACCACCTGGTACCGTAGGAGAGGTAGGAACCTTGGGCAAATATCCAGGCCGGGGTCTCAGATTTCATGAGAGGTAGCCGGCCCGAACTCCAGGCACAATTCGCTGACCGAAATGTAAGCAAGTCCCTACCATCTAGTAGAGACCAAGCAAGCTGGAGAAAAACACTGAAGTGATCGAAAAAATTTGGGATCTCCTCATGGAGAGAATATTCTATTCAACGAACAGATGTAACTGTACTGCCCCGAAGTAGTCCCAAACAGCTTGACCGCCTGGGGACGGAGTCTCCACTCTCCCTGAGCCACAGGCTGTCGTGAGGCTTGTCAACGGCACAATTGAGCAGCCCAGAATTAATAAGTGGAATGAAGCGACCTCAGAAGCTTCTGACTCCGAGGAGGAGGTGGCGGGCGAGTTGTGACATGCGAGGGAAGCGTGGCGCAACGGTCGCAATGTTGTCTTTTCAGTCCAGTACAAATTCGCTGAGTAGTGGTGTCTCAAGCGAGATTAACTGAAAGCAACTTGAGGCAATGGATGGCTGCCAATGCAGTCGGAGGGCCGCCCAGACCTCTGTTACTGCATGCCCTTTGTCTCAATAAACACAGTACCAAGATGGTTGTGACCCACCTCTCTAGGATACAATGAGGTACGGGCTTATAGAAGGAGGGAGCGGCTGCATCGTGTCCTTCGCCAGTAGACTGCGATGTGGGCACACAAGACAGGAGCACTGCTCAACACCTAGGTGTGATGAATATCACTGAGCTTGGGCGGAAGCCGAGCGAAAAGGAATCGCAAGCAGAGTCTGTTTGGGGTTGGGAAGCATTTTTGGCTGGGCCAAACCGGGCCAGGGGCCAGGGAACCACAGACGTACCCGAGGTGGGGCAGCGAGGTGGAGGACAGGGACCCGGCTCGGAAAGCCCTAAGGTGGACATCGCCAGACCGATCGCGCACGCCACGACACTCGTGCCCCGGAGGGCGAGGTTGGATGCAGTGCGGTGCTCACCTATGAGCGCACGGTCTGGGCTACCCTCGTGCATATCCATGAGAGCCCTGGCCTGATAGACCTGTAGCAGCGCCATGGCACGCAAAGAGGAGGCGGCATGCCCACAGGCTTTGTAAGCTCTGCCCGTCGGAACAGATGAGAACTCACAGGCCTTAGGGGGGAGACGCGGATCCCCCCAAAGCGCAGCAGCCGCCGGACACAGATGAACCTGTGTTGCGACAGACCGCTCCACTAGAGGGATAGCCTTGCAACCGACACACTCGCTCGTTGTAAACAACAGTACTCTTCAGAGATATCAAACGAATGGATCCGAAGCGAAAGGCAACTAGCGCGTGTATCCACTTCCGTATTTATACCTGCGCCGCGGGGGCCGCAGTGTGCGATGCAAGACACGCATGCCAAATTCCACTGGCTCGTTCAATAGTACTCGAAGATGACTGGCTCCCTGGCGTGATCCCATTCAGTCGACGTCGACTACGTCTGAAGTTCTCGACTGAAAGGGAACTGCATCTTATTAACATACTGATAAACAAAAGTGTGTTTTTATTAATGGATTAAATAGATATATTTTGGGTTTCAAACATTTTATATGAATTAAATATTTGGACTAAATATTGTGTAAAATAAATGGTCCTATGATTTCAGCACTGTTGTCAATATCTTTATATTTAACATTACATTATATTTATAATCCCTGTCCTGTCAACAGGATTGTAAATTTAAGCACATCTAAAAACACTGTAAAACATTTGTTTGTAGCTCCCACGGTTAATTTGAGTTTGTAATGTCAGAGACCACAGTGGAAATCTGGGATTTTTTATTATATGTTTTGTCAAACAGAGAATTTAAAATGCTTGCATGTAGCTGTCTCAGTATACAGAGAGACAGAGAGTAGGCTATGAATAGTCCCACTTATGACATTTATATAAGGGTGCCAGGAAAAGTATAAAACAAGTTTAAAGCATGCCACAAAGCTGACCTAACCATTACAGCCATTAAAGTCATTAAACCATTCAAGTTTGACTTAAGTTGAGTTCAGTGATTCCAGGAAGGGATGCTAATGTTTAAAATAGAGAAACCAGGACATCTGGAAAGAATCAACCTTGTGTATCACTAAAGACCGTCAACATGCATTCCCTTACAAAGCATAAACAGAAAAGCTTAGCCCAGTCACACAAACTACCTTCCTCATCCAGCCAGCAAACAATAAGAGAAAGAAATTGAAAAATTAGAATATATGCCTCAAAATTTCAACTTTTGTGTTCCACGGAAAAAAATATCAGAATACCATTTGTGGAAAGACATGAAGAGCGAGTAAATGGCAGAATTTTAATCCATCAACAGGCAAGACTGCTGTTACTGCCACTGGACTAAACTCATTGTTCACTGTCGTTCTGAGAGAACTATCACTTACTCTACCATTTCCTTTTCCAGAGTAATATGCAGACTCAGATCTTTCAGACTGTGGCATCAAATCATTGCTCTGTCTGATTGAACATCTGACCAGCTAAGCAGAGTTTAGTGTTGGACTGTCTGTCTGCCCTGCCAACGGCAGACGTGTTTATTATTGTTGCAATTCTGTTTAGTGACACCAGAGAAGTAGGAAAGAATGTTGATGAGTTAAGACACAGCTGAATTAGCTGACACTAAAATAAGACTAATAATAATTCAAAATCCTGAAAGCTTTACCAAGTTTATGTCAGAAAGACACACGTGGCTTTGAAAGTTTTTCTAATCTGAGAAGACTGATTACAAGCAAGTTTTTTGAACACACTATAAAGAATGTGCCTTTTGTATATTTAGAGACCATTATACATGGATAGTGCATGGGATTGTTTGTCAAATCTCATAGAATTAGCATTAAGAGTATTTTGTGTCAGATGAGTAATGAATGAATGAATGGATGGATGAAGTAATAAACATAATAATTAATTGAATAGATATTTAATCTTTGCTGAGTCCTTCAATAACGAAGAATACAAAACCTCAAGGCTTCATGCATCCTGAAGGAGTTTGTGTCAAGCTTGCAGTTTATTCTAGTGCAAGGATCAAAATTCTCTGCTTTGCTGAAATTATTCATAGCCACAGTGTCATTTGTTGTACTGAATATCAATCAGGCTGTTGTCCTAGTTGCCATATTATGCTGATATATTGCTCTAATGTTATGTTCTGAAACAACAAACACTGAGACGCAGTTTTTGGGGCACACACTTCGGATGTTTGCGTCCATGAAACTTCTTGACCTGCAAACGTCCTGTAATAATGTAGGTAACCACTCGTTATACATAAATCACGAAACTTACATGTTTAACTTACATTTAGTTATAATCCAAATGACACCTGTGCTGAGTGAGCGATCAGAAATCAAGAGCATGTAACAGAAGTGCGCTCTCTCTCTCTCTCTCTCTTTCTCTCTCTCTCTCTCTCTCTCTCTCTCCCCATCAGTTAATGTTAATAATACATGCCTTGTTTTACTTTCTTTGCCATTGACTTATCCAACCGAACTACAAATTTTCCACTGATGTCTGTGAAAAAAGGATGTGCTCGACAAGCTTGCGTGGATCAATCCACTGCACGTTTTTTGCTTATCATCTTGTGCACCATAGCTATATATGTGTTACTATATTTTGTTTAACATTCCACTAATTAGATAAATTTACTTCATAGACAGCCTTCTTTTTTATCCCCATTATACTCTCTGTTGTCAGTGTTTCTTTGTCTGGACACAAACATACACACATACAGTATATATATATATATATATATATATATATATATATATATATATATATATATATGGTTATGGCCTCAGGGTGGCATTGCACAACATTGTGGTACTATCAGACGCTACGTTCCCCCCTTTTGAACATCGAGGTTCATGGTGAGAACCTGGATGGTCGATGGTCAGATGGGCCATGGCAGTCAGGACACTGATGGTCTTGATGGTTTAAACATGCTACTTGTAGTCAGCTTTAATGGAGTCCGACTGTTGATCCAGTCAGAAACTCTGCACCTCGGGTGGTCACACTGGCAATCACTGACAGGTTAGAGTCAATGTCTCAAAGGTAGGTGCAAATGTCATTTCTTCCTGCAGGATTTGGTGTGAATGTTTTCTAGCCAGCATGTTGAGATCTCTCTCTGGGGGGAAAACCATGCTCTTTGCAGGGATTGTCTGAAGGGACCCCCTTCTCTCTGTGGTTGCTGGGGCTCTCGGCACTGTCTGATGTTTTGTGTTTTTTTAGAGAGCTCTGGTTCCCTCCTTTGTTTCTCTGTACAAGGCAGAGTGAATTTGCTCTGCTGGAGTTTTTTTTTTTTTTTTTTTTTTTGCAGTATGTAAGAGTGTGTCAGTTCTAATTGGAAGATGTCAAAATTGTTTTTAGTGTTGTCCAGCTGCTGGGTCAGAGCTCTGATTCCAGCTCTAAATGTTCGTAGGTTGGCTTTTGGCTCTAGTGTCTCTTTCTTTTGGTTCCACATTGTTCCAATATTTAACAGCTGTCAGAGCATCTTGAAATCTGGTAATTTATCCTGTAACTCCGTTCTGCCAGAGTCTTTGTCTGTCCTGTGCCTTCACTCGCTAGTCTACATAGCTTTGAGTGGGGGTCAGATTCTGTTACTCGCAGCTTCAATCTGTTTACCTCCTGGTTCAGGCTTACAAGGGTGTGGGCCAAGGAGAGGATGGTGTTAGTCAGCTCCTTATGGTCGTAGTTCTGGCTCAGGCTGGGTATCAGGAGTCCACGTGTGTCCTTATCTTTCTGTTTCCTTCTCTGGCGTTGTAGGTCGTTGACAGCCTTGGGTTGGAGGGTGCCCATCACAATAACTTGCCAGGTCTCAAGGTCTTTCATCTGGATGGTCGGTTTGACCATCTGAGACAAACTGGCACACTTATGGTGAGAAGAAAGGGCAAAAGGCCAATGCAAGTTCGTACAGAGGTGGTAAGCTAACTGTGCAGTGTACAGCTGTGTGGCTGACTGATGTCTACAGCTAGAGTGGCAGGGTGCTAAAGTTTGAGTAAGATTGTTGACAGGCCATAAACAGGAGTTAGCTCACGACTGGAGCTGTATATGCTGTTAAACTACTTAAAACACTGATGGTTCTCACATGTTTGGTCAATATGAGAGTGACAAAAATAAATCAAAAACTGAAATTTTTAATAAAATAAAATAAGAATAATATATCTAAACAAAAAAATCAGAAGGGAATAAAGGAAACAATAGTGTTTTCCCTATTTAGTTTATTCTAAGCGATATGACTAAGCAAAGTAATGTAATGTAATATGCAATATGATCATAAACTACTGTAATATGATAATAAAACCATTGGAGAATGTTAGCTAAAGGAGTAGTTCACTTTAAAATGAAAATTACCCCATGATTAACTAACCCTTAAGCCATCCTAAGTGTAATGACTTTCTTCTTTCAGACAAAAACAGTCATTTAAAAAAATATCCTGGCTGTTCCAAGCTTGATAATGGCAGTGAATTGCAACCAACAGTTTGAAGCTCAAAAAAGTGAATCCATCTATCATTAACGAACTCCACATGGCTTCGGGGGTTTAATAAAGGCCTTCTGAAGCAAAGCGATGAGTTTGTGTAAGAAAAAATATTCATATTTAAAACTATATAAAGAAAAAATAACTAGCTTCCGGTCAAATGAACATACGGATTTGACTTAAGTCTAAGCGCAACTAATGCGAGTAATGCGACGTACTGCTGATATTTACGCTACGCCCTGAAGCACTACGCTACTTCTGACGTCATAAGTTGCACTTTAGGCGTAAGTAGACTGCGTATGGCCGTTTGGCCGGAAGCTAGAATTTTACTTTGTAACATGTTAAATTTGAATATTTTTCTTACACAAACTCATCGCTTTGCTTCAGAAGGCCTTTATTAACCCAGCAATGCAGCACCAGGCGCGACAAGTGTTTTTTGCTAGTTTTAGCCCGACGCAGTTATCATTTTCACGTCCTGCGCCACATTGTTTAAATAGCAAATGTATTTGCGCCTATCTGTTCGCCCAACGGCGTGCTGATCTGAACACGAGGTGTGTTCAGGTGCATTGTTGGCACGTTGCTATTTTGACGCAACTGAAATAGACTGTAACAGCAATATTTGTTTTGTTATTTAAAGAGCGTGTTAGTAATGTGCGGCATTGTGCGCCTATAAGCGGGTCCACAACGCGCGTACACTCTGCTTATTACACACACAGGGACGTGCAGCAACACACAAACATGCCACATAAAAATAAAAGGATTACAATGTAAAAGATTATTATTGTGTACATAAAGATATGGTGGAATCCGGCTTGTCCCGTAGATGGTCTGCTTGCATGCTTTAACCACGTGCACAAGCAGATCCGCACGAGCAGATCCGTTTCCTCGCTGGAGATGCGTTCAGTCTATCCACTATCAAATTCCATCATGCAAATAGAGAATCCGCCAAGGCGCGAGCGCCTTTTGTTTTAGTTAGTTTCATTAATGGTTTTGTTAGTTTTAGTTTAGTGTTTATTTTGCAAACACATTTCTATTTAGTTTTTATTTTATTTACCGGTAGTTTCAGTTTTAGTAATTATAGTTTAGCACAGCAAACAGAACCCTTTCCAGTGTAGACCAAAGCGAGACGTTTAATTTCAGAAAAGTTTAATGTTTGCACAGATTACAGTTAACTCTTGTGCACACATCTTAATAATAAAAATAAAATAATGGTTTGAGATTGAACAAAGCACCAAATAAATGGAACTTAAAAGTATACAAGAAAAAACTATGAAAAAGTAGTTCATATTAAAGATTAAATCTTGTTAAACATGCCTAGTTTACTTTTTTTCAGCTGTACAATGTAGCAGAGTGACCACTGGTACATAAAAAAAACAGCTCCATTCATCTGACTACAGCCAACACAACCTGCTGTGAAGCCAGTGTGATTAAATAATGAAGTAGCCTATCTATGCTGTCTGTACATGTTTTTCTATTCTGGTGTGTGTGTGTGTGTGTGTGTGTGTGTGTGTGTGTGTGTCTTGTCCTGGTATTCGGGGAAATGTCTCCACATGGATAATAATATTATTACTGTAGCAGTACATGTTTTGTAAAAACAAAGATACTAACAGCACCTTTCAACCTTCATGAAAACATGACATCTCAAACATCTCTCACATGAAACGGCATTCTAATAACGCTGCGCTCAAGTTTAAAGAAGTCCAACTTGTGTCTCATTACCTTGTGCTATTTCCCATTCCGATGCGACAGACGCAACCTTTATGAACAGCTCCTGAGAACTAGCGATGTGTTCGATGTGTTCGACGTTACGGTCATTCATTGTGCGCGTCACAGGACAGCGGTTAATCGCATCTGAAACTTCACGCGCGTGAAGCGCCATATAGGCTACAGGCATTTCCATAAACCACCACAGGTCAGATTTTCTGCCAAAGTAAAGAGCTTATTGATTACGAAAACGATTATTTATTTTTGCTAATTATTATTTTATTTCATTTAGTTTTTCAGTAACTGTTGTTAGTTTCATTTAGTTTTAGTTTTTCATTTATTATGAATTTTTAATTTTATTTCAGTTTACGAAAATGTTTTTTGACCAATAGTTTTAGTCTTAGTTTCAGTTTTCGTTTTACGAAAACATCCTTGATAGGGACAACCCTTTTAGACCATGCGCCTGGCGTTCCGACCATTTTTCCCGTTGTTAAACTAACAAAAGTGGATTCGGACATCCCCTAAGTGCACTTGCGCCGTGCGCTTAGACCATGCGCTCACGATTTTCTCAATTTATATTTATATCAGCTGCCAGAAGTTACTTTTTATTTTACCTTTCCTTTACTGGGATCATAAAGAAAATCAGATGTCTGTGAGAATCTGAAACCATGTACCAATAATATTCTCTGTTACAATGTAAAGAGGCAATAAATGTATGTATTTTTTTAATTACCTTTCTTGATCTTACGATGGAAGTTAATGGCATCCACAGATGCCGTCACAATGTTGGTCTTGCAATGACGGGCAGCAACAATCCCTGCAACCTCATCCATGAGCTTCATTGTCACACCTGAGGATGGCAGATATGAAGATGATTTACAATCAGTTCTCTACAAAAAAAATTGGCATGACCACAGTTGGACTGCCTGACTGATATCCACTAGAATCACAGTGTTGCTGTGATATTTAAATAGGTGAAATGCTATAATTTAAGGACAAAAGAGAACTAACAGCATACTACCATATAACTGCAGCAGAGACATAAAAGCGAATGCAAGCTAATAGTCAAGAGTCCATTTTATTATCCTCCTCCATTATTTTGCTGATATGGCATTGCATGGCAGATATTCAATCTGAACATTTTGAAAAGTAAATCTTGAGAATTCTATTACATAAAGCACAAACAATACAGCACACTACTGCTTAGTAAGCGCTGTAATAATAATCATATAAATTGCACAGAACACAGCTGGGACAAAAGTTCAGTGCTTTATGAATTATACATCTCTCTAGGCAGAACAGGTCACCATCAGTCTCAGGAGAATCAGGCCACTGAATCACAATACCTGTCTAACTTGGAAAATTCACTATTTCAGTGTCTAAAACCATTCCAACAGGTTTGTGTGAGGAACGTACAGTGTAAATAAATTGATAAATTGTTATTCTCTAATAATCTTTAGATTAGCCTGAACTCTAAACTCTCATTTGGGTTGCATTCAGATCCAGATCATTGTCGATTCACAATGGCCCATTTGACGTCATTGACACCATTGATACCAAACGCCACTGGTTCTTACAAGTGTAATAGCTCAACGTGACATGCAAGTCTGAATGTGCAGAGTGGGGGATAAGATTTGAGAGCTGCAGTCGCAAAGGAGGATTATCAGTGAATGATGAAATTCTAGGTTTTCCCCACACAAAGCTATCATATGGCTTCACAAGACTCAATGTAGCACACACGTTGTATGGACTATTTGAGAGCTTGACAGACCCACTGTGACCTGGAATCATAAGGAAAACAGCTGTGTGAAGATTCTACAGAATTTCTAGTTATGTTCCACAAGAAAAAACATACAGTCTAAGTAATGCCATGAGGGTGAGTGAATAATGCCAGAATGTTCATTTTTGGCTGAACTGTAGCTTTAAAATCACTAGCTACGTTTACATGGTAGTATTTAGATGTACGCTAAATAAAATTATTGGGTTGATCTGCGCGTTTATATGTCAAAAGCTTGAAATCGGAATAGATTTTTGACATGCACACACAGCACGAATAAACAGAGTTATTAGACAGACACTGTGTAATAACAAAACCTGAACTGGTAAGGTAATAACTTGTAAGGAATAAGGTAATAATCCAACGTTCCAATAAGCAAAAACGAACACACAGAACATATTGGGTAGAGCACTCCATTTTATGTGCGACTGAACTATTTTACATATGTTTTAGTACTGAATGAAATACCAACATTTACAAACAATATTTATCCTGTAACAGTAAATTGATTTTACAACACTCATGTTGCAAAGGAAATTACAAGTGCTGTCTTAAAATTTGGCTAAATCGTACAATGAATTCATCAATTCATCATTAACATGCCTCTTTTTCCAAAAGCATTTTTGTGTCAGGACTGTGTCAATGTTGCCTAAATACTGCTTAGGTAGGCAGCTTCCAAGATTTTGTAATAGAGCGAATATGTCTTTTACTAACTGCTGAGGTGTATGAACAGTCAGTCATTGAAGTCATTAGTGTGAATATTGCTAAGTTCAGGAAATATATGGAAGATGCTGCTGCTGCCCAGCTTTGAGAAGTCTGACCTGATGTAATTCAACTGAACAGAGATAAATGGAAGCAGAATGCATGTAATATAAGGTCTTTAATGGCCATTTCCATTGTTCTAGGACCAGCATCAAGGGTCACCATCATGGAAAACATGATTTGCCTTGCTCTTTTGAAATAAGGAGTTCAGTGTGCTATGTAGGCATGAAGGATGTGCCATCACAACCGAAACCAATAGATGTCTCAGATAGTAAGGTGACGTTGATACAATGCTGAGTTTTCACCCAAACCATCATTCTGGTTAAGATTAACATTTCAATGTTTAAAGTATGTTGGATTAGCCTTGAAATTTGGATGAAAGCCGACATCAGACATGGGTGTGACTAAGGGTGTCACGATTTCGATTTTAAATCGAAATCGACCGAAATTAAGTCACAATCTCGAACTTCGAATTAAAAAATGGAATCGTCGATGGTGCCACGCCCCCATGTCACGTCCGGTCGGCGTGCCAAGCGGAAAAAAACACACGTGTTGAAGTGCTGCGAGTCAACCTCCTCTAACTTAGCTACAGCCAGTCAAAAGATAGCATGGCAACTGCAGATGCAGGAGACCCATTGACAGAACTTGAACCCTCTACTCTTTCATTGAAGTCGCCGGTGTGGAAGTATTTGGGATTTCCAGTGAGTTTTGTTGACAATGTTCGCGTTCAACGTTCGCACTTCAAAAAAGCCAGTTTGCAAGCTCTACTATGTGTGTGTACCATATTCTTCCACTGGCAGCACGACTAACATGGCAGGGCATCTCCGCAGGCACCACAAAAACATTGATTTATCTGTTAAACCAACAACTGTTTGTTTGTTTTGTGAACTTGAATGTCATTTTCTGTGAAGAAGACTGCAGTTACAAAAGAGAAACTAGATGGCAGGTTATTTTGTTTAAGTTTCTAATTGACTAAAGATATGTTATTATATTATGTTATAAGCACTTTATGTTGTTAATAAATGTTTTAAATTTGACAATGTAGTGTAGTACATTTCGAACAAAGGTCAGATATTATCTTGCATAAAAGTCTAGTCTAAAAATGGCATAGTAACCTGTGCTTTAAAAAAAATAAATGTAAAAATCGAGAATCGAATCGAACCGTGACCTTAGAATCGAAAAATAAATCGAATCGAAGATTTGGAGAATCGTGACACCCCTAGGTGTGACAGTGATATTGAAGTGATATTTGTTGTTGATGACCACAAGATTATGAAAATATATCTCTGTGGAATGGTAGTGGGTGTTAACCAATTAGTGGGGAGTTTTCAAACCCTGATGGGCATTTTCAACGCTTTAGCCGATTTGTCTAATCCAGAGGGGGCTTGGTTTAGGGGTGAGCCTTCAGGTAAAGTGGTTGAAAAACATCTATTGTATTAACAGGTGCATTGTGCAATAGGCCACTTAATGATGTGCTACCCTAGAGGTGACTTTTATTATGAAAGTACGTTAGCGCGAGCGGCCGGAACAGACAGTTCATTCGGCATGGAGAGAAACGGCAGATTGCATCAGCCACTTCTAGCGATTGGGTTTGCTGTGTTCACGAGCCCTGAAGACGTGCATCAAAGTTATTATCAGCCTCAGATTGGATGTCTCTTGTGTTTGTGTGCATCCTATAAATGTGAGTACTGTTAATCCTACTATGTTTCACTGATTTATGCTCGTTATCAGTTATGACGTATGAAGTAATGTTACATGACAATGCTAATTCACCCGTGCTAGCTCTAATCACTTATCTGTCGATGTACGATGTTCATAGTTATAATGTTTATATTGTTTAATGATTCATGTTAATAAATAATGATAGTAAATGCGATGGAAGATGTTATTTTGAATAATGTCGGTGACAATGTAAGTGAATATGCTGTTTGATATATCATGTGTTTATGCCTGATTATGTTATTGTATGAGGGGAGCAGCTTACATATAGTTGCATGTAAATGATGGTAATATATTATGATGTTGCTGTTATTAGAGAAACCAAACACATCCTTAACCAAAATCATACCAGCCAAGTCTACGGCAGCTGATATGCACCCAGTACACTTATGAGCCAAACCCACTCTGGTTAAGGCAGGACTCACTGACCGTACCTCAGGTTTCTCCTCTGGATGTGCTCAAACTGCTCACACATTGTATCATTCATATCAATCCTCGCATGCTTATCTGCAGTCCTCCCAAGGTTCAAACTAAGCTAACGAGATTTATTCCTTCTGGATGCCGCAAAGGAAGCCTCATCGACTCTAACTCCTCCCTCTGAGGCATACCAGTGATAATAAATCGCTTAAAATTAATACTTTACTCTGTGGTGTTATGACAGACACACCTGATTCACTGCGATCTAAAACTAGCCCCTAACAGCTTCAGGTAGCCCTTCGCTAAATTTGTGGTCCTTCGAGCCAGATCACAGCTGTGCTGAGAGTATTCAACAGAGTGATGAAGCATCGTGGGCCCCACCCACTCTGCCCAAACGTCAGTTAAGACAGCCATCCTATTTGAGGTCAGTGCAACCGAAGAGACGTGGCCCACCACATGCCAGTCCTGCACCACACATGCCTAGAGGCGAAGAGTGGAGATCACAGCCTCGTGTGAAGTGGAGTAGGCCCCCAAAAGCACAGGATGATTTTGACCCCTAGCTCTGAGGAGAGCTTCAACGACACAAGCCTTGGATGGCCATAGTGTTGTCAAAAGTACCGACTTCGATACCAAGTCGGTAATAAAATTAAAAAAAATGTGAAGCTTTGAGCGTTGTTGAGCAGTATCGTAAACACCTCTGATTAGGGATGGCGAAAACTAAAAATTTTCTTGACCGACCACCGAGCCTCATTAGCCAGTTGAAACCGGTTAACCGATTAGTTTAAAATATGCCACGCTATTTGAAATAACAGCCATTTCGAGCCGCGCCTGCAATTTCGCAACTCTGTAGCATCTCTCTCTGCCTCCCGCTCACACACACACACACACACACACACACACACTTCCCCGCCGCCGCGCTTCCACTCACGTCACTTTTTTAAAATCCCCTACAGCGCGAAACATGAGTCCCGCAAACGCGGCGCCGAGGAGCTTGTATGTAATCGGAGGACAAATGGCTCCTTAGTTTCGAAATGGTTTGGGTACAAGGTGATCGCGTTGAAAATAAAGGCGTTAGTCTAGCGTTAGAAGCTCATTTGAAACATTGCAGCGTCAGCTCCGACGAGACTCCGCTTAGTTTGAGGTAACGTTATTGCTAACAATAATAAAGAAATATGATGATCATCATCACCTTATCTGTTACCGCTGAAATGTAGATGTAATGTATTTCTACAGTATTACTACTGTAAGCACTGTATCACACAAGTTGCAACTTACTGTGTCATTCTTTTTGGTGAAATGGTCCCGCACACTACGTTTCTTTGCACGCTTCATCCTGTCGTCTGCCCTGGCTCTAACCTCTAGTGTTTTAGCCCGTAGCCTTTACTTTTCGCAAACCTTGTGAGCGCGCGAACCCAAACGCTGTGACCTCGCGCCAAATGTTTTTATTGGTTTATTAAGTACAAACAGGCGAGTTATGAAAAATTGAGTGTGAGGGATTTGTTCACTTCACACAAAAATATCTTGGAATAAGATGGCTAACTGTAGTAGCGTTTAGTCCACTGTCTATAATAGCTAATTTAGAAATCACTTTTTTTTTTTTAACCGACTACCGACAACTTTGATCGGTTAACGTTGAGACGGTCAACCATCGGTCAAACGGTCATCGGTTAGCATCCCTACCTCAGATTGGCCATTGTGTTTACGTGCTCATCGAATATGTCTGTGATTGGCAACAATGATCAATGCACGGGAGCATTTGAGAGCACATGGAAGTGTTTGAAAGTGTTTTGAAAGCGGGAGCGTTTGAAAGCACAAGCAGGCATCTATTAGCGGACCGGTCTGCTGATAGACGCCTGCTAACAAACACTCCCATGTGTATCTGTGTAAGCGCTCAGTGAAGAGCGTCATTGAAGTATATTTACAACATGTTTTTGAAGCGCTGATCATTGTAGCCAATCACAGACATATTTGATGAGGGCGTGAGCACAATGGGAAATCAGGTGTTTACGATTCCGCTCAACAGCGCTGGCGCAAAGACACATTTTTTAAATTTTAGTACCAACTTGGTACCAAAGTCGGTACTTTTGACAACACTAGATGGCCACATACCCCTTTGCCCTACACTAAGGAGGGAGCAGAGCCAAGCGGGCTACACAGAGAGAGCATGCAGTACAGTTCCACCTCACCTTATGAAACTAGAAGGGAATTGTGAGTTAACAGCCTCAGCCAGAGAGCAAGTAGCAGTGCAGCAGGATCAGTCCTTGAAACAATGGTCAATGCCACCCCTTCCTTTACCGGATGACTCGTTAGCCCTAGAGGAAGAGGAGTATGACGAGGGACTGCCCCCTCCAAAATGGCCTTCGTCTGATTACCCTCCAATGTCTGAGGCTGCCGAGGAGCAGCGAGTGGTCAACGTCATAGACCGAATGATGAGCGAGCTACAGCTCATGAGGGACAGTGTAACGTCCAGCATCACAGCCAACACTCGTCCAAATTCTACCTCTCGGAGCCAGAACCAGCCTCAGCCTAGACGAGGTCCTGAACAGTATGACGTTCGATTCCACACCCCGAGGCCAAAACCCTACTCGCCCATCTCACATCAACAGCCCAGTATGTATCACACCAACCAGGCCTGATACGATCCAACCACATCCTGCCCGAGGCAGACAGTTCTCACCAGTATCAGCGACTCTGGGAGGAGTACAGGGGGCCGCACCGAAAATCCCTCTCTTTGTCCATTAGGACCCAATGGAGTTCTCTAGGCTGAAATTAGCCTTAGCAAACCTGCTACCCATTGAAGCTACAGAGCTTTTCAAGAATCAGATTCTTGTGGATCATGTGAAACTTGAAGAGGCCTGTCTCATCGCCGACTCCATTATTAACTCTTACACAGACACCACGTCAGCCATGACCGAGAAGTCCGGCCAGCCGCACCATGTAGCCTTGCAGAGGATCTAACACCTAAGCCCTGCAGAGTCTTTTGGGATCTGAGGAGTTGCGGTTACCATTGACAAATTTGCTGATGGATATACCTAAGGAACTCCCATAACGTAGTACTGCCCCTTGTTGTGTTAGGAAGCAGGACAAGAGAGGCAGTATCAGGCAGCTTATCCGAAGAGCTACCAAACTACCTCTGCCGCCAGTGTTACTCTGCAATCCTCGCTCCTTGCGGAACAAGATGGATGAGCTGTGCATACAAGCTGGAGTTTGCTATGAGTATTGTGAGTCTGGATTGATGGTTTTTACAGAAACTTAGCAGTGCGAATGGTGTACCACACAGTTTAAGTATGTCAGTAGTATATCATGGGAACACAGCCCTTTTGTGCTGATGTCTGTGGCGAGCAGGGCGAGGCAGAGGGCTGTGAGAAGGCGACGTGAGGCCGGAGGGTGTGATTAATGATGAGCGACGCACCGGTCTCTTATCTCTCACGGAGGAGCAGAAGCATTAAAGGAGGAGCGACGACAGTGAAGATCGAGAGAGGACATGCCTGGACTTATGTTGTGGTTTTTATGTTTTATTATGTGACAGCAGTCGTCCATGAGAGATACGAGACCGGTAGATTATTCCAAGGGTCATTAGATCAATAAATCTTAGAATGCCCCTTTTTCCAGGGAATATTAGATGACATAACTAATGTGGTTGTAAAACATATTTTCATCAAAGCATCATAACTAAATACAGTCGAAAGCCGTGAGAGAGTTAAGTATTGGAAACTTAGTGTTAAGCAAGAAAAACCCTAAAAATGTTATTAGTTTCATAAGAGGGTCAAGTCAGGTCACCTTTATTTATTTAGTGCTTTATACAATACATATAGCTTCAAATGATCTCAAAATGATTCAATGATGCAAACAGTTCATTCTGGCTGTTAAGCAGCTCTGAGAGAAAAGAGTATCATTGTTCACCTGAAGTCATTTCCGTTGTAAAGATAATCAATTATTAAATTAGTTCATTTCATCTACAAAGCAGTTCTGCAGAAAAACAGTGATGCACTCATTAACAGCAGCTCAGTTCAGATCTCATGCAATAGCGTCAGTGCAATCAAATCAATAATATTGTTGAATATTTAGAGGGCCAGCAGATAGCACAGATATACGTTGAACAGAATGACACTCCTACATTTCTATACCGAAATTACTTCTAATTCACAGAGCCATGTTTTGTAAGATCCCTTGATACTATACAGGCAGAGACTTGCCTACTTCAGTTCACTGTATATGAGCTGGTTTTAGCAATGGACCCTGAGGACTCTCATCTCCAAGTGAGATTCCCCCAATTTACACATGGCACTGGAAGCAAACTCCACCCCCAAAACTCTCTCTTGACAATTTGTGGCAAAGCTTCTTCCCAACTCTCAGCTAGTGAGAAATCACCATCTCTGGATATGCAGTGGTGTAAAAATATGGCAGAAGCATGAAATGGCTGTGTCATAAAAGGAGCCCTGTCTACCCCGAGTTGCAAACCATGGCCAACAAGCATGGTCTTTCTAGTGAACCTGTAATACCAGCCCACCAGAACCCTTATTCTGGGACATCAGCATCTATTCCACAATATATGCAGGTTGGTAAAGTCATTTTAGGCTCCACCTATATTAAGATGAATTTTCGGTGGTTCGATCACAAGTGGTCAGCCAAGAGACATTGCTGTTTCCACATGTTATTACCATGTTTCAAATGCATCTCCAGATTTGGATTTAGCTGAGAACCTTGCTTCTCATTATGTTACACCCTAATACACCCCGGCACTTCCACAGGAGGCCAAGTGTCGCAAGTAAACACTGAAGAATCAAAAGGATAAGTGGGCAAAGAACAAACTCATGTAATAACTGTTTGTTTGTTTCATGCATGAATGGCTTTTCCCTATTCTGTTGTTTTCATGGTCCAGTACATCAGGCAAAACACCTAACCCAAATAAAACCGAAATAACCAAACAATTACCATAAATGCAAGCATTTCAATTTGTATTACAGTATCATAAGGATAACTCCTCAATATTATGAACAGTGAGACTGTGCATTACACTTATTTAAATTCATGAAAGCTCCCTCTATCCATCTCCATCTGCCTTTGGTAAGGTAAAATGAAAGTCAAGCTGACTCACTCTCATGATGGGCAGAGAGTTTTCGCCATTGCAGTTGAATTATGAAAGCGACATTTGAAACATGCTTTTCTTTTTTCCTGGAGTTATTTATAAGCCTCCATTATTGTCAGTCAAAATGGTTTCTATCAGCTGATTTGCATAGACAAATGCATCTAAACTTGGTGGCACAGTATATAATTTGGTGAAGTGTACATCTGAGTAATTCAGAATATCTCAACCACTGGTTTTGCATCAGGACCCAGATATTACATTGAGTGACGACCCAACACACATCTTTTGTACAAAAATAAATAAATAAATAAGAAACACTGACAAATTATAATATTATCATTGATTATATAGATCCAACAACCTGCTACACTGTCAACATAATATTGACTAAATAGGAACATTGAACATCATTAGCAACAGTGTAATTTATTTTCAAACCTCAATTAATATAGCCTGACTATATTATGTTGGCATGTTGTCTAATATTACAGAACAAAAAAAAAAAAAGTTTTACCCTTTTCATTATTTTGATATTCTAATTACAAACAATTACATGAATTGTTGCATTTTGTTATTTGCATTTACAATTTTTCATGACCTACCAGCTAAGAAACACTGATTTATAGCCCATTTAGTCTTTTAAAAAAAAAGCAACTTGTCCATGGGACACTTTTATATTTGCTAAAGCAAATATCGGTCTGTTTGCAAATGGACATAGTGGCAAGCAAACCTAAGGGTGCTTTAGATGCACAGTCAAAGAATGATATAAGGTTCTGGGCACTCAATGGAAAAACAGCAATTAGAAAGCCTATCCCAGAGGAGCCCAGTTTGTTGCTAGCAAGCAGTTCAATTATTAGATTTCTTGTGAAGATTACCCGAAATTTCTCCCCTCTACAGGCTGAGCCTAGAGCCACAGTGATAGATGACTAAATATTCAGAGCCACAGTGATAGATGACTAAATATTCCTCTTCAACTTAACTTACTTTTTTTTTGTCTCTTTCTCTCCACTAAATTCTCTTCACTCTATACTAACAGCATATTAAATAATACACATTTTATTTCAAAGTATTACACCCCCTCTCTCTTTCTTTTAATCACAATGGTACAATAAAAAAAAAAACTGCTTCGTAATGAAGTGTTACCATAGAAACGGTTTCTAGGATATTTTAGAACATCCTCAAAAGTCTGGGGAGAAAAAAAATCCCTGTATATTTGTACATTGTATGAGTACTTTCAGCTGCTCTAGAGTCAGCAAGGCAGCTTGCATGAACAGCTTTACTGAATTTAATGCCTTTGTGAGTCATAGTGAATTTACTTGTGGATGTTGAACACATCCTGTAATAGCTGTCAAAACTTGACCTACAAAAAAATTACTTTAAATAGGAGACTACAAACTAATTAAAAAAAAGTCATTAATATGTAGCATATTCAATAGTTGACCCAAAAATCTATTTGACCAATAAATCTTGTGTCTTTTCAAATCCATAAGCTCTGATTTATTTTCTATAAATCACAAGACAAGTCAAGTCACCTTCATTTATACAGTGCTTTTAATAATATCGATTGTTTCAAAGCAGCTTTACAGTGATAATAGAAAATTAAAGTAACAGAGATTTTTTTGGCTTTACATCAGCTCTAGAATAAAGTTATTGTCCAGGTAAAGTTAGTTTTTGATTGATTCACTTCCATTGCAAAGATCATTAATTATTAACTTAGGGGCCGCTAACACAACACCGTTTTAACTGAAAACAGAACACTTTTAATGTGTTCTGGCCGTTCAATTGCACGACAACAGTGTTTGGTGGCTCGAGAATGCAAACTTTGAAATAGGTTCCAAGGTGCAAGTTTTGAAATTATTTGAAAAACATTATCTCCGTGTAAACTTCAAAACCGAGAATCTGTGAAAACGGTGACAACGTGCACATGCATATTATGTGTTTAGTCTATAGGTATACAAAAGCAGAACTTCTTAAAGAATCTTCATGTAACTTTATGCCAGCAGCCATATCACCCTGTAGCCCAAGACTGGTTGCCCACTGAAGCTAAGCAGGGCTGAGCCTGGTTAGTACCTGAACAGAGTCTCACTGCTAATTATTTTCCCTTTTTGCTTTTCTGCTCTTATCTCAGGACGCGAGTCCCGAGGAAAATGGCGTTCGTCAGCTCCAGTTTGTGCCCAGCCTCTCACGGAGACTTCAGATGCCCCAATCACAAAACCTGTGAAGAGACGATTCAACGCCGGCGATATCGACAAATTTTTAGACAGTGGTGGGCTAACAGCAGAACTACAACGCAAGTTAGCCGGAGACCTACAGGTGCACTGGGTGTATACAAGATAACATATAAAACTAGGTATTTTGAGCAATCAAGGAAATATAAACATCAATTCACAACCTGTCCTACTTACAGGTTGTGATTCTGAGGAGCAAGCTGGTCCAAATAAACTGGGTACTGACCCCTCTTTCAAGTGCAAACGTTTTACGAATCCAGCGTTGAACTCCCAGAGATTTGAGAAGCAGTCGTCAGTAAAATGACAGGAACACAACAAAAGATTGCGAGTGTACTGCTGTGGTGTAGTTGAAAAAAAATATTTTAACCACTGATCCTTTGCACCTTTTTCATTCGGAAGTGAAAATAAAACAAATTACTTTCACAGTGTAGGACACAGCGTCTTCGACATAATGTCTTCACACTACAGTGTTTGTGGGCGAGTCAAGATGTTCGCAGTCTGACAACGTACAACATAGGCGGGCATTATACAAATGTATTTTCTAGTGACATAGAACCGTAACGCAGTGGGATTTGAATTCCTGACGAATTATTTTGATGGTTCAGAATTGATTCTTTCTTTTGGGAGACAATAACTTTATTTATTGTGCACTTTCGACTTTACAACTTTGCAGACCGTTTACATTCACAGGCCACTTTATTACACACTGTATGAAAGGTAATATTCTAAAAACCATAATAAAGGGCACTTTAACATATTTAGTCATTTAATATATGGTAAAGACTCAGCTGGGTTTACTCACACAAAACTCCCACTGTCTTACAACAGAAACAACAGTGCCATATTGGCACAAAGCCTTTCTTTCTGAGTAACACACAGATATAAACACTCACACTTGATCTGCGATGGATGTAACCTGTCTGCACTCTATAATCATTCCTGCTGGAGCTCGGCTGGAGGAAATCCAGATGCATTCATGCACCCATCTGTTAGTTTTATCGATGCCTTCTCTCCTCAAATGCACAAACTCAATCTCTGTCCATTAATACAGATACTCTAGTCCCCAAGCACACTCTCTCAGAAGACACATTGCAAAGGCCTCTAGAATTCAGCTTGCAGCTCTTTTAGTCTGTGTTATTCTGTGATCTCATATGGTCTCCCATGTGAACAGCCACTAGACCAAAACTTCAATTCATTTGCATGGATTGGAAGATCTGGCTTATTGCTAAGACTTCATCTTGCTTTATACAACATGAAACATTTATACTGCATGTAGCTCACTGTGGTGCGTCACATCCTACACCACCTCAAAAAAATGAACAGTTTTAATTAAAAATGTCTGCCTATTTACAATGTGATATTATTTTTAAGATAATTAGGACACCCACTATATCAGGGGTGCCCAATCCTGCTCCTGCCGATCGACTGTCCTGCACAGTTCATCTCCAACCCTAATCAAACACACCTGAGGCAACCAATTAAGGTCTTCAGGATCACTTGAAAATTAAAGGCAGGTGTGTTTGATTAGGGTTGGAGATGAACTGTGCAGGACAGTCGATCGGCAGGAGCAGGATTGGGCACCCCTGCACCATATAATATATTTTATCCAGTGGGATTTGGGTTGTGATTTGGAAAGTTGAACATTTGACGATTTGAGGCAATGATATTATTGGTGAATTTACATGTTTTCCCTGTCTGCACAGCCTTGGCTATGTCAGAAAATAAGAAAAGGTTGTTTGAGAGGTGGAAAACAAGTACCGGTAGTATTAATTTAATTTGATCTTCATATATTAATATATACCATCTAATACTATGTTAAAAGACTTGTTTTGTACACATGTTCACCATGAAAATTTGCATTGTTGACTTGTGCTCATAACAGTAATGCAGTTTGCAACACGGTGCTGATTAATTTTTGCTTTAAGAGTCCAGTACGGTCCAGTCCTTTAAACATTATAGAAATATTATCGAATATACTATATAAAAATGTTCAGTCTTTCCATCATTACCAAACTTTTTTGTCATCTGAACCCATTTACATTTAACTTGTGCAGATGTGTCTTAGTGAGACCTGTGTACAGTGGGCACGTAGGATGACAGATTCAGATTCCAAACCTTTAAAAGATGAGAAAACATGATCCCACGCATAATGCCTACACAGGATAGCTATTCATAGCAACCTGTCACATAGCTAAGTTATATGAGCTCTAAATTTTTTTAATCCCCTCTCAGCCATCCACATATTTCACGCTCAAGAACTAAAGCGTATCTCACCGTATTGACTTTTAATTTGAAAAGTTTTGTTTAAAGCAACATCCACTCTCTTTGTGTACTTGAGCTAAAAATGACAAGTATAAAGTAACCTTATAGGAACAGGCAGCTCACTCTAAATGAAAAAGCTGACATAATTTACTCACCTTCACGTTCCAGACAATATGATTGTTTTTTCCTTTTTTTGTGGAACACTACAATGTTAGGCAGAATGACCAAGCTGCTTGTTTTCATACAGTGAAAGTAATTGCTCAAAAATTATCAACAAAGCATAATAAAAGTGATCTCACTGTAGCTTTATGTGGGGAACACATAAGTTGATATTTATTGAAAACTTTGAACTCTGCTCTAGGGTTGTACTCCAATCAGAACTGAATGCAGAATCCACTTTTATATTCTGATTCAGTTTCTGATTTTTAGTTGAATATTAATTGAGATAGCAACAGGAAGTAGAACTGCAATTAAAAAAGTTTAAAATGTCTTGAGGGTTTTATAACCTTGCTGGCAGAGACTATTAACGGACAAATGTTTCTTCATGCAAATACTTTTTGAATTTTCTTTGAATTATAATTCAGTAAATTTCACTGACTCTTATTATCAACTTTCTGTGTGTTGTGGTAAATTCAAATTTGACTTCATAAATTGGAAGGTGGCCTGAATTTTGTCCAAACCAGTTCCCTTTCGAAAGGGAACTCGCACTGTGTCGATGACACTATGGGGAACGCCCTCCATGTGAACCGGTGTCTGAAAAGCTATCCAATCACGCCAATCGAAATTGACCAGCGACAGCCAATGACGTCACTTCTAGTGCGACCCGGAAGTATAAAAGGGGCGCCTAGAGAACATGACATCCTCTATTTTCGTCTTCAGGGACTGTTTTGTCTGATTCGCAATAACCTGAAAAAGGTAAGAAACAATTATGGGAAGTGATAAACGTTTTAAGAAGTGTGTGGATCCGTGTCTCAGGTATCTGACCCCAGATGACACACACAACTTGTGCGTTTACTGTTTGGGTGAAGAGCACGCACGATCAGCTCTTTAGAGACCTGATTGTGCAGAATGTGAGAGTTTTCCGCTAAGAAAACTCCGCTCTTGTCTGGCCCTCTTCTCGAGGGAAGAGGGACAGGCATCTGGGCCCAGTGGTTCGGGTCCCAAGACCTGGATCATGGGGTTCCCAGGTGGAGCTCGCTGATGAGTTTGAGAGAGGTGTTTCGCTCTCACGCCCGTCAGAAGCTCGCGAGGGTGAGCTGCTGGAACAGGATGTGTTATCTCTTACATCCTCTGATCAAGTACTCTGCTGGCAACTAGCCCAAGAGAGCAGGAGATGGCTGATGAGGGTGAAGAAGAGGTACTACCTGAACCCTCACAGCCTCCCTGCCCCGTGTATGATGAGCAGTTGGGTGTTATGGAGCACACTTCAGCGAGGCTTCGGCTGCCGTGGGAGCGCGTGAAGGAGCGAGCCGTTCGCGGCAGGCTGGATGAACGGTTCCTTTCACGCCCAGACAGCCAGGGGGTCCTGGCCCATCCCGGTTTGAGGATCGGAGACAGGGCCAGAGGTTCAGCATCGCCTCTAAAGGAAGAAGAGGGATCGGAGGGAGGTGATCCAGCACAGTCGCTCCTAGCGTCAGTGAAGGTTCCCCTTACTCTAAAGGGTGGAATAACAACCACCCTCTCCTCTCTTCTTTCTCTCCCCCAATTATCTTTACCCCAGGCACTTTATATATCAGGCCTAAGGCCAGGACCGATGATGATATTTTCCCATTAAAATGGAATCCTTCTGAAGGTCTGGACTCAGGCTTGGTAGTGAGCGCGTCCTTTCTAGCTTTTGGGTGGAAGGCCTTCATTCTGAGAATAAAGTTTAGGTTGCCACTCTACGGGCTTTACATATATAAACTTGAAGCGCCTTACCAAGTATAACAAGCACAAACTGTTAAAAAGAATTTGTTTTGCAAGTAAAAAGGTAGACTATCTTTCCTACAGCGTTTTTCCTACTTTACCACAGTAAAGAATGCAAATATAATAGGCCTATTACTTAAAAGCGAACCAAAGGAAGAAACGTTTATAATCCCCTGCGAAAATGGGTGAGACGTGAATGAAGATTTGGGAAAAGAAACAAGAGATTCCATGTCCAGTGGAATAACTAATGGAATAGTGTTAAATTCGCTGATAATCGGGTGACCAGATCACAAAACAGAAAACAAAGCTTAAATTTATGGGCTCACGCACACCTCTCTCATTCGTCTTGAATCCAAATGTTTCCATGGCTGCGATGTAACATTTAATTGCTAACCTATTATTTATTTTGTAAACAAAGCTTTGTGCTTCACTCGTGTCATAATATTCATGTAAAACAGCATTCACTTACAAAAAAAATGTGTTTTGGCGGATGACCGCCGGTGCTACTGAGCCACTGTGGTGGCGCTTTACAACTGCGGTGGTGCCTTTGTCAAGTTTACCGGCACAGCCCTAGTCCCCGGTCAATTTTGATTGCCGTGATTGGATAGTTTATCAGACACCGGTTCAGGTGGAGGGCGTTTCCCATAGCGTCAGTAGCTGCGTTTACATGGACACTTATAATCGGATTGACGGCTCAATCGGACTAAAAAACCTTCATGTAAACACCTTAATCGATCCGATTGAGCTCGATCCGATTGAAATTTAGATCCGATTGAAAGGGGTGGTTTACTCCTTTTGTAATCCGATCCAGAGAACATGTAAACACTTGATCGGATTGAAAACCGAAACTAAAAGGACTGCGCATGTGCAAAGACGTTGAAATAGCGTAATGACGTATGACGCACGGAACGAGCTGTTCTTCCTGTTGAATAAAGTGAATATAAAATGGTTCCGTTATTAAAAAATTCTCATTTCACTCAGCATCTGTGAAGTGGAGCAGGACAACGTTACATCAGTGCTTGTTTAAGATTATCATCCATAGACGACTAGTTTTGGGCGCGGGGTGTTACTGCGTGATCAATATAAGCAGCACGGCAAAGCGGTTCATGCTCATCGTCTCCAAATCATGACCAGAGATGGATAAATATTAAGTCTGCTGTTTAAAAAAATAAAGAACCAATAGAGGAGAATAGTTTTGCAATAGAGGAGAATAGTTATGCGCGAACAGCGGCATATTCGTGCAGTGTGAGCATGTCAAAAAATCAATTCCGATTTGAATCTTGTGACATATAAACGCGCACATCAACCCGATTACTTTATTTATCGTTCATGTAAACACCGTGTTCGGATTCATCAATCGGATTGATTTCATTCCGATTGAACCATGTAAACGCAGCTACTGACGCAGTGTCTCGTTCCCTGTTCTCAGGGAAGAGAGGTTACAGTCGTAACCTAGACGTTCTACAGTAGCTCACAAATTTCATTGATATTCACCAAATGCCATTGATTTTTAGATTTGTTTGTGTGGAAGTGTTATAAAGAGATTTGTGAGTTATGATGTAATGGATAACTTTTTTAGTACATTTCAGTTTCAGTTCCTCCCCCAAAGCTATTGTGACTTTAAAAGATTTGGAATATAGAGCATGAGTCGTACAGATAAATTATTGCCCAGTTATGATGTTATTATTTATTTATTGATGTTAACTTGAATCCCAGAAAAGTTATGAATGAGAAACATACTATGAGAAGGAAATTAGATGAAGGGGAAAGGAAAGTTCCATTTCAAAGAGGGAAATCACAGCTGTCATATTGCTTTGTGTCGTGAAACAGAGGTTGCCACGGGTCAGGCGTAAACCCAAGGACCTCCCCCTTTCCTCTGACAAACAGGCTGCCTCTGATCCTTTAGAAACCCATTCAGGATATTCAGTAGCTTTGGTCTGCTTTCATCATGCACAATGGGGAAAAGCAGACGTGGAAACAGACGATGAAGCCAGAGAGCAAGTGTGTGCGCATGTGTATAAGCCAAACATCCTTGCATAGAGACACAGCTGTGATAGAGAGCTTGGGGGGAAATGTGTTATTTTATTTTCTGTTGCACTGGTCTGCTCATGGGACTGATTGAACCATCTTTCAATCTAAAAACAAAGAACAATATCAAAGCTGTGCCAATGAACTACATTAAAAATTATTACTGATTATTATTTTACCATTTATTATGGTGTTTTTAATTATATTGATGCAATTTAATAAAACAGGGTACTTTGTCCCGAAATCACAAACAAACATAAAATATATTTTGGCTAAAGAAAATGAAGCCTGTTTTTGTATCATTAAAGGGGTGGTATAATGCCCTTTTCACAAGATGTAAAATAAGTCTTTGATGTCCCCAGAGTGTGTACGTGGAGTTTTAGCTCAAAATACCCAACAGATATTTTTATATAGCATGTTAAAATCATCACTTTTGAGGGCGAGCAAAAACGCACAGTTTTTGTGTCTGTCCCTTTAAACGCACATGAGCTGCTGCTTCCGGCAAAGAAGGCGGAGTTTCTATGGCTTGTGTCCTTTTACCTCACACAGAAATGCACTGAAAATTTCAAAAACTTTTAGCCTTTTATGTTCAAACCGGACTCAGACAATGATGGAGAGACTCAAAAAGAAGTGACGCCATGTAGAAGGCAACAGGACATTTCTGAATGGTTAGTTGATGAATTTATGTAGCTTATGTGTAGTTATCTTCTAGTCATTGGTTAGCATATTCTGTCATGATAATCTATAAATCGCGTTCCCAGGGGCGGGGTTTATATAAATTTTAGGGTTGGTGATGTCACTAACCCGGGAGGAATGTTGTGTAGTCCCTACCAGCTTGTTTGTTGTAGTCCTTAAAAAGCAACTTCTTTAAAAGAAAATATCTCCCTTTGCTTTGAACTTTGAGCGTTGTAACTTTGCAGAGGTTGTTTATGCTTAAACAGCAACATTACACACTAACTAAAGTTAGAAAAGTGAAATCATAATAAACCACCCCTTTAAGATATTTTGAATTGTGAAATTGTCTTGACAGTTCAGCACATTTTCTCTCCAATTCACATTATTGTTGTGCATTTTACTTTCACATTTGTTTGTAATAGAGCGCTGCAGGGAACACATGATTTTTGTAGGCCAAGCCAGAAATTATCATCACCCAGGTTCCCTCAACAAAATCCCTATATTTTCATTAAAAGTATTAGATTATTGGATTATTGCAGGAAAAAAATATCTGTGACCAACAAAAGTTTGATTCTTACATTGTGTTCATTACAATAATCTTCACAAACGAACACAACTTCTATGAATTTTGAAGCCTAAGTACAAATCGCCAGCAGCAAAATGCAAAGTGTAGGCTATAAACTATATGGTCGCATGATATCATGACGTCACAATCACTTAGGTTCAGACAACTCTTTCAGTCTTTACTTAAAAAAACCTTTCCCTGAAAGTTTGAGTTAGAATATTTTGTAAGAACGTGATAAACACAACAAGGCCATGAAAGCGAACTAGTGAGTAGATGAGTTTTCCTGTTTGGTGTGATGACTAAGGTGTATTGGGCCATTTCTATGGCTGGGCCCAAGAACGTGATTGATCCAGTGGAGGCAAGTAATTTATTCTCACTTACATTAGTTAATATGTTATTGTTACATAAACTTTCACACATTTTACAAGTTGAACTATTGCTATACTAAAATTTTGAAACATTTTGAAAAATGAAATCTAGGCAAGTAGGCCTTTCAATGCTGAATAAATATAAATTTCCGACACAATGATGTTTTATGCTCTATAATATAAAACACAGTATGATATAAAAGTAATATCTCATATGCAGGGCTCGACATTAACACTTGTCCGCTTGTCACGGGACAAGTGGATTTTTTGAAGGGACAAGTAAAAGAGAATTTTACTTGCCCGACTGGACAAGTAGCCTGATTAGAACATCAATAAGAAATTTATTGTTAATTAATTTGTTAAAAAATGTATGTATTACTGACGGTAAGGTTGCGCTGTTGACGCTCGCGCAGCCTCTCGAGGAGAAATCTACACAAATGAGCTCAGCACACACAAACTCAGTTAACAACATACTTAGTTCCAAACAAAAATCACAGCAGAACCACAGCACATCTCACAGAAACAGTCAACCTGTTTTCATTACTGAATGATTCAGCATTTTGAACGAGTCGGTTGAGTCAAAGATTCAATGACCCATTCATAAACATCTGTCTCGTTCTTGAATGAATCAGCCGTTTGAACGAATCGTTTGAATCAATGAATCAATGACTCACTCATTAAAGGGATACTTCACCTCTGGAAAGATGAATGTGTATTTAAAATAGGTCATTTATGTAGAAGAAATGTGAAATTATTTTTGAATTTGGAGCTTTCTAGACTGAGAAAAGACAGAAAATGTATTTTTGGCTTATGTGGATGAAAGACAACAACTCCCAGAATGCACTTGCTTCGCTGCCCTAGGAGGCCACGCCTACCGGTAACAAAGCGCAGCAGTTAAACAACAAGTCTAGGCTACTAGTCTGCCCGGGATTTCGAGATCGCCCAAAATGTCCGGCATTCGGCTTTTGCGTTCTACAGTCGTCATTCATTATGTTTACTGTGGCGAGCAGGACGAGGCCGAGGGCGTGATTACTGATGAGAGAGACCTGTAAGACGCACCGGTCTCGTATCTCTCACGGAGGAGCGGGAATTTTCTTAGCAATGTTAAAACCCACATCAACCGATCACTTGTTTAGCGTTCATGTAAACACTACATTCAGATTCACCAATCGGAATGAATTCAGTTGTGAATGAATTCAGTTAGAATTCAGTTAGTGCATGTAAATGGTGGGATGGTGTATTCAGGCTCAATGAATTTCATTAGCTCCCGGAACCCTTCTCCTTCAACAAAGCTGACGGGAAGCATATCCTTAGCTATCATCTTAGTAACTGGCATCTGCTCACTGCGTCTAGCATCCAACTTACGTCTACCCAAGAAACTAGCCATTGACTGCTGGGTGCTGCCTGAGGAGGATGGATCTGCTGCCGGGTGCTTTGATCTCAGGTGGCTATGCATCGTTGTTGTAGAGTGGTGGTATGCCAGCTTTGCTTGGCAGAATTTACACTCAACTTTATCATTGTTATTTTTTTGTAAACGAGTCCCACACGGAGCTTCTAGGTTGTTGCATGGTTGGTCGCAGAGTTAACGGTCACGACAATGCTCTTCTTCTGTTGTTTGTTTAGACTATGTACAAAATGCTGGTATCCTAGATCGCGCAGTACGGGGTTTCATTCATGTTAGTGACACCTTGTGTCCACGACAGGAAAATACCCTGCTGCGCGATCTGTGACAGTAGGCGCGGCGTCAATTATGTCAAATATACACATTGGAATTGCGCGAAAATATAACGATATTCGGAAAAGCTATTTTATGATCGAATTTCAAACGCAGTTCGACTATTCGAAGATCGCGACTCATCCCTAATTAGAATGTTTAGACCAGTGTTTACTGTAAAAAACTGTGCTTGTGAATATCTACTCCAACATAGATGTTTATAATGTGCTAAACAATAAATGTTTCATAGAGTAAATGGTCTCTGCAAGCGATGTGAGTTTGAGTCCCTTAAGATGTGCATTTGAAAAGCAAAACACATCAAACATTACATGTTTTTACTCCAAACTCACTTCATAACATCAGTCGAGTATTTGAAATAACTAGGGGTGTGACGAGATCTGCACACAGTGCAGCAGGAATCACGGTTCACTGATCGCGTGACGATGGCGGATGATTCGTCGCACAACAGAGCCTAGACGTATGATAAATGTCATATCTTAAAATGCGTGCTCAGCACCACTGCGGACGGACTTTTGACTTGAGCTCGGCGACTTCTAAGGGCCCCCACCCTACGACTTCAAAGTACCACGCCCCTGACGAAGAATGACAGACAAGGGAGGCTCCGTTTCTGAACTTTCAATCAGAACGCAAGAACAACTGTAAACAAACGCACCAGCCTAATGCCGAGTTCGCACTGCACGATTTTCAAAGTAGTCGGGTACTGTTCTTTTCACACTGCACGATGGATTGGCGACAGGGGATTTCACACTGCATGACTTTACAAAGGAAAGAATCGCCGACAACTTCTGTCTGGTCCACAAACTACGTTTCACAACCAAACACACGCAAGAAGTGATAAGGAAATAACGCAAGATCACGCGTGTGTGAGACCAAATTTTAAATCACTATATTGTGTTTTATGTGAATGAGTGGGCAGGATGATTTTCACATAGTTTTGAAGCAAAAATTCTAGGCTGCAAGATCCAGTTCTCTTACGAGAGGTTCTCTCGTATTGCGTAAGTTTAGCTTACGCTACGGGAAAGATTCATCTTCTCGAGATATTGAAGCCAAAAAATTATCCTTAATTTTGTATTCATTGTCAACGCAGTGCAGCAGCTAGCAGACCTAGAGCAGGCCATCTCGCGTGCTTATTGGCTGCCCTGCTGGCATCTGCTGCAGCCTACCAGTGAGCCCCGCGTGACGTCACGCCCAATGAAGGGCGCTCGCGCCTTCATAGCGTCACAGCCCGCCAGAATGGGCATGGCTTAGCGTATAAAAGAAGGGGCTGTAGGCTGACTTCCCTGATTTTTCGACTCTTCAGCGAGCTCTCCGCATCGCTGGATCAGAGAGAAGCCACCGCCGCCGTCGAACAGCGAACAGCCAGCTTAGGACAGCGCTGAGGAAGCCGGCCGCCTTCGCCACCTTCAGCCATCCGTGCGAGCTACGCTATCCGGCGACGTATCCTTTTTACACTGTTGTATTCTCTTCTAGCTTAGTGTCTTTTTAAAGATGCCTCGCATTTCCTGCGGCTCGTGTAGGGCCCCGGAGACAGCCGGAACCTGTGGCCACTGCGACGCGCTCGCCGGAGAATCTCCCTCGAGCCTCGCTCTCGCCTTCCCCGCCTCTCTTCACCGACGCGCAGCTGCCGCTCACGAGCCTCACTGCCGTCGCGTCTGAGGATGAGGTTGAGGGACACGCCACAAGGGTCTCCTGTTCTAACTGCGGCTAGCTTCCTTTACGTTACAAGGAAGCTACCGCGCCCACCATAGAAGCAGTCACTCCGCCCTTTGTGGGACCGCGCAGTGATAAGCGCCGTTCCCAAAGGCAGCCGGAGCCTGTAGCCACAGCGACGCGCTCGCCGGAAAGCCTCCCTCGAGCCTCGCTTTTCACCTTCCCCGCCTCCCTTCACCGACGCGCAGCTGCCGCTCACGAGCCTCACTGCCGTCACGTCTGAGGATGAGGTCGAGGGACACGCTATGGACTGCTGTTCTAACCGCGGCTAGCTTCCTTTACGTTACAAGGAAGCTGCCGCGCGCGCTCTTATCTGCTCGCGCTACTTAAGCTTTCGTAGTTTCCCCCATGGCTCAGTGGCTAAACTCAAAGCATTCGCGCCAGAGACCCGTGTTCGATCCCGGCTCTCGCAGCAGAAAAAAATTATGCAGCTCTCCTCTATGAGCTCGCGACCAGCTTCCTTACTAAAAAGAAAGCGAGCGCGCGCCCCCGAGCGCATGCGTCACCGGCGAAGGAAGGAGAGAGTGTGGTTTTTTGTCCCGCCGAGGCCTGACAAACCCCCTCTTTTTCTCAAACATTTTCCAGCTCCTCCTAGTTCGAGCGGCTGGTAATGTCTATACTGCAGTAGAGAGCCTGTTGTAACACGCACGCCTGCAGACAATGCCGACACGCACACGAAAACTGTGATGACGCTCTCTCTCTTATCTGCTCGCGCCAACTAAAGCTTACTAGGTTTCCCCTGTGGCTCACTGGTTAAACCCTAAGCTTTAGCGCCAGAGACCCGTGTTCGATTCCCGGCTCTCGCAGCAAAAAAAATAAAAATAAAAAAAAAAAATTTTTTTTGCAGCTCCCCTCTCTGTGCTCGCGACCAGCTTTCTTACGTACAGAGAGCGAGCGCGCGCCCCCCGAGCGCATGCGTCACCGGCGAAAGAAGGAGAGAGTGTGGTTTTTTGTCCCGCCGAGGCCTGACAAACCCCCTCTTTTTTCTCAAACATTTTCCAGCTCCTCCTACTTCGAGCGGCTGGTAATGTCTATACTGCAGTAGAGAGCCTGTTATAACACGCATGCCTGCAGACAATGCCGACACGCACACGAAAACTGTGATGACGCTCTCTCTTTTATCTGATCGCGCCAACTAAAGCTTATGTTGTTTCCCCTGTGGCTCAGGGGCTAAACCTTAAGCTTTTTGCCCCAGAGACCCGTGTTCGATTCCGGCTCCCGCAGCAGATAAAATTTACGCGGCTCTCCTCAGCGAGCCGCCGTATTCAAGTTTATTTCCCTGTCAGTCCCCTTCAATCAGGCTACTGCAGTGGTCCATTTAGCAGCCAACGAGCCGGCTCATTTGCCCTCTCGCCTGCACACATATACGCCGTCTTCACGGCGACCCAGAGAAAATCTCAAAAGAGTATAATGTCTGGTCCGGCTCACGCCGTTGGTGTTTTAAGTGTAGTGAAAGTGCCCACGCCCCAGTGTTCACCCCTACACACAAGCACATCAAATCTCGTGTCACTCACAGAGCACACTCTCAGAAAGCGCAGAAAGGCCGCTTGAGTGTTGAATATAAGGAGTGTGTCCACAGGTCTATGCCCACTATCTGCCCGCTCTGTTACACGGTCAATAAAACCGGTTATGAATGTAAGTCTCGTGCCCGCCGGAGAGCGTTCACGCTTACTGACACACACCTCCCCCCGGGCGCCGCCCGCGCGTTTAAATGTTATCACAAAACGCAGGGCATTGATAAGACGCTCCCCATCCATTATGATCGGGGCGTCAAATAAACTTGTAAGTCTCGTGCCCGCACACACGCGCTCACGCTTACAGAAAGCTTTTCCACCCGAAGCGCTGCTGGCGCGTCAAAAAGTGAGAATAAAATGCTCCCCATCCCTTATGATTGGGACACCTCACATAAATCAGACGGTCTCGGCTTTCAGCGAGAAGCCATTGCCCAGAACCGAGAGCGCGCGCGCCCGCAAATGGCGGCGATCTGAACCCGGAGGCCATTCGCCCCCTAGCGGCTCACATAGCTGCGTGGGAAACTATCCCAGGGATTTCAGAATGGGTTCTGAGCACAATAAGCAGGGCTATACACTTCAATTCATTTGCCGTCCCCAGCGCTTTCGAGCCCGGACCGCGACGATAGTGAATGCGGAAGTAGCACACCTACTTCACGCAGAAATAGCAAAGCTGCTGTGCAAAGGGGCTATAGAAAAGGTGCCGCCTTCTCTGAGCGAGTCAGGCTTTTACAGCCGTTATTTTCTCGTACCCAAGAAGGACGGAGCCTTCAGACCTATCCTAGATCTGAGACATTTGAACAAAGCGCTTGTGAAAAGACTGTTCAAAATGCTTACGACCAGGAAAAACCTCGCGCACGTTCGCCCGAGGGACTGGTTTATTTCTCTAGATCTGAAGGATGCCTATTTTCAGGTTCAGATAATACCCCGTCACAGGCAATTTTTGAGATTTGCCTTCGACGGTCAGGTATATCAATAAACCGTCCTGCCGTTCGGCCTGTCTCTAGCACCCCGTGCATTTACGAAGTGCATGGACGCGGCGCTCGCCCCCCTGAGAAGTCAGGGGCTGCGAATAATGAACTATCTGGACAATTGGCACAGTCAGAGACAGAGCTGCTATCTCACAGAACAGTGCTTCGCAGTCACCTGGAAAGCTTGGGTCTCATGGTCAACTGGACCAAGAGCTCATTGCAACCCAGCCAGTCAATTTCCCTTTTAGGAATAGAACTGGACTCGGTGACCTATGTCGGCTCGTCTATCGGCACGGCGCGCGCTCCGTGTTCGCCACCTAGCCGCGTTTTTCCAGAAGGACAGCTTTCTCCCTTTGGAAACATTTTAAAGGATGCTGGGCTGTATGGCATCAGCTGCAGCGGTGCTCCAGCTGGGCCTACTGCGCATGCGCCCGCTCCAACGCTGGTTGAATGCTCGCCTGTCCCACCGAGCTTGGGTTTCTGGCGGTCAGAAAATCGGAGTGACTCAGACCTGCATAGCGGCTCTGCAGCCCTGGTTAGTGGCCGACTGGTACCAGCTGGGAGTGAGGATGGGAACCATCTCTTATCGGAAAGTCATTTCGACAGACGCGTCCAACTGGGGTTGGGGCGCGCTGTTCGAGGGCAGACCGGTCTTCGGCCAGTGGTCAGACCAAGAGAGGTGTTTTCACATAAACTGTCTGGAGATGATAGCGGTCGAGAATGCGCTGAAGCGCTTCCTCCCGTTCATACAGGACCAACATGTTATTGTCTGCTCGGACAACATGTCTGTGGTATCCTATGTAAACCGTCAGGGCGGTGTCAGATCCAGAAATCTCTGCAATCTGACGGAACGCCTCCTTATTTGGTCTCAGATGCACCTGCCCTCGCTGAGGGCGGCGCATGTGCCTAGCCATTTGAACGACGGCCCAGACAAACTGTCCAGGGACAACGTTCCCCCAGGGGAATGGTCCCTGGGCCCCCAAGCGGTCCAGAAGCTGTGGCGCCTATTCGGCAGGGCGGAAGTCGACCTATTTGCGTCAAAAGACAACGCTCAATGCCCGACGTTCTTCTCGAAGGACGAGGACGCGCTGGCCCAGGTTTGGCCCAGCCTCCGGCTATATGCTTTCCCTCCGGTCTCTCTGTTACCACAGGTGATCAAGAGAATCAGGGAAACGCGCCACTCGGTGCTCCTCATAGCCCCGCGTTGGGAGAATCAGATTTGGTTCCCGGAGCTAGCACGGCTGTCACATACAGCTCCGTGGCCTATTCCGGTGAGGGCAGATCTCCTCTCTCAGGCTCGCGGCACGATCTGGCATCCCCATCCAGAGCGCTGGTCTCTGCACGCATGGTTGATCAACGGGTACTCGTTGCCCTGCCAGAAGGAGTAATGAACACGATCGCGCAGTCTAGAGCCCCTTCCACGAGAAGGCTCTACGCGTCTAAATGGTCGGTGTTCTCTGGATGGTGCACCGACAGAGGTCTGGACCCGCGGACATGCGGGGTGGCGCATCTGTTCTCCTTCCTACAAGAGCTGTTGGATAAGGGAAGGTCCCCATCCACACTCGAAGTATACGTGGCGGCCGTGGCAGCGTTCGCAGAATCGACGCACGGCCAGTCATTAGGAAGAGATGAGTTGGTCATCCGCTTCCTTAGAGGAGCTAGGAGGATGAACCCGCCGCGCCCCCCGTCGGTTCCCATGTGGGATCTTTCACTGGTCCTAGAGGCCCTGAAAGCTTTTCCCTTCGAACCACTAAACTCCGTGGGGTTGAAATATCTATCACTGAAACCGTCTTTCTGACTGCACTGTCGTCAGTAAAACGTGTGGGGGACCTGCATGCGCTGTCTGTCAGCGCATCGTGTCTTGAGTTCGGGCCGTATGACTCTAAAGTCATCCTCAGACCTAGACATGGCTACGTTCCTAAAGTGATGGGCACTCCGTTCAGAGCGCAAGTTATCTCGTTGTCAGCTCTGCCAGCATCTGACAGCGAAAGTGATGTGAACCTCCTCTGCCCTGTCAGAGTACTGAGGTTTTACATTACGCGCTCCGCCTTATTCAGGCGTTCAGAACAGCTGCTTGTTTCGTTCGGTGGGCGCACCAAGGGTCTCGCCTCCTCGAAACAGAGCCTGTCCAGATGGATAGTGGACGCTATAGCAGCCGCTTACGCGTCAAAAGGTCTGCAATGCCCTCTGGGCATCAGGGCTCATTCCACGAGAGGCGTGGCCTCTTCGTGGGCATGGTCCAGTGGACTTTCTATCCATGACATTTGTGTAGCGGCGGGCTGGAGCTCCCCGTCTACCTCTGTCAGGTTTTTATAACCTAGAAGTTCCTGCCTTGCAGGCTAAACTGTTGTCAGTTAAAAGGGAGGTGTATTCTGCCCAGACATCCTGCTCAGATCACTCTCACATGACTCAGCTCTCCTGGTTGAGCTGCACTAAGTAGGGTATGTGCCATGTGCCTATACAGACCGGCGCGCTGCTCTGTATTCCCTATGTGTGCATATGTACAAGTGATGGTTGGCGTGGCTGGCCACCTTATTCTCCACCTTACAGGGTTCCCCTGAAAGTTCGGGGTCTCATGGTGGATGCTTGGCGCGCACGGCGTTGACAAAGTGTTCCCGTAGCGTAAGCTAAACTTACGCAATACGAGAGAACCTCTCGTAAGAGAACGATACTCGGTTACTAACGTAACCTCGGTTCTCTCTAGAGAGGGAACGAGTATTGCGTAACCGGCCGTGCTCGCGCCACGAGCGACTTCGCTTCAGTTGTCGAAAAACCAGGGAAGTCAGCCTACAGCCCCTTCTTTTATACGCTAAGCCATGCCCATTCTGGCGGGCTGTGACGCTATGAAGGCGCGAGCGCCCTTCATTGGGCGTGACGTCACGCGGGGCTCACTGGTAGGCTGCAGCAGATGCCAGCAGGGCAGCCAATAAGCACGCGAGATGGCCTGCTCTAGGTCTGCTAGCTGCTGCACTGCGTTGACAATGAATACAAAATTAAGGATAATTTTTTGGCTTCAATATCTCGAGAAGATGAACCTTTCCCGTAGCGTAAGCTAAACTTACGCAATACTCGTTCCCTCTCTAGAGAGAACCGAGGTTACGTTAGTAACCGAGTATCGTTCTCAAAAGTCTCCAAAAAAAAAAAAAAAATCACAAACCACGCATAAACGCAATTTTCTCAAAACCAAAACCTTTTACATACATGCTGCTCACATATTATTAGCAAAGTTTGTGCTGAATACAGAGTAATCAGACTTTAGCCATGAAAATGTTATAAGTAACAGAAATAAGCACAAATGTTAGGGCATGTCAGAACACCTCCAGGGCACAGAAAACCCCTCAGACCCTAGAGGGTTTTATGTTAATCAAACAAGAAAAGACAAAGAGAAAATCACTCATCGCTCTTTAGTAGATTTAGTAGGATTAAGCATATCTAATTTATATAGTGAAGACACTATGCAGTTTTTACACATTTAATTACTGTCTGTTGATGAAGACAGTTCTGTTTTTCATTTGTATTTTTATTTCACAGGAATTATTTGTTAAGCTCTAAACTGATTATCACCTCTTAGAGAGGGAATGGAATATGTTGCACACGTTGCTTGCCAATAAATAAAGAGTTGTCAATTCATGATACTTTCTCATCTCCTAATTTTTGTTATACTTAAAGTCACCATAACATTTTTGTTTTTTTTGTTTTTTAAATGAAGTTTTTTGGGTTTTAATATGAAAATGTTAGCCTTACTGTTATCTATAAGCTGGTGGCTCCAAAACAATGACAAAATTTGCATTTAGAAGATTCAAAACTTACTGTCTCTCACTTCCAACAATTTGTACTGTTACTGTTTTTGTTAATGAACATTAAACACTAAAAAAAGCTGCACTCATCTCCTTTAAGATGTTATAGCCAAGTGTGTAGAATGACATATAACCCCATCCAACACTAAATCATAATCTTTTTAATTGCACTGTTAACAAGCAATAAACATTTAAACGCATTTACAGCCTGTGATAGGTTTCACTTGCTTATTCCCTGACCTTCATTCAACTTACACTTTATGACTCAAATCACTTTATTATCTCACCTTATCATCTTGCATAAAAATTAAACTGCCGCCCCTGGAGTAACCTCTTCTGTCCTTTTCAACTAACCATTAACATAATTACCTTAGTATGGCTCAATTTGTCTAAAACCAATCTCAATTCAGCAAGGGCAAATGATTAGATCAATTTTAGCCACCATCATTCCATCCTCAAGAACATCATTAGGCAGAAACAGCAGGGGAAAGATTAGTGCAGGAGACAATAAGAACAAACATTTGCTGTTGATGGATCCAGCTCAGCCAGGAGGCATTTCAGTGTTTTCTATCCTGGACGTTCCTTGTTAGCAGAATAATAAGTTGTGTAATTGAACCATTCGTTATCCCTGATGTTTTTACTGATGCGCAAACAGTCATAGATGTTTGGAGGTTGGAGGTTTGCTACATGCACAGTACAAAATAGGAAGACTAGTGTTTTTAAGTGTAACTTGAGGATACACATAGGGTTAGGGTTATTTAAAATTTAATACACTTTAGTGGTTAGGTTAAATCAGTTTAAAGAAGCTGAGACCAGCAAACCACCTTGGAATTGTTTAAGCTGTTTTTAAAGTTACAATAAGGTAATAATATTTTCTTATGACACAAAATTGATGCAAAAACCAAGCACTTTGAAAAGAAATCACATTCGTGTAGAAACGAGGGGGAAATAATACAGTTCTGGGCTCTGAGTTTCCACAATGAGGTGAAAATGAAAACACAAAAGACATACAATAACAGAACCAGTTCTGAAGCCTCTTTCCACGTGTAAATGAGATATTATACCTAAAGCAATAGCTCTATTGCTTGTTTTTAAGGACAACTGCATGGTAAATGTCTAATCTAGGAAATTAGGAAAATTATTTGCATGTTTATCTAGAAAACAGTTTAAGAGCCCACAACACCAAATGCTCAAAGAAGTCTTATGAAAAAGCTAAAGATTAATTCATACTTTATGCCGACCTTTAATGCCCAATGAGTGCTCTAATCCACATATTTTGCCTTTAAAGGGGTCATCTTTAGGGTCTTCATGTAAAGTTTGAAACACACTTGGTTCCACACAATTCCTCAATGGTTGTGTAAAACAACACGCTTTTTACCTCCTCAAAAACAGCTCTGTTCAAATGATAATGAGCAACTGCTCACCCCACCCCTCTCTTCCATGGGGCATGTCGACACAAGACATGTAAAGTGCTGCCTTGGCAACCTGCCTTGGTGGACAGTACACAAATGGCTGAGGGTGGAAATATGCTAATACGGGACAGTCTGTCAGCCGGCGTGGGCGGTGCATAAGCAATATGACATCATATTGCTCAGAAAATCCAAACGGCTTGATTATTGAGAGTGTTTAGGCTTTTTGAAGATTAAAAAAAAAGGAGTGAATGGATTGTTTTCATTGTATGGTGGTTGTGTCCACACACTGCAAAGACACATTTATATGCAAACACCATATAAAAGTGAATTTTGCATCCGATGACCCTTTAAAGTTAACATGAAATCAGTTTTTATTCTGTTTTATTTACCACAGTATTATGTATGATTCACCAGTGCACGTTATTTAGAAAATGCATTGGTGAATCATGAAGAAACAACATGTCATTATTGACAAAAACTTGCTTGCCCTATCTCTAAAACAACTTTCCTTTCAAGCTAACAACACGTAAGTCACCTAGCTATAAGGACAGAGAAAATATTGTTCTCCAATTAGCTATTTAGCCATTGTTTTGAGTACCTGTTGTAGGTAATACCATATTTCTAAAATCTTGTCAAAACCTAATGATAATTTAATGCCAGATAATGTTAACATAATAGAGGTTATAGCAATAATATCGCATATCAATTTGAAGAAGAAACATTGTGATACATGTAGATGCTATGAAGGGTGAACCACTAACCATGTGCCAATCTATTGACATCACTTTTATTTTTGGAGTCATGACCTAGCGGTTAATACACATTGTGGTTATGTGAATTTAGGGTTAGGGTTAGAGTCTGTGTAATCTCCTCATTCTATTCCTCTTTTCTTAACATAATTGTTTGTCCTCTCCACCAGTCCCACTTTATATTAGGTGTCTTAACTACTATGTACTTGCATAAAAATATGATGCAATATAATTATTGTGTACATCCATAGTTAAATTTCACTCACATTTAAATTACCTTTATGTAATTAAATGTGTAACTGACATAGTCAAGTCACTTTTATTTATAGGGACGTCCCGCGTGACGTCACGCCATTTGGAGCAGCCATCTTGACGGAATAGAAAATGCTAAACCGCCGGTGATAATACAACTCGTCGCGAAATATTCCTATCATGCCCGAGCGATGCTGTGCATTTGGATGCGATCAGATACGTGATCATACAAAAGGAATATCTTTATACTGTATCCCAAAAGAAACAAAACGGAGAAAAGTGGTTGGCGGCAATAAACAGGCAAAACGCATCCATGCATTCCTAGATCAGTTAATTCGTTAGGAGTATTATCACATTACATTCTTTCGTTTTCAAATACCAAAAGCTGATCTTGTATTTTATTTGACACTTCTTATAAATCGTTAGAAACACAGGTTGAGACAACAGTCTCAATGACAGTTTATCATATTACAGTGACGGTCAGTGATAGGTATAAAAAAGTATATAAGCTATTTCGTTTTTCTTGGATCAAACTAGATTAAATAAATTCATTAAAGATACACTTAATCTTGTTGGTGATTTTGTTTAATGTGTTTTTCCCTGTAAACTCAGTTTAAAAATTATTACAGGTAGGCCTACTATAATTTGGTGATAAAAATACATTGACCAACCTTTGCGGTGATGATTGAAAAATCATTTTCTTTTCATGACACTCTGGTGTAGCGTGATGGGAAGTGAATAAGGTGTAATGTCACCGAACTCAATGTCAGGAAGTTTTTCTACACATTTAATGCCTGTAAAAAGAACTTGTTGTGGTGCTTCATATGGATATATGATTCCTAATTCCTTTATCTTCCTCTTGTTTATTTATTTTTGTGATACTAATAATGAGTGCGATGACATGACGTGGTGGGGGAAAAAACGATTCTGTTCAGTTTCGAGATATTTTGCACCATGATTTTGTGCATGCAATTATATCAATACTGTAGCACAAAATATTGCAATATTTAGGCTAATTATACTAATAATTATATTATTAGTATAATAATATACTAATAATTATATTATTAGCATAATTATATAATTATTATATTATTAGTATAATATACTAATAATATATATTACCCACGGCAATGGATCTATGAGTAGGCGACGGATGTATTCCGTCAAAATGGCTGACACGCGGCTAGGGGTCACGTGACTGGGAGATCCCTATATAGTGCTTTAACAAAAAAACAAATTGCTTCAAAGCAGCTTTACAGTAATAAACAGGGAAATTATGATCAATGATACAAACAGAATTAATTCTGCTTTAAAGCAGCTCTAAAAATTGTTCATTGTTCAACTGAAGTCAGTTCAGTGTTGATTTAGCTCAATTCAATTATGAAATTAGTTAAATTCAGCTATAAAGCAGCTGATGCAGAAAATCCAGATGATGTCATCATTCAGCTCAGTTCAGCTCTCATCCAATAGTGCCAGTGCAGTTAATAATCATGTCAATAATATCGCTGAGTATTAAGCCAAACTCCTGGTGAAATCTGAGAAAAACATGTTTGTTGTGACAATCCAATATTGGAAAGAGGACCCCAGGACCAAAAGAGCAGGTTCTAGCTAGGAAAAGTCATCAATTATGAGTATTTCCACCTGCTCAACTTCCAAATGTGGAACTACCCACAGCTCTAGCCAATGATGGCCTAATGGAGGTCACCATAAATCTGGGAACTCTGCTTCACTCAAGTTTGGATGGTCCTGAATAAAGACTCCCCCAGGACGAGGTGACACTGAAGCACACAATGGCCTAGAGAGAAACCAGCTGAAGAGTAAAAAAGACAGTTAACCTTGAACCTTCTTGGAAATGGAAGATGCAATTAATGCCTTGCTGACCAGTCATGCCAAACAGAGGGAGGAGCTAAGTGCCCTTAGGGATATCAGTTAAGATGTGATCATGTGTCAAGTAATGTCCAGAGGAATCCTAGACCCAGGGCGGGTCCTCACTAAGCAGACTCCAGAGGATGTTGTGGAAGCCTACCTGGAGGTATTTGAGAGGACCACAACTGGCCTGAAGAAGATTGGGGTGCCCTGTTGGACCTTTTTTGATGGGGGAAGTTGGTAAGGACTGCCCAGTGTATGAGCGTTACTGGCCTCTAGTTAACTGAAAACCCTCTCAAAGGCCTACAAGTCAAGTTAAAGCTGCAGTCCGCAAAGTTTTTCCTCTTTGTCGCCATCTCTGTTCGAAATCTGCAATTGCAGTCATTCGCGGAATTATCAACTTCACGTGAGTTGTAGTTCGAAACCGCACAGCGCGGATGAACACATTGAGGAGAGTGTGCAGCTGTCAATCAACACGCCGGTGTCAGAATCACAGATTATTCTTTTTGGAAGTATGACTAACATAATAATTTTCACCGGAAAATGTCATCTAAACAAGTAAGTAACATCCACTTTTGTTCTGGTTCTGACATTGCAGTAAATCGCGCTGATTAAATCTAAAAATCGCTTATCATCACGCAAAACCGTGCAAATTAGACTTTGTTCTCAACTTGTTAATGTTAACAACGTCAGCATTGCGTGACTACATGTAATGTCTTTCCGATATGTATCCTTGTTTTCGCATGGGTCCGGTTGCAGTCTCTTTTTTTCTGCAAGTTAGCCACTCCGAAGTCCGAACGAAGTCTTTTGCATTTTAAAACGGGTGAATCTGTTGTCACTGGTGATTGTCGTTTGAACCTTTCTGGATCCGCCATCAAATTGATAAGTTTAATTATATCAAGTGCTGTGAGAAAAGGCTATAAATCTCCACCTCCAACATCCTCACACGCAATATAGCCTACTAGCCGAGACTCCTTCTTTATGTGTAGAGATGTGACGTAATGATGCAAAGACATGCTCGAATCTCCCGCGGAAATCCACCAGTACCACTGGAGTTAAAAACATTATTACAAGCTTACCGTTTTGAATCGAGCTATGGCAACCAGATAGCGCTGAACACTGGCTGGTTATGTATTTTCTCAAATATGTATTTTGGATCATTTTTAGCACCAAAAAAGCTACGGACTGCAGCTTTAAGCAAAGCTCCAAGAAAACCCCAGTCCCATCCAGGGCCAGGAATCAGGGAGTGAGTCTGTGATCCCAGAAAAAGTAGTGGTAAATGGCCACTCTGAAAATGAAGTAGAGAATCCCTCCACCAGCAAAGACTTCTGAGTTCCCCCAAGCAGAAGTGATGAAAGTGACTGGCCAGGGCAGTTTGGCACAGCTCAGCTACAAGACCCTAATCTCGAACAGGCTTGGAGATTGTGGTGAGGGGGGCGTGGTTCTCGCGACGTCTGTAGTGAGAGATCAGTCAATGAGCTGTGCGGTGAGTAAGTAGGTCAAGTGCAGATGATGAACACCTGTGTCTGATTGCAGTGATTGGCGTGGGGAGACCGATAAAAGCCACACAGTGGGAGAATGAGAGAGAGAGAGAAAGGACTGGAACTCGTGCGAGAGCGGTGAAACCTGAGGAGCTGAGACAGGAATGACATAAGTGGAAAGAGTTTGTTTGTTTACTGTGCTGTAGTCACGCTACGGTGAATGCGCTGTGTGCGCGTCTTTTTGTTTGAACTATTCTGAGTAATAAAAGCCGTACGAGTTCCAGTTTCGCCGACCCTGTCTTCTTCTTCCCACCACACTACTTTGAACCACATTACACTGGTGCCGAAACCCGGGAAGAAGGAGACTGCCGCCGCCATGCAGAACCCGTCAGGATCGCCATTTGCGGAGATCATCCAGGCACTCGCGGCTCTTCAAAGGGAACAACATCAGGCTCTGCTGAGCGTAAAGGACGAGCATGAGCAGCGCTTCCGGGTGCTGCTCCAAGGCCAGCAGGAAGACCGCGAGTTGTTCCGGAGCTGTTTAGACCGGGAGATTCCAGCCACCCCCTCTCCAGAGTCGGCCTCGGCCCCGCCACTCACGCTGGGGAAAATGGGTCCACAGGACGAACCGGAGGCGTTTCTGGACCTGTTTGAAAGGTCGGCCGAGGCCCGGGGGTGGCCCAAAGGGGACTGGCCCCTGCGACTCATCCCGCTGTTATCCGGGGAGTCGCAGATTGCAGCCCACCAACTGCCAGTCTCGAATCTCCTGGTCTATCAAGATCTACGGCGCGCCATTCTTCAGCGGGTCGGCCGGACCCCTGAACAGCACCGGCAACGTTTCAGGTCTTTGACCCTAGAGGAGTCCGGTCGGCCCTTCGTGATGGCGCAACAGCTCCGGGACTCCTGCCGCAGATGGCTGATGGCCGGGGGAAGCGACGTCGAGAAAATTATCGACCAGGTGGTACTGGAGCAGTTTATCGGGAAGCTGCCCAAGAAGACTGCACAATGGGTCCAGTGCCACCGCCCGACGTCGCTGGACCAGGCCATCCAACTGGCGGGAAGATCACATGGTGGCGTGCTCGGGGGTCGGCGAGCCCCTACCGGCGGTCTCTCTCTCTCCCTCTCTATCTTCACCTTCTCCATCCTCTCTCTCTTCCCCCTCTGGCAAACCTGTTCCCCTTCCCAGGTCTCGAGGAGGTCTGGCGCCCAGACCAGCGCCGAGATGGAGGACTGGGTGGTCGGGGGATACCAGTTCCGCCGGCAGGGCCACTCCGAGGGGAACGTCTGCTGGGAATTTTTCCACCCTGGCTCCGGTGGCGCCGCTCTCCCCACACCAATCCCTTGGCCCGCTTCCCGCCGCTGGGACAGCGGTAAAGCCTGGGCCGGCCTGTTGGCGCTGTGGGGACCCGGGCCACTTTATTGACCGGTGTCCAGTGATGGAGGTGGGGACGCTGGTACGGGTCCCCGACGCGCCACGGGCCGCCCCCGATCAAGCTGGCCAGTACCAGATACCTGTGAGTATAAAGGGGGGTACTTATCAGGCTTTGGTGGATTCAGGATGTAACCAAACCTCCATTCATCAAAGCCTGATTCAGTCTGGGGCATTGGATAAAAGCCGCATGGTTAAGGTTCGGTGTGTGCACGGGGTGGTGGTGAGTTATCCTTTATTGTCTGTGGCGATTCTATTTAGGGGACAAAAACATAGGGTGGAGGTAGCAGTTAACCCGCACCTCCGGCATCCGCTAATTCTGGGAACTGATTGGCCAGGCTTTGGGAAGTTATTGGGGTTTTTGTGTGCGGATGCCTCTTGGGAAATGAAGCAGAAGGGGAAGACCGCGGTGGTTCAGGTGGGAGATGCTGTACCGGGACCTCTGGGTACTGCTGTAGGGGAACAGAGCACTCTAGAGAGATCTATCCTCTCTGAGCGCGATGACTTTCCCCTGGAGCAGTCCCAGGATGAGACGCTAAAACATGCATTTGATAAGGTCCGGTCTATCGACGGTCAGGTACTCCACCCGGATCAACCGCTCTCTTACCCCTATTTTTGCGTGATTAAAGACAGGTTGTATCGGGTGACCCAAGATGCCCAGTCAAAAGAAGATACAACACAGTTGTTGGTACCTAAGAGCCGCCGGGAAATGCTTTTCCAGGCGGCTCATTGTAATCCGATGGCCGGACATTTGGGGCAAACGGCGACACTAAGCCGTCTCATGGCCCGATTCTTTTGGCCGGGCATTCACGAGAACGTGCGCAGGTGGTGCGCGGCGTGTCGTGAATGTCAGTTGGTTAATCCACCGGCCAACCCAAAAGCACCTTTGTGCCCCCTTCCGCTGATGCAGGTCCCCTTCGAGCGAATTGGCATGGACCTCATCGGGCCATTAGAACGGTCGGCACGAGGGCATCGTTTTGCGTTAGTCTTAGTGGATTACGCAACACGATACCCGGAAGCAGTCCCGCTTCGCAATATCTCGGCTAAGAGTGTGGCAAGCGCGCTGTTTTCGTTAATCTCCCGGGTGGGGATCCCTAAGGAGATCCTCACCGATCAAGGCACGGCGTTTATGTCACGAACGGTTCGCGAACTTTATGAGTTGTTGGGCATTAAATCGATTCGCACCAGCGTCTATCACCCACAAACGGACGGCCTGGTGGAACGTTTTAATCGGACTTTAAAAGCCATGATTCGTAAGTTCGTTCATGAAGACGCCAAAAATTGGGATAAATGGCTAGAACCCCTGTTGTTTGCTGTACGCGAGGTCCCCCAAGCCTCCACGGGGTTTTCCCCCTTCGAGCTTCTCTTCGGTCGTCAGCCCCGCGGGGTGTTAGACGTACTGAGGGAGACTTGGGAGGACGGACCATCCGCTAGTAAAAATGAAATTCAGTATGTCCTGGACCTGAGAACAAAACTCCACACATTGGGGCGGCTATCCATGGAGAATTTGTTACAGGCCCAGGACAGACAGAGACAGCAGTATAATAGGGGGGCTAGACTCCGCCAATTCTCACCGGGAGATAAGGTACTTGTATTGCTCCCCACGTCCAGCTCAAAATTACTCGCGAAGTGGCAAGGGCCCTTTGAGGTCACACGGCGGGTTGGTGATCTCAACTATGAGGTAATTCGAACGGATAGGGGCGGGGGACGTCAGATTTATCACCTCAACCTTCTTAAAAAATGGGTTGAGGCTGAGGCAGTGATGCTGGCGACGGTAGTGAGTGGAGAGGAGGATCTCGGGCCAGAAGCGAATATAAAACCTCAATCACTCGCTCTGGCTCCTGCTGGAGACCATCTCTCACCCTCCCAGCTCACTGACATTAAGAAGTTACAAGCAGAGTTTGCGGATGTATTCTCCCCCTTGCCTGGTCGAACGAATCTCATTCAGCACCACGTTGAGACGGATCCGGGGGTCGTTGTGCGTTGCCGCCCGTATCGTTTACCTGAACACAAAAAGAAAACGGTTCAGACCGAATTAGAGACAATGCTGGACATGGGGGTAATAGAAGAGTCCAACAGTGACTGGGCGAGCCGATAGTTTTAGTTCCGAAACCTGACGGCTCGATTCGTTTCTGTGTGGACTATAGGAAGGTGAACGCGGTGTCTAAGTTCGATGCTTATCCAATGCCGAGGATTGACGAATTGCTTGATCGGCTTGGTTCTGCTCGCTTTTATTCGACACTGGACTTAACAAAGGGGTACTGGCAGATCCCCTTATCTCCAATGTCCAAAGAAAAAACAGCTTTCACCACGCCGTTCGGATTACACCAATTTGTCACACTTCCTTTCGGTTTGTTCGGGGCACCCGCAACTTTTCAGCGTCTGATGGACCGTATTCTCCGGCCGCATGCTGCATATGCCGCTGCTTATCTGGATGACATTATCATCTATAGCAATGATTGGCAGCGTCATATGCAGTATTTGCGTGCTGTTCTAAAGACGCTGAGAAGGGCGGGGCTCACGGCCAACCCGAAGAAGTGCGCAATTGGGCGGGTAGAGGTAAAGTATCTGGGCTTCCACTTAGGTCACGGACAGGTGCGTCCTCAAATTGATAAGACAGCAGCGGTTGCAACCTGTCCGAGTCCTAAGACCAAGAAGGAGGTTAGACAGTTCCTGGGGCTAGCGGGATATTATAGGAGATTTGTGCCTAATTATTCGGACCTCGCTAGCCCGCTGACTGATCTAACTAAAAAGGGCGCTCCAGATACGGTCCAGTGGACGGAACAGTGCCAGCAGGCTTTTACCCAGATAAAGGCTGCTCTGTGCGGTGGACCGCTTTTACATGCTCCTGACTTTTCTCTCCCTTTCATCCTACAGACGGACGCTTCGGACAGGGGTCTGGGCGCGGTACTGTCCCAGGAGGTGGAGGGAGAGGAACGGCCGGTGCTGTACATCAGTCGGAAGCTTTCTAAGAGAGAGACGATGTACAGCACCATTGAAAAGGAGTGTTTGGCCATCCGATGGGCTGTCCTCACCCTCCGCTACTACCTCCTGGGCCGGGAGTTCACCCTGTGTTCGGACCACGCTCCCCTCCAGTGGCTCCACCGCATGAAAGATACCAACGCGCGGATCACCCGTTGGTATCTCGCTTTACAATCTTTTAAATTTCAGGTGGTCCACAGGCCGGGGGTGCAGATGGCTGTGGCCGACTTCCTCTCCAGGAGGGGGGGGGGGGCTGCAGGCCGGACGGCTCCCCGGCCTGAGTCGGGCGGTGGGGGTATGTGGTGAGGGGGGCGTGGTTCTCGCGACGTCTGTAGTGAGAGATCAGTCAATGAGCTGTGCGGTGAGTAAGTAGGTCAAGTGCAGATGATGAACACCTGTGTCTGATTGCAGTGATTGGCGTGGGGAGACCGATAAAAGCCACACAGTGGGAGAATGAGAGAGAGAGAGAAAGGACTGGAACTCGTGCGAGAGCGGTGAAACCTGAGGAGCTGAGACAGGAATGACATAAGTGGAAAGAGTTTGTTTGTTTACTGTGCTGTAGTCACGCTACGGTGAATGCGCTGTGTGCGCGTCTTTTTGTTTGAACTATTCTGAGTAATAAAAGCCGTACGAGTTCCAGTTTCGCCGACCCTGTCTTCTTCTTCCCACCACACTACTTTGAACCACATTACAGAGATGCATTAAGGTTGTTGACGACCAATTACTGGAGGGGGTAAGTGAACTAACCTATCCACATTTTGTTGTTAAAAAAATACCTTTATTTTTCAGATCATTAAGATTGAAGACAAGGTTGTTGAACAGCTGCTGGTACCTAAGCCCTATATCTCCTGAGTAGTGTGTATTTGGCTCATTTGCACCTTCTGGGTGCCCACCTGGGAACAGAGAAGACATATGCATACTGAGGAGGTTTTACTGGCCAGGGGTGAAGCGAGGAGTTGAAGATTCCTCTATACAGTGTGCAACCTGCCAGAAGACCAGCCCAAAGGTAATCTATAGCAACCCATTGATTCCTTTACCCATTATCGAGATTCCCTTCCAAAGAATTGCTATGGACATCTTGGGTAACATTTTGGTTATACTGGATCACACCACCCGGTATTCAGAGGCCATACCCCTACGGGCAGCAACTGTTAAAGTTGTGGCTAGAGAGATATTCTAGCTTTTTAGCCAAGTAGGCATTGCAGAGGAGATTCTAACAGACCAGGGTATCTATTTCATGCCCAATGTTCTGAAAGAGATGTGTAAACTGTTAAAGGTGTGCCAGATTTCTACCTCTGTTTATCAACCACTAACAGAGGGGTTGTTTGAGAGGTTTAATCAGACCTTAAAGCAAAAGTTGAAGAAACTGATTGAGGTGGATGGGAAAAACTGGGATCAGTTGCTGCCCTATGTGTTTTTCTACATCAGGGAAGTACCACAGAGCTCTACAGGATTTTACCTATTCAAACTTTTCTCTGGACGAAGGCCCAGAGGTGTGATGGATACTGCTAAAGAGGTCATGGAGAACCGACCGTCGACACATCACTCTATGGTGGAACATGTGGAGCAGATGCACCAATTGGTCTCCACCCACGAATGCAAGTTTCTAACCAAGTGGCATGGTCCGTATAAAGTGGTTGAAAGAGTTGGTCCAGTGAAGTATAAGGTAAGGCAGCTTTGCCAGTGCCGGATCCACCAGACCTATCATGTGAATTTACTCAAGAAGTGGTATGACCCAGAACGATCTGCTGTCCACCCTGTCATCCCAAGTCCTTTCCCAAGTGCCTATGGAAGTGGAGATGGGAGTTCAAACCAAAAACAAGAACTTCTGGAGTTAGTAAGCCAACATTCAGATGTATTCTTGGATGTAAAGTTCGGATGGTCCTAGGTACAGACTCCCCAATGACGAGGTGCTGAAGCACTTGGTGGCTTAGAGGGAAACTGGCTGAAGAGTAAAAAGACAGAGTTAACCTTGCAATTTTGTCTTTAACAACTTACGTCTTTCTTCTGTTCTGTTTTCCCCCTTTAAGGTGATCTAGCGTTGAAACAGATGTGGGTAACAAAGTCACAACAGAGACCCCAGATCGGGAAGAACCTAAGTTCCAGTTTAAATTGCTATGTTCTTGGCTAAATAAAAGAATTTCTGCAATGTTTTGCTGTTTTGCTGTTCACAATGTACACAATAAAAACATTTTCAAATGCTAAATGTTATTATGTAATTTATTGCAGCTGCCACGTCAAAATATTCATCCAAAACATTGATCTCTATATAAACTGAATCAATTAATAAATTGTAAATGTGTTTAGCATTCTGCAACAAATATTTTTTGGATTTTCTAGACTATTTTAAGTCGTAAAATGAGCAGGATATATTAAAATTGAACATATGGCTTCGGCAGGCATGTATTATGATACCAAGCGGGGCAGCGGTTCTCTGAGCCCTCTAACTATATAGTACTCCACAAATTGTCCAATGTAAATCTGTGGTGAAAAATGGAACTGCAGTGCACTCTAATTGAGAGCCATTGGGGCAGATTTCAGACTGCCCCACTTATTTATTTCAACGTTACCTTATGTAAACATTGCTCCAGACCAAGACAATATCAATCTGCTTCAGCTATGTGTATATTAGTCTGCATCATGCAAGTAACTAGTTGGCATGTCTGTTCTTCCTATGTGGAGCAGCATATCAAATTAATGAAAGTATAAATCCTTTAGTTTAAATCTGCTCATGTGAATAGTTCGGTTGTGTTTGTTTTATGTTTGAGAATAGATATGACTATTTTTCTCTCTTGAATTCCTCTGCAACTAGTAATATTCTAAAGCAACTCTCAGAGGCAACAAACACTGCATTAAGGCAATTCTAAGATAGCATTCTCATGTGCCGTGACTCGTGTGTGCTTAAAGCCTGTCAATCAACATTAGAGCACCACCCTCAGGCTGAAAAACGCAACCTCTGCCAAGAGTGTTCAGCGGTTAGAATATAAAGCTTATAAAATGTTTATGATAAACTAGCGCCTAGACCTAGAGTCTGCCTAAATACCTACCTAAATTGCAATGTAGTCAAAACACCTTTTGTCAGTCTGGGAGTTGCTTTATTGAAAACTACTTAGACTGACTAGGGACATGAATATCCCATCTCACAATATGATAGAGTTTTAATTATTGCAAGATCTAATGTTTTTGCATTGATACAATTAGCATTTACATATAATTATAATAACAACACATTTGCATTGAGAATGAAAGGGCAAGCACAGCACTCATTTCTTAGTCATCCAACAGTTTTCCATGGCAGAGAGTCTCAGAGAACCAGATTCATGATGATAAAGAGATATTCTCCCATAAAATATAAATGGAAAAGAAGGTGGACTATGGCTACAGTGAAAGGTGATACATGGATGACCTGGAATAAGCTGGAAATTTCTATGTCAGCTGGTTATATCTTGTTATGATTATGCGTGGCTTTTTCTCAATTTAAAAAATGCAAAGAACAGACTTGAGTTCTTGTGGAGACCGGTCTTGCTATGCTATAAAGAACGAACTCGGAAGGACACAGAACGCATCTTTGTCCAAAAAATATTATTTTTATTAAGCCAATAAAATGTACTGCAGGCTTTCTCCAGGTCATTATTTATTATATTATTTAATAGAATTCTGGGATTACTAACGCTTCTCTCAAGTCTGCATTCGACACATCATCAATATCACATCCAGGTACTTTCATGCATCAATTCAAAAACAAAACAAAAAAAAACCTAGGAGCTTGCTCATGCAAAACTTGCAGCCGCAATGCTAGAGTTGTGAATGGTTTTCAGGGTGTTGTGTTTACGAGTGGTTGTTTGTGCATTGCGGTGTGGATGCTAGTGTGTTCTGGGATAGTGGTTATGGTTCACTTCCAAGATTGTATGATATCCATGTCACTAGTAGCAAGGGTGTTTTCTTGCTTTATTATGAAATATGATTTATTTTTGTGTTGCATAAAACATATCTAAAATATCACTGTCTAACAGCTACACTAGCAAATAAAATATCAGAGGAAGGTAATGTCACTTTTGCCTCCCTGGAGATCGTTGTATTCTCAGTGAGCTCTTATAAAGCATGTCATGAATTTGAGAGGGAACTGCTAGAAACAGAAAATAGTCAGTCTCCATTGCACTACAACTGGCTGATTATCCTAACAATGCAATAATGCCTGCCTATTATGCTCACAGTCAGTCCACAAATCAACCTCAATGGGTCAGACTGGCAGAAATGAACTAATTACAAAGTAAACACTTCACTCACTCACTTTCAGCCCCATCTGAATCAAATGAACTTGAATTACTGACCTGTGATTGATGTAGTTTTTAGTGAGCACTCAGTTCTCTCATTTACAGACGTCCTCCCATGTCTTATTCTACTTTCCCTTTCTCACATTATTGATGCACCATTATATACCACATAATCCACCACATAATAATTGTGCTATGAAGCTGTCTGGTGTTCAGCGGACATCAAAAGCTCAGTAAGTGTGTGTGTGTGTGTGTGTGTGTGTGTGTGTGTGTGTGTGTGTGTGTGTGTGTGTGTGTGTGTGTGTGTGTGTGTGTGTGCGTGTGTGTTTGTTTGTGTGTATAGATTTTAAAACCTCAATTGTTGGGCTTGAGCTTAGTGTCCAAATTTATTTTTTTTTTTTAATTCAATAAATTAAATTAAAATGTCTGGTAGGAGACATTTTAAAGATCTAAAATTAAGGTTTAGATTTAACTGTATGTGTCAAAGATTCCGTTACAGCATTTACATGGACTGTGCTGCTGATGTTCTTGTGTTTATGTAACTCATTCAGGTCAGTGAGTTGACTTCTTGTCATGCATGTATAAATGGGGCAGTAGTGGTTACAGCTACCCTCTACATTGCAAGTAAATGCGACTACATTTTGTTCTAGGCTTCTAAATAATGTCTGTCATTAGGCACAGGCTAAAAATTGTTCGGTTTCACTCGCAAGTGACTGTGTTAGAGGATAGGAACACGTTTAGAACATATATTTTCACTGCATATTGTATCATATGACCGCCTACACTAGAACACTCTGATTGAGTGTTAGTGATGGGTCGCTCATAAACGATTCGTTCATTTAGAATGACTCTTTTTTTTCCCTCACTTGCAAAGAGAGAGAAAGCGAGAGAGTCTTACATACAAATAGAATGACGCGCTAAATGAAAATGCCATTCTTTTTTTTTGTTTCGTTTTTTTTATTATTATTAGTCTGAATAATCTATTAGATATATTAGTTTACAGACACACTGCATGACCAATAGTTTCTTAAAGGTGCCCTAGAGTGGTTTTTTATATTATTTTATAATGTTTCCTGGGTTGCCCTTATAATGTTAGTATGTTTTTTAGATCAAAAATAGTCATAATTTAGAAATAAAAGGCATTTTTCCCACCCGGATTTTAGCCTCTGATTTGAACGCTCTGTTTGAAGGAGCGTGTCTGCTGTGTGGAACCGGCCTCTGCTGTGATTGGCTGACATGCTTGCATATGAAATAGCTATGTATTACATGTGAAACTCTCTCGAATACTTTTACTACAGCTATTATACGTTTTTACTATTACAGCTATCGAAATTAACGAATCGTGAGATGTTTTTAAAGTATTTAGATCTATTCCCATCACATACAATGTTGCTGTGATGACTGAGCATTGAGCAAGCAGAGGACAGTCTGTTGGTCGCGAGAATGAAGATCTTATCATTGCAATGCAGTTGCTGTTCTCTAATGCTTTCCCCAATGAAAACACGATCATGTAAATACAGTAAGAGCTTCGCTGTGCAGTGTAACGTGCGTCATTGAATTCATAACGAGTTTGGCAAGTGTCCAGATAAACTCGCGCTGTGGAAAGATTGTACTTTGATCGCTTTCTGTATATAATTTATTCACAATTTAAATACTTTTTTTTTTTCATCCTACTAAAAGAAACGATGTGAAGTTGATATTTTAGTCACTGGCTTGACTTACTGATGCATAAACAGTATTGAACGATTTTGAGAGAAAGGTTACCTGTCTGAACTTGAATAATTACACATCAGAAAGTGTTGCTTGGTAGCTGATCCGAGGCCAGCTCTGTATTGGCCCAAGTTGAGGAAACAGTCGTCGGTGAAATGTTTGGAAATTTCCAGAGAAAATAAAAGTAAGCCATTGTTTCTTCAGAGGCTCGGATGAAGGAACTAAAAAATACTTTTGTGTTCATGTGTACATCCAAACACTGAGCAACTGCTATGCTTCGGCTGCGCAGTTTCGCCTGTCATTGAACATGGGCTGGCATATGCAAATTTGTGGAGGCATACATATTAATGATCCCGACTACTGCGTCACAGTCGGTATTGTGTGGAGAACCGACCGTTTTTCAGGGGTGTTTTTCATAAACGTGAATTAAATGAGAACGCGAAAACAGTCCAGTTTGAGATTCACTCTATGTCATGTCCATGCACTGAACTCTTGTTATTTGACTATACCAAGGTAAATTCAATTTTGAATTATAGGTCACCTTTAAGCATTACCACTAGTCAATCATTTTCCATGTTCTGTTAAATATGACACATATGCATTCGTAAATGTTCATTCATACATATGGATGATTGCCAGGTTTTAGTTATTATTGCTAACAGACCACTCTCGGATTTAAACAAGAAGACAGATTTCTAACTGAGATAGAACCTCACAAGTGACCGGTTTGAAATTCTTGTCATGGGAAGCAACTTTACCAAGGGTCACCCATACATGGCAGACAAATAGTGCACCAGAGACTTCACTAACATTCACAGTAGATAACAACAGTCTAATGTTAGCATGTTTTTAAGATGACTCTAAACACTTTTGTCAGAACCATTTAAAACAGTTTGAATAGAAATAATAAAGTGTAATAATCATAAAAGTGTTATTAAATTGATTACCTCCATGTACAAACCCATGCAGCGTGCAGTCAGATGGGCCAACGAGATGGATCAGACTTGACTGACTAAATGCAACAGTGTAGGGCTCTAAGGAAAAAGAGAAAATGGAGTAAAAACAATAAAATACACACATATTAATATAATGTAATATAAAGATCCTATATAAAGATAAATACATACATACATATTGTACATACATACATACAGTACATACATACTCCTGGATGTATTATTTGACAATTAACTTCATCGTTCTTTGGAAATAAAATGTATACATACCCTTTGTCTGTCTATCTGTGCAGCATCAGAGCAAAATAGCGTAAAATTATGTCAAAATGAGACTTTATTCATAAAACTCTTAGTGATAGATGATAGATGTCTAACACAGTATTCACTATATCAACAACAAAAATATTAAACATGCTAAGGAATTATGATGTTTGTTGGACATGTACTATAGAAACACCATGTTTTTGAATATACAGACAATAGTATAATTTAAAGTACCATTGTAAATTCTAATTCTAATAGTTCAATATTATGGTATCAAAGTACCATGGTATTACCACCTGATACTATTACTGTACCATGTTATTGCCAGTGCTTTTTGCAAGATACATGTTTCACATCTGCTAACTATTGACCTGGATGTGGCCGATCCATGACATGACTAACACATCAAACACATGAGTTCAATTAGGATAAGGATGTGTAATGACATGAAGGAGGAAGTGTTACCTGGAAGAGAGACAGACATGATGATCTCACCATTCCTCTCTTTGGTCTCTAATCGCTCTGATTTCTGAGCCTCGTATCTCTTTTTTCCTGCTTCCTCCTGCTCTGAGCTGGAGTACTGCAATGGACAAAAACATGTCAGCAGAAAGATTGACAAGTAACTCATTTGTAAAAAGAAAGAAAGTCAACAAGATTGACAAATGTCAGTGAATATAAGCTAAATTATTTGGCAAAATAACATTTGAGTAATCTCTAATTGTACATTCTGACGTAATCTACCAGAGAACTTTGAGATAAACTACTTGTACTTGAAAATATGTGAATAGTGACAATAATAAAGTATAGATCAATCTTGAAATTTGAATCGATACAAACTGTGTGTCCTAATGCCACCCCTTAGAGAAGACAAAATGGGTCTCATTCACTAATAATTTTGTGGATTATTTCGTATTTGTATGCACAGAAAATCCCCGCCTAATTCACAACACGTGTGTATGCACATGAATTTGTTCTTATCCTCCTTCTAATGTTAGTGAATTTGGAGTATTCTAAATGTGACCACGTGCACATGGTTATGAACCATCTCCATATTAAGGCTTTCTGCACAACCTTTCCTTTACAGCCTTTCGTCGCTCTCTGCAGACGCGCTCTCGCCAGATCCTCGAGCAATGCCAAGAGAGCCATTTTCAAAACCAGTGCAAACACAATAAACATATTTTATACAGACCCATATTACAGACCTCTGATTAGCCAGCTGTACATATGCATATATCTGCCGCTTTATTCAGAGAAACCTTGCAGCTGAAGATATAATGCAGCTTTTCTTACTCTTTTGCTGTATAAGATTAAATTAAATTGTATTATTTTATAATATAATATAATACAATATAATTATAGTTTTGCATACGTGTGGTTTCAGTTGTTCCTGTATTTTTTCATACCTTTAGAATACATTTTTGTACTAAAGTTTTTGGGGGGTCATCATTTGTTCATGAAAACGTTCTTACGCAGATTTCACGCACGAATTTTTGCATATGCATGCTTAGTGAACGAGACCCAATGTGTTTACTGATGTACAGACTCTTACCTCAATAGGAGGAACTTCGATGATTTTGTCCACATTTTGAAGGGATAGTGGGACATACCACAGCGTTGCCTTGTTGGTCACTTTTTTGGCACCTACGAAAATACAAAAAATAATATCAGCATAATCAGAAGTGAATATGAACTCAAATATCTCTTCAAATTCAGTGCATTTATCACATAAAGAGTGATAAAGTATAGTAATTGCAAACAGGGCCATCGCTGGAGGGGGAAAAGTTGGTGACGATTCTAGGGCACCTCAGCTTTCAGGGGGTCCCTTCAATTTCAGCCAAAGGGGGCTTTAGGAGACCCTAGTTATAGTAATTGTGACAAATTTGTTGCATTTGAGGTTCTCCAAAAAGCACAGGAGCTGCTGAGAATTTTTTCTAAAAGGTCATAAAAAGTTACCGCTAAAAAATATACTGGAAAACATTTCCAATAACCGGAAAAGACAATATCTTCCAAAAAACTCTTAGGGAAGTGATACGTTTCTGGTGTTGTCATGGAGACTTCAGCATCTCATATTGAAGCTGGTTTGCTCTCTAAAGAGCAAGTGAGGCTATTTTAGGTAGGCTGTGTTTATTAGACACGAGAGAGATTTAAGAGAGGAAAAGTATGTGCTTGAGCGGATAAGTACACATTTAAGGCCGTCACAGAGAACGGCAAACCTTGAATTAATGAAACTATCAATGAGTGTGATAATGGCACACCAAACATAAGAAAATTCTGGATTTAATTAGCTTTCTAAAATCTTGAGATTTTTCAGGTTTGGTTTCCTTCAAAGCTAATATTCATAAGCATTTTGTTTTCTAAGTAATGCCTGGATGCTATAGAAACAATTTATCATTTTAAACTCTTAGTGGCATGGGGCCATAGACTGTCTATTTTGATACCCAATTTTGACTAACGTTGCAAGGTTACAATACAGAGACTAATATGGCGGATAAATAAAAGCTGTTTCTTCTACATTTTATGAACACAAAACAAATTATTTAAAACTGAACTGTACCAATTCAGCAGAAAGAGGAGGATTCATTCTGACAGACTGCTTTTGGGAATATCATTTGCATTTTACACACTGTTGAAGTCATCCAGACAAGCTGGTTGCTATGGCAACAATGCAGGGATTCTGCGGCTACCATGGCGAGAGAATGACTTCTCTAATTGGTTTCCACAGCAGCTTGTCTAATGGTTCTACACAGCAGGATATTTACATGTTCTCCACAAGCAAAGAATCATGGGCAAAAAATAGCTCTCTCACTGGACAGATGAAGTCAGATACCATAGTATAAGTATATCATTTTTTAATGTTGAATAATATTTTCTTACAGTAAAAGTGTAAAATGTAGATGTACTATCAGCAACTCAACTGCTTTATACTCAGAAATGCTCTGAAGTAGGTAGAATTTAAAAATGTTTGAGTTTATTCACAATACCACTTCAGACGTTACAATAATATAGTTAGGGGTACAGAATCAATTGGGTATAGTGAATGGGTCTCCCAAAATAGCTAAGAAAGCTTTTAGGTGGTGGCCCATGATTTTTGAAAAGGCAGTGGCACAGACAAGGTATACACAGTTACCATCTGTAACCAGATGACAAGTAAATGCATGCAAAGCGCACAACGGGAATAATTATGGAAGTAAAATAATGTCAAATGTTTTTGAAACAAAAATCATGTAGAATTGCACCATTTGAAAAAAAATATGCATTGAGTTAACCATGCTTGTATTTTAATCCATTGTATTTTTAAGGCTTGCATTTTTATGGGCTGAAATTCAACATGGTTGAATATTTAAGCTGTGAATATTTCAATTAAAAACATTTCAAACACATTTTCAATATTAAAAATTCAATAATCCATATTCACCTTTCATATTTCACTTCCAAAATTTTCAAACTGTTTAAAAATACAACCTATAATATTCAACAGGGAATTTTCGGTCCATTTTATTTTGCCTAGAAAATTCGCTTCCACAAATTCAGTGGTTCAAATTCGACAGTAAATTCAACGTCGACATCCAGGAACTGCAGGAAAAGCAGTAGATTACCGATCATAATCTCCATCTGCTGTAGTCGGCTTTACCAGCAGGGGGTGCACACGCGTGTTGACAAGCACCAAAGCAACAGGAGAGGCCTTCACAAAACGTCATTTGCTGAAATGGACAGAGCAATGAGTACGAGTTATAATTTATGTGTGTGGAAAAGGTTGATTAAGACACAAAACACACGAGCGTTTACTCAAGTGTCTTATGACACTTATTTTTACCCCCGTGCAAAGTAAGGTGATTTGTCCACTGCAAAACTAAATTCTCTCGCCGTTGGCATTGATATTAAGTTTTAGTAAAACAACAGTAATACACTGAGACAGAGTGAATTGTTTGTTTTAGTCACTATGACGGAATACTAAATTGATGGCTGGGTTTTACATGATGGCAAAGGCAATTTTATTTAAATATAGCATCATTAAATACAACCAAATTACAATTATTAATTAAATTCAGCAATTATAAATTAAAAATTACATATCTACCATGATATCTGGTAATCTCTGTGTTATAACGTGAATTGTCTCCGCCATTATCCAGGGCTGCGTACAGTAGGGGTATTTGTCATCTTATTTTATATCTTTTTGTCCATTTGGAGCGCGCGTCACGTCACCTATTAGCGTCGCGCCTGCCACAAGATCTCTCACTGTTTACATGAACCAGACACTCCGAAGAGAGCACATAAAGTGCAATCCATCTCTTATTTACCATTTTTTCATCTTATCGTATATTTTTTTCGCTCTTTTGCCCGTATTGGAGCGCGTCTCGTGGCTCTTACTAGCGTCGGGCCAGCCACACGATCTCTCACTGTTTTAATCTACCAGACACTCCGATTGATGCACGAAAACACAAAGCCAATGTAATCCTGCTCTTAGTTACCCTTCTGCCATCTTATCTTATATTTGATTTGCTCGTTTGTCCCATTGAGCGCGTTTCGTGGCGCGCCAGCCACAAGATCTCTCCCTATTACAGTTGCCTGATTCTCCGATTGACATTCTGAAGGAGAATGATTTTGACCACTCCATTACGTTTTGTTTTTTTATAAAGCCTTTCTTTAAAGTGAATTTCGTTTTTAATAAATTGTATCTTAATTTCAATCAATGTTTGATCAACCAATTCCCTGGATTTAATACATAAGAAGCAAAGCAGACATATAGGCATAGGCATAGCAATAAAATCATGAAATTTTTGCATTGCACATTTCTCACAGGCATGATAAATACATCAAGGTAGAAATGTCTAGCCTACTTTTAAACGAAACAATTCAAAACGAAAATAAATAGACTACTCTCAGATAATGTAATCCGTATGAAATGAGCATTTCTCTCGGCGCGTTCACTACTGCGAAGATGGCTCCATCGACGCGCGCTCCATTATGGACAAAAAGAGCGAATAAAATAAGATGACAAATAGATAGGCTACATAAGAGCAGGTCAGGATTGCACTGTCTGTTTGCACATGTGCATCAATCGGAGTGTCTGGTAGATTAAAACAGTGAGAGATCGTGTGGCTGGCCCGACGCTTAGTAAGAGACGTGCTCCAATACGGGCAAAGGAGCGAATAAAATATACGATAAGATGAAAAAATGGTAAATAAGAGATGGATTGCACTTTATGTGCTCTCATCGGTGTCTGGTTCATGTAAACAGTGAGAGATCTTGTGGCAGGCGCGACGCTAATAGGTGACGTGACGCGCGCTCCAAATGGACAAAAAGATATAAAATAAGATGACAAATACCCCTACTGTACGCAGCCCTGGATAATGGCGGAGACAATTCACGTTATAACACAGAGATGACCAGATATCATGGTAGAGATGTAATTTTTAATTGCTGAATTTAATTTATAATTGTAATTGGGTTGTATTTAATGATGCTATATTTAAATAAAATTGCCTTTGCCATCATGTAAAACCCAGCCATCAATTTAGTATTCCGTCATAGTGACTAAAACAAACAATTCACTCTGTCTCAGTGTATTACTGTTGTTTTACTAAAACTTAATATCAATGCCAACGGCGAGAGAATTTAGTTTTGCAGTGGACAAATCACCTTACTTTGCACGGGGGTAAAAATAAGTCTCATAAGACACTTGAGTAAACGCTCGTGTGTTTTGTGTCTTAATCAACCATTTCCACACACATAAATTATAACTCGTACTCATTGCTATGTCCATTTCAGCAAATGACGTTTTGTGAAGGCCTCTCCTGTTGCTTTGGTGCTTGTCAACACGCGCGTGCACCCCTTGCTGGCAAAGCCGACTACAGCAGATGGAGATTATGATCGGTAATCTACTGCTTTTCCTGCAGTTCCTGGATGTCGACGTTGAATTTACTGTCAAATTTGAACCACTGAATTTGTGGAAGCGAATTTTCAAGGCGAAATAAAATGGACCGAAATTTGCCTGTTGAATATTATAGGTTGTATTTTTAAACAGTTTGAAATCTTTGGAAGTGAAATATGAAAGGTGAATATGGATTATTGAATTTTTAATATTGAAAATGTGTTTGAAATGTTTTTAATTGAAATATTCACAGCTTAAATATTCAACCATGTTGAATTTCAGCCCATAAAAATGCAAGCCTTAAAAATACAATGGATTAAAATCCAAGCATGGTTAACGCAATGCATATTTTTTTTCAATTGGTGCAATTCAACATGCTTTTTGTTTCAAAAACATTTGACATTATTTTACTTCCATAAATAATGTACAACAGGAAGAAATAGGCACATTCAGTCCTGGAATGCCGCTGTCCTGGAGAGTTTAGCTCCAACCCTGGTATAAATATATTTAAAAAAAAACCTGCCTGTAGCTTTCTAGTAATACAGAAGACATTGATTAGCTTGTTCAGGAGTGCATGATATGGTTGGAGGGAGCTAAACTCTGCAGACCGATGTTGCCCATCATTGATGTAGAATCTAAAATAGTAATTGTAAATATATTAAAAAATGTCACCTCATGATTTGTAAAGTTTTAAATATCTGGTACAGGGTCAAATCTAGGTCTAGTATACTACAGAGAAAAATATAATATAATATAATAAAAAAAAATGTATTTCCCAGCTTCGTAGTAGTGACTGTAGTGAGTACTGTAGCTGCCTACTGTAAAGTAGCTTAGGTTACACCAAATGAAATACATTTTTAAGGAATAGCTTTTTTAAGGAAATAGCTTTTACAGTGTACTATAGATCTAGTCAAACTCTGATCCAACAATTATCTGACAAATTTGTCTCTTAGCAACAAACATTATTCCATCTAACAACTTTTTTTAAGATTGGTGCTTTTATATGCTGATTTACACTGCTAATTCGACTGTATTTTATCTAATTACTAATACGTGCATTTCCTTTGTGCAGACTGTGCTGACTATATAACAAAAAAGTCTGCTGAGAGTAATCAAATAAATGTTTTTTTAGTGACTTGCGTCTACCAAAATAGTTTGTTCTTGATTACTATCTTAGATTTTCCATTACTGCCAGCCAACATTTTAATCACTGGTTTCAGTATGGAGCCATTGGTCAGATACAAGAGAAAAGACGTTGTGCAGTACAAGTGCGTACAGAACCTTGAGTGATTGCAGGTGTGCTGTACACATTGTTTAGAGATGGAGTAGCTTTTAAAGGTTCTGCCAACCCGCATTCGCCCACCTTTTGCAGTATACCCACCCACCTATTGAACTTTTCTCAAGTTTAATTTTGATTTGAATCTACATTAACTATTACCGTAAATTATATTTGTATCTAAGGACAGGTGGTTTATGTGTATTATACATTTGATTAAATGAGGTGATAAACGGGTATATTCTGTATCAGTTTTCCTATGCCACAATGTTTATTTAATAAAAAAGACTGGGATATTATGACTTTTTACTTTAATGAATATTTCATTAGGGTTGGTTTATCAAGTACATTTCTGCATTGGCAATTTGGCACAAGTGCGGACAATAAAAGCTACATCATATTTATACAAAGACGTAATTAAGTCTTACTTAAGTGGTTCAAAAACACTTCAGTTCAACTGATTGCATTTAATATAAATATAAACTAGAATACATTTTCACTTAATTACAATTAACATGAAATTAAGTGTCCGGAAACATACATTCAGTTTAACTTATAAGAAGTCTTTTTAAAAGTATGCTAAACTTGTACTTTTTTTTTTTACAAGGAATACGTAGCTTTGCTATGTTAAAAATGTCAATTTAAACGTACATCAGTCTAATTACTAACTGATTGTTCATTTGAAAAATTTATAGTTAAAGATACACATCTGCAAGAAGCAAGCTAAATCTAGCAAACCCTTCACCATCTGGGGACATTGTCAATTGGAAATCCAATTCATAAATGCTTAAAGGGTTAGTTCACCCAAAAATGAAAATTAAGTCATTAATTACTCATCCCCATGCTGTACCAACCCCGTAAGACCTTCGTTCGTCTTCGGAACACAAATGAAGATATTTATGATTAAATGTGACATCTGGATCACGCTTCCATAGGCTGCCTAAGGGAATGAATCCTGACGGCCCAGAAAGTCAATGAAGAAAATGTTTAAATATTCCATGTCACAACAGTGGCTCAACTATAAGTTTATCAAGCAACGAGAATACTTTTTGTGTGAAAAAACAAACAAAAATAACGACTTTATTCGACTATTCCTTTTCTTCCTTGTAGGCCTGAAACGAGACTTCAAGAGATTTCCACGACGCGCACGCGCGAGAACTTAACTGAAGTAGTTGAAGGAGATCGCAATTCTCGCGCATGCGTCGTGGAAATCTCTTGAAGTCTCGTTTTTTCACACAAAAAGTATTCTCGTTGCTTGATAAACTTATAGTTGAGCCACTGTTGTGACATGGAATATTTAAACATTTTCTTCATTGACTTTCTGGGCCGTCAGGATTCATTCCCTTAGGGAGCCTATGGAGGAGTGATCCAGCTGTCACATTTAATCAAAAATATCTTCATTTGTGTTCCGAAGACGAACGAAGGTCTTACGGGGTTGGTACAGCATGGGGGTGAGTAATTAATGACTTAATTTTCATTTTTGGGTGAACTAACCCTTTAATATATATTTCAATTATAAAACCATAAAGGATTATGGGGGTCTTTTAGGGTTATGTATGGTTTGTGTTGGAATTAGAAGTATTTCTATTTAGCTTCATACAGCATTTATAATTAGCTTCATTTATAATTAAAAAGTGGGAGAATATAAAACGTACAGTGTATAATCAAAGTCTATGGTATGTCCTTATTTAGATAAGTAGGTAAATGTGTTTGTTTAATAGAGAGAGTGATGGACTGAGAGCAAATGTGTTCATTTTAATGCGATTTTGCATTTGTATAAACACGTGTGTAGATGGCTGCCCTGCCGATGCAATCATCACGGCCCCTGCATTCCGAGTCTGGAGACCCTAAAGGAGTGTGAGCGAGCCGAGGCTGACAAGATTGGCCCTGACTGTGTGTGTGTGTGTATGTGTGTGTGTGCATGTGTAACCCAAGAGAAGAGTCATGTGATGGCCTAGCCTGAGTTCACACATGTATATAAACAGACACAAACACATACCCAGCCTTTAAATGTGTGTCAGACCAGGAAACAAAGGTTTATGGAAAGATTTTTTGCAAGAACATTGCCTCTTTGCTGTATATTGATGCTATGTAAAGGATATGTAATGCTGAAGACAATGTATGAATGGAATGTATGGAAAAAAAAAACTGTGTATTTTGCACAAAGAGAGTTACATTGTGGGCTAGAACTAATACTGCCGACACCATCTATCATGATAGTTACTGTTGCTACTTGCTATTATGCACTTAGTTGGCAGCAGTTTATTATTAACCATGTTAATGAAGCCAGCCAATAATAGCGCAAAGAGTGTATGAACGAGGGCATAAAGTGGAAGTGATTTCCAGGCCACGGTTCATTTACATTCTTGGATGCATGCATGCATATTTATTGACAAGCAAAACAACTTTAATATGTTTTTGTCTGTCTATACATGCAGGTACTGCTTTCGGTGGGCAAAGGGCAAAGGTTTTTCTCTATATTCTGTTTAAATTCTAGAGGAAGACACTGTGTTTGCAGAGTAGACTGCTTTCCTACGCAGGTATCGCTCTGCAACTGCCGCCTGTGTTAGTGACGCGTGACGTTGACTTAACATGACAGAAGCACATAAAGTATGCCCCCATTCCACTCGGTTCCCTGCGGCTCAGCACGAGCCTTTAAAGAGGCAGCACTGAGAGAGCCTGAGAACACTCCACAGAGTCGACTTAACACAACACGCTAAGGACAATGACTGATTAACATGTACAGAGCTGCTTACATTGGATAAATTATGGAATATAGCCATTGCTTGTCATGGAATAATTAAAAAGCTTTAATGTAGCAGTCATTTAAGAGTAACTTTAACAGCAGCACTTCACTTAAAGCCTCTGTATACACTGCATTATATATAGGTCTTAATGCAATATAATGCATTCATAATGCTTGTCTATAAATAATAGTTACACTTTTTGATAGTATAATGCAGTAAGTATAATGCACAATCGTATGTGTTATAATACATTATAAAGGTGTAAGCATTAATAAGTATTAAAATGTATTATAACCGCCGTTACAATTATTTTTTAAAAGATATAATGCATTACAATGTGTAAAGACATAATGAGTTCAAGTGTTATGAATATTCAGTGAAGTGTTACTACTTTATCCAACCTTACCCGGATCCGTACAGCACACTCACATTAAGAATTAAGTAATATATTTATATATTTTTATATATATATATATATATATATATATATATATATATATATATATATATATATATATATATATATATATATATATATGATGCCTTTACACATTGTAATGCATAATATACATATTATGCCTTTACACATTGTAATGCATAATATATTTTCATAAATAATTGTAATACTTATAATTATTAATTGTATATCCTGGGCAATAACATAGTTCACATTTTTCGACAATAAAAAAAATCAACCAGTTTAGAATTTATACAGTGCTCAACATTTGAAGTGGATCAAAACCTTTCATCAAAGTTACACATGAATTTTGAACAATACCCGTTTTGGTCTTAGAACAACTTTGATGAACTTTTTTGATCCACTTTAAATGTTGACTACTGTATAAATTCTCAACTGGTTGATTTTTTTTATTGTCGAAAAATGTGAACTAAATTATTGGCCAGGATATACAATTAAAATAATTATAAGTATTACAATTGTCGTTAGAATTATTTATGAAACGATATAATGCATTACAAGGTGTAAAGGCATAATAAATTAAGGCGTTATGAATATTCAGTGAAGTGTTCCTACTTTATCCAAACTTACCCAGATATACTCACGTTGTGTATTAAATGGCAAATCTGAGCTGCTTGATTGTAATATCATTGAAAAATGACAACTATATTATCACCCAGCTATATATTAAAAGTTGGATGTATAGTATTCTACTTGCATACATATACTGACATAAAGCATACTACCGCATATAGCAAATCTCAACTAGGCCATAATGGTGTTTTATTTTGAATAGTAAATAGTTTTAATGCTATTTTTCCTATTAGATTTTTTTTATTGCTGTATTACAGTTGTTTATTTTAATCCACTTACATCAAGAGGCAGCCCAACAAACGTGATATTGATTCAATATTTTTTTTCCTAATTTTTTGTTTTTTGTAATGATAATTTTGGGGGGAATTCAAATAAATCATCAAGTATTGTTACAGTAATGGGGAAATGAAACAAAATTATTGTTCATAAAATTAGGTTTCATTGAAAATCTTTGATGTAATAGTTTCTTGTTTGTTTTCTTTCGATATTGCAACACAAACTTTTGACTCTGTCTTTTCCAGCACTTTAGACACAGTTGCTCCTTTGCGCTTAAAGATTAAATAAAATAGTCCAAAGATTGTTTCAAAGCAGCTTTACACTGATAATAGGAAATTACAGTAACAGAGATTGTTTATATGGAGGACCAGCTATACCATATTTAAAAATAAATACAGAAATAAATAAATGCACAATAAATAAATAAGCATACAATTAATTGCCCCAAAAAATACAATAAACAAATAAATGTAGGTAGAAATTAAATTATACAGTGAGACATAAATCTATATATCTCTTAATTAGCTTCTTTATTTATTCACCTTTGTAATAATTACCTTATTTATTTATGTGCATGTTATAATATTTTTGTCTGTTTTATTCTTCCTTTGTATTTTTTTACCCTATTTATTTCTTCAATGCTATTTATTTCTGCCAGTCGTTTTTACATTTCTGTATGCATTTCTGCCTCATTATGCAAATGAGGAGGGGCTGTCTTAGGGGGTCAACTTCTGCCCATTGGTTGGTTAGCATTTTACTGCGTCGGTCGAATCTACATGGCTTTTCCCCGCCATAAAGCATTGTTTAGTAATGTCGCTGTAAGTTTGAGATCTGAAATGTTTTTCTGTGGTCCTTTGAACATTCTTTTTAACTTTTACTTTACTTTTACATAAACAGCTTCCAGTTCGAGTAGCAGTGGTGTGCAACCCGAGTAAACATTTCAGATCTCAAACTTACAGCGTTCTAATTCTTCCAGTCTATTAGCAGCTTCCCTTAAAGGGTTAGTTCACCCAAAAATGAAAATTAAGTCATTAATTACTCACCCCCATGCTGTACCAACCCCGTAAGACCTTCGTTCGTCTTCGGAACACAAATGAAGATATTTATGATTAAATGTGACAGCTGGATCACTCCTCCATAGGCTCCCTAAGGGAATGAATCCTGACGGCCCAGAAAGTCAATGAAGAACATTTTTAAATATTCCATGTCACAACAGTGGCTCAACTATAAGTTTATCAAGCGACGAGAATACTTTTTGTGCGAAAAAACAAACAAAAATAACGACTTTATTCGACTATTCCTTTTCTTCCTTGTAGGCCTGAAACGCGACTTCAAGAGATTTCCACGACGCGCACGCGCGAGAACTTAACTGAAGTAGTTGAAGGAGATCGCAATTCTCGCGCATGCGTCGTGGAAATCTCTTGAAGTCTCGTTTCAGGCCTACAAGGAAGAAAAGGAATAGTCGAATAAAGTCGTTATTTTTGTTTGTTTTTTCGCACAAAAAGTATTCTCGTCGCTTGATAAACTTATAGTTGAGCCACTGTTGTGACATGGAATATTTAAACATTTTCTTCATTGACTTTCTGGGCCGTCAGGTTTCAATCCCTTAGGGAGCCTATGGAGGAGTGATCCAGCTGTCACATTTAATCAAAAATATCTTCATTTGTGTTCCGAAGACGAACGAAGGTCTTACGGGGTTGGTACAGCATGGGGGTGAGTAATTAATGACTTAATTTTCATTTTTGGGTGAACTAACCCTTTAAGAGGTCGGACACTGACGTCTGCCTGCTGACGCAGTAAAATGCTAACCAACCAATGGGCAGAAGTTGACCCCCTAAGACAGCCCCTCCTCATTTGCATAATGAGGCAGAAATGCATACAGAAATGTAAAAACGACAGGCAGAAATAAATAGCATTGAAGAAATAAATAGGGTAAAAAATACAAAGGAAGAATAAAACAGACAAAAATATTATAACACGCACATAAATAAATACTTAAAAAAAATTAGTAATTAATAAATAAAGTTGAAGATTATAACGGACAATAAATAAATAAGGCAATTATTACAAAGATGAATAAATAAAGAAGCTAATTAAAAGAGATATATACATTTATGTCTCACTGTATAATTTAATTTCTACCTACATTTATTTGTTTATCGTATTTTTTGGGGCAATTAATTATATGCTTATTTATTTATTGAGCATTTATTTATTTCTGTATTTATTTTTAAATATGGTAGAGCTGGTCCTCCATATGTTTTGGCTTTACAGCAGCTCTAGAATAAAGTTATTGTCCAGCTAAAGTTAGTTTTGATTCATTGATTCACTTCCGTCGCAACGATCATTAGTTATTAACTTAGGGGCCGCTAACACGACACTGTTCTAACAGAAAACATTCAACGCGTTCCGGCCCGCTCATTCGCACAAAACAGTGCCTGGTGTCTCGAGAACGCGAACCCTGAAATAGATTCCAAGGTGCAAGCCTTGAAAATTTTTGGAAAAAAAAGGTTATCTCTGCGCAAACCTCAAAAACGCAAACCCGCAAAAACGCCAACGGCGTGCACATTCGCATCACGTGTTTAGTCCATAGTTATGCACGTTTGAATATATATGTGCGCAGGCGTGTAGTCGTTCTTTACAAACCAACCCACAACAAACTACTTGTCTGGCCTTAAAAATGTATAATACAGAATTATTAATCGCTTCCGAATAGCCACGCGAACCGGAATTATCCCGACAAAATTTTATCTGTACAGAGGTAAAGGGAAGGTGGCCTTCACAGGGGAGAGACTAGTTGACACTTCAGGACTGCGTTGTCGTCGTGTCCAGGCACTGGTCCTTCATCAGATCTGGATACGGCGGACTGCGGTAAACCTCGGGGTAAAGAGAGCAGCCAGAAAAATGGAGCGTAACTGGAATAAAACAAAACTTTTTTCGCATTTCATGGAGAGAGAGCATGTTTGCATACAGAAAGGCCTTAAAAACTGCTAGATCTGCTTATTTTTCAACCTTCTTAGAAGAAAACAAACAGAACCCTAGGTATTAATTTGAAACAGTAGCTAAATTAACGAGAAATAAAGCTTCAACCCCAGACGTTTCCAAGCAGCACAGCAGTAATGACTTTATGAACTTCTTTACTTACAAGATTGATAATATTAGGGAAAAAATTATAACTATGCAACCGTCTACTACAGTTTTGCATCAGACAGTGCATTGTAGTCTCCCTGAGGAAAAATTCAATTCATTCATTGTTATAGGAGAGGAAGAATTTTCTAATCTTGTTAAATCATCTAAATTGGCAACATGTATTTTAGACCCTATACCGACTAAGCTACTGAAAGAGATGCTTCCAGAGGTCACATATCCTCTTCTTAATTGGGGGGTACCGTATCATACCGTCCACGATAACACCGGTATACATTTTTACATGACAAAAAAGTCATATCGCGATATCAATGATATAGCGACGCGATGACGTATGCCGCATTTATGTTCCCTAGCGCGCACAACAACAACACCTGTCTGAGAGTAAGAGCAACATGTCAGCCTCCGATGACGATTTAATACCTAAAAAGGGAAGCTACTACAATAGTATTTTAATAATTCCCGCAGCTACCACTTATAATGCGGGAAATTCCCCCGCAAACATTGATTCACTTTAGCATGTTGATTGTGTGTAACCGTTATGTGTGGATTTGAACTATAATGTATGGTATTAATTTGTTTCTTTAAGTTTTTCATTTTTGATACTTTGATACTACTCTGAGGGGTGGGATATGTAATGTATTATTCCCAAGTCTTTCTGTTATAAGATTGTATTGGCTGTTTGTGTATTATTATTATAATTTTTCTTTGATTTGTGAGTTTGTATGAGTAAATGTATTACTCTGTTTTTTGTCTGCTTGTGCAGATCATTTATTCAGAATGAATTATATTTATTAGATAATTATTCTTTTTGTTAATTGTGTGTTCATTGTGTATGTGTGTGGGCATTTGTGAATTTTTCTTTTGTTAGGTGCTGAAGGCTTCAAGCAGGGATCCTCCCTTGTTTCCTCCACGTGCTGGTTGTGGGTTGAGCACTGTGTGCTTGTGTGCAGTGAGGACCACGGATATTGTGTGACTGTGAATGAAAAGAGTTTTTCTTTTTTAGAATTGAGAGGTTGTTTTCCTTGTCCTTTAGCCCTCAGCCTTATCTTATATATATTTAGAGTGTTTGTTTCATTGTATTTTTGTTATTTTCTGTGTTGATTTATTATGTTAATCGTTTATGTGTTGATTAACTGTGATTCCTTTTTTATGTGAAATTTAGTTTCAGTCATTCTCTGTGAGATGTCAGAGTGGCGTAGTCAGTTCTCTTAAAGCTGTATGATTCTAATCCTAGTTGTTGGGCCTTAGCGCCCTCCCTACGTTGGCCCCTGCTACAATTCCAAGTTATCAAATGTGGCGACTCCTAAGCGGAAGGAGCCGAGAGGTGTCTTGTTTGTAGCGGCTTCGGTAGTCACTTCCACTACTACTAACTGGGTACTTCGCCCACGCCAAGCTGGATCACTTTTTGCCACATGACAACCCTGTTGCTGTGGTAACAACATGTGTCTTGGGAATAGCGCCTTTGTTTTAGTCGTACAGTTTCTTCTTCTCTTATACCGTTTTTTTTTTCTTTGATACACTATCTGTCAAATAAATAAATGTCAAGGTGATCAGGTCGGTTTTCTATTATAAAGCACCATATTTGTCTATATGCGTCTAAAGTTCACATTAGCATCACATTATATTCAGATTAGGTAAAGTGTTTATTGAGCTATAGCTCCCTCTTGAGATGAGATGAGAAAGAGGAATTATCAAGAATCAGCTTTTGCAATATTTGTTTCAATTAACAGTGATAAACTATAATAATAATAATAATAATTCATTACATTTATATAGCGCCTTTCTGGACACTCAAAGCGCTTCACATAGAGGGGGGAATCTCCTCAACCACCACCAATGTGCAGCATCCACCTATGTTACTCACATGAATATGGCAAAGCACCTAGCATTTCCAACAGTAGGGTGTTTGGCCCTTTTGAAATGAGCTATAAATTGCTACTTTCGTAGTCAACATGAAATTGCATTTGCAGCTCAGTTGTTGTTTTGCAGTGTCTCAAACCACACTGAACGTTGACACAGGACTCTTGAATAATAAAAGATAACCTTTAACCCAGAAAAATGAATGTACACGATGACAAAACACCTATTTTAACTAGCTTCAATGGAATCTGAAAAATTCATGCAAGCTGATGCCACCTTTAGATTAATTTAGTCCATGTACAATGTAGATGTTATCATACAGTTATCACTTTAAACAAAATTCCTTGCATTTTATGTCAGTATCTATAAAGGTTTTAAGGTTTGTAGTCTTGCATTCTTGTTTAGTTTAATCTATTGCAATTTATGTTACACTAACTGTAATTGTAATTGTGAGGACTCCATACTTATTACTCTGAATTCAAATCCATGCTCAAAACTCACTTATTTGCTGAATGTCATAACTCCTAAGTTGTACTGTAATTTTCTGCTGGATGCTGCCTACCTAACCTTCTCATTTTCTGTACCTACACTCTATCTACATGCTGTTGTTTTGTCTGCTGTCTTTGTCCTCTGCCTTTATCGTTGCTTGTCTATTGTAAAGCGTCCTTGAGCTCTGGAAAGGCGCTATATAAATAAAACTTATTATTATTATTATTTATTATTTAAAATAAATAAATAAATTCATCAATATATAAAAAAAATAGTCAGAGGCTGACATTACAGCTGCTTAAAAAGAACAATGTTTTCATAACACCTCAGAGCTACAGTGTTTACACTTTTCTTAATTATTAAATGAGTAGATGTGAAGATGGATCATGTCAGGTTTTATGTCAATCATATTTAATAGCACGATTTTGGTTTGATTATGCAAAAACTGTGAATGAGCTAAGAGAGCTGTGGTCTTACGGGTCAATAAGTCAATAACATACTTTCTAAAGACTTGAAATATAGTGCATTTACTATATGGAAAACTATTATGAGTTTTTTTTATGTTTCTGTTATTTTAAGGGCTTGGCAGCTTTTGTTCACTTTATGCTATTAATGTATGAAACATGAACATACATTTTGTTCCACAACAGGACTTTCATTTTTGTGTGAACTATTCCATTAAGCAATTCTTTATGACCTTTCACTGACCTGTGACTATGTTCTCTGAGAGAACATTGATCTGCACCTCGACTGAGTGTTTGGAGGTGTAGGTAATCTCAGCGCTGACATGGGCTACTTCACCGATGAACATTGGGTACAGGAAGTCTGTGCGCTCCACCCGGGCCAAAGCAGCTAAACAGTGATCCTATTTGCCAAAAGAAATTGTCATTTATTAGCAGGATACCAGGATACTACAACTCAGTGTCTGAATCAATAGATACATTTGAACTGTGTGTGTGCATTGTGCTACATATGTAGTGCCCTCTACTGGCTACAGCAGACAATGGCCATTTTTGAGCAAAAGGCTTGATTTAAAGAAATAGTTCACTTAAAAAATGAAAATTCTGTCATCATTTACTTATGAATTTATTTCTTCTGCTAAACACAAAAGAATATATTTTGAAGAGTGTCAGTAAACAAACAGTTGATGGACCCCATTGACTTCCATAGTACTTGTTTTCCCTTCTATGGACGTCAATGGGGTGCATCAACTGTCTGGTGGTTACAGACACTCTTCAACATATCTTCCTTTGTGTTCAGCAGAAGAAAGAAATTCATACAGGTTTGAAACAACTTGAGGGTGAGTAAATGATGACAGAATTTACATTTTTAAGTGAACTATTCCTTAAGGTGAAAGAAAAAAATGATTTATCACAATTTATAGATTTTTAAAGATTTAAGTATATATTTAACCATTTATACTAAAATGATGTATAAATACTTTGCGATGTAAATAATATATACATTTTTTTCACATTTCACATTTGTTTTGCATTAATGTAATGAGATTCTGTGCGATAAAAGGCAAATCATTTTTATGTCATATCATAGCTGATATGGCAGCAAAAAATGACTACTCGTTTCTTGAGAGACTTTGTGAGTTTCACCTATCACTTATCAAAATCAGAATGTCCATCAGTTACATCTTTACCATGCTCATCTGTTCCAGAAAAGCACAAAACACATCACACTTTATATATAAAAAATGATAGTGGTTGAATGTTGATCTGTAAGACTAAAGGGTATCAGGAAGAGGAACTCACCCCGTTTTGAGTATTGCAGTGGCGTGTGCCAATGATGCATCCTGCTTCCTCAATCATCTTCAGGATAGTGCCACCATGAACATTACCAACAATGTTGGCATCATCAGGACGCATGATCCTGAAAGATTTATGAAAAATGTTTTTTAAAAACCTTTACATATCATTTCAGGCTTCATAGAGATTTATTTATTGATGTCCATTTTCAGTATTGACCAACATATATACTTTTAAATAAATTACTGTAACAATTCAAGTGCTCACAGATTTGATCTATTAAAAATATGAATATGACAATATTATTAAATTACATTACAGGCTTCAAGACTCGATTAATTCATACAGTATATGACTGCAAGCATTACTATAGTCGATAATTATATTTATATAAGTTCCCATCTCTATTGTCTAGCCGTATTGAAACTTTTTGCTGTTTACATCACTCATTTTCTATCTTTGTGCATTCCAAACAGTTTGTCAGTCAGGGAGGTGCAACATTTGATCCTATATATTTTATATATTCTTAAGAGGGATTATATATTTATAACTATTCTAAAAATGGACTGTCACATACAGTAGGAGGTGTATTGGTGTCATCATAAAAGACATAAGTTGGAAAAAAAGCATTCAAGTTCAAATGATGCAACAAATGACAACATACAGTGAAACAAAAACATCCACAACCAGTTTGGGAAGAAATTCTGCCAAGTCATATCATACCAAAACATACCCTATCATATTAAACTTCTTATAAACCTCCATGAACAAACTAAAGTTATGACAAGTTCACTTAATTGTTTTGTTGAACATAAAAATCCATGTCAAACACAATATTACAAACACACAAAGCTGAAAATCTGGAAGAACATGAGGGTGTCTATGTCTGGATTAATATGAAAAAGTGTGTGTTTAGAAGAGCATGATAATGTGTCTGTTAGTCAACTCTACCTGCTGAGCTCATAAAGAGAAGCCATGACTTAAAAGTTAGACGAGAGAGTCTTAAGAAGTTCCCAACACAACAGTGACTTTCAGCGATAGTAACATCCTTTCTTTCATTTCCTCCATCACATCAACTCATTCATGACATCATCTCCACACTGACTCAGACTCCACCCACAACCTTCATTCAAATTCTGTGCGTATTCAATCAATTCACTAGCAATGATACATTCACTGCAATTTTGTCCTGAATAGTATACAGTACAAGGCTCTAGAACACACTAGATGTTAACTAAAAGGAAAATAACTATTATATTAGTTCTAAACCTGTTACCCAAAATTGTTCAACTGCTAGTTAGGATTCAGTTGACTTGACTTGACTTGACTGTATTTTGACACTGTTGTAAAATAAACACGATGACACATTCTATAATTATGTGCAAAGCTACATTATTTAGCAACAGCAGACGGTCTACATTTACGCTAATACTAACAAGGATTCTCGGTACAACCTGATTTTTATTCATAATAATTACTAATAATTGTTTATTAAACATCTATGTCTTGTATCATATTGCTAATGCCTCCGTTGTATAAAAGTAATAAATACAAATCATTGCATTAAGTGTTTTTACCATGGGTAAAATGATTAAATGTTAAAGTATTATGTTTCAATAGCACTTGACAGACATGAAAAAAAGATCCAAAATAGACTTCTCAAGTAATGAAGTATTTTTCAAGTTCTTTACACGCATGAACAAATACTACCATGATGAAAAAATACTTTACAATTTAGAAAATGTCATTATTTTTGTTCGCATTAAAGTATAAAGGTGCTTAACTGTCATAAAAGTGTCACAATGCAAAAATAAAATAAAATAAAAATAAAGGTCTAACAATTGGCTTCCTTTTCTTTAGGAAAAATATTATTAATTTCTGATTTTGGGGATAGATGTGATTCGAATACATTCTTGACAGCAGACATGGAAAATGTAGTGAAAAGGACCCACTTTGAATCTTTTGCTTACTCCAATATTTAATGTGTTCATGGCATCTAAACAACCGGTACAGGATTTCCCAAAGTAACCACAAGAATGAGAAAGTTCAGATTTCTGTCGACTGATTAATCAAACCACAGTTTATCATTAACAGGAAAAATCTCTTGTTCCTTCACCCACTGATTACACTCAACTTTAACAGAAACGTTGCACTTTTGGATATTGAGAAATTGTACAAATGTAATGAAAAGTTTCAAAGTATCAAGGATTGAGTTATTTTGGTGTCATGCTGTTGTGTCTTTACTGTCAACTGTCTTAACTATATTGGTCACATCGCACTCAAAAACTTTTTTTTGTATTCTTCAGTTTGCATTGCTTTAGTTCACTAAAATAGCTCAAAAGAGACACAGTATATATAACATGTAATTTGGTTCAAGTTGTTTTTTCCCCCATCACTGATACTTTAATTGTGTCTTGCGAAACAAAAAGCACAACAGCAAATATCCTACCTTGGAATATGAGGATAATGACAAAAGCGTCTGATCTCTCTCAGAAACAAAATGCCAGGCTCAATAAAATGTAGCATATTGGCTTTTTTACACAGTAACAAAATGACCTGATTTGTTAAGCACTAACAAAATGGATCTAACCACACTAAGTGATTCACCCTGGCTGCTAAGTAAATTTGGTCACCTCTGAGTAAATGTGGTATCTGCGCAACATTTGCATGTGAATATAATGTGTTTGGTTATACTGACTATGTGTTATAGCATATAGCAAAAAGCAATGTGAAGGAAAATTAACTACATTATAATATAAACCATATGTCACACACACAATTATGATGAACTTAGTAATAATAAGGAAATATAAATTAAAATACATGTATTTAGGAACACAGGAACACAATACGGGGGGGGGGGGGGGGGGGGGTAAGGGTTGGTTTAACCGTTTGTTTAAGGGTTAGCAATTACTCACTCTCATGTTCCAAACCCGTAAGACTTTGGTTCATTTTCAGAACACAAATGAACGTATTTGTAATAAAATTTGAGAGATTTCTGTGCCTGCATTGACATTCCACGCAAGACACGATTGCTTTATATGATAAACAAATTGAATTTAGGCCTTTATTCACATACAAACTTTCATGAACGCACACATTAGGGGCCTCTATACCATGAAGGTGGTTAGACAGGTGTGTTTCAGTTTAGTTTGCGGCACCTATCCGGCACCATGCTCATCTTTTAGCAGCATACATCGCCATAGTAACTTGCGCTTTACGTCTAACCTGCTCCGAGGCAGGTTATGTTCTGGGTGGGAGATCTCAAACATAAATTGGACCAATCAGCTGTGAGCAAAGTGAAACGTCTGACACAATAGTCACTCCCCTAGTTTCTTTTGCTGCAAATTAAAGGTCACTAGGCCTACATAGTAAAAGATTTTTAAATACAAAATTGTCTGGCTTTTAGCGATGATTATTTATTATAATTTTAATTATTATATGAATTATGAATAATAAATTATGATTTATTATTTATATAACTATTATACCCCTTATCCATTACACAAGATCTATTTTAGTTTAATAATTATTAAACATTTTGTTTAAATGAACAAAATTATATATACAGATGTGTAATATAAATAAGATTTGGAATCGATAGATAAAGCTTTTAAAATGACTACATGTGAGCTTACATGTTCAAGTCTCTGTTAGGCCAGGGAAGGGCAACTTCGGTCCCGGAGGGCCACTGTCCTGCAGAGTTTATCTCCAGCCCTAATCAAACACCGAGCAAGCTAATCAGTGTCTTCCAGATTATGAATAAGCTACAGGCAGCTGAGTTTTTCTTATCAGGGTTGGAGCTAAACTCTGCTGTAGCTACTGGAGCCCTCCAGTGCCGAAGTTGCCCCCTCCCAGACCTATTGTCAACTATACAAACGAACTTGCACTAGCTACGTTTACATGGACACTTTTTCGTTCAATCTACATGGATACTTTTTCTTTCAATCGGAATGAAATCATTCTGATTGATGAATCCGAACATAGTAACATGAACGAAAATAAAGTGATCTGGTTGATGTGCGTGTTTATATGTCACAAGCTTCAAATCAGAAAAATTGTATCTTCATTTTAATCAATGTTTCATCAACAAATTAACTGTATTAATAAATAAGAAGCAAATATAGTAGACAATGTACCGGTAATTAGGACAAGGAGGCGCCGGCGCGTGAACTGGAGCGTCTCATAAATGAACCGAAACTCAGCGTATAAGATACTTGTCGCGAATACCTGAGAAGTATAGAACGATTGAAATGTTTACTTTTAAACCAAATAATTAAAAACTAAAAGAACTTGTCTGCTCTCTGCTTATGTAGGCTAATTCATATGAAGTGTGCATTTCTCTCTATAGGCGCGTTCACTACTGCGAAGGTGGCGAGTCTGCATCTCAACTTTATCTTTGCAGCCACAGACATAGAAAACTATGTTGAACAGAACACTGCCAGGCTAAGACAATGCATGCACTGAGACAAAAATGTATTTGCCCACATATCTAAATGTAGCGGAGACGGTGAATAACTCCAATTTCAAAAAACGGAGGAGTGTTCCTTTAAACTGTGTTGATCCTTTTATTCGTTCTTATTAGACACTGTAGATGAATACGTTTGCCTTGGTTGTTGTATGTATAATTTTGTATTCAATAAAAAAAATGTCTTGATCAGATGATGAAGGCGTCTGTTCAGGGCATCACCTCATGACCGTCGACTGTGAGTGACGTCACTTCCCAACACAAACACGCCCCATAGCATAACCCCACCCTCGACACTGATTGACAGGTTTCCGTGTAGGCATCGGAAATGCAAATACTAAGGGAATTGCGATTCCATTTGAGTTTTGGCTGGCTACATACGCGACACTGAGAAAGTGAAAAAGCAGACGTGGTAATTGAAATTGCTATTTAAATATGACAGGGCCAAAACTCGTAAGATATGGGAAACACAATTGCAAACGGACTTTGCTTTTCCATTTGAAATTTGCCAGTCAGTGTGCGTTCGCTTAAACGAAAATTTAAACGGTAATGCGCGATTTGCAATTGCGTTTGGATTATGTCACATTTATGCATCCACAAATTGAAAACACAATTGCAAATACAATTTGCAATTCCTTTTGAATAATGTCCGGAATATCATTCCATAAGAACCAAAGAGGTTCATGCTCGTGTTACGCAGCACGTTTGAGCATCCGTAAGAACCAATTACATTTGTATGCATCACTCAAGTGGGCTTGAGTTTCTGTTCATGTTTGCTGATCAATGTTTATATGCAAGTAAAAACCTAAATTCAATCTGTTCATCATATAAAGCGATTGTCTCTTAAGATATTTTGGACTTAACTGCTCTAGATAGTTGTATGGACTGTCAAAGGAGGTGTTGTGTAGAAGTCTGTATCCCCTGTTTCCTATGGACTGTCTAATCCTAAACATACCTGTAACATTCCTACTTAAACATATGGGGAACAGGGGGAACAGACTTCAATAAGAGAGGGACAGATTAACAAAAGTCTTATGGGTTTGGAATGACACGAGGGTGTCATTGAAGACCTATTTTTCAGTTTTGGGTGTACTTGCCCTTTAATGCACCAGTATACTGAAACATCTAGAAGTCTATAACAGGTTCTCGTCGTGAAATGCACAAGCAAAAACTAACAATAGAGGTACAAAACTTGCTTATTGCTAATGCACTCTGAAAGAAATATCAAAATTAATCAAAATTATCATTGAGTCTTTCTTTCTCCATATAAGCATACGGGAAAACATTGGTAGTTCAAATGATTTATCAAACTTTTCAACTTGCGAACTCAACCGGACAACTATTTTTTGAGTCAGATTTGACGGAAACGTGGAAAACGTTAAAAAGGATTAACTTACTGGTCAAAATATCTTCTATTCTAAATATCTTTACAATTATACTATGCGAAACTTAACAATTCAATGACTATTAAAGTATCAGTGTCATTGTTACTGTCCAAGACCAGACCACTGCTGCAACACTACTGTGTTGTTGTCACATGATACCTGTTCATTTTCTCAGCGTTGATCAGGATTAACCAATCACAGTAGTTTGGATTAATTAAAATTGTGTTATAGAGATTACAAACGCGGATTTTCATCTGTAAATCAGGTTTGCAATAAACAGAATTATCCGATTATACGTTTTAGCATTAGCATGTTTCCAGTAACTTATGATAAAAAATAAAAAAAAAATACAAACAAACCTCGATGTAGAATTCGGCTTTCTGGCCCCCCAGTTCAGTTTCCATAGGTGCTGGAGTTGTTTGTGTCGCATAGTACCATTAGATAGTAACATGTAGATTAGCAAATTCGCGCAAACTGCCGCTTATGCGACCGTGACAAGTGACAACAAATACCGACATCGTCAAAATCTCATAAAATGTGCACATGATAGTTGCAGGTTATACCACTTACAAGCACGAGAGGGCAGTCGCGCTTGAGCATCGAATGACAACAAGAAGTAGTAGCCTCTCTGACTGTCACCGCGCTATCGGCTATCCACAGACATGCTTTTTAAACATTTAATCCTGATTACTGAAACAAAGGGATAAACACACGAGCGCCAACATTTATGCTATGAAAATATCACGCATAACAGCCCTTTCGATTTAATTTTTACTTTATTTACCAGTTTATTTGATGATCCGCTTCTCTAAAACTATCATCATAGCTTATAATCTAATAGGCTACACGCTATTTAAATCCCGTATATCTCTTGAATATAAATTTTCTTTCTTGACCACCTAGATAACCTTGCTTCAGTCAGGGCTCTACGTCAGCATCACTATTGAGGTCATCACATGCGACATACGATGTGCCGGGCATGAAAGGTGTGAGAGAGAAAAAAGCTCCAGCATCCGAAACCTGTTTTCAGTCATATGCAATAAACAAAAGAAACGTCCTCGTATTTCGTTCTCTGTAAAACGTGTTAGTGATCTCCGAAAAGGATCTTATTCTATTTGTGGAGCAGGCGGATTATTGGGCCGCTTTATCGGACGTAAAATTGAGATCCATTCATTGATCCACTAAAGGTTAGAGCTACATAAAAGCGTCTTACCTGCATATCTGGATGGATGATGTCGCTTGTGCATTTGAAATAGACATTATATGAGCTTGCGTCGAGGCTCGTCTTTAACCCCGGTTCCGTGTGTCGTAATGAAATAGACTGAGTCAGGCGGAGCGAGAGCTGCAGGTTTGAAGGGTAAATCGATTAGCCAGGCTTCTTCCACTGCAGTGGTAGCCTATAAGACATGATAAAAATCAAACTGTTGATCATTTAGCTTAAGTACGGGGCGCGAATCGTTCATCGATTCATAAACTGTTTTAGAAAGTTTGCTTTCGTTTATTAGCGGAAGTAGGTTACACATGTGGCGATAGATAGCCTATTTTAAACTGACCCTTTGTTGTTCTATAAAGCAAAGAAAAGTTTTTATATTAAAAAAATATGAACCGTTTATACATTCTGGACTTTAGGTTTACCAACATGTTAATTTTTGAGTATCAATAGTAAATGTTTCACACAAACTCGTTTTTTTTTTTTTTTCACAGTTGAACTAAACCACCGAAAGGTGGCAGCAGAGACCAGGTTTTCCTGCAAGCGTTCATAAAGAGGACGCTGTCAAGCAGCTGTCACTGCTTGTTTGCATTTATTTATTGCAAAATAATGCGTCTCTATAGCACGCTTTGTATTTATCGTGCGATTTCTACGCGAATGAGTTTTTACGTGCATAGGATACGCACTGTGAACCCCTTGGGTAGGATTAGTGGTGTGGGGTACGCCATGTGGGGTACGTATGCATGTGCGTATCATATGCAAGCGAAAACTGCGTATCCTATGCACGTAAATATTTATTTTCGCGTATTTAACTGCACGAAATACAATGCGTGCTAGAGACTCATTTCATGATCAGGGCAGGCTGATTTAGAAGACGCTTTTTTGTGCTTCATGGTTCATTCAAAGTATAAGCATAGGCCTATGGGTTTATCAGTATGTGATCATACGCATTGTCTTCATTTGCGCGCACAAATCATTGTTATTTTTCATAGTGAGTCCATGCTTTTCCTTTGTGGACTAGCTCTGTTTGTGCTCTTAAACCCATTTTTATTTTACTTTAGCCATTTGTTCAGAAAGAATGATGCAAGGGAAGCTGTGTATGCCGCAATTTTTATTATAAAGTGTATAGCACAACACATAAATGTATAAACAAGTAGTCTAAATACATAGCACATCCCCCAAAAAAGAGATTTCAGTGAACAACACACTGTGCTTACAATGAAATAATCCGCACCAACTCAGGATACTGAAGTGTGAGGTGCAAATCTTTTACCATAAATAACCCTCGGGGTTTTACAAGGCGTTTTCAAGAGCCACCGACGATTTAACCCGCAATGGGGAATAAATCTATAACCACGTTATGTACAGGTCACGCGCAGGATCTGTATGAAAACAAAACTATTTGAACGGGTCTGTTCCATTACTATACACTGGACTGGGGGAAAAAACAAGTATACAATACTTATATGTTATTTGATGACTCGTATTCATCATCAAGTAGCCTACATTTTAAAAGAGACATAGGTTGCAGATATGTACAATTCTGAAAGGCTTGTATTATAAGATCATAACAGTCATTTGTATGGTAGCCTAGATCTACCAAGGTCTCCAGACTTCGGCATCGGTTATCAGTGGCACAGGCTGTTGACTGAGAATATCAGCGTTGTAGCGTTTTTCGGGGTTTTCGATTCTTGAGCTGCTAGATTTCAAATTCAGAAGTTTTTGCTGGATTTGTGACATCATTTTGGAGCTCTGTGCACAGCAGTTCTGGCAGGCTGGTGTCTTGGGCATCGTCGAACGCTGGATGAACTCATTGACGCGATGGCGCGTTTCTGTGTCGAGGTTGGTTTGCGGTATGCGAGCTGAAACGCGCTGTATGCAGGTTGTGTACCCCTCTTTAAAACTAACGGCACCATCTGTAAGCAAACAATAAATAGGTATACAGTTAAGTTTACTTTGAAACTATTTTATATCAGAATGACATAATATGAATTGTAATGGAAAGGATAGCCAATCTGAAGAAAACTGACCTTTAGACGGAGTGGATTGAATATCAGTCAGGAATCGAACGGTCATCTCCAAAATATCAGCTTTCTCCAGTTTAGAATAACGACAATTCTGCAAACAGAGAACAGGCAACGGTAAGAAAAAAACGTAACACATCAGCACTTCACGTTGAAGACAGACTATCCAAATATAATGTGTTTAGCATATGCGTAAATAAAACTTACATCTTTGCCTGTGAGCGGGAGAATGAGCGCTTTTAATCGGTCGAGGCTCTCGTTGATGCGCGCTCGTCGTTTCTTTTCCAGTAATGGTTTTAAGGTTTTTCTCAGTTCGTTTGCCTCCTTTCTCATGGCCACGGTGCGGCCATGAGCAGATACAGCAGTGGCGTTGGGAGTCATGTTGAGGTTGCTGTGGGGAAGATCGTATGCTGGATCGAGGACCCGCGCGGGGTTTATATTCCTGACCGGCGCGTCATGGGAACGCCCCCACGCCTCAGACAACTCCTCTGGTCAAAATAACTTTAGACTGTTGAACAAAGGGACGCGTCTGTAGCGTTTATACATTATAGTCCACTCTTAATCTCAGTTTGAAAATCTATAAACCAACATATATTGGTTTATATTCGATATAGCCTGCTGTAATTAAATTATTGCTCGTTCACCCATCATGTTATATTTAGACTGAGACATTTGACATGTTTGCGATTATAGGCTATATTTAAACTACCTTAGTTTAGCCTATTTATATTTATTATTTGACTAATTTACCCAATCTTTCAACATATGTTAATGCGTCTTTACGCGTCTTTTTCACTGTTGAACGGAATAAAAGCCTGAAACTGTTTAGGAACAATTTATATATATTATTTAACGTTATATCTTATTGACAATACTTTTCTATTGTTCTTTCAAATAGATGCTTGCGAAGAAAACATGTTAATGAGAAGTAGAGGGAAGCTGGTGACGCGTAAGGACACGGGATTGGGATCCAGTTTAGGGCGGGATAAGCATTCATAATTTAAATAAAACAGACAGATTCCCAAGCCACGCCGTTTTAAAGTAACATCTGTTTGTAAATTGTGATAAACAATAGCTTCTCTCTCTCTCTCTCTCTCTCTCTCTCTCTCTCTCTCTCTCTCTCTCTCTCTCTCTCTCTCTCTTATGATGACGTGGGTCTTACACCTGTAGCTATACCGCTGGCGTTCATAGGGAGGGGTTGAGCGCACGTGTCCCCCAGCAGACCGCTAAGTTGCCATGCAAACCAATATGTGATCACTACATTCAACAAACATTGATTTAGCTTATAGTGCTTGTATTCAAGTATATAATCCACGTTCATGTGTTTGTTTTAAATGATAGGACGTGGACTATGCAAAAAGCAATGTTTGCTTACGCACGCCTGTTGTATGTCATACTTTCCTTTAGACTAGGTTTATCTGCATGAAAACCAAAAAGACGTTTAACCCATGATCGGGCTGTCAAATATTTTCAGCTAGGGGACCTTGGAGCCCCATGGGATCCACGCGTCCTGCACGCGTCATGTAGAGGTCTCCAGATGGCCTCCCCTCAACCAACTCCCCTTTTAATGATGGTGTAACTTGTGCCCCTCATCTTTCTAAAGTTCTAGTCTTTCGTTGTTTTCTAAAAGCATTTTTGGCGTCGTTGGCCCATCTGCATGCGCCACGTCAATGGTTTTGGATTACAAATGATCTAACAAAAGAGAAGCGTTATTCGTTTATTTTGCGCGCAGACATGTCGCTGTTTTTTTCCATATCCATTTCGGTGAATATGAAAAGCGCCATTCATATGCTATTTTTCTGCTTGAGACGCGCCTTGTAGCATAATTTATACCAGATATAGCCATTTTATTATATTCAAACTGATGCAGAACGTGTTCAAAATACGACTAGGCTATTAAAGGGAAAAAAAGAAACGGGGGCTGCGAAACCTACCTATGTCAACAGATTTAATCTTATTTAAGCTTGTGATATGCAATTTCAGTAGTGTGACATTTGTTTTATTTTAGTTATTGTTTCATTCTTTTTACACATGTAGGTAAGCTATGCGTTTGTAATAATAAAATGAACACAAGGGAGCGTCAGAGTTGCGATGTCTCTTTTGGTAATCAGTAAGTGACCTGCACGCGCCCCGTTCCCCCAAGGGTCCTTTAGGGAGCGTGTCAGCCAATGTTTCACTTAAGATGCGTTCAGTTACAACTCTTTTTGTTCCTTTTTTTGTATTTTAGCGTGGGTGCCCCATCTGTGGCATCATAGCGTACACTCACATAGAGACCTTTTGTCTAAACTCAATCCAGTACGTGGGAACAAGGTAGTTTTAAGGAGCAAAATCCAGTAAGATGAGCTGCACAAGCTGCACAAAACCCCATGTCGAAAACCATTTGAATATACGAGTGGGGGAGGTTATAATGACAGTTAACGGTATTTAGCATGTTAAGACACTCTTCTTATTTGTTACTTGGTCTGTCTGTGTCAGATCGTCTGCCATAGATCTGAAGATAAATGCTAACTAAAATAGTAGTATGTTGCCTTATTCAGAAGAATATCTAGTACATAATGCTGTTAACATTTGAATGCTGCTTTTATATTGAAAAATATGTTTAAGATACTCATTAGAAGTTGGTTATGTGGTTGTGCTCTATTTCAATTCAACATAGTCTTTTTACAATGTCATACTAATCATATACTCGTTCTTTAGGGACACATTTATGTATGTGGACAACCTCTTCTGATAAATGGTTTTCAGTATTTAGTTTTTCTTTTAAGGACAAATCTTAATGCTATACCCAACACGCTCTCGCTCCCAACAAGCGTGTGACGAGTTGCGAGTGAGAATGTTGCAACATCATAGAACGACATTATAGAGAATTGTGATTTTTCAACTTTCAGTCTGCTTCAAACCTGTTAAAACAAGTTTCAGAGAGTGCATAATTCGGTAACACTTTATTTTACAGATGTCATTGTTACATATGTTGCAGTTAATATGGAAATAACTGTAAATTATGCATCCAACATCCAACTAACCCCAAACCAAACCCTAACCCTATTAGTACATGTAGTTACATAATATTACTCAGTACTTAAATATATAATTACAGTGTAACAAAGACATACGGTGTCCGTGATACAGAGTAATTACTTAATTAATTACTTAGTAGTAGACATTGTAATAACATGTAACAAAATGTAATTAACGTGTAACTAAGTTATGGAACAACCTGTACTTGCAGATTGTAATTACACTCATGTAATAGGCAGCTACTGTTACACATATGTAACAGGCCGAGTCGGTTACATACGTGTTACCGACTTGGTACAATGTAATTATATAAGTACTTTTTACTACTCAATGTAACAAGTACTTAAATATGTTATGAAAAAAGCCTACAGTTACACATGGTCATTTTGTACCTTCTAAAATACTTTTCCAATTTTAGGTCAATCAGTAAGATTTTATGTTGATTTGTAAATTTGTCCATAGTCGTGCAATGGGTATTCTGGATGTATAAGGGATTAGGTGGGGTGGGGAGGGGGGTGGTGGGTGGATGTCAACTTAAAAGGTTTCTTAAGTAGGCAACAAAGACAAATTAACTGAGACAAACCTTTGTAAAAAAAAAAAATCATATTGTGGAGGTTTAAATTACTGGGGTCAAATTGACCCCAGTAGGTAAAAAATGTTATCAGATTTGAGGGTAACAGGAGGGTTAAGTGTACTTCATGTGTATAAGGTATGTAGATACACATGTAGTACACTTAAGTACAATCTTGATACACTTTATTTTACGTAGCTTATCCCTGTGTAATATTATGTAATTGCAATGTAATTAGGAAGCTACCGCATGCATTTAAGCTGTGAACGAGGTAGTTAGGCCTAATTCAAACTAAAGTACATATGGATAAGGTATGTAGATACACATGTAGTACACTTAAGTACAATCTTGATACACTTTATTTTACATAGCTTATCCCTGTGTAATATTATCTAATTGCAATGTAATTAGGAAGCTACCGCATGCATTTAAGCTGTGAACGAGGGAGTTAGGCCTAATTCAAACCAAAGTACATATGGATACGGTTTGTAGATACACATGAATTACACTCAAGTACAATCTTGATTCACTTTATTTTATGTAGCTTATACCTGTGTAATATTTTGTAAATTGAATTAAGAAGCTACTGCATGTATTTAAGCTGTAAACTAGAGGGTTAATTCAGATGGATAAGGTATGTAGAAACACATGAAGTGCACTTAAGTACAACCTTGATACACTTTATTTTAGAAGGTACAAAATGACCATGTGTACCTGCAGGCTTTTTACCTTAGTAACATATTTAAGTACTTGTTACATTGTACCAAGTCGGTAACACGTATGTAACCGACTCGGCCTGTTACATATGTGTAACAGTAGCTGCCTATTACATGAATGTAATTACAATCTGTAAGTACAGGCTGTTCCATAACTTAGTTACATGTTAATTACATTTTGTTACATGTTATTACAATGTATACTACTAAGTAATTAATTAAGTAATTACACTGTATCACGGACACCGTAAAATAAAGTGTTACCAAATAGGGTGTAACACATAATTCTTTATAATGACTGTATTTATAGTATTACGAAAATATTAAGATTTTTTTCACAGCAATTGCTGGAATAGCCAAATCTGTTCATTAGAAGGGGGTGTCCACATATCAATTTACAGTAAATACTGTCAGCTGTGGTTGCCAGAAATTCATTATAAAAATTGGTGACAATGTTTGAATTATGGTATGGCTTATTAATGTATATTTTACAACCATCTATTTCATTGAGTGATATATTGTTAATACAAATATACTTAAACTAAAATCTGCTTTTTACCCTAAAATGTCCTGTTAGCCACCAAAAAGGCAGGTTGTACAACAGAAAGTCACATCAGAGTCCATAGACTTCAGAGTAACATAACACAAACATAACACAAAACATTACTGATTACATAATGAGAAGAAGCAAAATAATTTATATACAAAATCATGTCTGATATCGTGTCACACAGGAGCTCCTGGAAATGCCCTTTTCCTATTTTTCACCATAAATTATATAATTCATATAGTTTTACTTGTACAAAAACTATGAATTTAACAGTATTTTACAGTAAAATTATAGGCTATAATGCGATGGTTAACCATTTGCAGTTTTTCACTAAAGTAACTTGCAATAACAAACAATGTGATCTGAACACTTTGTAATTGTTGTAAACATGTACGTTTTCATTCATTTCATACAAATTACAAATCATAGGCATCATTTTCAATATTTTCACAATTTACAGTAGTTCACACAGCCAACCAAGACTTTTATATATCAGGGAAAACAATTGCAGCTCTTTTTGTTGGTTTTATACAAATCACAAACATTCATGTAACATTTGTCCAAACACATCAACAAACAAAACTTTCAAGTGCACATGGAATGATGATGAGAAGGAGAGGTTGAGTTGAACAGGTTGAAAGAGAAAGAGAAGAGGAAAGAGTGTAAGATGAGGAGAGGGCATGGAAGAATACAAGGGGGAGAAGAGATGAGGATAGAGTGGAAGGCATTGTGCAAAGAGCACAAGGAGAAACTGTAAGAAGACATGGACAGAGAGGAAGGGGACAGCAGGATGGAAGAGGAGGGAAACAGAAGGTACAGACAAGATTTTTATTGAAATGAGTCATCCTAAAGGACCATGATCATTTAAATGACCAAATCAAGTCATTTCCTTGAGAGAAGCTGGAAACAGATCCAATGTTACTATGGCTTTCCGATTAGATGTATGAGTATCTTGTGGAAGGATCATTGAAAACCAATAAGTATCACCATATTTTGCCCGGATCTATCAAGACTGCATTGGCTGCCTATTAAGCATTATATACTATTTAAAATCTTGCTGATTACATATAAAGCCCTGAATGTTTTAGCTCCTCAGTTCTTGGTCAAGCTCTAGTCCGTGACGGACGGACTAGTTCACTGTGACGGTACAGTTCATTGTGGCCTGAGAATTCTGGATAGTTGATAATACCTAGAGTATTAAAATCACCTGCAGGTAGCAGACCTTTTACTATTTAGCTCCCAGACTATTTAGTGTTGTCCATGGATATTAAAATCACCAACAATTAGGACTTTATCAGCAGCCAGTACTAACTCTGATAGAAACTCTGATCAGCAAATTCTTTGATAAAATCTGTATGGTGCCTTGGTGACCTATCCAGCAGCCAGCACAAATGTCAAACGGGATTTATCACTTATGCTATAACGTTACAGAATGGACCATCTCTTTTCAACAGGTCAGGTCTGCCCCAAAAACTTTTTCAATTGTCTATGAACCCTATATTATTTTGCGGACACCACTTAGACAGCCAGCCAGATATCTCATCACTCCTTTGAACAGGAAGGGGGCCAGAGCAAATTACAGTGCCTGACATCGTACTTGCAAATTCACACACCTCTTTAATGTTAATTTTAGTGATCTCTGACTGGCGAAGTCGAACATCATTAGTGCCAACGTGAATAATAATCTTAGAGAATTTTCGATTAACATTAGCCAGGACTTTTAAATTTGCTTTGATGTCAGGCGCTTTGGCTGACCCGGCAAACATGTGACTATGGTGGCTGGTGTCTCTATTTTCACGTACCGTGTAATGTAATCGCCAATAACTAGGGCACTTTCAACAGGATTCTCAGTGGGTGCTTCACTGAGTGGAGAGAACCTGTTTATTGTTGTTATCGGAACGGAAGAGCGGTGTTTTGTCCGTCTCACGGTCACCCAGTTGCCCTGCTGCACGGGCTCTACAACCGGAACCGAACAATGTACAGAGTTCACTAAGCTAGTCGCATCCAAAGCAGGATCCGAAGCCCTTGCATTCTTACTATCCTCGATTAAAGTTCGGATGCGTGTCTCTAGTTCTGAAATCTTCTCTGTCACAATAATAGGAGAAGACATGCCTCACCAACGCTATCTCACAACCAATTCGTACGAATTTGTATGAGTGAGTAAAAGATGGCTAATTCGTACGAATTTGTACGACCTCACTCGTACGAATTCGTTCAATTTGTCTAAACCCACGTGATGGGTAGGTTTAGGGGAGGGGTCAGGGGTAGGTCATTCGTACGAATTCCCACAAATTGGGCAACTCGTAAAATATGTAAGATTTAGCAAAATTGTACAAATTCATATGAGTGAAGTCGTATGAATTCGTACGAATTAGCCACCTCGTAAAATTTGTACGAATTGACGACTCACCGTGTTTGTTGACTGATCCTACTCACCACAGTTTTTTGATGGACTCGAAAAGGCGCTAGCGCGCAAGAGAAAAAAAGACAGCAAACACAAATGGCAGATTAACAGGCTAGCGGAAGGCTACCGCGTTTTGCGAGCGATAGTGATTTAGATTAATGCTAGTGAAGTCAGATCTGTGACAGACAAAATTAGATGATATCAGATATCTGGTTGATGAGTACGATATATTTAGCGATATAAACAACAAGGAATGATAGTAATAATAATAATAATAATAATACATTTTATTTATAACGCACTTTTCATCAGAGGATCTCAAAGTGCTACAGGTTAAAAATTAAAAATAAAAGATAAAAAAAACATCTAAAGGGGACCAAAAGCTTTGCTAAAAAGAAATGTCTTAAGGCCTTTTTTAAAACATACAGTGGATTGAGGTGCCCTCAAGTTAGTTTTGGGGCAGCAGCACAAAAGGCCCTATCTCCCATAGTCCTGAGTCTGGTTCTGGGTATGTGGAGGAGGTTTGAGTGAGTGGAACGTAGGGAACGGGATGTGTTTTGTGGATTGATAAGTTCTTTGAGGTAGGAGGGGGCATGTCCATGGATGCATTGATGTGTGAGGAGGGAAACCTTGTACTCAATCCTTGTGGAGATGGGAAGCCAGTGGAGTGAGTGGAGAATGGGGGTAATGTGCTCATGTTTCCGCACTCTCATCAGGATCCTAGCTGCAGAGTTTTGGATGTACTGAAGCCTCTGCAGACTCTTTCCAGGAATCCCAATGAGAATTGCGTTGCAGTAGTCCAGTCTAGATGAGATAAAGGCATGAACCAGCTTTTCAGCATCTGAGAAGGAGAGAATGGGGCGGAGTTTGGAGATGTTACGGAGGTGGTAGAAAGAGGTCTTGCATAGGTGATTTATATGGGCTTCAAAAGTGAGTTGTGCGTCAATTTTTACACCAAGATTTGTAACTATTGATGAGAGGGGGATGTTGGTGCCAGAGAAGGTGATGCTGGTTATGGATGGTGATTTGGTCTGGTGAGGAGTGCCGACCAGTATGGCTTCGGTTTTGGAGCTATTTAATTTAAGAAAATTTTGCTCCATCCATTCCTTTATCTCCTCCAGACAGGCGGAGAGTTTTGATGAAGATGACTGTGAGGGTGGGGTTGCAGCTGTGGCATTTACATAGAGCTGTGTGTCATCTGCATAGCAGTGGAATGAAATTTTGTGATGGCTTATGATTTGGCCAAGGGGGGTGAGGTAGAGGATGAAGAGGATGGGGCCAAGGACTGACCCCTGAGGGACACTGCAAGTAACTGTGTGTTGATTTGATTTGGATTTGCCCAGGGAAATGTATTCTGTCCGGTTTGTGAGGTATGATCTGAACCAACTGAGGGCAGTGTCATTTAGTCCAGTAGTGAGGTGGAGCCGGTTTAAAAGAATGCCATGGTCGACAGTATCAAATGCAGCAGAAAGGTCCAGGAGGATGAGGAGGGAGGGAAAACCAGCATCGGATGATATGAGGAGGTCGTTTGTGACTCTGACGAGGGCAGTCTCAGTGCTGTGAGCAGAGCGGAAACCTGACTGGAATTTTTCAAAGAGGTTGTTTTGTTTGAGATGGTCCTGAAGGTGAGTGGAAACTGCTTTCTCAAGTACTTTTGATAAGAAGGGGAGATTGGAAATGGGCCTATAGTTTGATAGGACTTCCGGATCAAGAGTGGGTTTTTTGAGCAAAGGTGTGATAATGGCATTTTTTAAGGCAGGGGGAACGTGACCAGTTTGGAGGGAATGATTTATGGCAGTGGTGATCAGGGGACTTAGAACAGTGGTATGGGTTTTTACCAGGGAGGTTGGGAGAGGGTCCAAGGGACAGGTGGAGGATTTCATCTTCCTGATGATGTTCTGCACCTCTTCTAATGAAACCTCAGGAAAGCAGTTTAGTGGTTGGGCCATGGTAAATGTTGGGGAAGCAGTTTGGGAGGGAGGACCAGAAAGGGCAGAGCGAATATGTGTAATTTTTGATGTGAAAAAATCCATGAATTTATTGCACTGCTCTTCTGTACTGGCAGTAAGTGGTGGAGATTTTGGTTTGAGAAGGTGGTTTAGAGTGGAAAAAAGCTGCTTGGAGTTTCCAGGGTTGTTCCTGATGGCATCAGAGTAAAACTGTGACCTTGCCTCTGAGAGGGACTGTGCATATTTTTGTTGTTGCTCCCGGTAAATTTGTTTATGGACAGTGAGGCCAGAGGCTCTGAAACGGCGCTCAAGGACCCGCCCTGCTGCCTTCATCCTACGAAGCCCATCTGTGAACCATGGTGCTGAGCGGGTGAAGGTGACTGTTCTTGTTTTGACAGGGGCATGAAGGTCCAGGAGACTGCTCAGATGGCTGTTATAGTAGTCCACTGCTTCGTCGGCTGACGAAAATTGTGTGGAAAGATGCTGAAAGTCTGCTGCAAAGAGTTCTGGATTTATATTTTTTAGGTTTCTGAAACAGATATTCCGCTTAGGCTTGGAGAGGCTGGATGGGTATAGCAGATCCATAGAAATGGCCTTATGATCAGACACACCTAGTTCATACACCTGCAAGTTGGTGAGAGAGGCAGAGTTTGTAATGACCAGGTCCAACGTATGCCCCCTGGTGTGTGTGGGGACACCAACTAGTTGTTTTAAGTTAAAGCAGTCCAGTTGTTGAAGAAATTCAGCTGCAAAACGGCAGGAGGGGGTATCAACGTGGATGTTCATATCACCTAAAATTATAACATCGGCGGAGGATGTGCAGAAAGTTGTGAGGAGATTTGACATCTCAGTAATAAATGATGGGTTTGGTTTTGGTGGTCGGTAGATGAGGAGGAAAAGCACAGGGGAAGGGGACTTACATTTAAATGCAAGGCATTCGAATGAAGACAGTTCAGGTAATGGTTGCAGAGACAGCTCCAGATCACTGCGATGGATGACTGACAGGCCGCCACCGCGCCCTGTACTGCGAGCTTTCTGGAGGTAACTATATCCTTGGGGACAGCTCTCATTTAAAGAAGAAAAGGTATTTGGTTTGTGCCAGGTCTCTGTAATGCACATATAATCCAGACATTTATCCAGAATATGGTCATAAATGAAACACGATTTGTTTGTAATAGACTGTACATTTAAAAGTTCGATTTTGCTACTTGATGATGCAACAAATCTTTGCACTGGCCGTAGCAGACTGGAGTCCACTCCACGTTTCCCATTCAGCTCACTGAGTGGTGTTGCCATGGAGACATCCAAACTACTTATCCGGTAAGAGACAGCGCTCAGATGACGTATGCGTGAAGCGACAGTTCGCGTTGCTGACCAAAGTGCCGGGATGGTTGTCTGTGAACAGACAAACTTTCTGCGGGAACTTCTATGGATATAGCGCGGACGGCGGAGAAGTCCTAATTGTTTAATCACTGCATTGCTTGGTGGAGTGAAAAAGCTGTTGAGATTTATCAGCTGGTTGACGGAATAACTCAACATAGTGGTGGTGTCGGTGGCTGCGTTTTCAACTCTGCAGCAGCGCCGATGGGTGGTATCAGGCATCCCAGATACACTTCACGATGGCATGGACAAGCTGAGTCCAGGGGGAGACTTTTCAGACCGCGGTAGCAGCGGCGATGATCAATTCCAAGGGGTCACTGAGCAGGTGTTTTTGCTAGCGGCAACAGGTAAGCCACCGCTAGACTCGAAAGCTAACGTTACCTGATAGCTAGACGGTAAACAATATTTAAAAAAGGACCGCTGGTCGGTGGCACGGATAGTAAAAAGTTAAAAATAAAAATAAAAACTTAAAAAGCTTAATTTTTGGCGTGACTGGAGAAGCGGCGAACAGACAGCGCCAGCGTCCTCTCCGATAATCCAGGATACTTTTTTTTGACCAATGCATTACCTGCACTGGCTGCTGTAGATGCCGCTACGAGGCATTGTTGGAGATGCCGCTACGAGGCATTGTAGTAAATAGAGATTCAAAACGGAAAGCTATACGGAGCTTAAAGACGCAAACCACACGGCAGCAAGACAGTGAGGCAGACAATCAATCCGATAATTATATTATACAATGGTACATCTGCTGGCAAACCATTAGGCAGTAAAGGCTTAAGAGTCTATTTAAAAGAAATTGTTGTGGTGGGGAGTTTGCTCAAACTATAGCAGCGATACAGTGAATAGTTGTTCTAAAAAATGGTGCCGCCCGCGGGGCTATTTCAAAGGCCAGTGAAAGCATACTGTCAGTTAAGCCCTATTCAGACGGTTATTGTTTCTCATGGGGTCGTACGGTATTTTCAACATTTACAGGGGTTAGTCTGTGATTTTTATTGCCGCCCGAATCCAGAATGTCAGAGTTTTTCTCCCACCACCCGCGTAAAAATCCCCGGCCAAATTACTTACTGTTTTACTAAAAAATAAAGGCGAAAGAAGAAAGCAGGTAAACAGTTGTAATGGGCCGTTATTGTGGCAGCAATATATGATACAATTTTAAAATATGTAGGCTAGGCTATTATAGTTTGGAATTACACAAAAAAATATCCTATTAATCTTAATAAATACAATTTCCACTATTTCTGAAGTGCTTCTTTTATAAAGAACACCGCTTTCTCACATTACACAGTGAAACAGCCCCTACATGAGTGAATAATTGATTCTCGAGCCATCGATATCAACAAATTCCAGTAGCACCTCATTGCAGTACACGAGATCCAGGGGGCGGAGTTGGATCCAGATCTAAGGGGTGGAGATGGGTAGGATTAGGGGTGGGGTTAGGGATCAGGAGGTGGAGATGGGTAGGATTAGGGGTGGGGTTAGGGATCAGGGGGCAGAGATTTAGGGGTGGGGTTAGGGATCAGGGGGTGGAGATGGGTAGGATTAGGGATCAGGGGGCAGAGATGGGTTGGTTTAGGTATATGTAAGGTGGGAGGAGTTGGATCTGGATCCAACTCCTCCCCCTGGATTTCGTGTTCTGCAGTGAGGACCATCTCACAAATTCAGCACCATCGCCACAAACAGCACCTGTTAACGTTGCATGTAAGAAGGTATATCTTAAGGAACATCCTAAGGTATAGTTCAGGTAACACACAAATGGTATACCTTTAGTTAAGTTATATCTTTAGAGTCTTCGTAGACAACATTATCGGGAAATCCAGCCCAGGTCTGACCTAAATTTGTCCAATGAAACCATGTAATTCGGTGGACACCACAGGGCTGCTATCTCGTCAGAACGTTAAGGAGAGAGGGGGCCAGAGCAGTTTATGTATCGTACTTGCGAGTTCACACACCTAGGCTATTTAATATTGTTTTTTAGTTAACGCTGACTGACGAAGTCAGACATCATTAGCACGGATAACAATCCATTAATGTTAAGCCTCCCTCAGGGAGGGGGCACAACAAAGGAACCGAACAATTTACAGGGCTCGTTAAACACCAAAATCGTATCTAAAGATGAGTGTCTCTAATCCTTAAATATTCTCTGTCAGCCTAACCATTTCCCTGCATTCATCACATAAGAATCCCACGCTGCTGACAGAGAAGGCTGCACTTAACATGTGGCAAGCAGTGCAAAAGCAAAGAAGATGCCATGATTCATCATGTTTGATGATTGATTCCGACTTACCACAGTTGTTTGATGGACTCATGAGAGAAAGAGAGAAAAGAGATGGTAAGCACACTTACTTACTAAGCACACACAACAAGTTAACAGGCTAGCGAAATGCTAACTTGTTTTGCTAGGGATAGCGTTTTACATTAAAAGCTACAGGTGTCATATTAATGTGTAAGATAATATGAGATAAATGGCAATGATTACGTTATATTTAGCAGTTTAAAGACAAAGAGTGATAGTAAGATAGAGATTCAAAAACAACGTTACACAGAGCAACAATAGCAAAACACTCAGCAGCGAGGCAGATTGGAAACGCAATTCACCCATTTCAACAGGGAGTTTAGCTTTTGTTTTTCACCTCTTCCCAAAGATAATCAGGAGTCACAATGGGTTATAGCCTTAAAATTAAATAGTTGGCACATACCATTTCTTTAGTTGCTCTTGCCGTGATTTGAAAGGAATATAGCTTCAGTTCTTTAGAATTCATAAAAATGTAAACAAAAAGAAGTCAAAATATGAAAAGGCGAAGTTGTTCACTCACAATGCCAGATGGCTTGTAGGCTCCTATATGTTACTTTAAAGGACTGACCATGTGCTGAAGATTGGTTTCAGTTTTTACAAGCCTAAAATTGCGAACTCCATGGTGCCAATTTCTGACTTCTGGCCTGAATCATAATCATACACTGTTCATTCATTGGCCAGAGAAGAACTGGGCCTGGTTTCTCCCAAGGTTTTTCTCCATTATGTCACCTGATGGAGTTTTGGTTCCTTGCCACTGTTGCCTTTGGCTTTTGGCTTGCTTAGTTGGGGACACTTAATATTCCACAATATTATTGATCTTCCTGCATTGACACCATTATGAGAACTGAACTGAACTGGATGATGACATCACTGTTTTCTTCAGAGCGGCTATATGTATATATATATATATATGTATATATATATATATATATATATATATATATACATACATACATATAAATTAACTAAATTAATAACTTTTTTACAACAAAAATGAACCATCACTGAACTTAATTAAACTAGACTATGACGTTATTTTCTTCTATTTCTGCTGTACAGATGAAACCAACTCTGTTGCATTATTTTCCTGTTATCATTGTAAAGCTGCTTTGAAACAATCTGTATTGGGAAAAAATCACTAATTAAATAAAGGTGACGTGACCAATTTCAGGAGCAATTTCAATTTACAAAGAGAGAGAGTATTCATTTTCAAAAGTGTTTTTTTTTTTTAGATTAGTGCATAATTTAATGATGATTTATATTCCTTTATTTAGTTCCTCACATTAATTATTTAGTTCCTCACATTAATTCAATGATTTCTACATGTATAAAGGGATGGTGAATGTTTGTCTAAATTATTAATTTATGCTTTAATTCTTTTGATAATTCAAAATAATTAGCTTTTACATATTATTTGTTCTCAATTTTTTTCTCAAATCTTTTTCAAAAACATGATTTTTTTTTTATCTTAAGCATGTAGGATAAACTTTGTTCCATGTTTTTGAGTACTGGTAGGTTGTGCGATGTAGTTTGCATTAAATTCAACCCTCCTCCATGCTTGTGACATGATGCTTTGTACTGGGACTAGACATCCTTACCAAAATTGTCTGAACTATGAACTCATTGTTCTCTTTCATTCAACCCAAGCATTTCAGTAAGACAACCCCCTCTCTCAAGAGGATTAGCAACTACTTGCCATATGCAACAATAATGCACCCCCCTCCCCCCCCCCCCCCCCAGCTTGGCCATTCCTTCATTTTGAACATATAAAAAATCTATTGAAATACTATGCACTGTAATAAGTGATAACCTTATCAGTGTTTTACTTCATTTAACCAATAAAAATGAATTTTGTTACTGTAATTTATTGTATTTAGTTTGATTCAGCAATATTACATACTACTTTGACTTAAATAAAGCCACTAATGGTGTTCTGCTAGTGTTACTGCAGTTGTATAGTGAAACCAAAAGAGTCCCCTCCTTTATTATTCTCTGGTCTCTGGATACTCATTTTCTCCACAAATTAAGTAACAGAGATATGGAATTTATGATGCATATTGTTTGATTTTCTTTTTATTATGACTTTATGCCTAAACGTAAACCCAGGCAGTCACAAAAAAACACTAAAGCTATAGCATGACTTTGTCACTTTTTCCCTTGAACATGGTAAAGGGCTCATTCTGTCCATTTTTGCAAATTCTGGCCTTCATCAAATGGAAGTGACACAATGTAACTCTAAACTCAGTTGCTTATTTCAGATACTGTTACGTACCATAACCTCATCCTCTGCAAGAGCGAAACTGCCCACTCAGAATACACACGACATGAAGGACGTAAAGACAGGGGATTGTGAAGATATTTCACTGGAACTTGGTCTTCATTACATCTCATTACATTTCATTACGTTTTCATTGTCAATTGTTATTTATTAATGTATATTCAGCTAACCTCTGTTTTTAACAATCTGCCATGTCAAAAAAAAAGAGTACCTAATTGACACAACATGCTGTTTTTTTGTTTTTGTTTTTTTTTTGTTTTTAATGTAAAACCCAAATAGAGGCAACAAGATAAAAGACCAGGCAGATAGAGGGCTAAAAAAAACAATATTAATAAACAATTTATAAAAATTAATATGAATCATATTGTCACGGAGCGCGCGGCTGTCACTGAGCGCGCGCCTTCACCTCTCCCCGATCTCACACGCTCCTTGTCACCTGAGTTCTAGAACTGCACTTCCCATCATTCCCCTCTGCTATCATTAGGTTCCATCCCTGCCTGGTTTCTCCACTCAGTCTCATCACTCCCACCTGTTAATCATTACCTACCCTTTATCTGGACTGCTCAGTTCTATGTTCATTGCGAAGTCTTGTTTTGCCACGCTACATGCTGAAACGTGTTCCTTTGTTTCATGTCAGTGATTCCTTGTTTCATTACCTGTTTCAATAAAGTGCTGCAGATGGATTCGACTGCCTCCTCTCCGTCATTACAGAAGACTTCACCAACACAGGATCCAGCAGACTTCCAGCGTCTGGCTTCCGAGGTTTCATCCCAGGCATCTGTGTTAATCACACACCAACAACAGCTGGTCAAGTTAACTAACCTCACCGAAGAGCTTGTGAAGTCCGTGCAAACCCTCTCTCAACAGAACGCGGTCGCTAATCAAGCTCAAGCTCCCGCAGCTGCGGCTCCCTTAACATCAAGCGTGAGTACGACTTCAAGCAACCCAAAATTATCTTTCCCTGAGAAGTTTAATGGCTCACCTGCTGCCTGTAGAGGATTTATGTTGCAGTGCGACCTATTTATCAACCAGCAACCCCAGCTTTATCCCACTGATGCGTCCCGCGTCTCATTTATCTGCTCTCTACTCACCGGGAAGGCATTGGAGTGGGCGACTGCTCTCTGGTCAGGAGGTCAGCACACATTTCCCTCTTATAACGTGTTTCTGTCTCAATTCAGAGAGGTGTTTGAACATCCCGCGGGCGGTAAGGAGCCAGGAGAGCTACTTCTCGCATTAAGTCAAGGGAGTTCTACTGCGGCTGACTACACGCTTTCATTCCGCACCCTGGCAGCACAGACGGGTTGGACGGAGGAACCACTTAAGTTGCTGTACCGAAAGGGTTTGAATTCGGCGCTGCAAGGGGAATTGGCTTGTCGCGACGATGGAAGGACCCTCGGAGAACTTATGGAGCTCGCCATTCGCCTCGACAATCTCATCCGCTCTCGACGCGCACCTCTCTCGCCCAGTCTCTTCACTAATCCACCAGCCAGCTCAGATTTCGAGCCCATGCAGGTCGGCGTCACACGTCTCTCTACGGAGGAACGTGAGAGGAGGCGGCGGAATAAATTGTGCCTGTACTGTGCTCAAGCCGGTCATCTGAGAGCTTCTTGTCCGGTGAGATCCAGATCCAGAGATACTTCTGCAGTGAGTTCTTCGATTAATCCTCCTAACTCTCTCAGTCTCGAAGTTTCCTTTAGTTTTAATGGAAGTATTTGTGAAACAAGGGCTTTAATTGACTCTGGTGCCGCTGGGAATTTTGTTGATCTGGATTTTGCCTTGTCTAATCATCTCTCTCTCATCCCTTGTGAGTCTCGTGTGGCAGTGGCAGCCCTGGATGGACGCCCCCTGGGGACAGGGGAGGTACATTACATCACGCAGCAACTTACTCTCAGCTTCGGGTCTCGTCACACGGAGAGAATTCAGTTGTATACCATCAGTTCACCTCATCATCCAGTAATTTTGGGATTGCCCTGGCTGGAGAGACACGACCCTCTAATTTCCTGGACTGAGAGGAGAATTACTCAATGGTCTCCTTTCTGTCAGGTCCACTGCTTGCCTGCTCTCCATGGTCCTGAATCAAGCCACAGTCCCTCTGAGAAGTTGAACTTGCAAGGAGTTCCTGCGGTCTACCATGATCTTGCCCTGGCATTCAGCGAGAGAGAGGCTTCACTTCTACCCCCGCACCGGGCCAGTGACTGCGCTATTGAACTGCTACCCGGAGCCGTTCCCCCGCACGGCCGTGTGTATCCACTTTCGCAACCGGAAACTGAGGCTATGAATTCGTATATCGAGGAGCAACTTGCTAAGGGTTTCATCTCCACTTCCACATCCCCCGCGTCCGCTGGGTTTTTCTTCGTTAAGAAGGATGGGAGTCTCCGGCCCTGCATTGATTTCCGAGGTCTTAATGAGGTAACCGTGAAGTATCGTTATCCTCTGCCTTTAGTCCCTGCAGCCCTGGAGATGCTTCGCTCAGCCCGTTACTTCACCAAGCTGGATTTGAGGAACGCTTACAACCTCATTCGCATACGGAGGGGTGATGAGTGGAAGACGGCCTTTTCTACGACCACAGGGCACTATGAGTATCGGGTTATGCCATTCGGGCTGTCCAATAGTCCTTCTGTGTTCCAGTCGTTTGTTAATGAGATCTTTCGTGACATGCTGAATCAGAAAGTTATTGTTTATATTGACGACATCTTGATTTTTTCAGAGACCCTCGAAGCACACGTCCAGGATGTGCGTGCAGTCCTCAAACGCCTAATTGAGAACCAGTTATACGCCAAGACTCAGAAGTGCGAATTTCATCAGACCCGGATCGCCTTCCTAGTATATATTATCAGCGCCGAGGGGGTTCTCATGGATGACAGCAAGGTCAAAGCTGTGGTGGACTGGCCTCAACCTTCCTCTGTGAAAGAATTACAGCGATTCCTGGGCTTTGCTATCGTAGGTTTATACGATATTTCAGTCTCATTGTGGCTCCTCTAACATCTCTTCTCCAGGGGGGGGGGGGGGGGGGTGGAGCGCTTCCGGTGGTCTTCCGAATGAACTTCAGCGTTTTCCCGGCTGAAAGAGAGGTTCACGTCCGCACCCATTCTCCATCATCCTAACCCGGAGAGCGAGTTTATCGTGGAGGTTGACGCTTCAAGCACTGGAGTTGGTGCGATCCTGTCTCAACGCCACGGTAACCCCGCTAAAATGTTTCCCTGTGCTTTTTTCTCCCGCAAGCTTAATTCGGCGGAGCGCAATTATGATGTGGGCGACCGAGAGCTTCTGGCCATGAAAGCAGCCTTGGAGGAGTGGAGGCACTGGCTGGAGGGTGCACGTCAGCCTGCAGCACAAAGTGCTGCAGATGGATTCGACTGCCTCCTCTCCGTCATTACACATATATTAATAATATGAAGATATTAATATACTAATATTAAGGAAAATAAATATTGTTGAAAAGGTTATTAATAACACCATTAAGGTCCTATAGCACTTTCAAAGCATGGTTCTTTATGGGACCTTATAAAAAGGGTTCTATTTAGCACCAAAAAGGGTTCTGCTATTGTTACAAGCCAAAGAACCCTAATTTGGTACTGTTTAGAACCATTTTTCTTAAGAGTGTACTGTTCTGAAATGGTTTCAGTCATACCTGTCTAACAGAAAGTTTTTAGTAAAGATGGGTAATTTCTCCTCCTCCGTGGCACCTCTGACCTGTGGCCTTCCACAGGGCTCTATTTTGGGTCCTTCTCTCCTTCTCCTTCTCTTCTCTATTTTCTCTCTACACACCTCTGGGCTCTATTCTAAGGAAACGTGGTGTGTCTTTTCATTTTTATGCGGATGACAATCAAATTTGTAGCAATCAAAATAAACAACCCTTTAGCGATTACATCTCTTCTGCGATGCTTAGAGGAGGCTAAATCATTGCTAGCCCAACAATTCCTCTTCCTAAAGGCTGAGGTTATTGTTTTCGGCCCAAATGAAAATTCTCAGTATAAGCCCTGATTTAGAGAGTCTGTCCATTTTTAAATCCTCAAGGGTGCGGAAGTTCTTGTTGATAGCCTTTAAAATATGACAAACATATTTCCTCAGTAATCGGATCCAGCTTATCAACTTCGTCTATTGTCTAAAATCAAAGGCTTTCTCACTCCGAAAACTCTAGAAATGGCTGTTCATGCGTTTTTTTACGTCTCGGCTAGATTACTGCAATTATTTGGTAGCTAGGTACCAAACGCTGCGGACACACTTCTACATAAGTGTCGGAAATATGATCACATCTCTCCTATTCTCTCTACAGTTCACCAGAGAATAGACTTTAAAATTCTACTCTTTGTGACCGGGCTCTGCTGGTAGTCCCTCGCTCTTGACTCAAGCGTAGAGGGGAGCGTGAATATGCGGTGGCAGGGCCACGACTCTGGAACAGCCTGCCTCTAGAGATTAAAACGGCCCCTTCTCTGTCTGCTTTCAAGTCTCTTTTAAAACATAGGCTACCTGTTTTCTTTAGTATATTGATTGTTTTCTTCGGATGGTTTTACTCATTTATATTTGAGTCTGATACTGTTTTGCTACTCCTGTTTTATGGTTATTGTTGCTCTTATTTTTTGTTTTATTTTTTGTTATGCATGTTTATCTTCTTTTAATCTTGTGGTTCTGTAAAGCTCTTTGGTCAGCCTAGTGACTGTTGTAAATGTACTAAATTGAACTTGAACTTGAACTATCTGCTTGGTCTTATTATATTTTGTTGCCTCTATTTGGGCTTTGCATTAAAAAAACAGCATTTTGTGTCAATTATGTAGCTATATTTATTTTGTATTGGCATGGCACATTGTAGCAAAAAAATTACAGTGCTCTAACAACAGTTGTTAGCTGAATACATTAATAAATAACAATTGACATTGAACATGATATAGATGTAATGAAGACCAAGTTCTAGTGAAATATCTTCACAATCCCACATGATGTCTTTACATCTTATGTGTGTATTCTGAGTGGCATTTTCTCTGTGCAGATGATGAGGTTATGATATGTGACAGCATCTGAAATACACAATTGAGTTTAGAGTTACATTGTGTCACTTCCATTTGCTTATGTAAACAATTATGTTCATGAAGGCCAAAATGAGCAAAAATGGACAGTATGAGTCCTGTTAAAGGGAAAAAGTGATGGGATAGCTTTAATGTTTTTTCGTGACTGGGTATGTTTAGGCATAAAGTAATCATTTTTTTAAAAAATCAAACAATATGGATCATAAATTCTGTTACTTACTTTGTGGAGAAGAGAAGATGAGTATCCTTAACTGAACAGAGCTGTTCACACTGTGAGTTAGCCTAAACTAAAAAGAGAAAAAGACATGTAGGAAACAAGTTACTATTAATTTATAATTTATTGACATTTTAAGAAAGAAATCATTTACCTATTGACAGTATGTTGACAGTATGTTTAGTTGTATAGCTGAGCTCCAGATAATCAGTAATGAGGTCCCAAACAACAACATAGTGTCGACCCAGATCCGGACTACATCTGATTATCACGCGTCATCCACATGTACCAGATGTGGCCCGGATCTGGGTCGATACTATGTTGCTGTCTGGGGTGGCTTTGCTCAGATTTAAAAAACAAAAAGGCGGGAATAAAGAACCCTAAACTCTAACACAAAGAACCATTTCAGCATGGGTTCTTAAGGACGATACGGTTCTAAATAGAACTGTTACTATGTGTAAAGAACCTTTAAAGAACTGAATACTTTGGAAAACCATTGTCACACAGTCTGCCGCTGCATCAAGAAATGCAACTTGAATCTCTGTTATGCAAAAAGAAGGATAAATCAATCTATGCAGAGATGCCGCTGAGTTCTCTGGGCCCGAGATCATCTCAGATGATCCAAAAGACAGTGGAAATGTGTGCTGCGGTCAGATGAGTCCACGTTTCAGCATGTTTTTGGGAAAAATAGACATTGAGTTCTCGGTCCCAAAGATGACAGGGGCCAACCAGAATTTCTTTAGCGACAGGTGCAAAAGCAAACATCTGTCATGGGATGGGGGTGCATCAGTGCAAACAGTATGGGTGACTTGCATGTGGGTGAAGGTACCATTGACATGGAGAAGTGAATTGGGATTATATAGAGACATATACTGCCATCAAGATGACATCTTTCCTGGGAAGCTGCAAGACAGAGTGATTTCTTAGGCACTCTACACCAGTGGACATATTGTCTGCCTGCAGTCCCAACACGGTCTCTATTGAAAATGTGTGGCCCATCATGAGAAGGAAAATCACAAAATGACGACCACGATCTGTTGAGCATTTCTGTTGAGATCTGTCGAGCGTTAACGCATGATAATTCAAAACTTCTTAACGCGTTTAAATAATTTAAATAAAAGAATGAAAATCAATTTCTGAACGCGTTGAGTTCATATTCTGGGCTCATCTGATTTTTTTGTAGGCCTATATATGGTTTATTAATGGTGTTTACTGAGTTTGGTATTTTAATATCACTGTCTTATTACATTAAGCCACGTTAAGCGTTTTTCACGTTAAGTGTTTTAGAATGTCCCCGAATATCCAGTTTAAGTCGATGCGAACCAGGAGGAAGATTTGAGTTCAGGTAGATACAGGGCGTCGATTGAATTTAGTTTTTTTGTAGGTTTTGTTCATATTATAATCGGAGTTGTATTTTGTAATATTGCGTGGTTGATATCTGCCTGTTCAGGCACTAAAGTTTCAGTGGCCTCCGCTGTCACTGCGAGGGGGAAAAAAACATGGCGTTGAACATAAAAATTGACATGTTTTCTTTTTAAATAAATAAATAAATGCATAATAGGGACATTTCTGTCCCCAGGACATTATATGTATAAAAATGCATGAAAATTAACTCTAAAATACATTTTATTGTTAATCAAATGTCCTGCACATTAAGCTAACTACAAATTTAAAATGAATAGTTAAAAACAATAATAAAAACTACATAGAACACTAAAAATAGCATTTTCTGCATGTCACAAATGGCTTTGTGTTTTTTATTAAAATACACCTTGTCTTAATATATATATTGATTTTTTTGTTACAAATATCAATTATTTGAACATATATCCAACAATTTCTTTAAAATAAACACTTTCTTGTGGGGAAAACAAAGTAATCAATAGACATGCTTTTAAATGGCGTTTCGATAACAGGACTGAGAAAACATGCGTCCATCTTCTGCTTAAAAACCTTGTAAAAATTAAATAAACTTGCCTGAGATTGACCAATGCACATTTTGAATAGTTAAATATGTGCAGCCTAGTATTAGATTCAGTGTTGAAAAAAAAAAGTTTAACTTTGAAGAGTTTCAACAAGCAAATGTCACCCATTCGGTGGAATGGCTCAGCTATATTTAAAACATGAAAATTAAAATGACGGGATAATAATAGATTATAAAAAAATTTTTACAACCCTTCAAAGTAACAGACAATTTAGGTATCTGAAATTATCCATGCAGCTTGATCTCATACGTCTCATTTATCGTGTAAATTTGCACGATAAATACAACGAGTGGTAGAGACGCATTTCATGAGATCTGGTTGATGTAGCTCCGTCAACTGTCCCCGACCATCTTTCACCCTATCCCTGCATTGAAGTTTATTGTTTGCACATAATTCTGTTGAATTAAGCTGTTGGTGCCATATCATAAATGTTGCTTTACTTGATAGGCTACTGAAGAAAACAATGTTTGGAGGAAACATTTGAGTCACCCCTGTGTATCTCGTCATAACAGATGCTAAATCGACGATTGTTTTCTTACCCATCAGTGCGTATAGGCTTGTCTGCCTATTTAATAACGAACTAGTTTTGCTATTCATGTGTTCGACATTTTTGTCATTTCGTCTACAACGTCCAGTTGCTTTATTCCCCCAGTAAGACATTTTGAAAAAAAAAAAAAAAAGATTTCAAGAATTTCAAAGCAAAATGATTTTATTCTTCATGTTGCTTCACAATGTTTAACATTTTAGTGATTATGTTTCCTTCAGCGACATTCATTTTGCCAATAGTAATTAACACACAGTGTTTACAACTTCTTTGCACAGAAATGAAATAAAGTCAATTGTGCAAACCTCATAAATACATTTTAACCCTTGGGGTTTACAATTTTGTTGTTTACAACGCATAATATTTAAACCCCAACGAGGATTGCATAACGTTATGCTCATAGAATATGATCTGTGCTCGCTGGCTCTCTTTCATTTACAAAGTAGCCATATTTTAGGTAATAAATACTTAAATTCCTTACATGTAATCTCAATGACAGGCTTTACATTTCTCAAGCTTCTTACGACAAAATAAATAATATACAAAGTTAATAATAAACAATTTCCCTGAAGCCTCCTGTTGCGTGTTTGGTCACCACGGTCTCCACATGTCCACAGCTGCCTGTGGCGCAGGCTGAGCTTGGCTGGGTGCTGACGTGTTACTGGTGGAGTGGTTCTCCGTCGTAGAGCTGTTGTTCCTCAAGCTCACAAGTCTCTGGTGCATTTGTGAAAGCATTCTGGAGTTCTGACCACAGCAGTTCTCGCAGGACGCTGCCGCAGACACCATCGAGTGCTGAATGAACTCGTTGACGCGCTGAGAGGTTTCTGTTCCTAGGTTAGACTGAGGCAGCGTCACAGAGATGCGCTGCAAACAGGCTTTATAACCCTCTTTATAGCTGTCTGTTTGACCTTCGGGGGGGAAAATAAAATCATTAAATATACTTGGCCCATTTGAAATAACGCAGATTCCAATTAAATGCTGAGAATGGTGTAAACAAAAGTAAATCACGGATCACTCACCTTTAGCTGATGAGGAAGGCAGATCTTTGAGGAACCGGACAGTCATTTCGAGAATGTCAGCTTTCTCGAGCTTTGAATAACGTGAAGCCTACAAATTGAAAATGATTTGACACATTAGGATATTGTTCAGACACTGACGCACACTTGGATGAATGGCAAGTAGCCTATACTTGCAAGCTCCAAAGTTAAGATACTTACGTCTTTGCCGACCAGAGGGAGTATTAGTGTTTTTAAGTGATTGAGGCTCTCGTTAATGCGAGCCCGCCTTCTCTTTTCCATCAATGGCTTGAGAGTCTGAAAAAAAGAAAGAAATCGGTTAATGTAAGTGTGAGTTTTTAGTGACTACAAGGTCTATTAAAATGGTTCAGGGGTGTTCATTAAAAGGAACTCAAAATCGTCCTCACCTTTCTCAATTCATGTGCCTCTTTTCTCTGAGCTACAGTCATTCGAGTACCGATTGAGTGGGAATGAGCTTCGGTAATAATGTTTGGAGTCATGATTTGATCTGTTGGTGTCTCTAATAGAGAGGAGTAGAGTTTTGTGGTCAGGGTGGGCGAGAGGGGTCTTTTATAGGGCTCTTTGGCGTGGAGGGAGGGCTTCTATTCCATTGTGCCTTCGATTTGACGCAGAGGGGGATTCTGGATGCCATAGGGAGATCTGATCTGACTGTCCCGAAAGTTACCATCTGTTGATTGATGTTAGCTTCATCTAAACCGCTGGTATTCGCATCATGTAATTGATAACAATTTTTCATTGTTTCATAGATCTCCGCATGTTTGCATGTGCTTATAAACTATACAAGTCAAATTCGTATGTAATTCACAATAAAACGTGGAGATTAAAACAATTTACAAAATACAAGTTCGTTTTCTATATCGCATTCTGGTTTAATGTTTACTGCAAAACAAACTACAATAGCCTACAATATTTAAAGTTTATTTGTTTACTCTAATTTTTACTTGGCATTGGTCTATTAAAATTTATGCTGTAAGATATTTGTTTCACAAAGAAATCCGCCATGTATTGGCCTATACTGATAAATAATACAGGGCATGATGCACGCAATAATTAACCAAGCCACGCTATAGTTAACATCTGCTTACGTTCGGACCATGTTGGAAAGCCTATAAGTTATATTACTCTAATGTCATAAAGCAATACGTTGGCAAGTAGTAGTCTACATTTAAGTCAATATTGAGCTATAATTCAAGAGTAGAGTGGTTTGCAATACAACATAGTTTAAAAAAATCACCAATAGCCTACATAAAAAGCAAAATTATATTTGTATATAAAAAATTATAGGCCGGGTTTAAAAATAAGGTTTTATTAATGTTATAGAAGAGCTTTTGCATGTTTCTAAACATTTCTTTCTGGTTTATTTTCCAGTGGCCACACATTTTAGCTGTTCAGGGGTTTATTTTAAAGGCATAACTTCATATTTCAAATCAGTGGTGATCTCACGCGCCTGACACGCGCCGTTACTATGTAACAGATGGATGTCTGTTCCTCCAATCCCAACAAAGCGCGCCACTAGTTTGAATCCCAACTCCCTTGAGTAAAGACTGGCTAAATCTTTAGTCACCTGTTTGCTATATTACTACCCTATCACGTTGCTGCATTTATGGCGTGTCTTTTCAATCTATTGGCGTCTGTGTCTGAGCCATATGACCGAATATGACAATAAAGCTTCACGGGGTGACACGAAGAGAAGGGTTTTTCCCCCCTTCTTCTTATTTTTTCTTTGTTGGGGGCTGAGGCGGGAAGTATGGAATGGGGTGACACGCATACGAAATTATAATTATATAGGCCTACCACCATCAAAAATGTATCTCGACAGCTTTTGCCTTTTTGTGGTGTGTTGTCTGCGGTATAACAGTCAAACTGATTGGTGAAACTGAAAGTCTATAGAACAATCTCGTACATGTCTTTATTTTTATTGCTTTTATTTATTTATTGGCTACACATTATGAAAGTGATAAGACCAAAAGCTGTTATTTGTGCGTTGAATGTTCCATTAGAGGCAGGCACGCGTCACTGTCTCCAAGAGCGCATCAATTAACCTTCATGTTGTTGGCGTGTACTGGTCTTGTCCGTTTGAGTCGTCTTTAAAGCTGAATAAATTGAATGAACAGACCATATATACATTCCAGAGGGTAAACACTGAACTCATACAGCAGCAGATCGAGTATTTTTTTAATGCGGGGTAGTCGAGTTCAATAACTAATAGCAGAATTTTAAAATATTTGATAGCTAAAATCACTTGTGAGTCAAATGGCCATTTTACATTTAGACTGTTTGAATGCATCAAGAGCCATAGAGATGGTCACACTTTGTTGATGTTTTTTAAAGACGAATTTTAGTGCTTATAAGAGTTATTTATATTTTTTGCGCCATCTCTTAAATCTTAATTTACACCAATTCAAATATGTCGTGGTTAACGACCTACCTTGGGAAAAAAATGAATATCTTGCTCTATTGCTTAAAACGAATCAACAGTCTACTATAGCTTGCTTTGGAAAGCTGATTGGAAAATCAGTTTTATGCTTATAGAAAGTAACATATTTAGAAATATTCATACGGAAGATTTAAACCATTGTATGATGAATAGCTGAAAAGATTCAAGTTAAAAAAATATGATGGTGATTTAAAATCATCTTATAGCTCAGATGATTGCGGTCTCATTTATGTATACAATCTTAAATCTACATAAAATATGAATAAAACACCTTGAGCAGTAAAATGCTAAATGCCTCCCGAACTTTGTTAATAAAATTTAATTTAGAAATGTACTTTTTGAAACGTATTGGATCATGTTAAAATTACCACAAAGCTTCATGGTTTAATGCATGTCCTATACATTTTTTGACCAGTCATCAGCAAAGGTCATTTAGATAAAACATTTATATTACGATATATTTAAAATGCTACAAAATAAAGTTAGCCAGTATCAGCTGACCCTAGGGTATTTTTCTTTCCATTTGTGATGTATTCTGTCCTACAAATACGCTTATCTACATACATTAAATTGATGGTGACTTTCCTTCTTTTGTGTGTCCTGACTCCTGCTTTTCTTCATTTATTTAAAGAACTGCTTATAATCATACATAAGTTTGTAATATATAAGTTCATAAACAGGTGAAGATAGATATTTCATCAAAAAGCATGACATCAAGTAGCCTAATAATAAATAATGATGTTTGATAATAAAATTCAACCTCCAAATAATCACTTCTAAATGATCCGTAGATAAACATGTTGAAAAGTAGCAACAAAACATTACAAGATCAACTTAATAAAGCTTTATGTTCGGGAACATGTGGATTAATCATATACATATATTATTTATTTCACTTGAAAAACAAGACAACGCTGCAGAGCGACATGAAACAAAGCCCAAATAAAGTATGCTTCCCAAGCCAAAACCAACGCTGCCTGCAAACAGCTGTTGACACGCAACATTGCATAGACTTACTAGCAATCACTAGGCTACATCATTTGTGTTGTTTGGAACCTAAAACCAAATAAGTTCGTGTGGATCGGATGAGCAGACATGTGGTGTTTCGCAAAGCTGCGCGTCTCTCTCAGCATCACGCTGAGAATCCAGACCAAGTACTTGTTTGTCTGTGCGTGCGTAGGTAGTCGTTTTGATCGCATATTGCATACAAAAAAAAAAACAACTAAATAGGCTATTAGTTAAAATCACGGGTGAGTAATTTTAAATGTAATGGAGCAATTGAGCCATTGAGATCGCACAGGTTTATTTCCTCTTAAATCATGGACAAATCTTAATGCTCAACGTTATGTTTCTGAGTATATTGAATACAATCTTAATGCACTCTGGATCAAATAGCCTTCTTCGTGCTTCTTACGACTTAGCTTGCAACAAGTAGAATGTATTGACAACCCAAACAATTTACCAAAACTAATAAACAGTCTAAAGTGTTTGCGAGCATCAGAACCCAGACAAAAGCTGAAAGATGAACATGCACGTCCATCAATTAGGGTATTCGTAGGTGAATATCAACCCAAATATCGCAAAACCCATCAATAACATATCTAGCAAACAACATCAAGTCTTAATTCAAATACCCAAGCCAAAAGCCAAGCCAAATGAATGCACATCTGGTGATGTAACTTTTCACACAAAGACTTGTTTTCCCCTATTACGATTCGCCCATAGTGCATGATTTTGTGACGCAGTAGACTATGTAAAAAAGCTTCCCCATTGTAATACTTTGAGTGAGAACTGCATCAGCACATAGCCTACAGCACGGTAGATGTGAGATGTGCGTGTTTTTTTAGCAACTTCCTCTCAGCCCCTAAAGAAAAAGACCAGGGAAAAACAACTGAAAAGGCGCGTTTTCCTTGTAAATGTGCGCACTGGGCTCTTGGGTCCCCGCTCGCGCTAGGCACGAGAATGGCACGAGCCATGGGGACAAAAGGCCAGATGGCTGTGCAATTATAATGAATTATAGATAGGCTACGAACGGGCTGGTTTGTTATCTAATTTACATTATGGATCATATGTACAATTTTATTATTTCATTTTTGATAGCAGTGGCATATCACCTATATGTAAGCTACAGTAGTGCAATTATACGAATAGTTGCTAAAATTGTACATAGTGTTTGCGTAAAGTATCGAATTGTTCAGTTTTTGCGCTAGACACTACACGAGTTTGATAGCATGGCGCTCGTAAAGGGCGGACACCCTCCACGCCCACCAAGCGCGTGCCTTCTCTTCATTTGCGAGCTGGCTCTCCGCGTAAGTGGGCGCTAAATTCAAGCACGCGATTGAGCTTTAACAATACGCTTCCATCTAGAGGCTTCCGCAAAACCTGCAATAATGTGCTCGCGTTTGAAAGCAGGTAGGTAACAGTGTGGGTAAGTGGTTCTTTTTTTCAAAGCAATGACAGTTTAGTTGATCTTGCAAATAGACTACTGAAGGATACTTTAGCTACTGTTTGTGTTTATTGACAGATTAGTTAACTGTAAAATGCTTTGTCAGATAACATAATGTGTTTTACGCGTAATATCTTAAATGAACTGATTTTAGTAAAATAATAATAGCTTAAAGGCTACTTTGACTTGAGTTTCGTTGATGTAATATTTGCAGAAGCTGTATTCACTTAAGAGTCAGGTAATGTTTTACCTTGATGTAACAACTGCATGTTTTCCTATACAAATAGGCTACTAAAACAGCTTCTTATTCTGACAAAGAAGCCGTAATGTCCAACCACTGTATACAGTCTCATTACTATACTTGTTGCTGTACACGTTGTATACCTATATAACGTACCTTTAAAGTATATGGAGAGATTTCAAGGATCATTGTAATGTCAAATCGTAAGCAAAACTTATAATCTCTTTTTGATTCATATAAAAACTGTCTTGTGTGACATTTTTCTTGTGAGATTATGGCATTCATATCGCAATCAATCTAAAACGTATTTAAATAGGCTTACCTTTATTCTTTACATTGAAAACATTCGACTTACCGTCACGTTCCACTCTGATCAAATTAAACGTTATGATGATTGAACAGTGTTGCATCCAAATGTTATCACGATCATGCGCGATATTATAATATCATTACATTATTAAATATCATAAAGAAAATGACGCTTAAACAGTGATTTGTTTTTTTTTTATTCTAAATTATTTTAAACTGTAATTAAGATAAATGATCATAAATATCAGATTAAACGTTGCGCAAAAATAACTTGCTATCTATTCTAAATGCATTAAAACTCGTCAGCTATTGATGACGTTAAAAAAATTATACATGCAATTGCCATCACCTTGAGTTTGATGTTTGAACTAAATCTTTGGATTTCCATTAAATGTTCACCACAGCACAATTAATCTTTTTTACTGTAGAGTTCTATATGCAGTGTTCTTAGTTAGGCTTGTTCCCGTAACTTAGTAGGCATGAGATAACACAAAATTACTTAATATAGGCCTATAATTACTTAGTACCGTTATTACGCGTACTTTTCATGCAATGTAGGCAAAATACTGTACACAAATCTGTGTACAGAAAAGTACACAGATTTATATGGACGTTGTATGATTGATTGCAGACAATTGTTTAAATGAAATTCAGTGATAGTGGCAATGTTACATATGGGGGAAATGTTCAAATGCATTTGCAGGCTGATACAAAAACATGTCAGTCACTTTCGGTCACGCATGACAACTATAGCGCATAGCGTTTGATTAGCCGATAATGAACGCATTGTCTTCCCACAAATCCAGAGTATGTTTCCACTGTCCCCTGAAGCTCCACTAACCACTGCGCCCCTAGGTGAATTTGAGAAAATTAAACATTGCAAACTGCAACAATGTTTAAATTCTTACTCAAAAGCTATTGGCCACAAATATTGTGTATTCTAACATTTATTTTAACATCATGTATTCTATTGGAATAAACATTTAACGCAATAACCACCAAAGTTGGCACATTTGCTATTATATTGTAGCCTCTCAAACAATGTAAGAAGAATAAGTTGTTTATTTTATGGCAGAGATATTAAATCACTAGTTGCAATTATATGGTAAGGCTTTGCATTTAGGCCTACTAAGACCAAAAATACAGACTAGTTCCTAGAAGGTCTGCTCTAGATTAAATATATGTGTATACCTCCTTATAAAGAAATATTTACCCCAGAAGTGATCTACATCTGACAAAACCTCATTTGGGGAAATCTGGTGATGTTAGCCTATAAACTGTAAAATAACGGTATCCTAGATTAAAACACCAGAAATCTATAGTACTGTATGTCCCCATTTAGGTAAGTATTCATATGTGTGTGATCTGGGTTATCCCTGTGGGGACACAATGTCCCCACAAGGATGACATTTTTGACCTTGTGGGGACAATTGCTTTGGTCCCCATGATGAAAACAGCTTATAAATTCTGTTTTGTGAGGGCTGTGTTTGGGGTTAGGAATAGAATATACAGTATGTCTACGTAAAGTTCCCAAAACATGAATTACACATATATTACACCGTAAACTTGGTTTATAAAGGAAATTTCCTGAGTCTTCGTAATTAAAATGACTTAAAAAATCATGCTAAACAATGTTTTATTAAAAATGTAAAAATGCAAAAAGTTTTCTGTGATGGGTTAGGGAATGGTAATTTCAGGGGGATAGAATGTACAGTTTGTACAATATAATAACTGTCCTCACAATGATGTGTGTGTGTGTGTGTGCGTGTGTGTGTGTGTGTGTGTGTGTGTGCGTGCGTGCGTGCGTGCGTACGCGCGTGCGCAGAGAGATTGCGAAATAAACATACTTTACCACCTGGCCTCTGAGTCTTTATTGTGAACATGAACATCATATCAAATAAACATGCACACAAAATAAAGTACTTTTCTATCCTCTGTGTTGTCTTCTTTCATCTAAATCTCTGCTTTATTGTTTCCATAATATTTTACTGTATTAGCTACGAACATAAAGCTAATCTTAAATCTTGTATTTGCACCAACGAGGTTGTGGTCTGCTGTTGTTCTCAATGCTCTGTAAAATGTTTTGTCAGTAAGATAACCTGCATGTGGCAGAATGATCTGAAATGTACTTCTGTTAAAAAAACTAACATTTGATATGAGATGCAGAATCAACCACTCCATACAACAATTATGGTTATTTTGAGAGGAATTGTTGAAATAGATAATATAGGCCTGTTTAACTTCAATTCAAACAATGATAGGGGCATATGCATACATATAAACACAAACTCAAAGTCTTCTATATTAATTCACGCAGTCTAGCCTGTGCTAATGAATGGCACGTGCAGGGGTGGCAGGTGGCCCAGTGTGGAACATGGTGTGAAGGAACGGCAAATAAACAACTTGCGTAGGAATTTTGAGATAGACTAGAAAATAGAACTACCAAAATGTATACTTTAGGCTGCATAATCTTAAATAAAATAAAAACAAAACAAAACAAAAATAAACAAAACAGGCCTACATCATCTATCCTAGGCTTGTTTTATTAAAATCCACTATGCGCTGTACCAACGTTAAATTCAAAGGAAGTAAATAAATAGACAAAATAAACATAAAAAATATAAATAAACAAACAAATATTGTGTGCAATGCATGTAGGAGATGTTGCATGCACTGCATTTCAATCAATCGGAAAATAGCATATCCTTCATAAAAACTGAGATTAGTAGGACTATGAATCAGAGTGTAAGTTATGTGAAACATGTTAATGTGGCTCGAAGTGCAGATTGTCCATACAGCTACAGTGTCTAGTTTTCCTACTCTTCATGGAAAAGGTTAAAAACTGTCTCAGAACAGTCCCATGCAGGACTGGCACTGGCAGCAGATGGCCAATACAATAGAGTTTCGGTTGGCCTAATTGGAGGGAAATTTGAATAACTGTCACACGCTCGACGCGTGCAGTTTATATTCCACTTTTTTCCCATGCTCCCACGCCCTCTGCTTTTCAGAAAGTGACCGTTAGATTACCTATTTGAATTGTAGGACAACTTGGTAGCCTATTTTCACACGAGTGATTTGTGAGGAATTTGAATAGCTATCCGTTTGAGGAAGAGAAGACAAAGCTCATTTAACGGTTGACGTGACCTAAATTTTTTGACAAAAAGATGTTCACAACATGATGCTAAAGGAAAGTAAATCAGAAAACCAGGGTCAAAGGAACACCACCTTTTAAATATGCACTTAATTGTGCCAAGTATAGAACCTAGCTAAAACAACTGGGTATATATAGCTACACTGCAAATTGACCTTTTTTTTTAGCTTTATATATTTAATATCAACGTTTATTGTTTTTTTCCCCAACATAAATACATTACAAATTTTAAACCACAGGCTATAAATAGCTTAGTAAGCATAGCAGGATACTATACAGTGTTCTGTTGGAAAGTTAATATACACGATAAATCATTGTTAATTTACAAAGATAAGTTTGATTAAATGCATTTTATATATAAAATTATGACATCCCAGTTGCCTAAGGCAAATGCAACTGGCCTATATATATATATATATATATATATATATATATATATATATATATATATATATATTTATTTATTTATTTATATAAACATATATACATATATATATGTATATATATGTGTATATATATATTTATATAAATATATATATACATTTCTATTATATTCTTTTATTATATTATATATATATATGTGTGTGTGTGTGTGTATATATACTCTTTGTAAGCACTGCTCAACAAACTATCACTCAACCAAAGATCTAAGCTGTCCTGTGAGACATGTTGCGCACAGCCCCTGAGGGATTATCCATTAATAAGCCTGGCTCGTGCGTCTCTGTAGTTAAATAGATGAGGATGGCACGCGCCAGGCACGAGACTGACGCCAAATGGGAGATGTCAGCATAAATCACGCGCCAGCTGCAACAATTGCTGTCCAGCATATGGAGACTGAGGGGTGTTGTGTTTCGATTACATAAAAAGAAGTAGGCTGGAGCGCTAGACGGGCCTCTACGCACGAAATAGCCTAGTTAATTTCTTATTTTTTCTTAATTTCTTAAAAACTAAATCGAATGTTGTAAATTAACGAGAGGATCAAACTTCTAGTAAATCCAATGGGGGCAAATTTAATTCTCTCAAGTATTTTCAGAGTTTATCGGAAGCAAGGAACACCAAGTAGCCTAAACGCTATTAAAAAATGTAAGTCCTATTCGAGAATAAATAAATAAATAAATAAATAAATAAATAAATAAATAAATAAATAAGTGGTGGCCTGCCCTAGAGAAGTGCATACGTGATAGACCTGATGCATGAGAGATATAAGAAAGATGTCCTTAAGAACAATGTACATTTACAAAAGTTTAGAATAAGGAAAAACAGTCAATATTGGAGATATAAACATTTGCTTATTTAATTGTCATGGCACAAGAAAGAAAGAAAGAAAGAAAGAAAGAAAGAAAGAAAGAAAGAAAGAAAGAAAGAAAGAAAGAAAGAAAGAAAGAAAGAAAGAAAGAAAGAGCCTATAGGAAAAAGAAAACGAAAAAAGGGCCAGCTGTGGGCCAGGAAGCAGATTAGTCATCTAATTTTACAGAATGTATACATTATATTTGATGTTTAATGTGTTTTATTACACATATTAAAGGTGACTTTAATGTACAATATTAAATCAGGCATATTTGACAAGTTTAAATCAAATAACAGAATCACAGTCAAATAGATTCTTCTGAAAGGTACAATTATGAATTACATATTTAGGCATCCATATTTTAATTGAAAGTAGGTCTATATGTCATAATTAATTAATTACTGAATATCACCACTGATACCTCAGATTTGAGATTTTATTCCCCCATCGCCCGTTAACTTAAGTGACCAACCAAACAAGCACAAATCCAAGTGTCTGGAGAGCCTAAAATCCACATTGTCTATTTTATTATTTTTGGCCACACATTTTTTGATCATGAAAATAATGTGCGATAACGTTATCAGATCTCCACGACAATACAATAACGTTATATGGGAACAAACTGATCCTAAAATAGGCTGTTTTATATTGCTGGCATTTTAGCCATCGCTGTGCAACAAATATTGTGCGAGCCTGCCATCTGTTGGTAAGGTAAGGTCTTTGAGGTAGCCTATCACTCGGTTGCATCTGCCCGTTCCAAAATAGATACGAACATTCATATCGAATACATATCAAGTATAAATGAGTAGCCTGTGTTAGAGTTTGCAATCTACATTTTTTCTATTGTATACTTGAGAAGATGAAGAGTAGGCCTAGAGGAAAATAAACTATTCTCTACTATGCTTTCTTCTACTGCATAATAATCATGTCGATTAAAGAAACATACGCATGACAACACAAACCAATAAGAAATACTATAATATGCATAAAATTAATAGGCCTATCCTTTGTTTTAGAAAACATGAGATACTCGAAGGCTACAACCAAACAACGTCATCATGAAGCGCTGTCCCTTTAACATCTGAGCCGATTTGAGTGGGGCCAACATGTTACAGTTCTCCTCCCCTTAATGGATTATTCACAAGTTCAGTCCCTCAAGACTTCTGAACGAACCGTTTGACAACAAGCCAAATAGCTAGCGCTATAGACGCATTGGTTTTGCGGTTTTATTGTTTGGTTTAGCCTGTGTCTATGTTTAGTTAAGGGACATAACAGGTGGAATATTCAGTATAGCCAGTGGATACATTCAAAGAAGACCGTAAAGAAATGCTTGGCTGGTTTTCTTTAGGTAGGGGCTACGCGGTAAATGAAGGTAATTTTTGTCAAAATGCCATATACTGATTAATACTATATAATTTGAATATATTTCTTAGATATATGTCTATACCGGTATGGTCTGGTGGTTCAAACAAAGAGGGATGGACAGAACGATGTAACTCGCTTACGGGAGGCTGCGCTAAGAACGCTCTCTGTGGTGAGGACTTCTAACTGACGCTTAATGGTGCGCTAATAGTCATTTGTTTGGAGGATACATCATCATGGTGGTTGAGAGGACACTTCTCGCAGCTAGGCAAGGGGATGTACAAACTTTGAAAGTACAATTAGCGGAGAAAGTACTCAACGGCGATGTGAAAGATGTGCTGGGAGCGACTCCCGTACACCACGCCGCTCGAGCAGGGAAGCTCACCTGTCTGCGGTATTTGGTTGAGGAAGCGGGTTTACCGGCGAACAGCTTGGCGAGAAACGGCGCGAGTCCTGCTCATGACGCCGCAGCCACGGGCAACCTGACCTGCCTACAGTGGCTCGTGACGCACGGAGGATGTCGAGCGGCCGTGAGTATCTAACTTTCTTTTTTCAGTAACACTTTAAATTATTACAGCGTCCATGTAGGCCTATAATAAACAGTTATTTAAAATCATGTTAATATTAAAGGAAGTTCACTCCAAAATTTTAATTTTGTCATTAGGCGACTCGCCGTCAAATTGTTCCAAACCTGTATGAGTTTCTTTCTTCTGTTGAACAAAAATTAATTTATTTGAAAGAATGTTGGTAACCAGACATCTGACTGTTACAGCACCCATTGACTTCCATAGTACGAAAAAAAAAAAAAAAATACTATGGAAGTCAATGGGTGCCATCAACTGTCTGGTCACCAACATTCTTTAAAATGTCTTCTTCTGTGTTCAACAGAAGAAAGAAGCTCATTTGGAACAACACGAAGGGGAGTAAATGGTGACACAATTTTATTTTTGGGTGAACTATCCCTTTAAGGCATAAAATAAGGCCCTTTACTCACTTGGAGTAAACTGTGGGGAACATACCGGTAACACAAAAGGCATATAGGAAATACTTCTGATATAGCAAGACCAATTAAAAATAAAATTACATTTCAGCAAAGGGTTTACAATTTCTGTTTAATCTCAAACATTCTTCAATGACATGTACAGTATTTTAACAAATTTATATTAATAGTGTTTGTCTCTCCCCACTGTATATTTTATAGCTATGTCAACAATTGATCACCTTGAACAAATCAGAAAATCATGTACATCTCAAAATTAATAGAGATAATTTCAGGAATTCTCATTAGCAGCATAGACTTGCAACATTTAAATGACCTCAAACTCAGTTTTTAATCACTACACACAATTAGTCATGGATCAATATATTTTGCAGTACATAGTTTCAAACAGGCGTTACATAAATGCCGTTGATGTTATTTTGTGTTTTGGGGGGGGGGGGGGCATTTAGGTCTCTGGGTCTCCTGTACTCAGTCCTCAAACGAGCCTGCTGTTATGCCAAATTTGGCTTTTAAAATCACTAAGCGTGTTCTGTCTAATGAAGTGTAATGGAACCATTGAAAGACAACCAGTGGTGTATGCTCAGCATCCACACTGGTGCATAAAATGCTTTCATGGCCTAATCGTCACCTCGTATGCTAAGAAATCCCATTTTATTAATAGAAGATCCTTATAACACTCATCTAACCTTCAGTCTCATGGTCAAAGAATTACTCAACAGTGTTCCTGAGGTCTTTTTAAGAGTGTGACTTCAGTTTAGCCGCTTGATCCGGGCTGTGGATAATACCGTCCTCATGGAGTCAAGTGTGTGATTCATGCAGTGAGTATAATTATGGAATGAAGCCAGTGTGTTCTGTAAGTGCTACGAGCGTTCAGATAGATATAACCTGCCAATGCAAAACAAAAGGAAAGAAAGATTTCAGTGGAATGAGATAGTAGGGCCATGTTAGTGTGTTTGTCTAATTGCTGTTTTTAGGAAAAGGTAGTCTCAGATAGCTTCCATAAACATCACAGGCCCACAAGAAGGTTTTTTTTTTTGAGTCACTGGAATTGAGGTATACAGATGATACATCTTCCAGTTAAATCCGTCAGAAAATCGCCTGTTCAATAATCTGTTGTGATTGTGAAGCATTATTGGGTCCCTTGTGAAAAAGAAGAATTCTTGTATATAATATAATATTTACTGAAATGACTCATAACTGTTTCCTAACACACACTTAAAAAAAGTGCACCAATAATTGTCAAAAAGTTTTACTAAAGTAAATGTTTAGCTTTAAAGTAGTACACATATTTAGATGTGTTAACTAACATACTAAAGCACATGTATAGTACGAGATTATAATGTAGTTTGAAAGTATGTGAATTAAATCGTTAGTTCACCCAAAAATGAAATTTCTGTCAGTAATTACTCTCATGTAGTTCGAAACCCGTAAGACCTTCGTTCATCTTCGGAACACCAATTAAGATATTTTTGATATAATCCTAGAGGTTACTGAACCAGCCATAGGCAGCAAAATCATTGCAAATGTCAAGGCCCAGAAAGGTAGTAAAGATGTCATTAAAATAGTCCATGTGACTACAGTAGTTATTTTTGTTTGTTTTATTGTGCACAAAAGAGTATTCTCGTCGCTTCATAACATTAAGGTTGAACCACTGTAGTCATGGACTATTTTAACTTTGTCTTTACTACCTTTCTGGGTCTTGAAAGTTGCAATGACGTATCATTTCTGGTTCAGAAACCTCTCGGATTTCATCAAAAATGTTCAGAAGATGAACAAAGGATTTATGGGTTTAAAATGACATGAGTGTGAGTAATTAATGACAGAACAGTGTCGATGACACTACATCATTCTCAATAGGTGGAACATTTTGTTAACACTTTATATTACAGTGCTCTTGTTACACGGTACATGTTGTTACTGTAGTAATAACTATGAATTATGCATAATTACATGCAACTAACCCTAAACCAAACCCTAATCCTAACTCTATAGTAACAACATGTAGTAGTATTTTTTCCTGCCATTATAATGCAGATACTAAAAAATTACATGTAAAAGTAACATTAATAGTGTTAGTCTATACCCAATAATTAGGTCTAGTGGTACACCTCACCTTATAACTTCAATAAACTGTAAACTTATCACTTCAATCTTTTTTTTTAATAAAAAAAATGGCAACACTTTAGTTTAGAGTCCAATTCTCACTATTAACTAGTTGCTCATTAGCATGCATATTACTAGGATTACTATTGGCTGTTTATTAGTACTTATAAACCACATATTAATGCCTTATTCTGCATGACCATATTCTACATCCCGTAATCCTTCTCAATACTTAAACTTAACTACCTTACTAGCTATCAATATGCAGTAATTTTATTGAGGCAAAAGTTGTAGTTAATAGTTCGTTATTAGTGAGAATTGGACCCTAAACTAAAATGTGACCAAAAAAATGTAGCTGCCGTAATGAGTAAGTCGAGGTCTTGTTGTTGTCCGTTTTTCCTTCTGTGTACATGCAGTAGTGGAAGTTATCTCTGCCATCAATGGGGAGTGGGACGCCTACAGCTGGGCTTCACATTTCATTATTGTGTTTCATACCTGCAGAGCAAGTTGATTGACTACAAAACTTTGGCCAGTTAAATATGATCCAGAAGAGACTCTGGGTCAGCATATGTGCTGAAAATGATTAGCTAATAAAAATATAGTCTCTCATATTAATAATTCTGTTAAAATGCACCCATGTTCCCTGTCAGTGCTTTATAACATGTAGCATGAAAGTTTTTTCCCTTGAATAATAGAGAAATTTACCATAGATTTACATTTCTGAATTCCAGCTGAATGTTAGTTATTGTATGATATAGTTTAATATATATTATTTATTATGTACTGTGTTGTTTGCAGGATAAGGACAGCTCAGGGGCCACTGTCCTGCATCTGGCTTCTCGCTTCAGCCATCATGAGATCATTGAATGGTTGCTGAAAAGTGGGGAAGGGGATCCTACTGTTGCCACGGATACGGGGGCATTGCCTGTTCATTATGCTGCAGCTAAAGGGGACTTGCCTTCGCTCAGGCTGCTACTGGAACACAGCCCAAAGTAAGATCATACAGTGTGTAATAGTGGGAGTGTGAAATGATTGTGTTTGGTAGAATTCATCCAAAGTAGCAGGACTTTGTTTTTTTCCTTTTTTGACTCTTGTCCAAGCATTTTCATAAACATGTCATCTTATTAGACTAGTTATTGTCAGACAGGAAGTCCCCCTGTAGTCAATAATTGTATCTTTGATCAGCAAAATTATGTTTTGTCCTTGAAAATAATGTCTTCATGCAAATTAGCTCCACTCACTCACACCAGCTCAGAGATCCATTCGTTGATGAGCACGCATTGTCGCGAATGGTTACAAGGTAGTTTGTGACGTCAGAAACACCAGCGATTTCAAACCGCGTTTTTGAGACTGTCTTTGGTTCACCACAGTTTTAAGGAGAAAATATTCAGCAATGGTGTTGACTTATGAATTTGTACATGGTTTGTCTTAAAGCACATTAAAACACCACAGACATATAAACAACATTTAAAAGCTTGATTTTCACCACAGGGGGACTTTAAGATCAGTGAATGTTCTTAAACAAGTGGATTTTAGCGTATTCGTAAATATGAGCAATAGGAATAGTGCTGCATGCTTGCCTTTGTAAACACTAACTACTACAACATATCCAACATTCAGTCCAGCCATGTTACACTTTTTATATGAAAAATGGTTAAGTCTTTCAGGAAAGGCTCTTGGCTTCAAAAGAGCGTAATTATTTGTAAAGACAGATATGATTACACCTCATTTCCTGCTGTATATGAGGACTGTCATGTTTATTGCTATACAGTCTGCACTGCATCCGGCTGCCAAGATCAATGTCCACTATCATTGAACGCTGAGTTTAGTCAGCTATTACTGCTGGATGTCCCTTTTAAGTGATACGATTGATTCTGTCCATATTGTAGATATTTAGGAAATTATTTATCACACTGAATTTTTGTGATGGTGTGAGCAGACCTTCTCACTCATAACATTAAAACCAGCATATATTTCAGGTGGTAAGTGTGTGATCAGCAGTGATGTGATGACTGCACTTGGTGTTTGGCCCTTTTATTTAGAAAGTGAGACTTCCTTTTCTAGAGCCGCCATATTGCGAGCTGCAATTTCTCCCATTCATACGAGTGAACTGACTTGGTTATTTACAGTCTTTGATATGGCTGAGTGAGTGAAACAGGAAATTCACAAGAATACAAATATAATTCAGGTGTCTGCTACCAGGAAGCGCACGAAGACGAAGATTCAAACAAAATATTATTAAATCCAAATATATTACAGAATAACTCAAGGGAAATGGACAAATCACACCTTAAGATTGATTGATTGAAAAAAATGAACTGATTAAAATGAGCTAATTAATGGGCAACAGGTGAATGGGATATACAATCCAGGGAACAAACACAGTTAAAAAACTGGGTCACACAGGCAAACAGGCACTGAACTTAAAGTCCCCCTGTAGTCAATAATTGTATCCCTTAAAACTTATCTTTGATCACCCAAATGACATATTTAAACGTTTTTTCCAGTGAAAAGAAAATTCTTAATGCCTTAAAACAGCTTGGATGCAACTCTACACCCTTGCTTCATTTAGTATACGTGGAGCATGAATATGCTAATTAGCCCGGCCTCCACTCACTCGCTCACAGATTCACTTGGCTAACTTACTGAGGTAAACGCTGCACAATATGAAAATATGATTAGCCTTTTGCTTGACTATGTTGTCAAACAGCTAATAATGTGTTGCTAATGTTACACAAACCACCGGGACATTTACGTGGTTACAAGGTAGTTTGTGACGTCAGAAAAACGTCTCGGTTACGGATGTAACCCTCGTTCCCTGAGTAGGGAACGGAGACGTTCCGTCGGATGACGACGAATGGGGGTTTCGCTTAGAAAGCCTATCCGCTTCGAGTAATACAAAATGAGCCAATAGCAAGGAAATGCCATGGGTCTGCAGAATTTGCATGGAGCAGCTCCGCCCCACCTCGTGGGTATAAAGGGTGGAAATTCCAGCAAAGCAGTATGTTTCCTTGCTGAGGAGCCAAGACTGAGCTCAGGCGATCCCCGCGGTACAGCGGAAAGTGGCAGGAAGACGGAACGTCTCCGTTCCCTACTCAGGGAACGAGGGTTACATCCGTAACCGAGACGTTCCCTTTCGTTGTCACTCCGAGTTCCGTCGGATGACGACGAATGGGGATACCAGTCTAATCACGCCACCTTCTCGGCTGTCTTCCAGTGCCCTGCGTAATCTGAGATCCCTGTCGTGAGACAGCACGGACGAAGGACTCCTATTAGCACAGGAATACCAAGGTACACTGGGGAGCATATCCCAAGGCCTTTAAGGGAATATGCAATTACTGCCAACCCAGAGGGGGGGACTTAGAGAATACACATATGACCCGAGGGATGCATATGGGGAATCACTGGGGTGTCCAGCCGCAGGTGGAATATTTCAACCCCAGGGGTGGCAAGGTGGCTTGCCAAGGGAAAGACACATGCTCAAAAGAGGCTTACAGTGGAAATACACATGTGGTACCCCACATGTACCTCCTCTGGTAGCTCAGAGGAGGTACCATGCATACGGGAGGCACCTAGCCGACGCGCAGGCAAAAGACACTGGCGCCAGCATCAGGACTGCTGGAGGAACTCAGGGCTTTCGGGGAAGCTCACCTGAGGAGAATATCGCACGTATCCAGTCCGTGGAGTGGAATGGCGAGCAAGCGAAGACACCTAACGGGTCCCATGTTAGCTTGAAAAAGACAGTACATGGGAGGAGACTGGCTCCACTCGGAGATTGTAGAATCTGGCGAATGTGTTAGGTGTCGCCCAGCCTGCAGCTCTGCAGATGTCTGTTAGCGAGGCGCCATGCGCTAGAGCCCAAGAGGACGCCACACTCCGGGTAGAGTGGGCAGTCACACCAAGGGGGCACGGTCGACCTTGCTGTTGGTAAGCCAAAGCAATGGTGTCCACTATCCAGTGAGACAACCTTTGCTTGGAGAGAGCCTTTCCCTTCAGTCTCCCACCATAACAAACAAAGAGCTGGTCTGAGGTCCTGAAACACTGCGTTCTGTCTACATAGATGCGGAGAGCACGTACTGGACAGAGCAGTGCCAAGGCTGGGTCTGCCTCCTCCGGGGGCAGCGCTTGCAGGTTCACCACCTGGTCCCGGAAGGGAGTGGTAAGAACCTTGGGCACATATCCAGGCCGGGGTCTCAGGATCACGTGAGAGTAAGCCGGCCCGAATTCCAGGCACGCTTCGTCAACGGAGAATGCGTGCAGGACCCCTACCCTCTTAATGGAGGCCAATGCAGTCAGAAGCGCTGTATTCATTGACAGGAAGTTAAGCTCAACCGACTGCAAAGGCTCGAAGGGAGCACTCCGCAGGGCAGTTAGCACCACTGCGAGGTCCCAAGAGGGTACGAGAGGAGAGCGAGGAGGATTCAGTCTCTTCGCTCCTCTCAGGAACCTGACGATCAGGTCGTGCTTCCCTACGGACTTACCTTCTATAAGGTCGTGCTTTGCGGCAATGGCGGCGACATAGACCTTGAGGGTGGAGGGAGACAGCCTTCGCTCCAACCCATCTTGAAGAAAGGAAAGCACGACACCGATCGAACATCTCCGGGGGTCTTCTCGGTGAGAAGAACACCAGCTGATGAAGAGGTTCCACTTCAATGCGTAGAGGTGTCTCGTGGACGAAGCTCTAGCGGAAGTGATGGTAGCCACCACCGCTGGTGGTAGGGTACTCAAACCTGCCTCATCCCGTCCAGGAGCCACACGTGGAGATTCCAAAGATCGGGACGAGGGTGCCATAGGGTGCCCCGTCCCTGAGAAAGGAGGTCCTTCCTCAGAGGAATCGGCCAAGGAGGTGCTGTCGCGAGGAGTACAAGTTCGGGGAACCAGGTCCTGGCGGGCCAGTAAGGCGCGACCAAAATGACCTGCTCCTCGTCCTCCCTGACCTTGCGCAGGGTCTGCGCAAGAAGGCTCCCTGGGGGAAACGCATATTTGCGGCCCCGTGGCCAGCTGTGCGCCAGAGCATCCGTGCCGAGCGTGCCCTCGGTCAGGGAATAAAACTGGGCGCAATGGGTCGAGTCGTGAGAGGCAAACAGATCTATCTGTCCGTCCCCGAACTGGTCCCAAATCAGCTGAACCGACTGGGGATGGAGTTGCCATTCTCCAGGGAGGGGCTGAAGCCGGGAGAGCTTGTCGGCTGCACAGTTCAGAGCTCCGGGGATATAAATGGCACGAAGCGACCTCAGATGCTTCTGACTCCATAGGAGGAGGTGGCGGGCGAGTTGCGACATACGGCGGGAGCGCAGACCCCCCTGATGGTTGATGTACGCTACAGTAGCGGTAATGTCTGAACGGACTAGTACATGCTGGCCCCTGAGCACGGCTCGGAAGCGGCGCAGGGCGAGCTGTACAGCCAGCAACTCGAGGCAATTGACATGCCATAAGCGGTGGGGTCCTGTCCAGGAGCCCGCGGCAGCACGTACGTTGCACATGGCGCCCCAGCCCGTGGCAGAGGCATCTGTCGTTACAACAACATGCCGCGAAGCTCGTTCCAGAGGCACTCCGGCCCGTAGAAAACTGAGGTTCGACCACGGGGTGAAGGTCTGACGGCAGGTCGGAGTAACTGGTACTCGGAAGGTGCCGTGATGCCATGCCCACCTCGGGACTCGGTCGCGAAGCCACAGCTGAAGCAGTCTCATATGAAGCAATCCGAGCAGCGTTGCCACGGCTGCAGATGCCATATGCCCCAGGAGCCTCTGAAAAAGTTTCAGTGGAACCGCACTCTTGCCCTCGAACTGTCTCAGGCAAGTCAGCAGTGATTGTGTGCGCTCGCTCATAAGCTGAGCGGACATGGCGACCGAGTCGACCTCCATACCGAGAAAAGAGATCCTCTGCACGGGGCAAAGTTTGCTCTTCTCCCAGTTGACCCGAAGGCCCAGACGGGCTACATGGCGGAGCACCAAGTCCCTGTGTTCGCAGAGCTGATCTCGAGAGTGAGCTAGAATCAGCCAGTCGTCGATATAGTTCAGGATGCGAACCCCGTGTTCCCGGAGGGGAACAAGGGCTGCCTCGACGACCTTCATGAAGACGCGAGGAGACAGGGCTAGCCCGAAAGGGAGAACTGCGTACTGATATGCCTGCCCCTCGAAAGCAAACCGAAGAAACGGTCTCTGTCGAGGGAGAATGGAGACATGAAAGTAGGCGTCCTTCAGGTCGATCGCTGCAAACCAATCCTGGTGCCGCACACATTTGAAAACGCGTTTGGCGGTGAGGATCTTGAACGGCAGCCTGTGAAGGGAGCGGTTCAGCACGCGCAAATCCAGGATTGGCCGTAACCCACCAGTTTTCTTGGGGACAATGAAGTACGGGCTGTAGAAGCCGGACCTCATTTCGGCTGGAGGGACAGTCTCGATCGCACCCTTCGCCAGCAAGGTAGCAACCTCCGCTCTCATGATAGGGGCATTGCCACCGACCATAGTGGAGCGGACTCCCCTGAAGCGGGGAGAAGACCGCGCGAACTGAATCGCGTAGCCGAGCCTGACTGTTCGAGCGACCCAGCGGGACAGGTTGGGAAGCTCTTGCCAAGCTCCCAACGACTGTACCAGCGGGATCAAACGAGCTACAGACTTCCCACCGGTGGTGCAGCGAGGCGGAATGACTGGCCCAGACGTGAACGGCATAGCGGCCCGGTGTAGGGGCACAGTCATTGACCGCGTCCTGACAGAGCAGACCAGGGAAGGACGAACGTTCCACGGGGGTCTGCTCTGCCAGGGGTCTGGCGTCAGAGGAGGATGAGAGTGGTACGCTCCGGGGACGGCGCGCACTGTCATCCGGCTCTGGGACAGAGGAGGACGAGGGGTGCACGGCCCGGGGGCGGCGCACCGTGTCGTCCGAGAACTCTGTGTGCTCAGGGATGAATGTGTCACTTCTTTCTTTAACCACATAAGGGTGCTGCCCACCCGTGGGTGAGCAGCGGTGGAACAAAAGATTCTCCCCCGGCCCTCCACCGGGGGATGGAGTGGTCCTGCTACCATGTCCCGAGAAGTGATCATCATCCCTGAGCGGCCCATCTCAGGAGCGCCGCTTGGCCCGGCGTTTAGCGGGGGGCGGGGCAGGAGAGGGCTGGGGCGCCTTCTTGCGGCTTCCTCCACGACCGGGCCCAGGTGAAGGCTGCTGCTTGGGCCGGGCGGGAGGGGCGGGAGCCGCAGGAGGGCACCCTCGGCGGCGAACAGACTGAGTATTCTGCCCGGTCGGCTGGGTGGAGGCAGCAGCGGGCCGTCGGGGCAGAATGTGCTTGATCGCCTCAGTCTGTTTCTGTGCAGTCGAGAACTGTTGGGCGAAGTCCTCGACTGCTCCGCCGAAGAGGCCGTCTTGTGATATGGGGGTGTCGAGCAGCCAAGACCGCTCGGCATCCCGCATATCAGCAAGCCACAGGTGTCTCTCCTGGACCACGGCTGTGGACATCACCAAACCCAGGGAGCGTGCGGTCACCTTCGTCGCTCGGAGAGCAAGGTCGGTGGCGGTGTGCAGCTCATTGAAGAGCCCTGGGTCTGTCCTACCCTCGTGCATGTCCCTGAGCATCTGGGCCTGGTAGACCTGCAGAATGGCCATGGCATGCAAAGAGGTGGCTGCCTGTCCCGCCGCTCTGTAGGACTTCGCCACAAGCGTAGACGAGTACCTACAGGCTTTGGATGGGTGCTTAGGCTCACCACGAGAAGAAGCGCTCTGAGGACACAGTTGCATCGCAACAGAGCGTTCAACCGGGGGGAGCCCAGTGTACCCACGGGCAGCCGCCTCATCGAGGGGAGGAAAGGCGGATGAGACCAACGAGCGGTCACGGGAAGAGCTGGGGGTCTTCCAGGACTTCGAGATCTCATCATGCACATCCGGGAACAAAGGTATTGGGGTTTGGTGCGGACGGGGGTCCGCAGCCTTACCCAAGTACCAATCATCCAACCGCGAGCGCTCGGGACAGGGTGGAGGGGACCACTCTAACCCGATGCTCGCGGCGGCCCGGGCAAGCATGGCCGTCATCTCCGGATCCGACTCAGGCACAACCGTATGCACACCGGCAGGTGGCAGCTGCGCTGAGTCTTCACTTCCAGAAGATTCAGACCCACCTTGTGATGCTGCGATAGACATCGCGTCCTCCTCTGGAGCGCCAAAGGAAACCCGCGGGGCATCCGAAGATGGTCCCGCGGAAATCCCCTGAACACTCACGGGTTGCAACACTGGACAGGGTGCGGCTGGGCACGGACTGATAGTCGGCGCTTTGTTCCAAACCGTTACCCTCAGATCACCCTGGCCACGAGCCGAAGTACCAGCTCTATTTCTAGAACCAGTAGAACGGGGGGTGGATGAGGGGACTCTCACTCTTGCGAGATCACTGAGTCTCGACCGTAATGTTGCGATGGTCATGTTCCCGCAGAGAGAACATGAGTCATCCACGAGCGCTGCTCTAGCGTGATCAATGCCCAAACACGCTATGCAACGCTCGTGCCCATCAGAGATGTCAACGAGTCTACCGCAACCAGAAGTGCACGGGCGATGCATCTTTAAAAAGACGTGCCACGTGCAAGCTCTTTTGTGAGAGGAAAGAAACTCTGACTGTGTTGAAGCGCCCGGGGAGACACACACTCGCTGTCGAATCACAGACAGATAGGCAGGAAGCGCGCGCTCGCCGGAGATCGCCGTCACACCAACACCAGAGAATCTCGCTCGTCTGTAGAACTGACAATTTCAGGAATGGCTTGTGGAACGAAGGATGAACTTGGCTCCGAAGCGAAAACATACTGCTTTGCTGGAATTTCCGCCCTTTATACCCACAAGGTGGGGCGGAGCTGCTCCATGCAAATTCTGCAGACCCATGGCATTTCCTTGCCATTGGCTCGTTTTGTATTACTCGAAGCGGATAGGCTTTCTAAGCGAAACCCCCATTCGTCGTCATCCGACGGAATTTGGAGTGACAACGAAAGGGAACCAGCGGTTTTTATTTTCTATGTAAAATGTGTGTGTTGTAAACTAGAATGGAAGTGGTTAGAGGGGAGATGTTGAAAAGGGAAAGGGATTTGTGACACCATCTCAAAAGGTTAAATCAGTATAGAAATGGAACAAGTTGACACATTTTGATATTAAGATCATGTGGAATAAGGTACGATTATGAACCATGCACAGTAAGACCAAGAATGTGAATTAAAGCTTCAGTCCGTAACTTTTTTGGGTTAAAAATTATCCAAAATAATTTTTTGAGCAAGTACATAACCAGCCAGTGTTCAAAACTATCTGCTTGATTAGCTCGATTCAAAATGGTAAGCTTGTAATAATGTTTTTAATTCCAGTGGTACTGGTGGATTTCCGCGGGAGATTCGAGCATGTCTTTGCGTCATTACGTCACATCTGTACACATAAAGAAGGAGTCTCGGCTAGTAGGCTATATTGCGTGTGAGGATGTTGGAGGTGGAGATTTATAGCCTTTTCTCACAGCACTTGATATAATTAAACTTATCAATTTGATGGCGGATCCAGAAAGGTTCAAACGACAATCACCTGTGACAACTGGAGATTCACCCGTTGTAAAATGCAAAAGACTTTGGACTTCGGAGTGGCTACAGAAAAAAAGAGACTGCAACCGGGCCCATGCGAAAACAAGGATACATATCGGAAGGGCATTAAATGTAGTCACGCAATGCTGATGTTGTTAACATTAACAATTTGAGAACAAAGTATAATTTGCACAGTTTGACGTGATATGATAAACGATCGTTAATCAGCGCGATTTACTGCAATGCTATTTAGTCAGAGCAAAAGTGGATGTTACTTACTTGTTTAGATGACATTTTCCGTTGAAAATTCTTATGTTGGTCTTGGTCATACTTCCAAAAAGTAGAATCTGTGATTCCGAATGCCAGTATCCGCACCGGCGCGGTGACTGGCAGCTGCACATTCTCCTCAAAACATTGGATTCATCCGCGCTGTCGTGCCGAGGCACAACCCACGTAAAGTTGATAATTCCCAGAATAACTGCAATTTCAGATTTCGAACAGAGATGGCGACAAAGAGGGAAACCTACTGACTGCAGCTTTAAGTAAATAAGGTCAGTTTTGATGTCACATTGATTTTAAGCTGGATAAATGCAAAACGGTTGAGGCGCAACTTCACATTTTGAATTTAAACAAATTGCTTCACTTTTGCGTGTGGGATTTCATCACAAAAATTTGCAAAATAGTTTAAGCATTTTCTAAATGCTTTGAAATAGCAATAGTTGAGTTAGTTTAATAACTTTAATAAGTTTTTGCAGCAATGCCATTTGGCTTCCTCAAAGTACCTTTCAGTGAACAGTTCTTAGAACAATCATTTTTGCTAAAGTGTGATGAAACTTGTTCCACTATAAAGAAACTTTTGTGCATGGAAAGGCTTTATAGATGTTAAAGATTCTTCATGGAATCATAGATGCTGATAAAGAACCTTTACTTTTAGTTGGCATATAAAATTAAGCTCTTTTATCCTTTAGAGGAATGACAGCTTGTCAGTTCCCTCAAAGTTACATCTTTATATCTTGAACCTAAATGGTTCATAACTGTATACCTCAAGGATACACATTGCCGCACTGTTAGGTGCACCTTTTAGGGGAAGATAAGGTACAAAAGTTATTCCTTTAAATGTACTGTCCTAGTGACATAGGGCAAAATGTATTGGGTTAATATAAAGGAATTTTCCATCTTGATTTTTCATAGGATAGGGTTAAGGTTTCACCCAAATTTTGAATTATACATTGCATTGTGTAGTGTATTAGGGTTAAAGGAAATGTCAGTAAACTTAATGGATAATGTCCTCCAGACAGAAAATCACCAGTACATTTTCCAGTTTTATTACAGTGCACAACCTAGCATTTAAAACTGACCCATAATATGGGGCACTGTGCTGTGTAAATTGAAGTCCAGCAGTTTGTGTTGTTATCTGATTTGCATAATTCATTTAGCGTACTGGGCGCTAAAACAACACAGACAGCGGCTGCAAATAAACAATGCTATCAGTTAATCCTTTGTAAACCCCCCTGAAAGTTTAATCAGGAAGAGAGATGTTGCTTTTGCTCATTCAGCACGGTGTATTCCTTTCTCAATGGTGACTGTCAGTATCACACAAGTGATAAACTAATGAGGTAAACAAATACTCTTGAATAGAGGTCTGCTATGTAGGAGTTTTCTGCATTGTGATGATAAGGTTGCTTTTGGAGGGTAGAGATAACATTCTCATGTCAGAGGGTCAGGGCAGGTGTATTGTATCTGTGTCCTTTTCTTATTACAGGGAATGTCTCTTGGTCAGGGGTCATGAATCTTGACATGGTGGTTAAAATGTCTGATACATTACGTAGGTGCCGCATAGTAGTGTTGTGATGATTTATAGCAAAGCAGCTTACTGATGTTGATAATGCCATAGCACAGCTGTCTACAAGAACACTATGGCTGAATGGGGTGTGCAGAAAATGACACTAATGGTGGTGACACACCTTAGAGAGGTTTATACTTGTGTAAACTTAACAAAAGGAATCAGCGGAGGTGTGTATATCAAAGTGGATAAGTCCGAGGCATATGGACCCAGTCAGAAATGGATTCCTTGCATACCTAACTATTTTGCAATTGAAACATTGTATTTTTGTATGCCAAAACCTGGAAATGAGAGCATTTTAGCAATCGTCTCGAAGTCAATGGATTTTTTTATAGCCTATATTCAGCTTTTTACTTCTGGCAATTTAATTTAGGCTTAAAAATTCATAAAAGTTGTGTTCATTTGTGAAGATTATTATGATGCACAAAATGTCTAATAATCATAAACTTTTGTTGGTCACAGTTTATTTTCTGCTATAATCCAAAAGCCAATTGAAAAATCTTGATGATGCTAACTTCCAGGTTGGCCTACAAAAATACGTAATCACTGCACTGATAGGGTAACTCTGTTATAAAACCCCATAGGACAATCTTGAAGGAACCAGCGGCGAATTAGTTTTCCGGGTTCTGGCGTCATCCTGCACTACTGTAATTGCGAGAATGAACATAACATAAAATTATATAAAATTCAAAGACACTGTATTACTGCTGTGAAAAGTTAAAACAACAGATTAATAACACAACATATCTTGTTGCAGATATGTGAAAACATAAGGCAACTTTCATTTACCATGCAATATATAATAAAGCATAAAAAAGCAAAAGACTAGTGCACAATTTTGTCTTTTGTCTAATGCTATCTCACTGTTTTTTGAACATGGCTGGACACACCAAGCTTTATCAACTTATGTCAGACTGACTGCTCAATGGAGCGCTCTGTTGACATTATTAGGGTATCAGTGTCTTTTGTGAAAGAAGAATATGTGCCGGGACAGATGTAGATAAAGGTGATGAAGCAGTGATTTATGAGAAGAGGACAAATTAGACATGAATGCATTGGTCATAAAACTCAATGTAAACATAAGGTGCCACAAAGGGGCGGTGGGGTGGGGGAAGTTACACAACCAGCTAATACAGATTAGGGGCATTAACTTGCTTCAATTTCCTCATGTGTCATAAAGTGTAAGAATCAAAGTGACAGTGCTGTTGATATATTTTTGTTAAATATATTAGTCAAGTTAATTCAGATTGTTCACCCTTTGATTTCTGTAAAAAAAAAGCACCATAATAGTATCACAAGACAGTCATTATTCACCACAAATCTTGACTCTGGCCCAGTGGTGTAACTAGGATTGTATAGGCTTTAATTTGATACTTAAAGGAATAGTTCAGCTAAAAATGATTCCATAATTTACTCACCCTCAAGCCATCCTAGGTGTACATGACATTCTTCTTTCTGAGTTCTGGCGGAAGGGTGACCTCTGACCTGATGTATGACGTAGGATGAATGATGTAGGCGTAGCATAAGCTTAGGTGAGAATTGGCGAAGAAGAAGATAGCGCAGAAGATAGAGCAAGACAAAACGCTAGTCACGAATTAGAAGTCTAAAATAAAGGTCAATGGTGGAGGTCACCCTTCCGCCAGAACACGACTCTCTTGTGAATGCACGTACGGCCATTGCTGGAGGTGTAAAATGGAAGTGTAGGCCTATCTTTTTAACAGCGATGGTTAAGTATGTGAAGGTATTGAAATATGCGACTGTCCCATCTACACTTCTGGCATAGCTACGCACTTTCCCTAAGCTTTCCTCTGAGAGAAGTAGCAGAGTCTGATTCTTTTAATCTGTTCATTCAGTTAAGAGAATGTGAATGATTATTTCAGACTGGTCCTGTTCTCAAATTCAGCTCTCTGATTTAATGATCTGGTTGCAGGACATTCACTGTAATTGCAAGGAATAAAGCTACTGGTACATAATTCCAAACGTGTCCTTTTGTCCAATTTCACTGTGTTTCCGTTAGGCTACTTTCTAGTATCATTTAAAGTTGTCTGACATGTTCTCTTTTATCAAGGTCTACCTCTCGTAAGAACATTACTGTTACATTTAAAAAAGCTGATCAACTGAGCCTTGTGAAAAAGAGGTCAAGTGGGACTTTGTTGGTTGAAGTGCTTTGCTCTGCCACATCTTCTGACAGCTGCTTCTGTTACCTTTTCACTCGAGCCTAAATTATTCATACAGGAAGGACAGCTGTGGCTCACTTTGTGAACATACAATAGTGTTATGATGTCATTACAAACATTGTTTATGTAGAGATGAGGAAGTCCTGGGGTTGTATATACAGAATATAGTAAATTTGAAAATAATGTTGATTATGATACACCATCAATATATATTGGTTTATTAGTTTCATTGGTGAAACAATAGCTTCCCTTGAATATAAATTATAGATGTAATGTATTTTATGTATTTGTAATTTTTTTAGCCATATAAATAATGTGTATGTGTATTTGTGGTCATTAAGTCTATTGGTGTGTGTGTGTGTGTGTGTGTGTGTGTGTGCCCCCCCAGGGCACGGATGACTGAGCCTGTTAGGGTTACACTCATGAAAGATTCACATGTCTGATCACTTCCTAATGACTGAGTCCCTGATTAATTCCTCTTCCTGTTTTAAAAATTCACCATCTCTTTATTTTTCTTTTGGAGGTCCTTCCACCGCAGTAAATTTTTTTTTTTTTTTTTAGATTAACAACCCGTTCTTATCTGAATCATCTGTTAATGTTGTCCATATATTTTTTTAAACACCAATTATATGCTGAATATGTAATGCGGCTGTGTTGTTTTGTCTGATTGCTGAATTAGATGTTTCCACAGTCAGACTGTTTACCTGGTTACTTACAGGCTTAAATTCTGCTCTTTAATCCTGTGTGTGACTGTGTGTACTCTGTCAACAAAGAGAGCAAGCAACACAATGCAACCTGATTCAAAATCAAATCATTCAACCTGATTTGTTCGATTTGACTAAAAGCAAATAACACTCTCTAAAGAAAAAAATTAAATAAACAATTTTGTTTAAATTGTATTTTCACTTGACAGAGTGAAACATACTGGCAGAACACATACAGGCATATTGGCAGAACACATAGTGGCAGAACACATACTGGCATATTGGCAGAACACATACTGGCTAGCTTTACTGACAGCTTTTCTGGTAGATTTTTGTAGTGCATTACAAAAAGTGTGATGTATACTTTAAAAAGGTCCTTTGAAGTTGTCTTTATTGATGATAAGTAAGCAAAATTAATAATTGACTAACAAAATTCCTCAATTATAATTTAGCTTTAAAATTAAATTGTAAAAAGCCACACAAAAAATGTAATGTTATTAATGAAAGTCTGTGCATTTGTAAAATATTATGTATTACGTATTATGAAGGGCGAATGTGGAACAATCAAGCTTAGCTCGAAAATAATTTTTGATGTTGACGTAACTGAAAGTGTAGTTCCCAGCATGCCTTGCTTGGGATATATGAGGGTTGTCCCCCCATAAAAATATAATTAAAAACCACATTGTGTATTGTAAACAATATAATGATTTATACTTAAAATAATTGTGTAAGTTGTACAACAATACAAATGAAAACGCAAAAATTTGTTTTAAGTTTAGAAACATTTTGAGTCCACCCTCCCTTGCCTCACAGTGCTTTGGTCCACTGCCTGCTTTCCCCATGTACCTCATCTGCACACACAAGTCTGGTGGGAGAGAACAAAGTTCTTCAGTAGTTGTGGAACTCAGTAAGTGTCACGGTCACCAGCTCTGTCACTTCTACGGCACTAACACTTCCCAGCATCCCTCATGTTTTCCACCTGCACACTATCGGCCATGACCTGATCACCCATCACAGCTGTTTCTCATTGTCTCGTCACCATCATCTGCTTCACCTGTTTTCTGTTAACCAGTGTTTATCTGTGTTTGTATTTAGTTCCTTTCTGTTCAGTCAGTCTCTGTCCGTTCTACTTTGTGTCAAGTGTGTGTGAACTTTCTGCCCGTCTGTACCTGTGTCAGTTGTATTTCTAAGTAAACACTTTGCTATTGGAACTTCTGACTCCTCTGCTCCTTCTGCCTGCACCATGCCCTGACAGAAGAACGGACCATAACATAAAGCATGGGCGTTGCCCGCTTCCTTCTAACCCCAGACGATCAGCTGATAACCTGTTTCCAGGATGGCTGTCCGATTGAAGGGTACGTACAAGATTTCCTGGAGAATTCAAATGAGGTAAACTGGGCAGATGACATCCTCAAGACCGTTTTCTGGCACGGGCTTGATGATCATCTGCACCAGCAAGCCCCAGCAGCAGTGATCCCAGGTACGTTTGTTCAGTACCTGGATCATGTGCTGTGGTTGAGTGGCTCGACCTTCACCGTGGGTGAGGCTGAAGGTGATATCTCCACTCAACCACCATCACCGCCTGATCTTCACGTCCTGCCTGATCCTCACGTCATGCCTGACCAGCCTGATCCTCACGTCATGCCTGACCAGCCTGATCTTCATGTCCCACGTATACGCCCTCTGCCAGAGTGGCCAGACCGTCTCCGGCATGGCCGCCCAAAGCTGATCACCCATCACAGCTGTTTGTCATTGTCTCGTCACCATCATCTGGTTCACCTATTCATCTAAACTCCAGCAGGTTCCCCTTGGACATCAGGAAGCAGAGGTATTCACCCAGCCACACCGAAAACCTTCCATTATGGTCAGGTCATTGCACGTTGCTTGGTGGCAGATGTTAGGAAACTTCTCCACGTAGTCCTCCATACTTTCGTCCACCCTGGAAAATAAAAATGATGATTCCTTCCTTCGGTCTCTTACAGCTCTGTGGCGCAACATTGATAGCTGCGACTTACAGTTTATTTTGAGGTCCAGTATTCTGCCATGTTTTAGTCCGATGATGAAGGTAATGAAACCAAACTGAACAAAAACTGTTACATTTGTCACTTTAAGACATAATCCACGGATCCAATATACTGTTACACATGCATTTCCTTTGAAAAGCTACACACAATGCTGCGTAAACCGCGATATGGGGAAAAACATCTTCATTTGACCGGTTGTGAACACGTGTGGCATAACCTCTGATGATGGTGTCATCGGAATTTGCAAATCAGAGGCTATAAATAGATGTGTGAAAGGTGCGCTCATCAGGTTCTTTTGTCTTCAGAACCGCTTTGTGTGCCATGTGTGCTTTTCAACCTCTTCTCAAACTATCCCTTTTGTTAGGAGTTAGTTTTGTCAGGCAGAAATAAAGACTTTCTCACTCTCTTTCTCATTCTCTATAACAAAAAGAAAAGAGTTGAAAAAAAAAGAGAATCATGTCGAGAGAATGGCATTCACAACACTATGGAGTTCGCCATTTAAGTGCTTTGCGCTCGTCTCGCATATCGCAAGTCAATCTGGCTGAGGAGTGGTAGACTGGTCCTTCCCTTTCTCTCGTTCTCTCTTCAGATCACATTGTCCTCCAGTCTGAGGACGTAGGTTCTCTTGTCAAAGAATCTAGTGGCTGATTTTGGCCCAGTCTCAAGTAGACATGTGCCGGTATTCGGTAATGCGATAAATCGCGGTAATGAATATGTACGATATTGTTATCGCGGACACTTCAAAATACCGTGAAAAATAATAGATCCGAATTTAGATTTTTAGAGCGCGCATTATCTTATTGTCCATCAACGCTTTAAAAAACACTGTGTATATCTATGCTGCGCAAAACACGTGCACACTCTGATGTAAACAATCCCCACATGTATAAGCACTATGTAAAGCATGGCGGAAGGAGGAACGCTGCCGACGATTTATCCCCTTCTAAAAGCAGGGCTGCCAACTCTCACGCATTCAGCTTGAGACTCACTTAATTGACACCATTCACACGCTCTCACGCCACACATACATTTTCTCACGCAGAGAAAAATCGCGGAGCAAAGAGGACACTGACACAGACAGATTAGACAGAGCAGGTTACTTTTGATATGAAAAAAATATCACCTCTCAGGTTCTGTCCATTTTATTACGAAATTCATACTATAAATACAGTTTTGGCGCTTGTAAATGTGACGTGACAGATCACTGTAGCGGCTCAGTTCAAGTAAACCGATCATCTGTTACTTTTTATTTAAAGATAGAGTACAACTTACCGAAAGGAATATGCCTCTTACATAATATTGATTAATCAGTGTTTTTCAACCACGGAAAGAGGTCAATAGAACTGCAGGAGAACAATTATGTCACAGAACTTTACATTTACCTCAGGAAAGCCATTTAATGACCAGCACCTAGTTGACTAGAAAAAGCAGACTAGAATAGCTAGAGAGAGGCGTATTTTGCTAAATATGTGCACTATATTAGATATTTATTATATTTTTACTAGTGTCATCACATAATTGTTATTATAATGAAAACCCCATAATAATTAATTTCTCTCTGTGTGTTTTCAGCATTATGTGAGATATATATTTTTCTTGAGAAAAATTAACATGCAGGCTATCTACTGTAGCCTACCTAATATTTATCCAAATGAGTCGAGATTGAAATCAAATCCAAGAATGGAATTGAAATCATGAAAATTGTGTTAAGCAATAATACAAACAGTAGCCTACCAGTCATTGTACCATGTAAACATTGTAACAATGTTGTCACTAAACTTAATATAATTCTGTTTAGTTAACAAATGTTTTGACTATCACAATTACACGTTGTGATGCAAGTTTTTTTTTTTTAGATACCCCCAATCCATCCGTTTCTCTTGTGCAATTAAAATATTGTGATAATACCGTTTACCGTGATAAAAGCTCAATCAATTAATCGCAGCATGAAAATTTGATACCGCCACATGCCTAGTCTCAAGATCTTGTGCTTCGACATTGGATGTTCGACATCTTGTATCTCTGGGGTTGAGAGTTAATGCCAAGAAAAGCGTTCTCTCTCCTGCCCAGAGGACAACATATTTAGGGATTGTTTAGGACTCTCTCACAATTTGAAGTTTACATCACTTTCAAAGTGTTCTAGGTTTTATGGAAGCACTCAGGATTAGCCCTTGGAGGAAATCCCCTGGCTCGCCACACCAGAAACGTCTAATGTGCAGAAGGCCCAAAGAAATCACCAGTCGCATTGTGATCTTCGTGCCCTTTCTAAAATCCATGCTTATGGTAAGCGCAAGAGTTGAGCACTTCGTGCACTTTTTTTAAATCTATGTTTACTGTAAGGGTTACACACTGCAGGCTTTGTACCCTTTCTTTGTGGCTCAGACCCCGGTTCCCCACCTTGGGTCCCACTAGGTGCGTGTTGTCGTCGCAGGATGCTAACAACAGATGCTTCCTTGACTTGCTGGGGAGCTGTCTTAGATGGCCGTCCAGCCCAAGGGATCTGTAGAGGCTGTCATCTCGATTGGAACATCAATTTCCTCGAATTGATGGCTGTATATCTGGCCCTGAAATACTTCCTCTGGCAGTTAAGAGGCTAACATGCCCTAGTGCGGGTGTACAACACTGCAGTTGTCGCTTATATAAATCGCCAGGGCAAACTGCGTTCTCACCGTTTGAACAAACAAGTGCAGCAGGTTCTGCTTTGGGCTCAGGACAAGTTCCTGTCCCTCAGGGTGATTTACATTCCCAGAAGCATGAATGTGGGAGCAGATCTATTGTCCAGACAGGAGGTCACACATGGGGATTGGATGCTCCATCCCGATGTAGTCAGTCAGATCTGGGAGAGATTTTACGAAGCAATGTTCCCTGTACTACTTGTTGACTCCTCCAGTCTGGACACCATGACCCATGCATGGCCCAGGAAGCATCTAAATGCGTTTCCACCAATCGCTCTGCTCCTGGGAGTCCTGGCGAAGGTCTGTCAACAAGGGTCATGCCTATTGCTGATATCACCTTGTTGGCCGACCAGAGCCTGGTTCTCAGAAATAATCTCCTGACGGCTCTCCTTGGGTGATACTGAACAGGAGAGATCTCCTGTCTCAGGCGCAGGGGGCGATATTCCATCGCTGGCCTGAGTTATGAAATCTTCAGAGATCTAAGCATCTAAGAGATGCTGGATTTTCAGTGTATGTAAGTCCATCCACTAGAAGAATATACGCCCTTAAGTGGCATGTCTTTGAAAGGTGGTGTACTATACATCATGCAGAACTAGTCCACTGCTAGATTGTTTCAGTGATGGAGTTTCTGCAGAAAAAACTGTCAGCAGGCACATGCCCTGCTAGACTCAGAGTATCGGTGGCCACTATTTTGGTTTGAGTGTAGCTTTTGAAAGGGAACGTCTCGGGTTACTTGACTGTAACCCTGTTCCCTGAAAAAGTGGGAAAGAGATGCTGTGCTTCATTGCTGCACTGAGGGCATGTTCAGGATGTTCTTCAGACAAAATGACCTGATGAGCGCACCTGTCACACATCTATTTGTACCCTCTGACGTGCGCATTCCGATGAAGTCATCATCAGAGGTTATTTAAGCCAAATTCTTGGGCGTGTTTGCCACACGTGTTCACAATCGGTCAAACGAAGACGTTTTCCCCATAGCGCTGTTCGCGCAGCATCTCGTTCTTGCTTTTTCAGAGAACAGGGTTGCAGTCAAGTAACCCGAGATGTTTTCTTTCTCAACTGTTATCGTTCACTTAAGACATAAATGACTGTGTTTATGAGAATACTTGAAGAGACTGGCATTTTAACACATAAGTACTGTGTATTTAACCGCTCAAGCCCATTTACTTTAATGTGCCGTGCAAGAAATCACAGGAAAAGCGGCACAAGCCTTGATAAACTCATTCATGTTGCCAGATCATGCTAGAAATATAGCAAACAAGCCCACAATAAACCAAAATAAATCCAAATGCTTTATGCTGAAAATAATACTAAAATATCTGAAAAATATTTATATGGGATGCTGAAGGCAATACTTATGCGTAACCATTGCGATGATAAATACACATATGTTTGTGGAAAATACTAGAGACTGCTTGGAGAACATAGACAAATTATAAATGATTATAATCGTGTATTTATTTGGTTTAATGTTTTATCCGTCTCTCTCTCTCTCTTCCCTGTGCCTTTATTGATACCCGACTAATGCATCTACATGATAAATTACACTCTTCCGTTCTGTCTGTGAGCTCCCTCTGTTGTTCTGGCTGAAAGCATAACAGACGGAAGCGATTACTCAACCTCCTCAGATCACATAATTTCGTGGAAAATTAATAAATGTTCACTCTTTCTAAATGTCTAAAGAAATGTGACATAAACATGATATTTTATCAATATGTTTCCAAATGTATAAGCCTTTGGACTTAAAGTCTTAATGGAGTTGTTTTGTGCATTCTTGTGATCGCAAATAAATTGAAGTAGGTGCACCTGAATAGGTATGTGTTCTCTTTTTATGTGAAATGGTAAATACCAGTTTGATTCAGCATGATTTATGTGCACTCCTGACACAAATGAATAAATTACTGTCTCTCTAAAATTCTATTGTAAAACATTGGTCAAATATCGATGCTGAAATTTTAAGTCTTTAAGTAACGACCAAACGTTTGCTTATTTTGCAATCTAGCTAGTTTTCAGTCAGCTGTTGAAGCGGTGAGGTTGTGTCATGAACAACCAGACACAGGTAGATCCAAACGCAGCGAGAGTTTATTACAGGGTAGTCAGACAGGCAAGGGTCACAGACAGCAAACACAGCATAGGAGACAAGGCAATACTCAGGATCAGAAACCAGGTGAGATGACAGAGGCAGGCGGCAGACGAGACGGAATCCAGGAAACAGGCAATGGGTCAAAAGGCAGGCAGCAGACAATCGAGGAACAGGTTCAGCAAGGGTCGAATACACAGACAGGAACAGACTAGACTAGGATAACAGAACAAGATAATACTAGGAAACGCTCGGAGATGTACACAACAGTGAAACAAGACTTCGCAAAGGGTAATAGAGTGGGGTTTAAATGTGTGTGGAGCTGCGTGTGGAACTAGATGCAGGTGTGAGAGAGATCAGAGGAAACAGGTGTGTGAGTAATCAGTCCAGGGTGTGTGCGTGAACAGTCCAAGGGAAGGCAGTGCAGAAGGGTAGCGCCCTCTCGTAGCACTCGAGGGCAAACCAGCCGATCGTCACAAGTTGTGTGGAGTGTTAAGGGCGTGTTTTAGGGTAGTGCTGCGGGGGTACTGGTCCGACAGTGGGAACACAACTTGATTTTGGGGTCTGTGCTTGAGGCACGCTGTTAGCCCTGGCTCGCACTGGCCAGACAATGGAAAAGCGGCTAATCAACACCGTTTCAGGAGTGAGTCATGTTGCGTGGAACGATAATTTACTCAATGGACTCAATCCTGCATTTAAATGTGGATGATAGTCCAAAATCTCTACCGGTTGACAAATGTCTATCGGTTAATCGAGTCTACTAGTATATCGCCCAATCCTAATCGAAAATATTATTTAGCAATTTTAATTCAACTTTCTTTTAAAAATATTTTACAGAACATTACTTCTGATTTAAATGTCACTATAGAAATGTTAGATTAGGGTTATACAGAAATTCTTTGCACAGTATATACACTACATTGCTGGAACAATAGAATAGTATGGCAGTATGCTATTCTAAACAGTCCATCTTGAATCCACATGAAAGATACTGTTGCAAGGTATGTTGTTATGGGAAGAAACCTCTCCCTATGGAGGATCCCTTTCCCACTCTACAGATAAAGCGTTGTTGAAAATCCGGCTCGCGTACCCCGAAGTGATAAAATAAAACAAAATTCTGAATCAAATTTATAGGCAAGACAAGTAGTTTGTTTATGCATGGGTTGTATGGAATTACAAACCTGCGCACATATTTTCAAAAGCACATAACTATAGAATCGATTCTTAATGCGCATCTGAACGCCGTCAGCGTTAATCACAGGTTCACGTTTAAAGTCTGATCATTTCGACGGAGGTGAATCAATCAAAATGAACTTTAGCTGGAAATAACATTGTTCAAGAACCGCTAAAAAGGCAAAACAATCTTTGTTACCTTAAATTATATGTTTATCTCTGTAAAGCTGCTTTGAAACAATCCATTGTTAAAAGCGCTATATAAATGAAGATGACTTGACTTGACTTGACAAGAAGCAGGTTAGAACCGGCGAATGTTCAACGTATTTTAATAATCATAAAACACAACATAAAGTCCAGGGCCCGTATTTATAAAGAATCTTAGTGCAAAGAGTAGCTCCTAGTGACAAAATTCTAAGAAAAATCTTAGAAATGTGGGCGTTTACTCTTAAAATTAAAGAAAAAATTCTAGTAAAGAAAAAAGTCATTCAAAAAACATCTTAACCCTTAAAAGAGGTCTTAAGGTCAAAATTGTTAGGAGTATGGATGAGGACTTTTAGGAGGCTTAAGAGTTTCTTTAGCAGAGGAGAGATGGCAGAACGATGAAGAGGGAGAAGAAATTATGTGATGCAGACAATAGATGACAGTGAGTTAATAAGACGCTATAGATGAGATCGTGCAGGGATCATGTTTGTGACTGATTTTATTAGAGACACGCTAATATTTCCGACACAGCGCAGGAATGCCATAACGCCAGAAATGAAAGTAATCACTACATTAAGATATTTGGCAAATGGGAAAATGCAATAAAGCAGCAGTGATTTGGGTCTGTCACAACCTTCTGTAAGCAGTGATCACACAAACATTACAGCACTTTCAGAACCTCTTATTGTGTTGCAGTTCCCCTTCAGGGACTACCGCTGCGTGAAATCGCAGTGGGAACGCCCTCTAGCGTGACGCGTCTGAAGCATGAATGAAAACAGTCAATGGAGAGATGGAGCATCATAGCGAGTGACATCATCGACCAGGAAGCTATAAATATCCCCTGAGCACACAATACGCCAGCTTTTTGTTACTTCAGCAAGCTCTGTGTGTGTCTGAAATCTATCGATTGTGTTTGTCTGTTTTAGACAGGAGTTTCTCACTATATTTATATATATATATATATATATATATATATAAAACAAAATGATAGCAGTATAGGAAGTGTGTTCCCCCCTGTACACGATACATCACGGGTGGGGATTCACACGAGCTATGTGTGGCTTGTTTGGGAGTGCAGCATGCCCAGTCGGCTCTCGAGGGAGTCGATTGTGAGCATTGCGAGCGCTTTCCTCTGAGAACTCTGCACTCGCTGCGATCGCTCTTCGAGGAGAGCGGTATGCTGCGAGCTCCCCAAGGCTCGGGTCCCACTTCTGTTGAGGCAGAGCGTCTTGTCTTAAGGGTTCGCAGATGGATCTCACCGGCGACGTTGAGACGGGCCCCGGCCTATCTCAGCTTTCTCCGGCGGGATCCAGTGCCTCTCACCCGGCTCTGGAAGCACGCGCTGTGGCGGTTACTTCTGCCCGGGTGGAGGCAGATGATGATGTTGAATTGAGATTATCCAGTTCTGAGGAGCTGGATGTCGAAAGTTTTGCATCAGAGGAAACTAGTTTGTCACATTATACTGCAAATGAAGAGGGTTTGATGGATGTGTTATCTCGGGCTGTTGAAAAGCTCAGTATTGAGTGGCCAGCTGATAGACAGGAGTCTAGAAATAAAAGCAAACTAGATGATAGATTTCTGTCTGCACGAACTCAACCTTCTCGCCGGTGCTTACCGTTCTTCCCAGATCTTCATGCTGAGGTTTGAAAGACCTGGGTTAGACCAGCTTCAAGCAGAATTTACACAAATCAGTCCAATGCTTATGGTAAAATTTTTGGTGCTAAATCTGCTGGTTATGTGACGATGCCGAAGGCAGAGGAGACGCTCGCGAGCTATCTCTCTCCTGCTTCGTCGTCTTCACTTAAAGCACCGGCTCTTCCATCTAGACCACTAAAAAATACCTCTGTGCTGGTGGGGAAGGCTTACTCGGCGGCTGGGCACGCGGCTGCATGTTTGCATACGATGGCTATTATGCAGGCTTATCAGTGATGCTTAAAGATGCTCAAAGATGCTTGTGAGGGGGGTGAAATTTCTGTTGATGTGATTAATGAGCTCAGGCAGACTGCTGATCTCACTCTCCGGGCCACCAGGGAGACCGCTAAATATATCGGCCGGTCTATGGCAGCCATGGTGGCCACAGAGAGAGACTTGTGGTTGAGTCAGACCTCTATGAAGGAGAAAGATAAGACTCTCCTTTTAAATGCTCTCGTTTCGCCTGCGGGCCTCTTCAGTGACGCTCTCCACTCTGTCACGGAGAGGTTCAAGGAAGAGAAGAAACAGGCTGCTGCTTTTCAGAAATTTATGCCCCTTAAAGTGCGTGTTGCTGGGGCTGCTGAGCGAGGGCAGTCCCAGCCGCCGAGTACTTCAAAAAGAGCGCAGCAGAAACGGAGTGTCGCGTCTCGTGCCCCCCCCGCAGAGAAACTTGAGGGACAAGGCGGGGCGCTCTCCGGAGCGACCTTCTCGGGGTAGGGCTGATCTGAGGACAGTCATTATCGCCAAGAACCCCGCGTCGAAAAAATCCCGATGTGCTGAACGTCAGGACTCTGAGGGTGGTCCCCATCGTGGAAGACTTGAGTTCACTGCACAAAAACACGGTGCCCTGTCTTTCCCGATGCCCTCAGGGGTCTGCTCTACTAACCTTGCCTATACAGGGCGTAGAGAGACTCGGTGAGCAATTTCCCGAGGGACGCTCGCCCCCTCCGAGGAGGGTTGTGGAATGCCCAGACCAGCTGTTCCCTGCCAGTACGTTACAGGGCGCTATGTCTGTCACTCGGGATGTTCATCCAGAGGCCAGCCTCGAGAGGCTGGTTCCCTTAGGGATTCTGCCCACAGTGGTGGGCCCCGAGGAGGCTCTGGTGTTAGAACAGGAAGTAAAAGCACTGTTACTAAAAGGAGCTATAAAGCGGTTTCCTCCACCCAGCAGGGAGATAGGATACTACTGCTGGTACTTCATCGTTCCGAAAAAAGATGGAGGGCTGCGTCCCATTCTAGATCTGCGTCTCTCAAATCGCGCTGTTGGGAAGCTCAAATTCAAGATGCTCACTCTCAAGCAGATCGTGTCACAAATCAGATCCGAGGACTGGTTCGTCACGATAGATCTAAAGGAAGCTTACTTCCACGTATCTATCCTCCCTCAACACAGGAAGTTCCTGAGGTTCGCTTTCGGGGGCGAAGCATACCAATATCGGGTTCTTCCGTTCGGCCTAGCACTGTCACCCCGCACGTTCACGAAGGGTATGGATGCGTCTATAGCCCCGCTGAGGCTGCAGGGCAACCGTATTCTGAACTATATAGACGATTGGTTAATTCTAGCTCAATCAGAACAACAGGCAGTTCGGCATCGAGATGTCGTTCTTGCTCACATCAAGAGGTTGGGGTTGAGGCTCAACGCCAAGAAGAGTGTTCTTTCTCCATTACAGAGAACCACTTTTCTCGGTGTAGTGTGGGATTCGACGACGATGCAGGCACAGTTGTCACCTGCTCGTGTTGCTTTGATTCTCGCCACAGTAGATCAGGTCAAGCTAGGCCAGTCATCCACTTTAAAACAGTTTCAGAGAGTGTTAGGTCTCATGGCAGCTGCGTCCAGCGTGATACCTTTTGGCCTCCTGCACATGAGACCGTTACAGTGGTGGCTCAGAACCAGGGGATTCTCCCCGAGGGGAAATCCGCTTCGCATGATCATGAGTTCGCGACGGTGTCATCGCGCCCTGGTTATGTGGAAAGATCCTCGGTTTCTGTCCCAAGGCCCTGTGTTGGGAGCTCCTTGTCGTTGCGTTATGCTAACGACAGATGCCTCTCTCACGGGGTGAGGGGCGATCATGAGTGGTCGCCCAGCTCAGGGTCTGTGGGAGGACCATCACCGTCTATGGCACACAAATTGTCTAGAGATGTTGGCGGTGTTTCAGGCTCTGAAACATTTCCTCCCAGACCTAAGGGGCCACCATGTTCTTGTCTGGACAGACAACACATCAGTGGTCTCTTATATCAACCATCAGGGGGGTCTGCGTTCTCGCCCACTTTACAAACTGGGACGTCAGATCCTTCTATGGTCCCAGGGGAAAATTATTTCTCTGAGAGCTATTTATCTCCCGGGGTATTTAAATCAGGGGGCAGACATCCTGTCGAGGCAGGGGCCGAGGCCCGGGGAATGGAGTCTTCACCCCGAGGTGGTGGAGCTCCTATGGGAACATTTCGGTCGTGCCGAGGTAGACCTATTTGCTTCCCGAGAGACATCACACTGTCCACTGTGGTTCTCTCTCAGCCTGCCAGCCCCACTGGGGTTGGACGTGATGGTACATCCGTGGCCGAGGTCAGGTTTGTACGCTTTTCCCCCGATCGCTCTGCTCTCGGGAGTTCTGGAGAGGGTTCGCTGGGACGGGCTCAGTCTTCTGCTTATAGCCCTGTTCTGGGCGGCCCGAGTATGGTTTGCGGACCTAGTGTCTCTCCTCGATGGCTCTCCCCTGGAGATACCGATCAGGAGAGATCTACTCTCTCAGGCGAGTGGGTCGATCCTTCACCCCCGCCCAGAACTATGGAGGCTGTGGGGTTGGCCTATGAGGGGGCCCAGCTCATAGATTCTGGTCTCTCGACTGAGGTCGTTGAGACCATCCTCCAATCCAGAGCTCCCGCCACGAGGAAGTTATATGCCGCGAGGTGGAAACTTTTCACCTCTTGGTGTGGAGAGCGCCAGCAGGACCCAGTTAACTGCCCGGTTGGTACAGTGCTGGATTTCCTGCAGGACCGTCTCTCCACAGGCTTATCCCACTCCACACTGAATGTGTACGTGGCGGCCTTAGCTGCTTACCATGCCTCTTCAAGCGGAGGTTCTCTCATGAGACATGCACTTATATCTCGCTTCCTTCATGGCGCCTTGAGGCTGAGGCCTGCAGTTCGCACGAGGTTACCAGCTTGGGATCTGGCCATCGTCTTAGAACGTCTCTCCCTAGCTCCTTTCGAGCCCATCGAGGAAGTTTCGGAAAAGATTCTTACACTAAAGACTATCCTTCTCGCTGTCTCATCTCTAAAAAGAATTGGAGATATTCAAGCACTTTCGGTGGCTCCCTCGTGCCTGGAATTTGCTCCTGGTATGGTTAAGGCCTTTCTCTGTCCGAGACCAGGTTATGTTCCTAAGGTGCCAACTACTTTTGTTAGACCTATAGTTCTGCAGGCTTACTGTCCTCCGCCTTTTCTGACGTCAGACCAGAAGAAACTTAATTTGCTGTGCCCCGTTAGGGCTTTAGATGCTTACTTCCACAGAACTGCCCTGTGGAGGAGATCGGAACAACTGTTTGTCTGTTTTGGGTCACCTAAGAAAGGGTGTCCTGCATCTAAGTAAAGGATGAGCAAGTGGGTGGTCGAGGCCATCTCGCTTTCTTGCGGTTCGGCCCATCAGCCTTCACCTTTGGCTGTAAGGGCTCATTCCACCAGGAGTATGGCTGCCTCTACAGCTCTTCTTTCAGGAGCTTCTCTTCAGGACGTTTGTGATGCGGCAGGCTGGTCCTCACCGCACACTTTCGTTAGATTTTATTCCCTTGATCTTAGCTCCACTCCCGGGGCTCAGGTTCTCTCGTCGGTTTGTGTCTCCTAATGACACACGACGGGGATTTGGTCTTATGGGGATGTGGGTATTGCGTTCCCACTGCGATTTCATGCAGCGGTAGTCCCTGAAGGGGAACGTCCCGGGTTACGTATGTAACCCTAGTTCCCTGAAGGGATGGACGCTGCGTGTCCTGCCATTCTCCCGGCATCCCCTTGGGTCGCTTGCTTCAGTAACTTTAAGCTGGCGTATTGTGTGCTCAAGGGATATTTATAGCTTTCTGGTCGATGACGTCACTCGCTATGACGCTCCATCTCTCCATTGACTGATTTCATTCATGCTTCAGACGCGTCACGCTGGAGGGCGTTCCCACTGCGATTTCACGCAGCGGTAGTCCCTTCGGGGAACTAGGGTTACATACATAACCCGGGACGTTCATTTAGTTTCCACTGGACATTCCCACTTTGCAGGCTCAAAAAAACTGCAGTTATGAATAGCAGGCTTCCCTGGTGCGCACAAGCAGGTCAAGTCAAGTCAAGTCATCTTCATTTATATAGCGCTTTTAACAATGGATTGTTTCAAAGCAGCTTTACAGAGATAAACATATAATTTAAGGTAACAGATTGTTTTTGGCATTATAGCGGTTCTTGAATAATGTTATTTCCAGCTAAAGTTAAGGTGAATGAACCGTTAATCATTTGCGCTATAAGCTCCCACGTCCGCTTCTCGCTCCATGCTGTGACACCCGGCCCGAATTTTCCTTTAAGGATGGCCTAGTGTTCATCCACTAACTGGGCTAACAGTAACACGGTTCTTCTGACCAGTCGGGCTTTCTCGTCTTTCTTGTTTTTTAATCCATGTTTGCTATATTAAAACAAACATTCAAACCACCACTTAAATAGACAGCAATCTATTGGAAAGAGTTGAACAATTTTTATCATTCTAAGCCAATCAAATACCTTAGGAAATTAACAGCAAGGTAAAAAAAAAGGATTTATGTACATAAATATAATGTGCATGTGTGTGTGAGTAAACTCTATACTTAAAATGGCTCCTTTTTTTCCTTCTTGGACAACCAACCAATCACAGTCTTCAAAAAGAGTGTGTCATACATAGCAACAGGGTCAGCCCCGCCTCCTCACTAAGATGAGAGTTTTTGTCTTTTCCTTACTCAGAGTTGCTCTCAGATTGTTCCCGAATCGCTCTTAAGCTAAGACTCCTACGTAAAAGTTTTTAAGCTAAGCTTTTTAAGTTAGTTTTCTGAGAGGATTCTTAGAATCTTTATGAATACAGGCCCAGGCCTGGTCATCTCTCGTCCCTTCACTGTCGTCGCTCCTCCTGTTATGCTTCCGAAGCTCCTCCGTACGAGATATGAGACCGGTGCAGCGCGCAGGTGGCGCTCATCAGCAATCATGCCACTGGCCTTGCGCCATTCTCTCACGGCCCTTGGCCTCGTCCTGCTTGCCACAGATACATACTGTGTATTCTTTTCATTACTTTTCTAGAGAAAGGTGTTTTAGGGGATGAGGGGATACAAGAGCAACTTATGTAAAGTTGGACATGAGCCACGGAGAATACAATCACTTTTCCTCTAGTAACAATCCTCATAGTTTGTCCTCTGTAAAGAGCTGGTGATTAAAGCGAATGAATACAGTGAGTGAAGTAGCGCTGATCCTCTTAAAAGACTCATTGATGCCTTGTCAGTCTGTGTCCAAATAAAGCTGAGCTTTATGGTATTTATAGGAAGAATCCTGTTCTCTCCTGGAACTCCTGCTTGTGACTTTGAGGAAGGATCTGGGACAGACATTAATGCTGGATGCTTCCCCTCAGAAAGGCAAACACTGGACTGTTGTATCAATTTGTCTCAGAGGGTCAACAATATCTTTGGGACCTTTTTTGAATTTGGAATGAAATGTGATTTGAGCATTTAAAGGTATTTAGACTTTGCCATCTTGTCATCAATAATGTGAATATACAAAAAGATAATTGTAACAGGGGAGCAATGGAAAGTAGGCAGAAACTGGAATCTATTTGCAGGAGTTTTAATATTAGGAACAAAATGCCAAACTAGGAACACGGCGAGAGCAAGGCAACCATTACATACAACAATTGACAGAGAACAAAAGAAAGACAATGGCTATGTACAGTATAGACACGGGTCTAAAAAGGGTAACAAGAAAGGGCACACCTGGGAGAATGGAAATGCTTTTCCATAGGGGCATCTTTAGCCCAGGATGGCAAAGGAGCAGCTGCTTTGGCCACCAAGCCACCCCCTGTGCATGTGCCTGACCATAACCCTGTGGAAAATCCAGCATAAATTCAATGTTGGTCCAGGCTCATTTATGCTGGTTAGGGCTGTTATAGTGCTGGTGTAGCTGATAGACTAGTCATGCTCTTCTCAAGCTAAAACTGAAGTGGTGTATCTGGTTCACCAACACTACTGCTTCCCATGCTGGTGACCAGCAAACCAGCAACCAGCATCTCATGCTGGTCCCAACATGCAAAATAGACCTTTTTGTGGTGACCAGTAATGCTGTATTTTTCTGCAGTCAACCTATTTTACCATGTTTTAGTTCATGCACACGTTCATTCTTAACCTATGCCCAGTATGCTAAAAATGTCTCTTGTTGAGTTGTTTGCATGCCTGGATATCGCTGTTGGTTTTTTAACATTTTTATTGTAACACAAATATTAAATGTTTTATCCTATATCTTACATCTCACTTTTTGGCTGTTAAAACGGAAGCATGTTGGAATTCATGCTCTTCTTCTGTATAAAGTAACAGTAATAACCTCCATCTTTGATTTGATTGTCATTAGAATCTTAGTCATTCTGACATTGACAAGCACTGATCAGCTCATTAGATATTGGCGTTAAAAAATATCTTATAGCAACAAAGCACAGTTATTATTAGGCAAATATTTTATGACTTTTATTATACACCTCGGAAAAATACAGAGGTCTAGACCTCTGGAACCACAATGGTGTGTACTGCCATACTAACTGTAATTGATCCACTGCAGGCAAGTTTGCAGAACCCAAGTGCAGTTTAATATTATTCAAAACACAATCAAACACAAAAAAAGGATGGACATGGACATGGACATGGACATGGACATGGACATGGACATGGACATGGACATGGACATGGACATGGACATGGACATGGACATGGACATGGACATGGACATGGACAACAATGGTTACATGAAACAATACTTGACCAGGAACAAGGCAAACATGAGGGCTTAAATACACAAGGCTAAATGACAAGACAAGGGACACCTGTGAACATAATCAAGACAATTAACCAATGATTAGACAGTATACATGGCAGGATCACAAGACTAGAACAGAGAATCACATGACAGAGACATGAAACAAGACCATAAAACAAAAACAAAACAAGAAATGACACTAACAACTACTCAGAATACCACAAGCATCTACCTAACAACCAGTGGCTCAACACTCACAATATCCTAGTATCATAGTGGTGAGATATTATAAAATATTATCCAATTAGCTGTAAGGCTAGTTGGGCCCCCTCGCTGCTTTCTGTTGTCGATCATCTGGCCCTTAGAGCTGTCTTAACTGGATATTGTCATCAGAAATATCAGTATACAAAAATGCAATTTAAAACATTGAAGAGTCTCGTGTCATAAAATCACATAATTATGATGGGTTAGGTTTTTGCTGCTGTTCCCCATTTTTATACCAAGAAGGGTGTTTATGTGACTAAGATAGAGGTACTGTTTATATAGAAACAACATTAAACATTCTTTTGTATCTCTAATCACCTATTATTTAATTTTAGGGCTATAATTTTCTTGATTTTGTGTTTTTCTTTGTGTTTTAGAGTTGTCAACTTTCAAACCAAGAATGGTGCCACACCACTATACCTTGCATGTCAGGAGGGCCACCTGGAAGTTGTCCAGTACCTAGTGAAGGACTGCGGGGCGGAGCCAAGTATCAGAGCCAATGATGGGATGACACCATTGCACGCTGCTGCCCAAATGGGACACAACACTGTCATTGTTTGGCTGGTGAGCTGCCTTGTTGGAGTTCTTTATTTTTTAAAGTAAAAATATGAAATATGAAAAGATACATACCACATATACGTACAAGTTCTCCAGCAAAAATAAGCAACTGTTACAGAAAAACATCATTATCTGTGAGCATTTCAAATAAAAAATATAGAAATATATTTGTTTCGTTATTGTTGTATAACTAAAACTTCACATTTTTGGACAGCTTTAGCTCCTTAGAACTCCTGAGTTTTCTGTGGTTTTCCAATAGGAGGAGAACACGTTTTTAAATGAATTGTGATGGATAGCTGCTTATAGTTGAATTGAACTTGATTAATGGACTTGGCAATACTGACACAGTTATTGAACTGAATTGAAACAGCATTGAGCTAAATAATAATGACACTATAATCTTCTGTAAAGCTGCTTTACAGCTTTGACACTGCTATTTTACTGACTTATTAATGTGAAGCTGCTTTGAAAGGATTTATATTGTAAAAAAAAAAAAGTGCCTTATAAATAAATGTGACTTGACTACTTTATCCTTCATTCTGTATAATTACTTGTAAAAAGTTGGCATGATTTGTCCTCTGCATTAAACCCATCCAAGTTAGTGCACACACATTAGGAGCAGCGAGTAGGAAATACACACACCCCCGAAGCAGCCATTTGCTGCGATTGGGGGTTATGTGCTCAAAGGCACCTCAGTCATTTCCTGTCGTTATTGAGAATCGAACCTAAAGGTGCATCATTTGATCCACTATAGCATATATGCTATTTGGACTACTATGATGAGCAGGATTCTGAATATATGTCTCAATATTTGTAACATCAAATCTGTAGATGCTTGATCAGGCGTGTTGTATGGGGTGTTGAGATGTTTTAGTATATCTGTACAAACTACTTCTGACTTCACGTGAATTTCACTTTTTTGGCTTCTATAGATGAGTTTCACAGAAATCAGCCTAGCTGACAGAGACAATGATGGGGCCAGTGCCATGCACTTTGCTGCCAGCCGTGGCCATTCCAAGGTTCTCAGCTGGCTCCTCCTGCATGGAGGGGAAATAGTGACAGACAGCTGGGGTGGTACGCCTCTTCATGACGCTGCTGAGAATGGAGAGCTGGAGGTATGTAAAAGAAATCACCATGAAAATTATTTTACATTAATGTTTCTTACATCTCTCTTGCCATTCAACATACTGTATGATGCAACTAAATGCAACATATGATAACAGAGTCATTGTGGTACAAATTTATTGCAACCAACCTTACAAATTGTTTTATCTGAAATAATGTGGCCCACCGTTAACTATCTGTTCCTGACTGTGTGACTTCGCCACAAGATTTTTTGTCCTGCAACTAACCGACTAATACAATTTTGGTCGACTAAGCTTCTTCTAGTCTACTAACATTTAGCCAACTATTAGGGGGCAGCCCTAGTTTTTAGTTGTCTTTTTCGGTTCTCGTCTGTTTCGTTTGTGGATTTGATGAAATCTCCACATTTCTCCTATGCGTTTAGTTTTATTAAAAGATGATTTAACTTAAATTCTTTCTGGTGCGTGATTGCTTACCACAACAAGTTGTGACAGAAAATCTAACCTTAAAAAAGAAGAAATAAGGGGGTTGCTATAAACTTTATTTCAGAATGAACACTCTTTGGAGGAATATGTGGAGCAATTTCTAGGACTATGCCACAAGGCATGCTGGGATGATGAAGACACTCAAATAAATCTTCTGGAGCGGAGCAGATGACATCCTTGGCCAGATGCTGCTGTTGAGGGAGGATCACAGCCCCTTCGTCGATTTCATCAATTACGCCTTTTGGATGTGTGGATCCTCCCTTATCGAGGGAGTCGTTGAAGAATACACTATCATCTCCGACTCCCCGGAACCAGTACAGCCTCCACCAGCCATCTCTCTGACCGGTCCAGATGGGACTCATCTTCTCAGCCCAGAGGGAGACAGAGACAAAGCCAGCCACAGAATTTGTCCTGGAGCCAAAGCCAATCTCCAGATCCGTCCCAAGGCCAGAGCCTGTCAACAGGTCCACCCAGGTGTCAGCGCCGTCTGAGCAGTCCAGTTTAGAACCAGAGAAGGAGCACTGGTTTATTATCTTTCGGACCATGGAACCAGCTCCCACCCATGTCCCCACCCTCAGATTCTCTCCTTCTCAACCCAGTCGCTCCCTATATCCTGCCCATCCTGTTGTTTTCATCCTCTCCGCTGGCACAGTCCACATCCATGGACTCACCTGCTTTGCTTTTTTGCTCCGCCCTCGCTGCTGATCACCAGGCTGCACCTCAGGCCTCTAGGCTCATGGCTCCAGCTTGGCCTGTCAGCCTGTCGGCTCTGCCTTGGCTCTGTGCTCCATCGACTATACTGTGATCCGTCATCCCTAGGGCCTGGTTCTGGTTGCATCGCGGACTTCCAGGCCTCGGGCTGTGCCTCAGCCCTCCACCCCTTCGGGTCTGCTGGGCTCCTCCTTCCCTCCAGCTCCTCCTATGTCCTCACTCCAGTCTTCTGGGCTCCCGTCTCCACCTTGGTCCGCAGGCCTTGGACTTCTGGGCCTGCGATATCACCCTGGGCTGTCGCACCATCAGCTCCACCTGGGTCTTCACCTCTTCTGGCTATGCATTTGTCAGTCGGTCCCCGGCCACTGCCTGAAATGTCCATCAGGACTTAATACAGAATTAGTAAAAAAAAATATAAGTAAAACAAAAGTGTTTTTATGTCATAACTTATATGAGATTATTGTAAAGTAGGTTGCAGAAAGCATAGACATTTTCACAGAAGCACGGCATACTATTCGTTGTAACATGATCCGTCTGAGGGTAGTTGACAGAAAAAGTGAGGCACAGAAACAGTCAGAGAGTATATAGGGCTAAACGCATGACAGCTGTCATTAAAAGTACCCTTTTACTGCATATATTTTAAAACCACTTATACTTTACTCAACTGTCTTTCTCAAACTCTCAAATGTCAACAGACAAACATTCACAGAGCACACACTCTTTTAAATGATGATGTTTAGGGGAAAATATGTGCACAATTCTGTGTAAGAGGCTGTGTAATACTCAGAGCTGAGTACTATTGTATCGTATTGATATAGATAGTAGCACCGTAGTATCCAGATCAGGTGAAGGACCTGTACCTAAACACGACCACAACGTACCTAAGCCTACTTCAAACTTTAAGTTCCCAGGCCACCAAAACACTGTTGTCATGTAAATGAAATGGCCAGAACGAATTAAGAGTTATCTGTCTTCAGTTGAAAACGGTGTTGTGTACACTGCCCCTAAGTTAATAACTAATGGTTTTTACAACGGAAATTAATTAATGAAAAACGTACTTAAGCTGGACAATGACTGTCTTCTAGAGCTGCAGTACAAATAAAACAATCTTTGTTTCATTAATTTCCTATTATCGCTGTAAAGCTGCTTTGAAACCATCTGTATTGTAAAAAGCGCTATATAAATGGTGACTTGACTAGTACTGATAGTTGGAAGCATTATCAAATCAGTCAAAAATATTATATATTTAAGCAGCATTTTCTCAAAACTCTGTGTATAATATATATGTCCGATTATGCTCCATTTACATTTACATTTACATTTATTCATTTAGCAGACGCTTTTATCCAAAGCGACTTACAAATGAGAACAATAGAAGCAGTTAAACTAACAGTAGGACAACAATACGTAAGTGCTATAACCCCTCTCAGTTTAATTTTAGTGCAGTTTTTTTTTTTTTTTTTTTTTTTTTTTTTTATAGAATAGAAGAGAAGAGAAAGTGTTAATTCTACTGAATCAAGTGCTGCCGAAAAAGATATGTCTTCAGCAGTTTCTTGAAAGTGGCTACTGACTCAGAAGCTCTGGTTGAGTTAGGCAGATCATTCCACCAACAGGGAACAGCCATTGTAAAGGTCCGAGAAAGAGATTTTGTGCCTCTTTGAGATGGTACCACAAGACGACATTCGCTAGCAGAGCGCAGGTTTCTGGATGGCACATAACTATGGATGGCTCCATAGTTCACATCCCTAACCTTAAGAATGAGCAATAGAAGTAGTAATGTTTGCTTTAGCAGACAGGAGTAAATATATTTAATAAAGCAGTCCGAGCTTATCTGGGTGTTAATATAAATGTGTTTTTCTCTGTGTAGTGCTGTCAAATTCTGGTAGTGAACGGAGTGGATATGGGATTACGGGACCAGGATGGATTCTCAGCAGCAGACCTAGCTGAATACAACGGGCATCAACAGTGTGCCAAGTACCTCCGCACTGTCGAAAACATGGTGAGATACAGTACAAACACAACCACACACAGTCTTAAACAAGGGATGTACAACAAAAGAAATGTTAAATTCTCATCACAAATGCTTTCATATTTCTGTTTACAATCTTAGTACTACAAAATATGATATAATGTTTCTGGTAATTTGCTTTTTATTTTTTTATTTTTTTTACTTTATTTGTGAGGCAATGTGTTCAGTTATGGGATTACCAATATAAAATATTAAATGTGTAATGTATATGTGTAAAACTTTAATGAGGAACAACAAAGTGCACCTCTAATTGTACATGTAGGCTATACATTATAAGTAGGTTGTTGTGAGTGTGTAGAGAATAACTGCATGTCCCCAGTGTAGTAATGTGGTTTCTTGCCACCTCATCAGCTGCAATCTCATTTGTTACTGCCTGTAATTAACTTTTGTTTATCAAAAGGAATTTATTCCTTTAAGCACTCTCAAAGAGTTCATTAAACAGTTACAGGCATCTTTAAGGTCTACCTGCCAAATAAGTGCCACTAATCTATGCCTAACAATAACACTAGCTTTCATCTCAGAGTGTGGAACACAGAGTCTTGTCACGCGACCCTTCGGCAGATCTGGAGTATAAGCAACCTGACTCAGGGCTCTCCTCTCCCAACGCCACCCTGCCCACCCCAGCCCCCCCTGCAGCCCACTTTGACATCTGCTCGCCCTCCAGCTCGCTGTCCAATTACGACTCTGCAAACTCCAGCCAATCCAGTACTGGAGAGAAAAGGAGTGGCACGCCTCCCTCAAGAGTTCCGACCGGTCAGAGAAACACACATTTATAGCCAACATATCAGTCATTTTATATGACACTGTGAAAAGTGACAGAGAAATCATTTGTAACATTATAAATGTCTTTAGTCTCAAATAAATGCTGTTCTTTTACACTTTCTACTCATCAAAGAATCCTGAAAAAAATGCATCACGATTTAATATTAAGCAGCACAACAGTTTTCAATATTGATAACAATAAAAAATGCTTCTTGAGCACCAAATCAGCATATTAGAATGATTTCTGAAGGATCATGTGACACTAAAGACTAAAGTAACGATGCTGAAAATGTAGCTTTGCCATCACAGGAATAATTTTAAAATATATTAAAATAGAAAACGGTTCATTTAAATTGTAATAGTATTTCAAAATAAATTCAGTTTTTACTGTATTTTTGATAAAATGCAGGCTTGATGACCATATGAGACTTCTTTCAAAAACAAACAAAAAACTTAGCAACCCCATACTTTGAACCTTTTGAACCATTTATTTTATATCATTAACTTGATACAAAACGTTCTCTTCACATTTTCTGCATTCCTGTGTTTTGAATAGAACTCCTCCCTTTAAAATGAAAATACCCCATGTTCATTGAGCATATTTGCTCAGTGCAGTATGATTGAAGCATTGTCTTAACAATGGTGGGAAAAGCTGAGCTCGCTGAAGCAGAACTCATTCAGAACCATGTTGCCATAGCATTGCCCAGGAAACATGCTGTGAGCCTTCCCAGTAATGTCCTCTAGTGGACACATTTTGAAACAGGAATAGTTGAAACAGTGGTATAGATTTTTATACTTTCACTAGCAGTCAGAAGTTGACTGAAGGACACACATGACTGAATTTATGTTTTTTATGATCTTAATAAAACCATTTGATTTCTTTAAAAAATGTTCACCACTACAACATTCCCATACTTACATTTTGTGTTTATAGTTTTGATTACTTATAATGATTATTATTCTAAAATGTCGAACAGTGGTAACAATTAAGAATGAGGTGTGTCCAGACTTTCGACTATTATAGGTATAGTGAACATTAATTATTAGGTTGACATCGACAGGTATTCAGCACTGTGAATACCTTTCATAAATATAGAATGCATTTTGCTAATCTTAAAAATAAGATGCAATGAGTTGTTCCAAGTGTGGCAGACTCCAAGGACTAAAATAAATAAATAAAATGAACACGTTTATTAAACAAGAACTAAAAATTCTTGAATAATAATAATATTATTGAATAATAATAATAATAATAAGTTAAATATATTAGATATTATGTAAAATATATTACATAATATATTATATAAAATATTTCTCAACCTAGTAGTATCCATAGCTCTGCCTCGGTGGGCGTGGATTAGTATTGAGGGAAACAATTACAGTTACCATAGTTAGTCATTCACTTCTGTGGCTAAAATGAAATATCCAAGTAAGAAAGAAAGAATTTTAAAATTAATTAATAAATAGATAAATGAAAAATAACACACCATCTAACTGAGTAAAAGTAGAAAAAACTGCAGTGAATACAAACAATTTAGTGACAAGATTATAAGAGACTATATTTATAATGTTGTAAATATCACATTGAAAATATAATTTTTATAAATATAATATGGTAATAACATAAAAAAATGTTTTAGATTACACTACATTATATTGTATTTACTCTATAAGATTTTTTGGATGTGTGACTAAATCAATACATATTATTAAAGAAACATGTTTTATTGCAGGAGGTGCAGATTCGACAATTACAGACATGCAGACCTATATGGACATGCTGAACCCTGATGTAGCAGGAAGTTCCCAGAATGCAAAAGACCCTTCACACCTACCACCCCCTCCAACGTTTCCCCCACCCCCACCTCCGTCCGATTCCTCCCATATACCACCCCCGCCACCTGCCTACCCCCCACCCAAACCACCTGAGGAGGAAGCGTCCGCCGAATACATGAAGGTGAAGAGGAACCTTCGGAGAGTGGAGAATGAAGCTGTCAAAAAAGAGGTATGCTATACATTTTCTAGTTGTTTTGTGCATCCTTTAATACTACAAAACAGATTCAAGGAAATATGTCAAGACATTGATCTTGTTGTAATATCTTTAAAAAAATTGCATTTTAATTAATCTTATAAAATATAAGAGCTTAACGTTATACGCAAATATACTATACTTAATGTACTTTCAGAATGTCCTCCTCACTTCCCAACGACTCATTCTCAAAATCTGTAACTTAGTGACTTAGTGACTTTAGGTCATGTCTGTTAGGGCATCTATATGCAAGTTTACTTTTAAAAGTTGACAAAATGATCAGCAAATACATATTTAAAAGGTAAGTTCACCCAAAAATGAAATTTCTCTCATTAATTAATGTTCTCACATGAGAACATGACCATGTCGGCACGCTGGTCGCGACTCACCTTTCTCGTAAAGGCTTGAGTCCCCTTTGCTGTTGCCCAGCTGCTGCTTGTGTGTAAAAACACAGCTGTGTGTCTGCTCAACAACTGGGAAGACCCAGGATTCAGCGAGGGTGCTCCTGCCAGGTAAACTGTTAATTTGTGCTCATACTGAATCAGATTGAGTTGACAGCCATACTTGCCGGGCCGCTGCGCATTCGGATTCGTTCGGAGCGATCGGCGCTGTATGATTGGTTTCTGGGGGCGGAGCGCGACATGGAAAGCGCCTTACCACACCCTGTGCCTTTCTTCCCAGATGTGCATGAAGAACTTTGGCAGTATGGAAGCATATTGGCGCCAATAATCCATTTTATCCAAATTATCGCTTCATCCCCCGGTTTCAATCGACAGTGGTCCCTCTCGTCCTGCTTGTTTGGTGTCTGGGAGCCTTGCTAGTGCAAGATACCCAAGAAGAGTGGTGGGTTTCGACCAATCATGGATCTGCGTGTTTTGAATCGGCTTCCGTTCAAAATGCTACGCAGAAACGCCTTCTCGAATGCTTTCGCTCTCAAGATTGGTTTGCAGCGATCGACCTGAAGGACGCATACTCGGTCAACCTGACTGGTCGTCTCACGAACAAGCGTGCTCTGTGCTGAACTGCTTGAATTCATTCAAAGGCAGGACAGCAGTTCCACTGAAATTATTTCAGAGGCTCCAGGGGCATGTGGCATCCGCAGCCGCGGTCACGCCGCTCAGTTTGCTTCATATGAGACAGCACTGCCTACACAACCGGGCCCCTAGATGGGCATGGCACCGTGGCTCGCTCCAAGTGATCATCACTCCAACTTGCCACCAAGCTTTCAGCCCGTGGTCAGACTTTGCTTTTCTATGGGCCGGAGTCCCCCTAGAACAAGTGTCCAAGGATGTTGTTGTCTCAACAGTTGCCTCCACGTGTGCAACGGGCATTCTGCCTTGGGCTCGTGGACAGGACCTCGACTGCATAGACATATCTATTCCCTCGAGTTGCTAGCAGTATTCCTTGCCCTCCGCCGGTTTCTACCGTGGCTGCGGGACAAGCATCCGGGCGAGCTCAATCATGCAGCCGAAACGCTCTCACGACAGCTCACACTCCCTGAAGATTCGAGAATCCACCCCCAGGTGATCCAGCTGATTTGGAGGCGCTCAGGTAGACCTGTTTGCCACTCCGGACACGTCCCACTGCCAGTCGTTCTATTCGCTGACCGAGGGGACCCTCGGCATGAATGCACTGGCACACAGCTGACCCCGGGGCCTACGCAAGTATGCGTTTCCCCCAGTGAGCCTACTCGCCCAGACCCTGTGCAAGGTCAGGAAGGATGAGGAGCAGGTCTTGCAGGTTGCGCTGTATTGGCCCATCCGGACCTGATTCCCAGAACTCGTGCTTCTCGCAAGTTCTGGGAATCAGGCTCATTCCCCTGCACGGCACCCCATTTCGACAGTCACTGACGTAACTCATAGTGACTGACTGAATGGGAACATCTAGGTTACCTATTATAACATGAAGGAGGGAACGGAGAGGTTCCATCCCGTCGCCACAATCCCTGTGTCCATCGCTGAGCGTCCGGGTACTGGCTCGGCTCCTCAGCGAAAACCTGAATTAGTACTGCACGCTTCCTTATACCCACAACACAGGCGTGGTTCATGATGCAAATCTCACTCGCCAATGTCCATTGGCTGGTTCTGTTGACACTCGAAGGTGATAGGGCTCTCAGGCGAGATCCCAATTTGTCAGTCACTGACGTAACATTACAATAGATAACCTAGACGTTTTTCTCTTCTTCGTCATAGAAAGGCATTTGGCTTTTGAGCCCTTATAACAGAAAGGCTTGACTTAAGAATTTGACTTAACTTGACAAGCTAATGTCCAGAAACACAACATAAGATCTCTAAATGCATTTCATGACCCTTTTAAAAATAAGATCATTGTTTATTTCATCTAGAGCTACACTGAAAATTCATCCATTCAGAGTGCAGAGCACATGGCCTGAGTCATCATCTGCAGTGTGTTCCTGTTGATCAAACAGATATGAAGCCATGAGGATTAAAGTCCTGAATCACAATGTTTATTCATAGAACACAAAAGAGTCTTATTTGTACTGATGGACAGTATATAAAAGCCTTTACATAAATTGCTGTACAATAGTGGACAAGAGTTAGTAAAGCTATAATCCTGTATGCTTATATACAGGACTTTTTTGTGTTTCTTATGCATGTAAGGCTCACAATCAGAACAGAACTGCAAATGAACATGTACCACAAGACAAAAGGCAGCCCAAATGAAATGGAGACTGATTTAAAATGCTTTACATAGGCAACTCTGCATTGCACGCAAAATAGCGCTATTCATGTGAAGTGCACAAGAGACACAACTTCCTGAATTGATTCAATATATCCATATATCACCAGTATGCTGTATCCGCAAACATACAGTATACTTGTGTAGGGTGAGATGTATTATTTAGAAAATCCCAGTTTCTTGATTGGTTGTATAGTCTCAAAATGTAATCTATATTATTGCCCAGTTCTAATCTGCTAAATGCGACAAGGCATAAAGATATTAATATATTATAAACATGAACATAATTATTGTCGGTAAAGCTACTTCGAAGTAATGTGAAAAGTGCTATACACTGACATTAGACTTGACCTATAAGAAGCATAAAAACACATAAAATACACAGCACACATACATTTTGGATTAAATACTTGTAATAATTGTCATTTGTTTACATTTTTTTTTTCAGTACTTACAAGTTTTGAATCAAATGTATGTATATTTATAATCTACATTTATCTTGATTCATCCTCCATCTTAAATGTTTGTTGTAGAAAAGAACTAAAGATTCCAGAATATTTTATGATATTTCAACCACTATTATGATGTTAATGATTTAACATCTTAAAAAGTTAAAATAAATGCATTCAAGCAATATGATATAATTATACAGCTCAGTTAATTACAAAGACCAGCTTGGCGAGTTAGTTGCATCCCATCTGAGTCTTGTGTAACTAAATATTCCACAGAGCTTTAGTTATTCTGCGTATAGGCCCATAATAGCAAAGCATTCCCTGTGGATTTTACATCTAATTAACAAACACTTACCACAATCTCATCCCTTTTTAATTGGAATGAAATACATATGTAGGTGTAAGATAACACCTTAGTTAGCTTTGACAGTAAAGCAACACAATATGTTCTAATTAATCATCCATAAACTTAATCACAGCGGTTTGTCACAAATAGCACACAGTGGTGCACAGCGGCCATTAGAAAGCTGGATAATCAGACCAGCAGTGCATCTTCTGTTGTCTGGCCAACAAACTTCAATCTGTTCTAAAAAAAACACACGACCCTGTGCACACTAATAAACACAATGCGGCTTAGAGCCGGAGCAGGTGCACACACACGATATGGACTCAAACACTCGTATAGACAAAAACACAATGCTACTTTTGTGTTCTCGTTAATGAGGGCTTCCATTAGCCAAGCTGACGTTCCAAAGGCTCTATTGATGCATTGCATGACAGATTTGACATTCATTTAACTAATTAAACTGTCAGATATCCCAGCACATCCCAACACACAAATTCTCAGATCATTACTGGGAATTTAACTGTACTAATGGCATCTTTGGAATATGAAGAGCAGATAATGCACTTATTTGTCAGGCCTTTTTGCTAAGCATTTGAAGTAATAGCTCGCATCTTCCTATCAAACCTTGTTTTCATGATTACCATTACCTTATGGTGGACTAACTCATGAAAAAAAAAACATCAGCACTTAACACTTCACTTAGTATGCAATAAATATACAGTATGTATTCAGAGGCTCCAAAAATGATCTATTGTGTAGTTTTTATTCACAACACATTTCAGTTTATATTATGATTGTAGTTTTAGACTGAATGTGAGCATTACTCATCTCGCTTGCACATAAACAGATTCAGTATTCCTCAAAATGAATAAAAACAGTGAAATACAAAGTCAGAAAATTATTAAATAATCAATTTTTTTGTATTTAATCTTACTTTATTAACCATTGTCTTTGCTGCTCACCTTTAATGACCCAATTCAACCATACTTGACCATACAAAAAATGACTTTAGATAAACATCACATTTGTGTTACTTTTTTATTATTATTGCACAAGAGGGTTCTTCTCTTACTTGAGCAATAGCCTTTTTGTATTACTTTAAAATAAGTATACAGTAATAAAGTAATCATTAACAAACTATTAGTTTATAATTAAATCACTTGCACAGTGTGATATATTTCATGCAGTTGTGTACTTACATTATCCCAAAGTTCCTAAGGATTTGTAAATCCAGAGAAATTCCAGTTTTAAATAATGGCTCGTCCCTTGTCATTGTCGCATATCAATATCCGTAATATCCGCGCTATCCTCAGTTTCCGCTTGTAGAAATCATAGATATAATACATAGATCACTCATTAGCGGCAGTTTCAATGGGCCGCTATACTTAAGCCGCTAATGAGCGATCAATGTATATATATATTTATGATCCAATATTGCTCACGCCACTGTTGTGTCGTTCAGTCATCATGTGATGGTTCACGGTTATTGATTAGCGAGTACAGAAAATCCCCCAAAAAAACGTAAACGTAGGTCAACTTAGGCATGCTTTGCGACAAACAGAGAAATAAAACAATTAAAGGTGCTATATGTAACTTTTCTTCTAAAATGAATCCTTTTTTTATTGCCTGTGTGTGAAGGGGTTGTAATCACACATTACAATGATCCACTTGTCGGGTTTAGCCATTACCTCTGAAGGCCAGTATTCCTATTTCTATGTGAATTCTCCGGCTCGGATTTTCTGCGAAATCCATCAGATGTGACGTGCATGTGCGAGCCTCTCTCCTTTTTATATACAGTCTATGCGACGGCACTGCAGCTAACGACATGGAGTCTGATAACACCAAACAACGACTTGCCTCCAGCACAACACACACTCCAACACAAACTCCACATAAATATAAAAAACGAAACAAAAATGTATCTGCTGAAGCTCGTCAGGCCAAACGTGAATCGGATCGACTTAGGACGAAAACAGGATCAACATCGGCAGAGCGTTTGAATTATGGAGAGACCTCCGCTATTTTTATCGTGATAAATTACAAGTTTTCAGATATGCTGAAATAAATAATGGTAAACTGTAATGAAATAGCAAAGTAAACTACAACATACATTACATATGAAATGAATACAAAAGACTGTTCCAGGATAACAAAAAGTAGGTGCTTTAGGATGTAACTTTTATTTTATGTACTAGATCTACTGTCTAACGTCACTCATCCCACTACTATCATATTGTTTATAATTCACATTTCCAGACACGTTCAGTACAGTAATGTTACTTCCTACGATCTTACTGTTACACTGAAATTGTTCAGTCTAGTTCACTAACCGTTTTCGTTACATTCACCTATGTTGACATTGCTGATTATGAAAGATACACGAATAGTTAGTGAAATGCCTTATGCCGGCTAAATGCAGTCAATGTAACGTTATCATGGTACGAGCATGGAGCATTAGTTCAATGTCAAGCTGATAAAAGTAGCCTATTTTTGTAACGTTGCAGTGGGAGTTTACATGAGTTTCCAGTTTGTTGTGTGATGCTTTCTCCAGTGTGTTGAAAGTCTCAGTGTGGCCGGTACCATGAGTGCTCGCTCTTGTGTTCGAGCACGCGCAAGAGCACGAGCGCTCTTGTAAAAATTGGTTGCAATCTGAAACATCACCGATAGAGGCTGCTAAAAAATACATATAGCACCTTTAAGGATCAATATCAGCGTGGCACTTTCGAGATGGAGAGATCTTCGCGACAAACTTGGACGTGACAGAGACTCTGGTCTCGCATGTGTTTTAATATAAAGGTAAACAAATATTATTTATTGTACACACACATTATACGTTATATTGAACTATTTTTTTCTTCAGTAACGCGTTTTATCAAGTCTGGTGACCAAGTCTATGGCAGAGAAATGAAGTAACTTATGTGTTGCACAAAAATATTTAGCCATTACTTGCAAATACTGTGGGTTTGTTCAAATGTACTTTTAGTACGATTGTTTTAAACGTTTAAAACTGCGCAGCATTAACCCACCAAATCATTCGACAAATAGTCACATATTACACATTTCACGTGCCTTGCAGCTAATTCATTACGATGACATAAAATAGTGTGATCAAATGTACAGGTAATACAAAAACTATATAGGCTATAATTTATATGATTCGTGAATTCGATACATCTCTGGATGGTGAAAACGACATCTCTCATCGCTCCACTCTTCTTCATAGCGTCATCAAGCTTCGCCTTTGTTATTGTTTTGAAAATGTGACCTCTGGCGGTTACAGATTGTACCTTTAACACAATTAGTATTGTTTAATTAGCTCGTAGTAAAGGAATTGTTCATTGGTTATAGAGGGTATGCGCATGACGTCACCGTCGGCAGGAGTGAATGCGGTCACGCACACAAGTGGCAAAAAGACTGAGCGGCAGCATTTGTTTTGTGTGTTTTTCATGGCATTCACGCTGAAAACACATCTAAAACGGGAAAGAGCTTTGCGATTGACTGTACAACTAGATTTGACCAGAAATCTGAGGTAGGGCCTACTGTATATTTTTACAGACTGCAAAAAGCTACAGAACAGACTATATTCTGCATAATTTGATGTTTTTAAATAAACACTGACAAAAAACTATACAAGTTTTAGGGCTGGACGATATGATGATATACAGTATAACATTAATGTAAGTGATCACTCGGATTTAGACCTGTCTATATTGTATTTATATAAAACGTTTACAGGCAAATTTTCTTAATTTATTTCCCCGGCGTCAAAATCAAGCATATAAATGTATACAAATACAAATCATATAAATGTCAGGAAACACGATTCCTGGCAGCATGTCAATATCCATGGATCACTGGATGTTTGATAAGTTGTAAGGAACACTATATCGAGTCCAACTTTTAGTTTAAACTGATAATAGTTTTCGCAGTTTCCCCTATTAACTCCAGTCACGCAGCAGCTCTTTTGCCACTCAGTCCGGCTGAAGGCAGCGTGTTCTGGCGGGAAAGTGACGTTAATGCATTCCCTCTATTACAAGTAAATAGTTCTCACTTTAGATTAGGTCAGGGAAAAAATGGGAAAAGGTTATGTTAAATTTAGCTTTAGTGCCTTTATTGCGATCATTTTCTGTGTTTCTTAAAATATTTACAAATACATTAAGCTTACATTGTTTTTATCAACATATTCAGTGCAACATTTTGAGTCAATTTTGGCACTCTGAACTGACTTGTATTTTGTATTGTATTTGGTTCAAAGAATGGGATTTAGTGTTTTAGCAATTCAAAAGAACTGTAATATATTAACAATGTAGAGACTATGAATTAACTATAAACTAATAGTTTGTAAGTACTTTACTGTATACTTCTTATAAAGTGTTACCAAACTCTCTTCTCTTGCGGCCGCACAGTTGAAAGGTTTGTTAGAGCTGCACCCTCTACTGTACAGGCGCGCATTTGCATTTCCTTCAGGCTTTTTCCTTTCACGTTTGGTGTGAAAGGGTCTTTACATTTGCCAAAATAGAACTTTTATTTTTGTTATTAAAAAACAAACAAGCAACCTCAACCCAGGTGAGAAAACGTAATGCAATAGTAACATGATGCATTAGTTTCCATAAAAAGTAACTGAGTAATGCAATTAGTACTTTTTAAGGATTACAGCAATATTGTAATCCATTACTTTTAAAAGTAATTTTCCCCAACACCTCAGTGGCATCCATTACTACTTTATCCACCAAACATAATGAAACCTTCAGCTAGACCCTGTCTATGACTTCTGACCCCCAGAATGACCCTCTGCTTGATCCCTGTCTCTCCTCTCGAACAGTATCTCTTCCACTGGGCCATAGAGCAGAGACGGTGATTAGTCTCTAGAAGAAAAATTGTCCCTGTATGTTTAGTGTGTCATAGGGATGTGGCAACTTTAGAAATTCCCACACTTTTTAGGAGATAATAATTGCTAGGCATTCAGTAGCACAGATGCTGAAAAAATATCCCTCAAATTTTAATACATGTAAAAAATGTGTTGTTTACAGTAATGCACTGACTGTACATCAGTCTATGGATAATAAATGTTAAAATATGCATATTTTTCAAAATATAGCATCTTAGTTTATAAGACTAGAATCACTCACTAATGTTGTCTGTCTACAGTTTTTTCCAATATAATTCCTTTCATGATGATTTAGACAGGTCCAAATAAACATTTTTGTATGGAAGAATTAATATATGTAGGCTACTTAAATAAAAATACAACCAGAATTTCTGCCATTTACCCTCTCAAATGCTTTGAAATTCTATTGTACTGCACTGTTAAAGAGGAATTGATGAAAAGTTAAAACCGTCAAGTCAACATGATGTATTTAGATTTTTAAGTTATTTCAACTACTGTCTTAATAATTGTTGTTAGTACCACATGATGATATAATATAATTATGTAACAATGTAATATAATAAGGATTATGGGATCTAGTTTTTAAAGGTTGTAAATATAACTCAGCACTTGGAAATTCTGCTTGTCTAACATGGGTTTTTATGTAGTTTCAAGTAAATCACATTTCTTAAATATTTGTGACTCAATAGGTTCCGTAAACTGGAAAATATGTTATAGAGTTTAAGTCCTTTATATAAATATTTCATGACCAAATCATGACTATTTCCATACACAATTAACTTCATAGAGCAAAAATGTAGTCTCCTAATGAAAATAAATACTTTAATAAGACATGAAGAAATCCTCTAGAACCTGTCGTCTCAAATCATATGCAGTCTTCTTTTCCTTTTATGGTCAAAGACTTTATGCTGCAGAGCTGCTGTAATGCTGTTGGGAGGGGGTGATCGTGAGGTGGGATTTGGAGATGACAATCATACACTTACTTAACAGATTACATGTACTTTTCAGGAGATGGAACCTTTCAGGATTGAATTTATTTTAAAAAGAGAAATCACATTTAAGAGTTCATTATCTAAGTTGTTTCTCCTAGACAGAAATGGGATTGAATGAAGAGCAAAGGGAGACCTTGACATCTAAAGTTTCAGTAGAGATCTCAACCATGTCAAACAATTTGTCAAACTCTGCAATCAAAATATTTCAATTTGAACATCTCATCAAATTTTCTGTGCTGCTAATCACATTATTCTCTATATTCTTACTGCATATCAGAAATGTTATTTTTTCAACCTTACAGGTGAGGTGTGTAATGCTTATAGATATGGAGAGAGTTATAACATTCATATTTGTAATAATCACATATATCAGATTTGTAATGTTACGCGAAGAGGTGAATAATACTCGTATAAAAAAATATAATACATACTGTTTATTTTTCGCTTATTCTAACACAAACAGTTATCAAAGTTTGGAGGGGAAATCATTGGAAGAAACAATGTGTATTAAAGAAAAAAAAATCCCCTTGCTTGAATACCATGGTGAAACAAGTATGCATAGCAACCACATACTGACAGTTCTGGGTTGTGTTTAGTCTATTCACCTCGCTCGAGGTAAGTTTGTGTATAGAGCTCTAATATATTTGAATACCACACCATTTAGTAACTCAGGCCCATATTAGGCTATGATTCGTTCGACTTACACTAGAATGTTATATAAGTTCACCTGAGTTCACTTTCAGGCTTATTTTTAATCCAAGATCGGCACTTCATTCAACATAGTTCTTATATGCTTTGCGTTCTTATACACAAAAGATTCACATTATGTTCTATTTCTAATTCACATTGTTCTGCTACACTCTTATCACCCACTGCCACTTGTTATTTTTGTAAATCAACTACCTTTGAGAGAGATCTCCACTTTTATTTGTAATCAGATTCCCTTCAGTGGCGGGTGTGCATAATGCAATCCTTCGACCGGTGAGAAAGCCGAGTCGGAACGGCCATGCTTAGCCACTGTGTCACAATGGTTTGCATAAGAGCCCATGAGCGCTGTGACCTGTGGTTGGTTAACAGGTGAACAGTGAAGTCATGGCTCTGGGATGTGATTGTTTGAAAGGGGCGGGGAAAGGCAAGTCGTGTGTCAGGTAGAATGACTCACAGTAGAATGGAGATCCTGTGACACCTGTGCATCTACCGGCTCTCAGTTTAAACCTTCACGTAAGGTGACAGCACTGTGGAAAGAAATAAGGGCAGTCAGAAAGGGTAAGACTGCTATTTAGTGTTATTTTGTTATGAAATAATGATGGTGGCAAGCGTTAAAACTGTGTTGATTTGGTTTACTTGTAAATACTCCAGCTCTGTGTGTAATTATGTAATTGTCTTTGCAGCTGCAATGGACTTTTTTGTCGGTAATGTTTTCCAGACTTTCAGTTATTACTTATGTCTAGTTATTATACGATAATGTAACCTTTGGTTGGTTGGTTAGTAACCTGTGATAACCGAACCTTTCAAATGCATTGAATGCATAATCAGATATACGTTCAACTGCACTGCCTTCATTTTCTTCACTCAATTTGTCTTCATCTAACCTTACTGCACACTCTTTAGATCAGTCAGAACTGAAGAATAAGTATTGGTGACTGGTGATGAAAAATTCAGCAGGTTTTAAATAGGCTCAGGTCCGTCCATATTGTATAGAGGTCAGCTATAGCCTTTCAAGCAGCGTTTCCCTGAGGTATGATAATCAAACCATCTGCACTGGGATGAATCGAGTTACACTGGGAGTAATTCTGCATGGAGGACAGTGCTTTAGACAACAATGCAAATTGGATGCTGGAAGAACATGCATGGATAATACCATCCTCAGAGCTGGCATGAGAAATAAAATTCATCGAATTCAAATTCATTGTCATACTGTAGATGTGCGGATATGCTTTCTGGCAGAGATCATGCTCTATTTCTTTTTTTAAATATCCAAAATATATATATTTTTAATTATTTTATGAAAGGTACCTTTCATGTTTAAATCACAATATAACATCAAACAATTGATTAATGTCTCACATTTGGTGCTTTTCTTGAACTATTCTGTGACATTATTTGCTTTAGAATTGTATTGCATAAGGTTGATTACTATGCAAATTCAAGGACTTTGCATTAGGGAAATCTTGAGAGAAAACAAAGCATTGCCTTTTTGTGTTGGAAATTTCTAGAAAGTCTTGAAAACACGTCTGAGATTGCTCTAATGTAATTTCTGTTGTCCTTGTGATGTTAAGCCTTTACTAAAGGCAGGTGATGGTTTTAGATGAGTGATGAAGATTCACTATCATACACAAGTGAGTGACAGCTGCAGAAAGTGAAACCGTTCAGTACATTGATACTGAAACAACATACAAGGGGTTAGACAGCCTCTCTTTTAGCCTGCTGTGTTGTTTGCCTTCTACTAAGACGATGAGGCTTAGAAATCCATGTTACAGTTCAGCTTTTGTGCCATGAAAAGTCTTTTTGTTTTCAGGTAAATCAGCTGGTCACATGAGGCTTTTCCACATAAACTCAAGAGGAATTATTGAGTTTATGTGGCTTAGTTTGTCAGGTTTTTCTAAAGTGGAGCAACTTTAATATGGGATGAAATTTCAATTAATAGTCTGTTTCAGATTACTTAGAACAGAAGATCTGGCATTGGTTTGTGGGATTTTCAAGCAGTGCTATCAACAGTGGGAAGGGGAATTGTCAAAATCTTGTCTGACAAATTAAATGAGAAATTTCACACTGACACTAAAGCTCGTCACTTACAAAGTTAATATAACTACCTTTTCATGGCGTTCGTGTGGGGGCGGGAAGTCAGTATTCAAATATGTCAGGTGACGTGTCATTTTAAAAAAGTGACAGGAGCTTCAACCGTGTGTTGCTTAAGTTTCTACTTATTCGACTTCTTCTAAAACAAATGTTAACAATATTTTTTATAATTCTTGTATTTTAATTATTATTCATATGGTTTTTATAAACATAATATTTTAGATATTTCATTTGCTACACCCTTCCTCCAAAAATAAAATAAAACCTATACACATTTATTAAAAAAGAGTGTCAAAAATGTTGACCAGTTCCCTAAAATATACCACAAAAATTTACACTGTATAAGGAGTGTAAATGTAAAAAAAAAAAAAAAAAAAAAAAAAAAAATTGCACAAGAATAATAGACGTGTGTCTATATTAATAATAATAATATAGAGATGTGTCCATGTTAATGTTCTGTCAGGATTTAAAGTTGTGTCTATTATGTTGAAGTCTTAAGGGTTACGATTGTGCTGAAGTGAAGAGTCTGTGGTTAGGTCAAGGATGGGTCAAAGAATATTGTGATTATATTAATGCTGCGTGATACTTTATTTAAAACACAATAATTGTCCACAAACGAATACAGTGATAATCTGCTAGTTATGTTAGCACATGCATGTGCAGTACTGCTAGCTAGTAATTGACTGCAAAAGATTTATGTTAAAATGATGTTTCTAATTTTAAGGATTTCACTCGATTCAGTTAAGTTTTAGTCACTTTAAGTATTTGAGTAGAGTTTATAGTGTAATTTAATTATAAAAATGCTAGTTTTAATGGACTCTTGAAATAGGTCAGTACTCATAAATATTGTTTTTTAAACTTCAATGGTTAAACCGTTTCAATGGAAACGAAAAATGTACCTTATTCAAAAATGAAAATCCTGTCATCAATTCCTCACCCTCATGTCGTTCAAACCAATAAGACTATGGATATTTTCATGAAATCTTAGAAATTTCTGTGCCTCCATTGAAAGTCCACACAACTACCTCTTTGTCGCTTTGTCTTCATAAAGAGATCGTAAAACCAATCCATATGAATCTAGTGGTTTAGTCCAAATTTTCTGAAGAGACACGATCGCTTTATATGATGAAGAGATTTCATTTAGGCTTATTCACACACAAACATTCATCTACTCACACATCAGTTGTGGTAAACGGAAGCTCAAGCATGTTTGCTTGACGCGCGAGAACCAATGAGGTTCATTCTCATGTGTTACGCAGCAAGTTTGAGCTTCGGCAAGAACCAATGAGGTTTGTTCTTATGCATCATGCAAGTACGGTTGAGCTTCTGTTTATGTTCTCTAATCAATGTTTATATTTGAGTAAAAGTCCTAATTCAGTTGGTTCATCATAAAGCGATCGAGTATCTTCAGAAAATTTCAAATTTCTCAATTCATATTGATTAGTTTTACTGTTAGTTGATTGTCCATGCAACTACCAATTTGTTGCTTTAACTAGTCAATGGAGGGACAATTTTAAAATGAAAAAAATCTTAATTTGTTTTTCGAAGATGAATGAACTTTTTTGGGTGAACTAACCCTTTGAAATCTCCATAAAAACAGAAGTTGCAATAGTCTTTTCTTCCCAATTGTGATGTATATCTGAAAAATGTAGGGCAGAACTTGATTTTGTTTATCTGGAATTGATTGTATCATTGGATCACTGTTGTTTGCATCAATCTCATGTGACTGACAGGTTTCCCCGCCCTTGCGCCAGTAAACAAGAGATCGCGAAAAGAAGAGATTTGGTTGCAAAAGTTAGTTATTATTGAAGAATAATGCAAAAAAGGATTAGGATTTAACCGATATCCAAATATTACTATAGGGCCGTAGACCATAGACACGTTCCCCAACATTGAAATGAAGTGATTGATTCGTATTATTTTCTTTCAATGACTGATTGTTAAAATTCTGCATTTTATTTTGTTTCCATCTCTGAACATGTGCTGTTCATTTCGGCAGGAGTTGAATCCTGGCGAGAGCCACGAAAGACTTAGAAGAGTCGACTCTAATCGGAAGTCTCGTAGCTTCAGCAAGCAACCCAGCACTGGGGATTACTACAAAACCCTGGGTAGCGATACCACGGACCAGTACCCCAACAGAGCCATGGCACCCAACGAGGAGGTAAAGCAATTACATGTTCATATTTTTCCAATTTCAGTAAAAGTATGAATGGTTATCTGTATGCTTGCTACATCTTAAAGGCAGGGTAGGCAGCTTGTTTCTAAAACACTTTTTCCCAAATTTGTTTAAACTGTTTTTATATCCCAATACATATCTAAAATGTAAGTACTCTGAAAAGGAGAGTATAAAATCGAGTGGCTCTCAGGGCTGCAATAAACACAGCTACTCTTTCCATTCGGAATGAATGCAATGATTGGCTGGGCGACTGTCACTCTCCCTCGCTACCATGGCTACTACCCCTGCTGCTACAGGAGCTGCCCACGTGCGCACACCCGGTTGACTCGCTCATTTCGAAAGAGGAGAGGCACGTACCGGCTGGAAGCTAGGAAGTCTCACAATTATGGCAGAGAAAGAGCAGTCAAAATTCCCAGTACTACCTGTACCTGCATATACAGTCAGCGCAGGCAAACAAGGCAAAAAAAGGTGATGTCACTCCATGCACTCCGCTCCTCTCCGCTCGGCGCTGGTAAACGCGTCCTCCAGCTGAGCGGTCGGCATCACGCGTTCATGTGTTTTGGGGGCGTGGCTTTGGAAGGAGCCCAGAAGGGAGGGGTGGGAGTTTCTCTGTTGGATACTTTCAAAATCCAGCAGTTTTCTGCTAGTTTCTTAAACTTGCCTACCCTGCCTTTATGTCTGGACTCAGGACTTGGACGTCAAATAATATCTGTAAGACTAACAATGCTACCGAATAAAAAAAGTGGTGAAAAGGTTATACTTAGGCAAGTGTTTAGTATTTTAGTGGTGTCAGGTATACAGTGGACCCCAACAAGTATTTGGAGACTTAAATACCGCTCAATGTCATTTTATTAGATAATAAAATATTAAAGGAATAGTTCACTTAAAGTCCCTGTAAAGGCAATTCTACAAAAAAATTCTAAACACATTATAAATGTTACAAATGTATTGCTAAAACATATTACAAAGACTGTGAACTGTGAAGTACTGAAATGCGGAGTTAGCCCGTTAAACAGTTTTTCACCATTGCTATTTTACGGATTTTTTGGGCGGGGCTAAAACAGGGCTCGATGACGCACTGGAGCCCATGAGCTCGTGGACACGCCCCTACTTGATGACACACCGAGGCCACTAAGGCTGATCTCTCCCGACCCCATTTGCATTCGCCGCTCAAACGCGAGTTACTGTCAGTACTATTAGTTACTACAGCCTACTGTTTGCTAGCTAGTTATGCCTTCAACACGGAAATGCATATAAGCTACTACCTGGATGCAGCGGCGGCGCCAGGGGGGGTCTTGGGGGGTCTCAAGACCCTCCCAAAAAATGCTTTGACCCCCCATTTGACCCCCCCCCCCCCCACCCCCTTCCTGATTAAAAAATATATATCCGGGATAAATATTTAAAAATGTTTATCTTCAAACTACGCAGAACAATAATAATTAATAATTTATTCGACATACAAAATATATAAACATAAGAATCACGTTCCCTCTAAGCTGCGCGCGTGCGCGGTCGTGCACTTCTGATGCCGCGGCCGCGCAGAAAAGAATAATATGCCACGCAGAGGACTGACGCGAAATGTGTGGGGAAATCCATTTGATTGTATGTGAGAAATAATTGCAGTGCTCAAACTGGTGAGTGCAGTTTACAGGTCTCATAGAAAGAGAACGATGTGAGTGCGTGTGATTGGCAGTGAGTGTGTGTGCGGACCAAATATCTCAATACGAGAGGTGACGAGAAACGCAAAGACATGTGAAATAAAATCATAATATCATGTTTTAAAGAAGAGTGGTTTGATTTAAAGTGGTGGAAATAACGGATGATGGACACAGAACGGTAACAATTACACACACCCGCGTGCAAACTCAAAATACATCATTAGTTTACATAGATTTAAATAGTTTCAGGCATGGTTAGATTAGGCTACTATAAAAGAGTTCACATATTCACTTTTCTTGAAAATATTTAGTTATTAGATCTAGCTATTTACAGTAAATGCTTCAGTTTTGTTTTCATATTATAATAATATAATATGAAAACAAATTGAAGCATTTAAACTGATAGGCTATATTATATCACTTCAAATACTTCAATTCATTTTTTTTATATTATATTAGGCCTATATTTTATTATATTATAAGCCTAAATAAAGAATCTCACAAGGGTATTGTTTAGGGCTCATTGCCATTAAAATGTTTGAAACCCCCTGCTAAAGAAAATATAGGCTAGGAAATTCATAAGCTATAAACAATCATTTAACTTTGAGGGTTTAATGCTGCCTGTACAATTAATTGACTGTACAAAAACACTTTGTGGTTTTCCCAAACCATCTCAGTGTAACAGCTTAATTTTCTTTCATAATATATTATATTATTGTAAAGAATTGAAGAACTTAAAGAACTGTCCTGCAGACGATTTTGTAAATAATTTTTTATAGGATTTCTTAGTAAGGACTGAAACAGAGGACACCGAGGAATTGGAGGATGAGGAGGATACTATTTTGTAAATATGTTTTCTGTCATGGGTGTGGCTATGGCAATTAAAGTTCGAGCATATTGTTTGCAAACTGCAATTGATTAATTAATTAAAAACAAAGTAGTTGATATGCTGTGTTGTTTTTGTTGTTAAGTAGCAGCAATATGCAGTTATTAGCCGTGTCCACTGTATTTTTTGTTGGTTTTCATGAGACCCCCCTTGAAATAACCAGGACCCCCCATTGCCCCCCCAATCAAAATTGTCTGGAGCCGCCACTGCCTGGATGCGATCATGTACAAAACAGATCGGTGTCTTTATTTAAATTTCCTAAAAACGATCACATCAAGAAGAGGTGGATTAATTTTGTGTAGAGCCAACCTTGATGAAGAGCTGAGGATCACCGCCAACACCCGCCTCTGTAGTGATCATTTTACACAGGATAGTTTTATAAACTTTCCTCAGAGACAACTGGGATTCACTGATAATCCGCTGTTACTGGTGAACGGGGCCGAAACGACTATCCCCCGCCAGCGTTCATCCTCCCCTCCCGAAAGCAGTATCAGCTAATATCGCCGTCGACAGCTTTCCCGCGAGTGGGCGTGGTTTCAGCGCAGCCAGCGGACACGCCCCCAGCGTTTGAGAGCAGAGAGTAATGCTCATTTTTTCAAGATTTTGAAAGCTTATTTTATGTACTTGCCGGCATTTTTTATCATTCAAATTTGGCTGGATGGCTAATAACACATTTTTCTGTGGTGTGACATACTCAGAACACATACTTAATTTTGACTTTACAGGGACTTTAAAAATTAAAAGTTCTGTCATCATTTACTCACCCTCAAGTTGTTTCAAACCTGTATGAAGTTCTTTCTTCTGCTGAACACAAAGGAAGATATTTTAAAGAATGTCGGTAACCAGACAGTTGATGGACCCCACTGACTTCCATAGTAGGAAAATAAATTCTGTATATATCAAAAATATAATAATTCCGAAAATAAAAAACTGTTTGGTTACTGACATTCTTCAAAATATTTTCTTTTTAAGTATTCCTTTATGTCATATGATTCTGCCATCAAATTTACATCAAATTCTGCTTTTATGGCAGATTTTTTATCAGATGTACAGGTGTCCACATGTCTGATTTATTACATTAACCAACGTATGACAAACACAACCTAATACTTTTTGTCTTCATTTTGGACTGAATATATTTCTGTATCATCAGAAACCTAGCAAACTTGTTTGTTTTTTGTTTTTTTCCAAAACCATAGTTAATTTTCCTAAGGGCCGGTGAACAGCCTTACAAAAGTGAGAGCTTACAAATGCTACAGTAAACACTACATCAATACTGTAATGTTAGCTAGCAGGCGAGCAGATGCAAAGCTTTGCCCTTTGTTTACATCATAGCAACTAGATAAAACGTATTATTGGAACTGTTAATAGAAAACGCAATTAGAAATAATAAGAACAGATGAACAAACAACAGACAAAGTGGGAACTGCTCCATTTCAGGAGAAGCTTTTGTGCTTATTGCCTGCATTGTGGTTCTGGAAGCTGTTCTCTGTAAAATGTGCAGCGCACAGATAAACGTTGGGGTTATAATGTCAGCCTTAGGAAGGTCAAACAAATGAGTTTTGGAAACGGGGTGGAAAAAACAGCATCTCTTTGACATAGCAGCAGCTCAGCCAGGCCTCGTCCCCTTTTTTTGCGTATTTCGTGGGCGTAGTGGGAGTAAAATTGAAAAAGTGAAAACGCATAATAGGGCCCCTTTAAAAAGCTTTATATGCTTGTATTTCATAGAGACAAAGTGTTTGTGCTTTGCAATGTTTAGGATCTTATTAAAAACTATGCATTTCTACACTAAAATGCTCACACTTAAAATAATTGAATGATAAATGTATCCATAGCAGGAAACAATGTCTTAAATCATGTGACTTGGAAAACCACAACCATTATGGTTGCCAAAACACAAAGCAGCTGTTTCCTGGGCAGTCAGCTGTCTTCTTTCTAAATGAAGCTGGTTTCACTTCATCACCTGTCACATTACAACATAAATCCATGCAAGGTGTGGCATCCCAGAGCTAGCGTTGCAGTTCAACATTTATTGTAAACACATTGGGCTACTGGGTAAACAGTACTGCCTTTCTTTATTGTGTTATGTAAGTCTGACGGCTGGCCCTAGAAGTATTGTGTTTGCTCCTGAACTCTGCATTTACTAGCGCAGATTTCTCCTATTATAAATGAAGGATGACTCATGGGAAAGAAAATGTACATTTACCTTTCAATCAATCAAACCGTTTGAGGGATAGATTTACAGTTAAAGTCAAGTTTAGGCTAAAAACAAGAGTTAGGGGCTTCTACGGCATTCTAATTCATCTGTCATTTCTCTCTGATTTTAGGGATAAGTTATGGGTAGCTTAGGTTTAGGGGTAGGGATTTAGGGGTTAGGACTGTTTTTGGACAGGAATTTTGTTCCAGGATCAACAAAATACATCGTATCAAACCTGTATTTCTGACTTTCTTTCTTCCATGGAATGCAAAAGGAGATTTCTAGCAAAATGTTGAAGCTGCTCTTTTCCAAATTAAAGTGAACAGTGACCACATATGCTCCTGGTTCATGTCCACTTTTATTATTTGAAAAGCAGCTAGGATCGTACATTTTTAAGTATAGATTTTAGAAATGTTGTTGATTCAATTCTGTTGTAAAGATCATCCATTATTTTTTAATTAGTTCATTTAATCTATAAAGCAGTTCTGCAGAAAAAGAGTGATGTCTTCTTCCAGGGCTACGTTTCCCAAAAGCACTGTAAGCCTTAGTTGATCGTAGAGACCATGGTTCATGGTTCTGGCTTACAATGCTCTTGGAAAACGCAGCTTAGCTCCGTTCAGTTCTCATCCAATAGTGTCAGTGTAGTCAAATCAACAATATTGTTGAATATTAAGTGAATTCTACTTTGTAGCTATACGTCACCTAACGCTCATTAATTTGCAACTACATGTCAACTAACGTTTAGAGTATTGATAGACTGTTAGGTCAGGGTTATGATTATGGTTAGGGTTAGTAGAATAAGTTGACAGTCAGTAAATAAAGTTAACTGAAATAAAGTTAATAAAATTTCTTCTAGTCTGTTGGGGGACCATTAAAATAAAGTGTTAATATTATTTAGCAGACAATATACTAATACTTTAATAGTATGAATATAGTATAGTTGACACGGTGTTGCATGGATATTTATAGTTAGTAAAATGTCTAAAGTTGACTCTAAATAAAGTGTTACCCAAAAAGGTGCCATTTCTGTTTATTTGAATTAACCCTAAGGAATTTTAGGAGAAACATCTTTCATATCTAGAGAAAGAATAATTTGCAAGATATCAGCATTTCATATGGCCCCTCTCTGCTATTGGATCTAATCTTCATTGAGCCAATTAGATGCCCAGTGGGGCATCTGGCCACTTGATTGAACCAGATGGCACTCCACATGTCTCTTTGGGGAATGACCCATTAACACGGACATGCATGGGACATGACACGCACCATATGGTGGAGATAATGATGATGAGGAGGAGGGGAGGGGATAACTGGCACGTGCGTGGCACGCGTCCAAGAGGTGGGGGGTGCATGGGGTGAAAGGTCAGGTCTTGTTTACTTGGTGTCAGTCGATAGGGGCGGGTGGTCTCTAGAGATTCTGAGTGTGAAGGATTGCCGCTCTTAGCTTAGCAGATGTCCTGTCATTCCAGCAAACCACTCAATTAGATCTAATTGTGTATTCACCAGCGGAAATGCATACAGCGGGGTGCAGTGGGAGGTATGTCGGTCAGATTAAGTGGTTTTGGGAAGCATATTTATTCATTGATTCGGCCTATGATCATTTTAGTGTCCAAAATGTCATTTTTAAATTGAACTTTTAACCCTGTAAAGCCTGACATATGAAATAATAGTAATAAAAATATCATGTTTTTTTTTTTTGTTTTTTTTTTTTTTTATAAAATTTGATATGGCTCATATAGAATGATATACAGTTGGACAATATGGAGCTCACACTTGAAGAGGGGGGGGGAAACTCGTTTTTATTCAGAGGACCAAACTGAGCAAAAATATGCAATTTGGTGCTATTTACGTATATAGCCTAATTTTAAGACTAAATTCAGAGATCTTTATAACAGTACAGCAGACTACTAGAATCTAGTATTAAGTAGTATTAATTATATTAAGTTTATCTCTGTAAAGCTGCTTTGAAACAATCTACATTGTTAAAAAGCGCTATATAAATGAGGATGGCTAGTAAACCTAAGTTGTTTCAGACCAGCAAGTGTTCATATTGAAATATTACTAACAATATAAAAGTTATTCTTATGTTTAATAAGTTCAATTATGTTCAAATCATTAAATATTTCACTGCAAAAACATGTGTGTATCATGACCTGAAAGGGGACATTTTTAGAATTATACTAAAAAGAACTTTTAGTGAACTTTAGTACTTGGTAAAAAAGTATCAATTACAGGCCTGAAGGCATGTAGCCTGATCATGTTGATAATTTAGAGGGTATATAAAATTAGACATCGATGACAGATGACCACTTCAAAACATGACAGAGAAAATGTTCTGGCTAGTTTCTACCACTTGTGTCACCTAAATACAAAAAGTAATGCATTTTTTTAAAGTCCCCCTGTAGTCAATTTTATCCCTTAAAACTCGTCTTTGATCATCAAAATGACATATTTAAACATTTTTCCCTTGAAAAAAAAACTTCATGCCTTAAAATAGTTTGAATGTAACTCTACACCCTTGCTCCATTTAGTATACACGGTTCTATGAATATGCAAATTAGCCCCGCCTCCACTCACTCACACCAGCGCAGAGATCCACTTGTTGGCCCTGTCCCAATACCCACACTACGCCCTAAGGTCTTCCTCGAAGTGGACACTTGTTGAAAGTGCACTTGGCTGAGTAAGTGCGCAAGGGCCCGAAGCTTTGAAGAGCAGAATTGGGACAGTTTTGCACACGTCACAATCTACTTCACTTCTGTTGTGATCAGGGGAGCAAACACCGTTCATTTGGCTAATGTGTGTGCTGCTTATAATAGCTGTAACATGACACAATCCTTTGAATGAAAAAAGGATCCTGAAAAAATCCTGAAAAAAGGATCCACAATCCTTTTTTTACTCTTAGCTACCAACCTTTCTGTTAATGTTATTAATATTAAAACAGTTTTTGGCTAAGATAAATTGTGATTGAGGTTTACCTGAGCTTATACTGTATTCACAGCGATTCGAAATGCAATTTTAATTATGTTATTATGGAAATTGATATATGAAATTCTTCCCATCCCATACATGAAAAAAAATACATGAGGTGTTGGTGATATATTATATAGGCTATATATTAAAATAGTCTTACATAGGCTATATGAAATAAAATGACACAACCCTGTCTCTTTTTGTTAAATTTCGGTTATATTGATCAATAATAGCCATTATTAAAGTATAAGTAAAAAGTATAAGAAGCTATATAAGTCAAAAAAATAAAGCAAGTTAAAAGATTCAGTCAAACATAAGTCAACAGGCTAACGTTACAACGTTACAGTTTAATAGCCTAAATATAGAAAGTTATGAAACTTCACTTTGCCCTCAGCCAAAACGATTTGCCAGGGAACAAATCATAGATTAATGAGACCAAAGATCGCCCGGCAGATATACACAAGCCGATTTATAGCTCATGTTTAACCACTAGACACAGCCCGCGGGAAACGTCAGAATGACTAGCCGATATAAGGCTGTTCCAGGCGGGGTACATGAGCGTTGAGCACCCGCCGCCCGGTTATCACCTGGAACTCCGAAAACGTCAGATCAAATTTTTAAATAGGCGCTATCTTTATAAATAAACCACAGATTTGAGCTTTAAACAACTATATTCTCGACTGAAAAACTCTTAAAACTACATTTCGTGACACAATAACACTAATATTTTTAAATTTCGCGGCCTTCCTTTATCGAACAGCACCATAGCAACCGTTCTCCCCCATTGGTTAGCGGTTCGAAACGTCACGACACTACAAGGATTCTGGGTAATATCCCATAGCAAACTGAGGTCTGATGCGCACTTGCCAAAAGGGTGCATTAAGGGCCCTTATAGTCACCCCTGGAGAACACTATTAGAGGATCGGGACACCCTACGGTCTTGAACCCCTTAGCGAGAACGCGCATTGAGGGGCACAAGGGCGCAAGTGCGGATATTGGGACAGGGCCTTGCACTTACTGTGACTGGGTCACGAGCTTTGAGTATGCGCACGAAGGGGACACGCGCGCGAGGGGGGGGGGGGGGGGGGGGGTATGGTATGACCGTTTGATTGACGCACTGACTGTTCAATGATTCTTGTGGTCTTGGAAATGATTGGCTGGAGTTTTTCGAGTCCTGCCCGTTCCACAGATGATTAAATTGCTTAATTTTCATTTCAGTGCTTATAACTCAGTGTCTGTTAGTGGGTTAGGAATAGGATTTCAAGTGATTTTGAAAAAATGGTCAAAAAAGAAATCACATACCCCACCTTTAAAGCACATTAAATACACCACATATACATATAAACAACTTTAAAAGCTTGATTTTCACCACAGGGGAACTTTAAAAAATGTCTAAAAATTTTGCCCAATCAGCCATTGATTAGGGCTTGGTATTGGCAAGGGCCTGACGATACGATACATACCGCTATACGATATACGCTATAGGTTTTGCGTTATATTGCAACACTTAAAATAATAATAATTTAATTAGCTGAAAATACAACTTGCTGTGTACCACCTGGGGTATTCTGGTATGTGTATCACATGACTGTATATTGATAACTCAGCAGACAAATAAAAACTTTCATTTTTGCACAGTGAAGTGCCACTGTGCCACTGAAGTGCATATTGTGTCACTGAACACTTTTAAACTAAAAATGTAGATGCCACAAAAATCATATACAAATAAAGTGCATTAAAGGATTAGTTCACCCCAAAATGAAAATTTTCTGATAATTTACTCACCCCAATGCCATCCAAGATGTTCATGTCTTTCTTTCTTCAGTGGAAAAGAAATGACGTTTTTTGAGGAAAACATTTCAGGATTTTTCTCCACACAATGGACTTCAACGGTAACCAAATTCTTGAAGTCCAAATCAATGCAGTTTCAAAGGGCTTTGAAGAGCTTCAAAGGACTCTGCACGATCCCAGCTGAGGAATAGGGTCTTATCTAACGAAACGATCGGTCATTTGCAAAAAAAGAAAAGAAAATGTGTATATACTTTTTAACCACAATTGTTCGTCTTGTGCTGGTCTGCGACGTGCCAGGCATTACATAGTCACGCTGGACGTAGGCAGAAGTATAGCGTCCCATTGTTTTAAACATCCAGGACTATACTTAAAAGTATAAGTATTCTAAACTTGGCTAATCTTTTGAATGAGTAGTCATTAAATAGACTACGTTTTCACATAGTTTTACATACTGTCTTATTTACTTACATTGCAACTTACATTGAAAATATTGCTTTATAATGGTATCTTCCTATGTTCATATTTCTGAGCTTCTGAATTTTTGTGTTGGCTAGTCCACTGGTGTACATAGGAGTTTACTTCAAATCTACTTTCCTCTTTCCTTAAAGTATACTTTACTTACGCAAATGTAAAACAACGCGATCATCAAACATTAAACAGCATATAAATCAAAACTGCCTAATGTTACCGAATGAAATGTTGAACCCATGAAGAGGAAACGACTGTGAAGCTTTGGCGGTGTTGATGGACTCGATCTACTCCATCTGTGTTTTGATCATCGTTCTGAATCCGATCCAGACGTAGTCTTTGACAAAAATATGCGATTTTCTCATCTTTTTGTTTAAAATGATGCTTTTTTTTTTATTAAACTAACCCACATTCAAGTAGTGATAAAAAAGAATGCATGAAGCTAGAATGACATGTTTTTTTAAAATGGAAAGAGTTAAAGTACAGTTATATTTCAAGTATAAAAAATTAATACCTAAATTGGAACACAGTAGTATACTTTAAGTGCAAAAATAATGAATAAATAATAAACTATAAGTATGTTATGTTTAAAGAAAACGTACAAGTATACTTGCAGTATAAAACTACAAAGTGTACTTTCATAAACTTTCATAAACTTAAACGCATTAAAATAGTAAATAGTAAGTTTACTTGTAGTACAGATGCAGTACAAACGAGAAACGTAGTTGTGAACTAGATGAGCACTTAAAGCTTACTTATAAGGGGTTGCACATTGTTCAGACTTTTCAGGGAAACATTTTTACAAACCTTTACAAATACCTCAATTGCAGTGGTCTCTGTATATTAATGGTATAGGTTACCCAAAATGAAAACTTTCTAATCATTTACTCACACCCATGTCATCCCTGATGTAAATGACTTTCTTTCTTCAGTTGAACACAAATTAAGGTTTTTAGAAAAAAAATATGTGGAGTCCATGTGAATGCTCCATGCTCATCTGTTCTCTATACAGGGTTCTGCACTGTTGGAGGACTCTGCAGACAAAGCCCCTGCTCCCGAGAATGGGACAGGAACCGCAGAGGATCTACCCCTTCCTCCTCCACCACCTCCCCCACCCAGCAGCACCTTCATCCCTCCTCCACCTCCTCCTCCACCTCTTCCATCGGATCTGCCCCCTCCTCCCCCATCCACCAGCACGCCAGCCCCTTCCCAGCGTCGCATGTCTTCCTCCTCCAGCAGTGAGTACAGACACCATCTCATCCAGAACTTCACAATGGTGATATAAAGTGTTTAAAGGGGTCATGCATTAACAGCGTTCATTTTTCATTGTATATTTCATACCAAGTAACAATATACTGTCAATGTGAAAGCACAACACAAGCCAGCTGTTGCGGTTACACTCTGTTTTTGGTGCCTTTCAATTAAACAGTCCTTACAGGGATAGTTCACCCAAAAAAAAAAAAATTATGTCATTGTTTACTCACTCTCAAATTGTTCCAAACCTGTATGTCTTTGTTCTGATGTATACACAGGAAGATATTTGAAAGAATGTTTGTAACCAAGCAGATCTCAGGCCCCATTGACTACCATAGTATTTTTTTCCCTATGGTAGTCAATGGGGCCTGAGATCTGTTTGGTTACCAACATCCTTTAAACTATCTTCCTTTGTGTTCAGCAGAACAAAGACATATAAACAGGTTTGGAACTATCCCTTTAAGGCTGTAACACACCAAGCCGCCGGTCAGCCATCGGCCAAAGTCGAGCCTTTGTTGAGCGGCTGTCAGTCTAGTTTTTTTGTGGTCTGTTCCACACTGTCTGCACTTGTTGGACTCAGTCTGCGACTTTTTGGCCGGTTGGGTATGTTGAATTGGCATCAGACATTGGTGCAAAGGACAACCTGATTGGCTGTTCAACTTATTGAACGATTGCACGAGAGCAAGAAAGCAAGAGAAATGTGATGCTAAGAGTGTACAGACAGACAGCTCTTTTAATTTTACACCTTCACTTATCTGAGCATTTCAATGCAAATATTTTCACTACAGCATGGACATCTGGAATGAAGAAAGTAAAAACCAACTGATCAACATATTCAAAATGTTAAGCAAGTTCTCCTTTTTTACGGTTTGTATACCCGCATACAAAGGTAGACTATGCCATGTATGTACTATATCATATACTGCCTGTATAAACCGTTATTTCCTCTCACGCAGGCACAGAATATACGAACTAGTAGTCTTTGCGATGTATTTAATCTCACCTTTTTGACATCACTGGTTTGGTGTGTCACAGTCTTTACAATTAACCAGGCTGTTTTTGTTATGGTAACTTTAAAGGGAGTTCATACTAACAGCAATGTTCAATGACAAAGTGATTTAGTTATTTTTAGTTAGCGAATTGAGGCAACATGAGTGACAGCAACCATCGACAATGCAACAAAGTTGACCACGGCTCAGATTTACGCAAATGAAGTTGCATAATGAGCAGCAGTGCAATGCGGTGACTACTAATGGGAGTGTAGACAGTGATTTGTAGCCTGATACAGTTGGATACAGTGATGGAGAAGGAACACATACTAGCCTAACAGCAGTGAGATTTGTCTATCTACTTTATGAATTTAACCATTGACAATGCAAGGACCCCTTAAGACTTTTATGTGAAGGCCATTCGTTATATTTAGCTGACCTCTTTGCTTGTGAAATAAGTAACAATGCTTGCAATACTTAGGAGTTATGTATTAGACCCTTTCACTAGTTTGACCCTTTGCTCATAGTTTGACCCCTTTAATCTTCTCCTATCCCTAGAGGGCAGATTATTAGTGCCAGAAAGTGATGAGAAATACAGCCATGCTATCCCACAGCTTTGACAGATTGTACAAAATGAGTTAATATTTTGATACTTTTGTTTAGCATTTTTTATAAAAGCCAGTAGATTTGTGTGTTTCATGTTTACTATTTACACGTAAGGTCACCACTCTTCAATTTTCATGCATGCAAGTCTTCAAAAGCCCTCAAAAGTGTACAAATGAGTGCAGAAAAGGTCTATTAGAAGCTGAAGACTCGGGAACAAGACTACCAAGATGGCCTTATCAAGTACATTTATTGTGCCGAAATCTGGCTAAAAACAAGTATAGGGCTAATTGACGGCATCTTTTTCAGGATGTCGATTACCACAGAAAATTGTTTTGTATAGTGTTATATACAACTCCCCCAATATGAATGACTAAAGTTTTGCCTGTGTGATGATGTTGCAGGGTGATCCGAATGAACACATTCATTTAATTGTTTTAACTTAGGTGAACTTCTACTGATATCCTGATAAACCAGAAGCAGTGAACAATTAGAACACAGCTAGACTATCTAAAAGCCTTTGTTAAATAGTTGGTGATTTGAGAAAAATTCTGTGAAATAGTATGTATCTAGCTAATGCAGAGATAAAGGCTAAAAGTCCAGATACTGGGAAACCAACAAATTGCAGCAGGGCAAATAGCTACAGTGCATTGAATTTAAGTACTTTAGATAAAGTAATTCATCCAAACTCTTTAGACCATTGGAAAAACACCAGGGGTCTAAAAATGTTGCATTGGCACCATCCTACATTTGATATCACAATAATTTCTCAAATGAGCATACGTGTGATTCAGAGAATGAATGTACGCACAAAAAATGTACGTACGTCTCTCTTCCAGATGTAAAATATATATAAATATTGCACAGTTTAATGGTTTCTCCAGTCAACGTCCAAAATCTTTAATTGAGAATGGCGAGTGGCGAGAATTGCTTAGATTCCCAAATAACTGCAGTACTCCGACTCTGTGCCACTAGGAAAAGTGCGTACATCTGTTTAAAACCTGACATGGCGATAAGCACTTTTTCACGTCAAAGACAATTCTGTGCATACACACGTTTTATAAATGAGGCCCCATGTGACTAAAACTACATGTGGAAGCCAGGCATCTGTTGCATTTGTCATCAATGTTAGGGTATTTAGAGAGCCAGACCATGGAAAAATTATCTCTATGAAATATTGTATTAGTATGGATTCTCCTGTTTTCTCTTTATTATGCAAAAGCCACTCTCAAGCTCTTTTAGTTTCAGTTATAATATAACCATCTAAAGCCAAACAATAAAATAATTGTATGTGGTAATCAACAGTATGTCACAGATGCTTTTGACAGATTGTAAACTATTTTCAACAGAGAATATTCCTTTAAAATGTTTCATATGAAATTTAACAAGACTGGTGTGAGCGCATAGGTGTCAAACTTCAATTTACGTATTTGTGTTTGCTTGGATCTTCAGCCATGGGTGAATGTGCAACCAATCTAACATCCAATTTAAAATATTCATGCTGTTTAGTCTGCAATCCTAAACCGTTTATTTAAACCAGATGTTGTGGATATCAGTAGACGTGTCCATGTTCAGTCCAACTCTCAATATCACCAAGTGCTCTCCAAGAGCACAAGAATGAAGACTTAGAAACGGCCACAAGGTAAATCTTACAAAGTTCTAGCCTGTTAACATGAGAGCTGGCGGCCTGCTCATTCCAAAGTCTATTTACGAATTAATGCGCATGGGCTATTGTTACTTTGAAATCGGGTTTAGTGTTCTACCATTTACTTAATTGTTCTTCCTCCAAGGGATACTTGACATGTCTTCAGGACAGGACAATATCCATGATGTGTTGTACAATTCAGTGATATGTCAGGGAAATGTATCACTTTATACAGACTCACTGGCCGTTGATTTACACTGTCCATTTGTATCTATGGTGGCCTGTGAAAGAGAAAACAAAAGCAGTGAATACACAGACAGAAAGCCCAACACTATCTGGCTGGACACCTGATTTCCTTCTTCTGTTGCAAAGAATTGGTGTTTTAAAGCAACACCAAGTAACTTTTCCTCTGCGGTCGCCCTACAGGTTGGAAGCGGAATTGTCCATTACTGCTGTCGTAAATAAGTTAGCCTATATACCGCATCCTACTGTCGCACGCACGCACATACTCTCTGTTTATCCAGCACCGGCTTTGGAATCATGATGGATTTGGAATTCAAAAGCTACCCGGCTGCTAGGTATCTTACATGTAGTTGTCTACTGTCGAGTACGCTCCACCTATCGGCAATTGTAACGCTTGCCGTAAAGCAAGTCAAATTTGTAGTTTTCTTATGACTCATTCGGACTACACAAACGCGACCCGATCTGGCAATCTTACATAGCGTGGATATATCAGATAAAGGACCGCAAAGCGGTGGCATAAGTGCATTTCACCATGTCACGACTTGATGAACCACTGAAATGATTTTGAAAACATTATTTTAAGGTAAAAAATCTTAGTGTTGCTTTTAGGTACTCAAGCATGAAATAATGAATCTCTAATTCCTCCGTCATATTTATGACAGCTATGCAGGATGATAAATACAGATCCAGTTAGTACTGTATGCTAAGCCAAGTATCACTATTTTTATTGATTGTACATTTGAACAAACTCATAACCATGTGTATTAAATGTTAAGTGTGTGACATGTCCTCCACAGTTTTGATCAATTCGTATGATTCGGATGAGGAGAGGGTCAATTTTCACCTGCCAGATAATAAAATGGGTAAAAATGGCTTAGACAAGTAAGCAAACATCCTGCTTACTTGCTACTGTAGCAACCACCCATTGCAACCTCCTTTAGCAATTCCATGGTAGCCAGTCAAATGACCATAGAAACCCCCTAGCAATGCTCTAGCAACCACACAAAACCCCCGAGCAGCCACCAGAGTACCCTATCAACCTACTGCGCATACTAAAAGACCTCAGAACACATTTGCAACCGCATAGCAAATACCTAGCAACCAAACCATCAAGAGGGCAAGTTTTATATAAGCAAGCACTTTAGACAAAAATCAGTGTTTTATTGCCCTGGCTGTTCTATTTTACTGGTTTAGGAATTGAATAAAGGTTTTCAATCAAATATGTTCAGTGCATATATAGATCACAATGGACACAATTAATTGATTAGTTTTTTTCTTTGCCATTTTAATTGATTTAAAAATTAAAATTGTTGTATTTAGTGAAGAGGCAAACAGGTTATTAAAACAAAATTGTGTTTCATTGTGTTTCGTTTTTTGTTTATTTGTTTCATCTCCTCCATGTCCTTACTGTATTTGTCATCCCATCATCCTCTGTGTCTGTCTTCACCACACCTGTCTTACTGAACACCTGTCTGCTGGGATCTGTCTCTCTTTCTCTCTGGCTGTCTGCTTTGCATGGACACTTTGCTGTGCCTTCTGGCTTTCCATATTATTCTCTTCTTATGACGCAATCGCTCTAAAGAAGTTGATCTTTCTTCTACGCATCTGTCTCCTTCTGTCAACCCGGCTCCAGAAACACTACGTCAGAGGAAGAGTAAGTATTTTCCCCTAAACCTCATTATTTGTGTATGTGTTTGTGTGTGTGTGTGTGTGTGTTGGCATTTATATGTTTCATTCTTTACATTTAATTATTCTAATTTCCCTTCATTGAGAGCATTAAGTGTGTTGTTTGTTTGGCTACTGGACCACAAGCTGAAGTAATCATTTTCATTTTCAATGAACAATCATTTTCAATATTACCCTGAATATTCTAGTCACTTTCAGATAGCCAAAGAAACCACAGCACCCAGAGTGAGTTTTTCTGTGATTCCAGTTTCGATCAGCCCACAGGCTTCCCAGATGCTGTGGGGACTCTGGCACATCAGCTGTGATTGTTAATACAGCTTAGCTATATTGATTGATGAAATTGTGCTGTGGGTGAGGTTGTTTTGTGGCTCAAAACATTCAAAAATCTAAAAAAGTCAACATGAAATGGCATTCACAACCCCATTTTACTGATGTATTTCTGAGTGAAACCGGAAAGACAATGATAAATTGTTATAAAAAGTGGGCGTGTCATACCAGAATGGAGCCAGGTGGTTGGTTGACAACCAAGAGGTCTTGATGACATCAGCAGATAAGTAAAGTTGTTTCAGACACAGAGCGAGTTGTTATATTTTGATGAAAGATTATGAAATGCACTGATTATTTATGTACAATAAAACCATAGGAACTTTTGTTTTCATGTTGACTTATCCTCTTAAAAATCGATTCTGGAATAAAAATAATTTACAATTTTGATTAATGTATTTAATAGATTAATTGCTTGTAAATTCAAGTGCTGTCATTTGACACTGGTCTGTCATACTGTAGTGAATGAGTATAAAGGTGTGTAAACAGTGGGCGGCCTTATTGACTCTGCCCTCCCGTCAACGCAACACCTTCAACCTACATCACATCATTCCTCGCTATGCACAGCTATTGTTAACATCTTAATCCTTTTTTTCTGCTTGTATTCAGGCTCAAGTTCTTCTTTTTGCCTTTGTTTTTATTAATATAAGTTATTAACGTGATATTTAGTTACAGTTCATAAATGAAGATTTGTCAAGTCAAGGTTGAAGGTAACGTATAGTGTGTTTTTACTGAGATATATGATGATTTATTTAATAGCTAATGCTGGGCAAAATAGCTGAAATATAAATTATATTTTGATATTTATTTATTTATTTACTCTGAAATTACTAAAAGGGTGATGTTTTGTTCAATCAGAGGAACTATTATTTCAACCAAACAGACATTGTTACAAAGTAAATGGTCAGTGTTAACAAAGTAAAGAATGATTAACATCATGTTTTCCATACTTGAACAAAGGGAGGAGTGATATATAGTCATTTTCATTTATATGCATGAATAAATCAGTTCATACAGTAGTAATTAATAGCAATTTTTACCTATACATGTTGACATTTTAAGTGATGTCCCAAATGCAGAAGTAGAGTTTTATTTAAATTGATTTGTTGAATATGATCAATGGGGGTTCTCAACGAGTTTCTTCAGAACCCATATTTTAAATTTGACATCATTTGGCAAACCCACACAGTTGCAAAACTGTGTATTTGTGATCTGGCCGATATTTTCTTTTGTCGTTTTGGTAATGTTTTTATTACAATATAATATATTTATTCCAAAATACTGTAGAGTTTGCACAAACATCCCTTTAAACGTTGTTAAGCATATAGTATTGCTGTTGTATCTATACAAATGACATGTTGTAAATTGCATTTTATTATTAGGGTCAATGCACTGAAGGTGCGTAGTGTTCCTCTTCTTCTTCTTCTTCTTCTTATTCTTATTCTTATTCTTATTCTTATTCTTATTCTTATTCTTATTCTTATTCTTATTCTTATTCTTCTTATTCTTATTCTTATTCTTATTCTTATTCTTCTCTTGAAGTCTATGGCAGCCCATAGAACCAATTGCTGGAAAGTTATGAAATTTGGCACACAGATAAAGGACAGACTGAACATTAACCACAGTGATTTTGGAGTCTCTAACTCGATTGCTTTTGCACCACCAACTGTCCAAAGTTTCACTTGTGTTGATGTTTATTCTTGCTGAGATAGTCGGTTACACTGTGTTCAGCCGCACACCGATTACATCACTTGCCTATCGCTGCATTTTTTATAGTAAAAAATGTTTTTGTTCAGTTAGAGAACAGACACTATAATTAAAAACTGAACGCAAACGAGAGTCGCAGCACTGATCAGCAGCAAGAGTCAGATTTCTTTTATTACATGACGAGTGAGGCGAGCTGAATGTGAGCTGACTGACAAGACGATGGCGAAAGATTTGGTTTTAAAGCGAAATGTTAAAGCGCCTATTTGGCAATATTATGGATTTAAACCCAATGCTAATATGGAACCTGCAAACAACTTCCATTGGAATGAATTTGAAATGCTCGCTGTGCTCCGTAAGCATGAGGGTATGAAATTCCAAAAAATGCGAATAACTTTTAAATAAATTAGCCTATTGCAATGAAACTGGTCTTAACAGAGAACATAGATACCAATTTTGCCATATCGGCCGAACTTCCTCATTTTGATTATCTTTAAAAACCTACTCTTTCAAACTCATCGGTGGTCCAATTTTCACCAAAATCGAATTATATCATCTTCAGACATGGATTTCTTGTCGAAAGACGAAACAGTTCTCGTATATCACATCAACAAATTGATGGCATGATGCCAAAACTGCCAAACTTTGCATGTGTCATTATCACCTCTGACCACACCATATCAATTTGGTCACAGCGTCCCCTATTGGTCGAAAGAGATAGACCATTAAATCATATTACTAGTGATTTTCAGCCAATTTTTTTTTAATAATTGCACATGATTGCATTTGGTCTGGTGCTCCCAGCCATGCTGTCATGACTTATCGTCTTGTTTGCTGGTTTTGAAGGTTTTTTTGGCACTTTAAGCTGATGAGGACGGAAGACCAAGTAGAGCAGTTTTAACCAGCTAAGACAGCTAAGGCGCCATCTTAGGCTGGTTTAAGTTGTTTATTTTTCAGCGTGCAATGGTCATTTGTACGGTCATTGTAAGGTCATTTGTAGACATGGGTGGATTTATCGACATCTTATGAAAGAAAATCAACAGAAAGCATCTTTTTCAGGCGTGTTATTCACCTTTTATGTGTTGCTCAGCATGTGTGAGACTCTTTCCTGTTAATCCACTCAGCTGGTTGCTAAACAAGAGTTGGAGAGTTAGAGCGAGAGGGTGGCTGATCAGAGGACAGAACTGTGAGTAAGGAGAAGGGTCAGTGAGAGTGAGGAGAGGACGTAGGGTCAGTGAGTGGACTTCAAATCCAGCTCCAATTTGGCAGCCGTGTCTTGTCAGAGTTGATTACCGCTGATCCGTTCAGACTTCCCCCAACTGTGATGAGGCACCGGCAGTAAGCAAACGCCGTTTTTGTGTTCTTGGGGGAGGAGAGGAGAGTTTGAATCAGGAGGGTTGTAGATCTGACTGGTTCTCTCGGTCTGAGAATACTTATTCATAACCACAGCTATGACAAAACAATAGCACGTCTTTTACGAGGCATTCTGCTCGGAGATTTAAATCAAGAACACCAGGTGATGTACATTATTTGATTATTTCTTTAATATTGTTAATTTATTTCAGTTTATATATGTAAGAAGTTGAAACATTACATTGAGAGTTTGAGTAGTCCAGTGATCTATATATACTTTTTAAATACAGATTTGTTTTATGTATTGGTTTTTTTTTTTTTTTTTTTTCATAATTTAGCTTTGTAGTTTTTTTCTTGCAGAGTAGATTTGTGTTCTATTTATACCTGTAGCTGTCAGCATTCATTTATATTCGGTTATACGTGCGTTTCTGGTGGTTTAAACGTTATGGTTAAAAGTCTTTTTTTTTTTCTCATTTTATATAATTTCCATAACTAAAGAGGATAAAATCATGTTAACAGTAAAATTTGTTAATTGTTTAGAGATTGTTATTAGACACTGTGTACAACAAACTTTTGTTTTCTAGCATTGCAATGTATTATGGCACTAAAACTTAAAGAGCAGAGGCCACATTTGGTCAAGTAGATTATGTTATATAACAATCTTAAATTTAATAAGTTCTATATTTTCACACCACAAGTCTCATAAAATCCCATTTGGCCTCATTTGCCAGCCACTATCCTCTCGTTCTCTTTCAAATTCACCAAATTTCCACAAAGAATTATGGTAATTAGAATTATTATTGTAATATATTTGAATTTTCATTCAGTATTTTCTACACAGCAGTGGGTCAAATTATTTGAATATGTCATGTACGTTTTAAATCATTTTGATTGTTGAAACTTCAACAAAGGCCTGAATGTTTTTTTTTTAATATATATATATATATATATATATATATTATATATATTATATATATATTCTTTACTTTCGGTCCTTTCTTTTTACAACTTTATTTAGTGAGTGGATTATTTTAATTAGTACTGTTAAGTACTAGCACAGTTACTGAGTGCTTTAGAAATTTGTTTAGACGTCTGGGGTTTTAAATGAAATATTTAGGGGAGAAGCTTGTCCGGTGTGTCTCTCTCTTTCTCTTCACACATCCATTCATCCTGGCTCAGTTTCCCTCTGTCTTTATCTCAGGCAATAAATCCTTCAACATGATGTCCCCCACTGGAGATAATTCTGAGCTTCTGGCCGAAATTAAAGCTGGGAAGAGTCTGAAGCCGACACCTCAGACTAAAGGCTACACGACCGTATTCTCTAACAGCGGCCCAGCGGGGAACAACGTAGGTCACGCTCCCTTTCTTTTTTAATTTGACTTTTTCCTTACTAAATTTACCTATAAAGTGAAAACACTTAATTTCCTGAAGCCTGTCAAGAGCATTGTTATTACTGTAATGTTTTACTTATAAGTTTGTTTTGAGCTTATAAGTTTATTTAGTTTATATACTCATAAGTTTGTATGATGTATATTATTAATAGTGATTTCTCAGCAATGAAACGTATTTTATTTTATGATATGAGTTACAGCTGTTGTCTATTTCTAACCTGTGATCTCTCATTTGGGTGTCACTGCCATTGTTTGGCTTGAGATGTGAAGTTATTGTTTGCATTAGAAATCCTGATACTTATCGATAGAAACAAAAACCAAACCAGATATGTCACATTGACACCAATGGAAAGGGTGGGCATGGAGTGATATTTCTTTAAATACATGAGAAAAGAATAATGTATTGAATACGAATAGAAAAACATTCCAGTTATTATTATGGAGATGGGTACATTAAAAATGGATCTGATTTTCCAAAATATAACTGCTAGGGCCACAAAAGTAATGAAATTCAGAATCTTCAAATCTTTCAGTTACCGTGTATAAAGTTGTAGTTTGGAGTGCAGCTCAGCAATCGGGCCCCAATTCTATTGTCCAAGATAATTCAGCCAGTTCAGTGAGACGCTTGTGTAACTCAGTTATTGGTACTGTAACACAATAGCACAATTTATCAAAGTTACGTAATTGAGGAAATGACAGTTGGAGCGTTCGAATCCTTTCATCCTTTCATCATAATTTGCTGACCAGTAATTTCTTGACTAGAACAAGAGGTCTGACGCATGTATGGTTGCTTATGTAAATGAATGTTTCAATTTTTCCCAAGTTTAATGTTGAGTAACTATTACAAGATGACTCTATTGTTATGTTGATGACATTTATTCTCCTCTAAATTTTCTATATTCTATATTATAGGCCTTATAAAGAGCACCAGGTTACACTGCTTATAAACTGACAATAAGTTGAAATGTACTGGTTTGATTACATAACAACGGTAAGTCTAAGCTGTCAAAAAAATCTGAATTGCCGAACGGTGATTTTGAGTCTGACAAAGACATAATTAGGATGGAATTTTTGAATTGCTTAGTTTTTGTAATGCATTGTTTAAAATGTATCTGACATACAATGTTTTCCAAAGAACCATTTAACCAACAAGAAAAATAGTTCTTAAAAAGTAGAGCAGAGACTGTCAAGTTTGCTTCAAAAATCTGATTTTACATTAAACATAAAATAGCAAATGCAAAAAGAAAAGGTTTATTGTACTAAAATAAACAAAAAAGTCTATATGTGACCCTGGATCACAAAACCAGTCATATGGGTCGATTTTATGACATTGAGATTTATACATCACATGAAAGCTGAATAAGTAAGCTTTCCATTGATGCATGGTTTGTTGGGATATAACAATATTTGCCCGAGATACAACTATTTGAAAATCTGAAATCTGAGGGTGCAAAAAAATCAAAACATTGAGAAAATCGCCTTTGAAGTTGTCCATTTATGTTGGCGATTTTGCTGCATTCACTTACAAAAATAAATGTTTTATATATTTATTGTAGGAAATTTACAAAATATCTTCATGGAACATGATCTGTACTTAATATCCTAATGATTTTTGGCATAAAAGTAAAATCGATCATTTTGACCCTTACAATGTATTTTTGGCTATTGCCACAAATATACCCGTGCTACTTGCGACTGGTTTTGTGATCCAGGGTCACATATGATAAGTGACATTTATTAATATTAACATGAACTATATAGACAGCCAATAATTCATTTAGCAAAACAATGGTTTGCACAGATCATGTTTAACCTCATTGCAAGTGAACCTAATTCTTTTTAGAAAGACAATTGTTAACTGATCCTTAAGCTCGGGACACACCAAGCCGACGATCGGCCAACAACTTCCAGCCGACTCAGTTTTTTCTGTGTTTTCTGTAATGTTGGCTCTAGTCGGACGCTGTCTGGTTTTTTTTTGGGCCAATTCGGTGAGAGAGAGAACTCTGATTGGCTGTTCAGCTTTTATAATGAGTCAGTGCATTAGAATAATAGCAAAACAGCGGGCAAAGAAGTAAAAACGGTACAGATAGAAGGCTGTTCTAATTTTACGTCATCTTACCTGAGTGTTCCTGGGCGATTTGTGTTACGGTTTGTCTACCTGCAGCCTGCAGCGTCGGTTTCCCTTTTTGAACGACGAATATAGACAAATAAATCTGCCGAAAGACAGTTGTCTCATTTACACGCAGGCGCAGAAAGCGCATGCTAGTTGGCAGTCAGCTGTAGTTCTCTTGGTGTGTTCAAGTGCAGATTTTTTGCCCCAACGCAGGCGGCGCGAGGTGACAACACAGTCGACATTTATCAGCGCTAGTTCTTTGGCGTCAGTTTGCTGTGTCGCTACCCTTAGATGCTACGAAAAACCATTGAAGAGTCTTTAAGAGTGTCTTTTTATTATTCAATTCAGCAGACAGCCAGACACTATATCTATATTTTCTTCTGCAACATTCAATTCTGATTGATCATTTTGAATTCCAGGAGGAACGTCCATCATCGCCGCCACAACCTCTGCCAAAACCCCAGTCCAACAACACCCAATCCGCGAAGCCAGAATCTCCACCGCCTGTTTGTCCACCCACGCCACCCACTCCCACCACCAGTGGTGGCTCGCCCCAGAACCTGTCCGTTTCACAGAGCAGTGAGCAGCTTGCAGCCACCGTCAATGGAAATACTGCTGTTGTCCAGAGCAAATCCAGTGTAGTGGATGTTGAGAATCTGGTGCCCACGCATGACGAGCAGGGCCGAGCCATCCCAGAATGGAAGAGACAGGTGATGGTGAGGAAACTACAAGTGAAGATGCAGGAGGAGGAAGAGAACAAGAGAAAGGTGAGTGATGAATCAGTTGGGTGTTTTAAACATAAGCTGAGGCAGTGCATCTCTTATCCAGCTTAGATTTCAACATTTAGACACTTTAACCAAAGCTTTCAAATCCCAGCCTCATAACATACTTAAAGACCCCATAGAATCACAAATTGAGTTTTTCGGCTTTGACTCCATGTGTTTAAGGTCATCTATATGCTAGGAGGCCTACATTCCTACGAGCTGACAAAACCTGAATGCAATCCCAACATCCCCCAAAAATTCCTTTCCCATACATTAATTGGTTACAAAGGAAGTAGCTGGTATTTATACATTCTAAAACTCTTTTGTCAATGTTTTTTTTTAAGGCTATTTGGTATTTTTTAAAAAGGGGATAAGCTCCTCAATAGTGCCAGCCCTACTTCACATTTCAGTAGGATATCTGTCAGCACAAGAGAAAAAACTGCATGTCAAGGCATTTCCTGGGGTCCTTAAGCATGTTAAATAATCACTATGTTCAGAATAGCATACTAATATACTACTGTTTTTGCAGTACATGAATATTGTGCACAGTATGCAAATTGTCTTTATACATAGAATGCACCTCCCCTTTCATTTTAATTGTGATGAATGAAAGTAATATAAGGTGTGATTTCTTGACTTATTTAATTGGGCTTCCAAAAGTTATGACATGTTAAGATAGTATATCATTTAAAATACAAAGTAACCATGTTTATTTCCAAGGTGATACTTGGTTGCCACTCACATGTAACATGATGAGGTTGTGTGACAACAATGTATCATACTGCTGTTAATAGTATGCAGTATACAGTGCACTCTAAGTTACCAGCTAGTATTCACTTCTGAACATAACCAATCTCACAGTTCATGTCTAATTCTTTTTAAATGTTTATATAGACTGCTGTTTATAAAAAAAATGACTAACAATTTAACATTTACAATTAATAATTGGAAATGAGTGCACTTTCTCAGCTTATGAGATCAACAGTATCCTCCTGTAGTTTTAGTAATGTGAGCTATAGTATCACCTCATTAGATTTTAAGACTTATGATTTAAAATGTAAATGATAACTTTGAAATTGAGGTTTGAGCTACATTTTCTACATGGAGGATAGCTAGCAATGAGTCTCTGCATGGTGATTTTTGAATAACACTTTAGTTTGGGGTCCAATTCTCACTATTAAGTTGCTCATTAGCATGCCTATTACTGGATTGTAGTTTAGTAGTACTTATAAAGCACATATTAATGCCTTATTCTACATGACCATATTCTTCATCCTTAATCCTACCCAATACATAAACTTAACAACTACCTTACTAACTATTAATAAGCAGTAATTAGGAGTTTTTTTAGGCAAAAGTTGTAGTTAATACTTAGTTAATAGTGAGCATTGGACCCTAATCTAAAGTGTGACTGATTTTTGAGTATACACTCTTTTAGAAAACTATATCCAACCATTTAGGAGAGATCTATTAATTTAAAACAAATTGTGGTCATTCAGTTCTCCATTAGACCCTAATGAGAAACTGGCTAATGAGGTTATGATCTTTGGGTAACCATAGCAGTGTTGTGTGAATGAGCAAACATTTGTGCAGCTCTGAATTATTTCAAAACTGTGGCCATTTACGGGTTAGCAGAAATTGTCAGTACATAAATCTTAGAAATATGTTGTTAATAGATGAAAGGATTGAGAATTAGTGTTGGGATGAGATATTAATTGGTGATTGAATCAATAATATTGTGTGGCTAGTATATGTGTATATATTTTTATCCAGGGAACATTGCTTTACATGACAGCATGCATCAGTCAGCTAGGCTAGATTACTTCTTAGATGGTATTATCGAATCACGATTACAGGCTACTTTGTTCCTACACATTTATTTATTTATTTATTTATTTATTTAATTATTGTGAATACATCGATGTGTCCCTCTGGCATGTACTTGATTGCAAAGTCAAATAGCTGGGGATAAAAAACATGTATGTAAGAGTTGACTCTGATTTGAAAAAGCTTAAAGTGTAGAGAGTTTTATATTACTGATCAGACATAGTTTTCAGCCTATGGCAATGACAGACTTTAAAAATACGCAAACTTTAGTTTTGGTCTGGTTTTCATAGTGAGTATCGTGCAGCGTGACATTTGGTTGGCTTTTCCTATACTTTGTGTTGAGTGATGCAGTGTTTAATTTGGGGCTGTTGTGACTATCCAAAGACAAGCCTAAGTGTGTTTGACATTTACTAAGGAAGTATTAGTTTAATGTGGCTTACTGGCGATGGTGCACGACAGCTCTAAGTTTTTACATGGGGATTCAGTGGTGTGATGCAAAGCCCCTTCACACTGCAACTGGTGCTTGGTCATCTTGCTCATTCTACTCATTAAGCTTTTATTTTTATCTTATACTTTCATACATCTTGTTAACGCTCAGAAAGCTTCTCAATATTTATTTATTTATTTTAGATTAGTGGAAATTGGTCAAGTTCCCTGGAAACACAAGCTAAATATAATTTACAGATAAACTAAGGAAACTTCTGGGTCATTTTCAAATGAATGTCTATATGGACAGCATCCATGGCAGGCTGTGGAATTACCGGCATTAAATTTAGACTTGTATTCATCAAAGTGAATGGGAAGCATGTGCTGTAAATACACTTAAAATGTACAACACACGTACAACACTTATATTACTCTAAATACCCTTACAATGGAAGTCCAGCAGAAAAGTGGCCAGCAAGTCTTGAACATTACACATGTTATCATGAAACTGGTGTGATAGAATTGCTTACCAAACCTGCCTGTACAAAGTTGTAACTAATCTTTAAATTAATGTCATGACCAGCTAAAAATAAACCCAGTTTGATGGTATCTGCACAAGGATACCGGGAAGTGAAATAACACATTTATCAGCTTAATGTGAAAACAAAAAGTATTTACATGGAACTGAGTTATGCACACTCCATCCACAAAGATTATGTTGGTAACTCATAACTCTGCCTTGAAAAGTAGTCCCACAGGGACAGTTAAGGCAACTTTATGGCTCAAGGAATTCAAGTGCTTTTACAAAAATATGAGCTTTTAAATCCAGTGGCCCACTTACCTACCAGACTTCCATAGTATGCATTTTATAGGCCCTGTTTGTTTGTTTCTTCTTCTTTTTTCACAAACTGAATTGCATTTAAATTATTGTATTCAATATTCGGTATTCAATAGCATGTCCCTGATTGTATCCATAGACAATCATTTGAAAGTAACCCAGATTATTCATTTAATAAAATTAATAGACTCTAACCAAAACAATATAAAATACATTTTAAGACAAATAAGCTGTTTTTGCGTTGTTTTGTTTTGTTTTTTGCCTGAATCTTCTTGTGCAAGTCAACTCAGTGAAAACAAGGCAGTATCATCGCACCACTAAATTCATGTAAAGTTTGAAACGTTTGGGGTGAAGAGACTTTAAAAGCGTGTATGTAACACATCGGATCTACAAGCTGAAGGGCACCCCCTCCTTTGTTTTGTTCCTTTCTATACCCTCCTCTGAACCTACTTTAGTTTGCTGGCAGTGGATACTATCAAGCCCAAGACTGGCATTATTCTCATGTGCACAATGCTATTCTGGGTCCATTTGGAGAACTAATGACAGAGGACGACCTTATCCGCATTGAGAAGCAGATTGAGAACCTCCAGGTCATGCACAAAGTGACAGAGGTGGAGAAAGATCTGGAACAGCTGGAGCAAGAGTTGAAGCAACTTTTGCCTGTGTCTGCAGCTTTGAATCAAGACCACTTTTCTGTCAACCCCAAACAGGTTCATGGGCAAGCAGAAGACTTGCCTGCCTGGTGCAGCAAGATCTCGACACTGCTCAAAAGTATGGCCATTTTGCTTGCCACTTTGGGTGGAAAGGAGATCGATATTCTGGAAATGATCACTCAAGGATATACGTATGAAGGTCTGAAGAGTGGCCAGACAGGGATCTCAGATACAGTGGCCTCTGGAAACATTGGTCGATCACAATCATTCTCCACTCGAGAGGAGGTGGAGAAGGAGATTAAGCAGTGTGGTGTGTCTGTGAAGAACCTGAAAGCCAATTACGAAATTCATAGCACGTCAAAGTATGAGGATGACCAAATGAACCGCGTATACAAACGTACAAGGTCCTTGCCGGCAGTTAGTGAATGTAGCTACCCATCAGAGCCCATCTTGGAGGATGAGCTGCTCTTCTCTCTCAGTGAGAGCAACTCACAAATCGGTGATGGGTCACCAATAGAGCAAGATCCAAATTTACCATTGGTGAATGAGGAACCTATAACACAGTCCCACGCAACTTTGATATACACTGGGTCTGAAAGAACAGGACCATCTGACTCAGAACACCATGACCACCCTGACATCTCTACGAATCCACTAACCTCAGAACAGCTCACCCGCAGCCTAGAGGTGCAAACGGACCTGAGCTACGTCCAGGAGTGCATCGAGATGCGAAAGGAGAGGATTGTGTTTCTGTTCCTGGAACACTGGAGAAAGTACACAATGACTGAATCCTACAAGTGCTCAGGAAGAGGGAAGACTCTAAGTGTTGAAGATAATGACTGTCATTCCCTGTATTATCAGAACCTAGCTAAGTCAGATGGTACCATGCAAACTGAGGATGACCAACTGCTGTATTTCATGAAACAGAGACAAGTTGTGGGAAATCTTCTTGGCCACTGGAGGACCATTATGAGCCAGGTGCCCACGCGACAAATCCGGAGACTCAGTCGAGCTCAGATGATCTACTGGCCTGAGCACTTCCTTCCCCACATCAACGGGTCACCTGTTCAATATGAGAGTCTAACCCTTGACCTTTTCATGCTTGGCTACTTCCAGCTTCTTGAAATGAACATGCCCCGCACTGAGCGGAAGTTCCGCCACTTGCTTTGCTATGAAATGTTTGACAGACTTGGCAGTCACCCATGGGAAGTGATCCGCCAGTTCCACCGGGAGGTAATGGAGAGTATTGAGACAGGGAAACGTGATTGGTCAGATGGATTTGAAGATATCAAGGTGAAGTATTTTGGTGACTCTGTTGAGGGTGGTGGGCTGCTGGAAGCTGCTGAGCTCATTCTCCCTCCAGAGGTTCTGCAGGCATCCGTAAGCATAACACAAAGGGCTCCAGATGCAAGTCTCTCAGGTATTTCACCACCAGACGTCCCCTTTGAGCACCCAGGACCAACTTCAGATGACTGTACTATGGCCACCCAACAGGGCTCTTCAGAAGATTCAGCGGAGAACATTAAAAATCATACAGCAATACAGAAGAGTCGTACTGAAGTTCAACTACAACCCATTGCAGCACAAGATGCACCACAGTCAGAAAACACAGTAACGCAAGCAACCATAACAGTTGAAAGCCCCCAGACGGAAGCCCCACACACTGTGAACAAACAGGGCCCAGCAAATACTAAAGAGGAGCCCAATGAGGACTCCATCAAGCTTATTTATGAACTTAAAGAGTTTAGCAATGAGGAAATTATTAGATATATTGATCGAAGCTTCGCCTTCTGGAAAGAGAAGGAAGCTGAGATGTTTGACATATGACTTATCAGGTCAAATTATTTGAAGGATGAAACACAGTTATAAGGAGAGGGAATAAATACTTGTGTTAAGCAGATCAGCAAACAGTTGGGTCAGAAAGGCAGTTTAGTTCTAGAAAATGATGAGGTCTTGATTCTTAAAAGAAACAATCAAATGTTGAGCTTAACTAAATTTAAGCAACAACCTGTCCTGTCATCATTTGTCATCAGATGTCTTACAACCAACTGTAATCTGGGGTGTAAAAACACAATATTGACGTTTTGGAAACTGCTGTCATGCAGATAAAACAATAAATACATAGAAATATCATAGCATCTCATCTCAATGGGTGAAGTGAAGGAAATATCAGTCTTTTTTAGCGAAACATCCATTTTTCAGTGAGTGTGTATATATATAAAACAATAAAATAATCAGCTCACACTTTGAAGCACAAAATACATTTTCTTGAAATTAAAGTGTAAGTCTATTCTGACCATTTTTTAGACATCATTTTGCTTTCTGATTCATTCATTGAAAGAAGCCATTTGAATTTTGTAACTTTGAACTATTGTTTGGTATTTGTATGACTTGCAATTGAGTGTGTATCAGAAGCTATCACATAAGTCCATTAATATAAATTACAGTTACAATATGTTTTACATCATCTGTTTTCAATCGTTTATTTTGCATGTTGCGTAATTATTTGGAAAGTATCAGAATCGTTTTTTAGGATATGAGTGAATGTGTTCCCTCTTTTCTTAGTGTTCTTTTGAGGTAAGAATACACAGCTCTTAGTTCTGAACATAATCAATGTTTTTATTTAATCAACCATGATGCATTTGTGTATGAGCATTCTTGACCTTTTTATCTTTCAGTTTTATTGTCTTTTGTTAGCAGTTGTGTTTGGCAATGTTGTTTTTGAGAGGTTTTAAAAAGCAGATGGATTTCTACTTAACTGCAAAGGTTTTTATTGCCATTGATATTCATACGTTTTTTTTGTTGTTGTTTTTTACACCTAACATTGAGGTTTAAATTATTCAACTGTTACAGTTATGTTCCATCTAGCCATGTTTGAAGTGTCGGTTTGCTGGTTTGTTCATTTTTTGAGAAATTTACACAAAATAAATCAATCTAAAGTTCATCATTGGGTACATAAGTCGAGATCATTTCATTTGTGATTTCCTGTTATAACATTATTCAAATAATTGAACACCTTATTAAGAACACATATTTTACTTAGTGACTTAAATTTACCATTTAATGTTTGCTTCGTACAGTTATTTATTGCCCTACAATTAACTCTTGTTAGGTTCCATGGACTTACTTAGCTAAAGAGTTAAATAAGAATTAGAGAGTTAACTATGGCATCACGCTATTTTTGGAGTCAAGCTCAAGCTGTGTTCTTGAGGGCATTTAGCAGCCATTTTCTTAAGAAGGCAGGATGGTAGGAAATGTGTATGTTAACACCAGCAGTATTGAAATGTCAATTAGAAGAGCATATAATGGCACATATTAAATATGCACCATGTTAAAACCATGCTGTATATTTTAAGGTAAAAGTCAAATGTTTTATTTCTAAATATATGTCATAGACACTCGAATAATTTAATTGCACAAGAGCCATATTTCAGGTCATATTTCCCCCAATGTCAAAAGTAATATTATATTTTGATTAAAGGAAATTAAGCCTTTTTTATACCCTAATGCTGATTATAAAAAAAAAAAATCTAAATCATCTCTGGACACATACCATAATGACAGTTTTGGGGTAAAATAATGTAAATGCAAAATGGTACAAAAATATGCTGTATTTTTTTATGCAAAATTTAATTTCTTTTGATTTCAGGTAAAATAAGACCCGTTTAATGGGACCAAAATATTTCTCTGTTGAATCTCTCTGTTGGAGTAGCCCTATCTCTGGAATATTTTGTATCTGATTTTTTTTTTTTACTTATCTTTCAACTACAACCTTTCAACAGTAACTGTGTTCTCTACAGAAATGGGTTTCCTTTTCCTTCTATAGATGCAGTATAGCCTTTTTCTTGAAAAGGTTAAATAATAATTTTATGTCATTTAATGTCTTTTCCGAATTATTAGGCAAACTCCAAAGGCTACCCAACATTTAAAAGAAAAGCAATACTATATTATTAATGGAAGTAATGATGAAAGAACAGCGAATTTCATAGCTGCACCCACTAAACTTCTATCAAAGCATTTCATCTTTGGCATTTTTTTTTTATTTTTTTTTATTGGCATATAATTCCCAGGGGAATAATGAAATATTAATACATGGATTAGTTTACTCTGGCTGTTACCAATAGCATTTCACTGTAGCATTTGAGGTAATCAATCCGTTTGGAGGGGAAATGAGAAGCTGAAGATGGCCACCCCCTCTGCTGGGATATAGTTACCATCTGAATGGAGGAAGAAGATCCCTTTTCACACTGTGCACATACTTACCTGAGTGAAAGAAAGAAACATTTTATTGGGAAGTGTATAGAGAAAATGTGTATTTCTTTTAAAAGAGTGTGTTAGCGGCTTTTGGTGGCATATTCTTTATAAAAAACATGGAATTTGTTTAAATAGTAGGATGCTACCATGTATGAGGAGTTGGGGTTGCATGCACTGGAGCACCCGAGTTCACCTGGAGTTTAGACTGGTTGTAAATGTAAACAAGCACAATAGTATGAGTTGATTTGCTATATTGTCGTTATGTTCAGTACAGCCTGAACATATGTGGCATGGCCTGATGGAAACATTCAGGATCTCCTTTTCACATGTAGCCTATAAAAAAATGTATATCCTGTTTAATTATTATTTTATTTTTTTAGATTTATGTATTGCACTTCACATTATAAAATGTAGTTCTTGAGCTTTATAGTGTTTCCAGGATTCTAGCATTCAAGATACTTGTACATGCACTCCAAAAAAAAAAGGTACAAAAGCTGTCACTAGGACCGTACCCTTTCAAAGGGGTACACCTTTGTACCTTATTTACCCCAAAGGGGTACATATTAGTATCTTTTGAACCCCAAAGGGGTACATATTAGTATCTTTTGAAAGGATCCCACCCCAGTGACAGCTTTTGTTCCTTTTATTCAGAGAGTGAACATGTCATGAACTGCTCTAACACACAGAGGTTGAAGATCCAAACACAGCCATTTATTAAGGGTAATCCACAATCAACATCAAAATCACAGGGAAGATAATCTAAACAATAACAGCATTCAAGTTACAGGGAAATCCAGGGAACCAGGCAGAATCATCATAAGACTGGATACACAAGACCATGTACACACAGAAATACAGTGTGACACTAAGAAGGCTTCACAAAGAATAAGTGAAAAATACAGGGCTTATATAGGTAGAGTTTATCAAGGTAATGAGACACAGCTGAATGTAATCACAACATAAGGCAATGAGTTATGGGAAATGAAGTTCATGATCGGATAGTATTGGACTAGGGAGGAGTGCCCTCTGGTGGGTATCATGTGCACTCCAGCTGGCTGATATGACAGTACCAGTATGCTCTCCAATGCTTTGTGTTTTTTTCTGAGGTCACTTGTAGTGACATCAAAAATGATTTTGAAGTTGTCTACATGAAATGTTATTAACCTAAAAAAAAGCTTTGCTGATCTCATCCTCAGCTATGTGTCTTTCTTTTCTGTTTGTGACAGACTGACGAAGAGGCGGCCCGTCTGGCTTCCTTGCCTGCCTGGAGGAGAGATATTATGAAGAAAAAGATGGATGAAGAAAAGTAAGTTAAAGCCAGGGCTCTTGCTTTTGGCTTTCTTTTTCCTTCTTTTTGTCTCCTGTGTTTTTCTGTTTACTGTTTGTAAACCTCATTCATCACATTATTGTTAATTTCATTACTATGAACAATCATAACCCCCCTGGTGCTCTTCTTTTTTTTTTTTTACTTCATCGAAATGGCATAAAACTTGGTAAAGGTTTTGGCACTTGCTTTGTAAACACACAAAAAATAGTCACACTTGTGCTCATCGTGGTCAAAAATGACCGCATTAAAAAAATAATAATAACAATAATTGGCCGCATTGGAAATGAATGGGAGACGAATTTCATCCAGTGAAAACTTTTGGTACTGCGGCCAAACAAAATCTTACTGAAAGCTCATTTTTTGAGAGATCAGGTTCAACACAACTTGTTTAGATTTATGGCTTTGATTTTCTTGCAGTTTTAGAGTAAAACGTGTTTTCGAAAATATAGATTTCATATAAAAAAAATTTAGCGTATTTTTGTGCATTTTTCATAACAATAAACGTACAATTCTGTAACTTTTTTTAAGTTTCAACTTTTTTCACTTCAGCAATAATCTGCCAAGTGTCTTCTTTGAAAAGAGATCAAATTTAAGTCTGTACTCTAAAGCATTCAAGATTGACTATTTTCAGGTCTATGCTCAAAACGTGAATAAATGCAGGGCCGGATTAACCATTAGGGCAACTGGGCACTTGCCCAGGGGCCCACGACATCGAAGGGGCCCTGGGCACCAGGGGCGGAGTGGCAATCGGGAGAGTCGGGAGTTTCTCCGGTGGGCCGGTAGTGTTTCGAGGCACTTGGGGCCCAAAAAATTATTTTTTTACATTTTAGATAACGGAGCGTATATTTGCACTAAGTGCCTGTCTTTTTAGCAAAAAGACGCCCGTCACGAAATAGCTACAGTGACGTAGGTCGTAAGTCGTAGTGCGTGAAAGAGCTGTTGATGCGCTCGACCCGAGTTCGAATCCGCCTTTTGCCGAACTCTCTTCTCCCTTTTTCCAACACATATGAGATATAAAATGTATAACCTAACATAAAGGTCTCTAGCGTTATATTTTGCCAAAGAACTAAAATCGAAACCATGATATGGCTTTGTGCCTTTATAAAACAGCACAAGACTTTAAGAATAGGCATCCTGTTTGTGCTGGGTGATTTAAAGAAATGTGTGCACTTTGCTCACGCGATCAGCATGGTGTTTTCTCCTAAATAAAAGCTCAAGGGTTTATTTCTTGCAAGTGAAGAAATTAGGACAAAAGTATTTTAATTTTCCTATATTATAGTGTAATGTAGGCTAAAATATACTTCTGAAATATTCATTTTCATTTATATAGTACATTTATAGGCTATGTGGATTTTACGTCATAGGAATAATTATATAAATCATTATTACATTATTATAATAATTGTTTGGCATCCTAAAACACCATTGATAATGTAATGTAGACTGAGACTCTCATAACTAAAAAGATGTTTGAGCCCTCTTTATTGTCCTGGTACAAATCAATGCTTTTTTTTTGTTCAACGAGCAGTTCATGGGTTGAAGCTCTTAAGTTTGATCTCTCAAAGAGCACGAGATTGATGCATTTAACCTTAGAATATACAAAATTTTCTTGCGGGGGAGCATGCCCCCGAACCCCCCTAGAGGCACAGAGTCCACCCAACATAGTTTTACAAATTCCTATGGGAAAGAACGACTATTTATGAACTTTACTCCAGCATAGTACAAAAAAGTTCCTTTTAAGTCACTAAAACTGTAAATGCCATATTAAAATGTCCTTGGACAAAATATACATTAGGCCTGCCCAGTGGCGGCTCCAGACAATTTTGATTGGGGGGGCAATGGGGGGTCCTGGTTATTTCAAGGGGGGTCTCATGAAAACCAACAAAAAATACAGTGGACACGGCTAATAACTGCATATTGCTGCTACTTAACAACAAAAACAACACAGCATATCAACTACTTTGTTTTTAATTAATTAATCAATTGCAGTTTGCAAACAATATGCTCGAACTTTAATTGCCATAGCCACACCCATGACAGAAAACATATTTACAAAATAGTATCCTCCTCATCCTCCAATTCCTCGGTGTCCTCTGTTTCAGTCCTTACTAAGAAATCCTATAAAAAATTATTTACAAAATCGTCTGCAGGACAGTTCTTTAAGTTCTTCAATTCTTTACAATAATATAATATATTATGAAAGAAAATTAAGCTGTTACACTGAGATGGTTTGGGAAAACCACAAAGTGTTTTTGTACAGTCAATTAATTGTACAGGCAGCATTAAACCCTCAAAGTTAAATGATTGTTTATAGCTTATGAATTTCCTAGCCTATATTTTCTTTAGCAGGGGGTTTCAAACATTTTAATGGCAATGAGCCCTAAACAATACCCTTGTGAGATTCTTTATTTAGGCTTATAATATAATAAAATATAGGCCTAATATAATATAAAAAAAATGAATTGAAGTATTTGAAGTGATATAATATAGCCTATCAGTTTAAATGCTTCAATTTGTTTTCATATTATATTATTATAATATGAAAACAAAACTGAAGCATTTACTGTAAATAGCTAGATCTAATAACTAAATATTTTCAAGAAAAGTGAATATGTGAACTCTTTTATAGTAGCCTAATCTAACCATGCCTGAAACTATTTAAATCTATGTAAACTAATGATGTATTTTGAGTTTGCACGCGGGTGTGTGTAATTGTTACCGTTCTGTGTCCATCATCCGTTATTTCCACCACTTTAAATCAAACCACTCTTCTTTAAAACATGATATTATGATTTTATTTCACATGTCTTTGCGTTTCTCGTCACCTCTCGTATTGAGATATTTGGTCCGCACACACACTCACTGCCAATCACACGCACTCACATCGTTCTCTTTCTATGAGACCTGTAAACTGCACTCACCAGTTTGAGCACTGCAATTATTTCTCACATACAATCAAATGGATTTCCCCACACATTTCGCGTCAGTCCTCTGCGTGGCATATTATTCTTTTCTGCGCGGCCGCGGCATCAGAAGTGCACGACCGCGCACGCGCGCAGCTTAGAGGGAACGTGATTCTTATGTTTATATATTTTGTATGTCGAATAAATTATTAATTATTATTGTTCTGCGTAGTTTGAAGATAAACATTTTTAAATATTTATCCCGGATATATATTTTTTAATCAGGAAGGGGGTGGGGGGGGGGGGGGTCAAATGGGGGGTCAAAGCATTTTTTGGGAGGGTCTTGAGACCCCCCAAGACCCCCCCTGGCGCCGCCGCTGGGCCTGCCTAATAGGCCCCCTACAAGACATTGTGCCCAGGGCCCTCTGAACTCTTAATCCGGCCCTGAATAAATGGATTATAACTACTGCGTAAATATAATGCAGTACCATAAAATCCCTTAAAATTACAAAATATTAAATCAAAAAACATTATCAAACTAAAATATAGTGCATTCCTTTCAGTTCGCGCCACGTGAAGAGCACCAGAGGGTTACAGATAACTGGAACTTTTGCCCATTTCTAATATCAAAACGTATTAGCTTTGTTTGGGTTTTTTTTGTTGTTGTTTTTTTCTATTTATGACAAACCTAATGAATAAGACAGATAGTTCTGCCTTTAAAAGTTATACCTGAAGTTTCTTCCATGCAAATCTGTGAATTTTCTGTCTTTTACTCTCAATATCTTTTGTGGATTATAATACCAAAGTGATAATAAGTAAGTAAAACTGTAAAGTATTTTCTGTTGTAGTGTAGTGACTTCTGTATAAACATTTTAAAATATACACATATATATATATATATACATACGTGTAATCCTCTAATTTCTTTTATTCACTCCTGGATGGACAGGGAACAGAAAAGGTAAGACTTTCGCTAGTGATAGTTGCAGTACTAATAGTAGTTGTAGAAGCAGTTTCTATTCAATCAAGACTTTGCTACATTTTGATTATATTAATGTGCATTATATAAAACATGTTAATGTACCCTCCTTTACTTTTCTTTTCTCATCCCGGCAGAAAAGAGGAGGAACGACGGCGAAAAGAGAAAGAGAACGAGGAGAAGTCGGAACAGGAGCGACTACGAACACTAGGCTATGATGAAACCAAGCTGGCGCCGTGGCAACGGCAGATCATTTTAAAGAAAGGCGACATAGCGAAACAGTAGTAAACTCACATTCATCACTCTTGCACAACTCTCTGCTGACACGGGTCAGAATCTGCCAGACCCTTTAGACACAAACCACGGACGGGTCTTATGTACTCGACCACTTCATCATCACTTCTTCAGAGTCTCCTAATGTTATGTAGCCCTGAAGATGCTCCGTTAAAGAGTGAAAATTAATTAAACTAATGTTTTATGGTCAGGTCTTATGTATATGATTATTTAGCAGTCTTGGGAACTAAAAAGATCTGTAAATTATTTTTCAGAAAATATTTTTTAGCACTCCCCACCGTTAGCTTCACACATCCTTGTTTTACGTCTCATTTCAAATCTCTAGTAGTATTTTTATGTATAGATAGATCATATATGTCAAGGGATTTGTACTCTGCTTGAATGCTTTTTTAAATTTACTTCACGTGGTCGTAATCTACGAAGTATGATAGTTCTGAACAGATGTATTCTTGCATAAAATAAGTGATGCTTTGTGTTATGGTACATCTTTATTTCTTGATATTTCCAAATTGCACAATTATTTAATATAAAGTATACATATTTTACCAGTAGTTTCTTTGGATGTTAGAACAATGGGTTCATTGTACGTAATGCAACAGCAATATTTCACCAGAAGATGGTGTCAGAGATCATAACTGATATTTGGCCATAGCAAGTCTTCCCAGACAATGTTTATCAGACCTATCCATCAAACCAGCGCTAAAACCCATAAGAAGCCAATGTCTTAAATACGCTATTGCATCTTTAATTAAAAGTCATCTGTGCTGAGATTTACATAGGAAGTTTACATTGGGAAATAATGTTGGTAGCTTAATATGTCATGAAATCATGACTTTGTATTCAGCCATACTGTGGTCCCCCTAAAATAAGCTTTTTTTTCTTTCTTTCTCTGCTTATTCTCTATTGTTAATGTGTTTAGAGTAACTAGACATCAGAAAAGTGCCGGATGTGAATCTGTACGTGTGCGTGCATGTGTGAGAAAGTATATGTGTATGCATATGAATGTCATTTGTCTATCCTGTGTCATACACTGTGCGTTGGTTAGAGTTGATGTATTTTGAGTGCTTTTTTTTTTCCTGTACAACTGTAAAAAAAAAAAAAAAAAAAAAATGCATGGCCCTCCTTGAGTTTGGGAACATTCTGCTTTTATCAGATGCCATAATGATGCTGAAATCAAAGATGTGATCGCCATTGCCATTCGAAGATTTTCTATTCATAATTACTCCATACAGAAATGCTTATAAACTCCTACGGCCCTATAATATCAGTTACATGTTTGTTTGTTTGTTTTTTCAGCCTGACTTTCATAGGCAGACTATTGTAAACTTTAATTGTCCCAGTGGCAAAACAAGTAATGTAATAAAGATAATTAAAAGTAATGTAAATAATTTTTGCCTGTGAAATATTTAATATACATTACAAAAAACACATCCAATCCATATAGGCCTATAGAGTGACAATTCAGCTGCTCAGGCCTAAACTGTTAAACAAAGAAATATCAATTCAGTGACATTTCAAATGCTCTAGCTGATATAGGCTAATCTTTTTTAAATGTATTTGTTTTTTTACAGAATGTTCATGAATACAAATTAAGTTACAGGACTGAATGTTACAAATAAATGCAAGCAAGAAATAACTTAACAATAATGTGATATGAGGCTATAGGCAGTACATAAACATTATAAATACAGCCTATAGTAGGCCCATGTATAATATCCTAAACCTCCAAAATTTAAACCTGATTGCAGGATGTTAGTAGAATTCGTCACTGTTTACTGTAAATTGTAAATATTCCTATCCAGTCCATTTGAACAGGCTTAGCAAGACAAGTGACCGTTGAACAGACTTAACGATAGTATTTTATAGCATAACGCTTATCAGAAGAATCCACTTCAGTGAAGGTGTACTTCATTTTTTTTATTGCATTTTAATAAGAACAAAACAAAATTTACATACAGGAGTACATAACCATACATGTCAGGAAACAAAAGGGGAAGAAAGAAAGAGAAAAAAAGAAAGGCATTTTACAGAAAAAAACTTGCACCTATTAAACAGTTTTCCTTGCTTTCAAGTTTTGACATTGTTTCCAAATATATATTTTAATATTAATTTTAAATGATTCAAAATGTGGCATTTTTTCATTCAGTTGACATTATGAATATAGTAACGGGCAAGTATAATAGTTAAATAAAATATAAACAAAAGATTTTTATCACCATCATATGAAAAGCATTTTAGTTTATAACATCAACTTCTTGAAAGTAAACAGTAATCATAGCTTTTCTTTGTAGGTAATTACTTCCATTCAGGTCGTTCCAAAATATTTGGATCTTGGGACACTCCCAAATAGATACAGTCTCAGGTGAAATTTGACCCAAAAAAAAACACAAACACAATCTTGTTCACTTTAAAACGGTGTACTGGAAGTGTACTTCATGAATTCAGAATCAGAAACAGTCAGTAACAAAGGGGACGGGGTTTAGCGAAGTGTTGATGTAGTGTCAAACTTCACCAACAGATGGCGCAATGAGCATCTTTGCCGTTGAAGTACGCTACTGGAAAACCGGTAGATTATAAATAGATATAAAAAGAAATTAAACAAATATTCGGTCTGGTCTCAAGTGCTCAAATTAAAATCTAAATTTTCCGAAAATAATTACGTTTTCAAGATTCTGCAATGTGTGAGAGTTTGAGGAAGTATGAGCTCAATCACCGGTGGGTGTTTCTCTCGGCTCACCTGGAGTGACGTATTGCGTTGTAATACAGAGGCGGCGTAGGAATGTGTTGAAGGTCTGCTAAAAAAAAAATATATATATATAATATGTTCTTGGTCCGTGTACGCAGGGAAATCTCACATCTTCACACTTTTAAAAGCACAGTGCATGTGAAATTAGCCGGGTAAGTCGATCCATTATTTATGTATGACCTTTAAACAGACTGTAAGTGCTGTTGTTTTGAGAAAGTATGTCCGGGCGTGAAATGCAGTTGAGTAGTTTATCCAGGTGACTGCGATCAGTAATGTGTGTTAAAAGATTCCCGCCGTGTCTATATAGTTTTATCCAACGTTATGCTATGTCAACACGTCTCTGAAGAACAAAGTTCAGTCAGACCAACAGTTTGGACTTTTTTTTATTACAGTTTGATAATGTTATAGCCTAGCGTATCTAATTTTGACCTCATGTGCCATTAATACAGGCTACTTGATAATGTCAATCTGTACAAAAATGTCTTTTTGTTGTTGTTGGTATCTATGGTTCCCTTAACATCCATGGAAGCTTTGCATTGCACAAAAGTTTCTTTACACTGGAGGGGGAAAAAAAGATCTTCATACTATTAAAATTTGCTTCATCTTCACACTGAGAAAAAAAAGTTAAAATAATGTTCACTGAAAGGTTCTTCTATGACATTGCTGTGAAAAGCACCTTTTGGAACCTTTATTTTTGAGTGTAAATGGCAACTGAACTAATTGTGTTGCCCAAGTGGCATAATTGCTTGTTTATGTGAGGCTATTATGCAAGGCTTTACAAATATTTCCCATGATTTGTTATGATTGCACCTGTTTCCGTGATCAAGGGACATTCCAAACAGATGCGAGACAGGGTTCCTGGAAAAATAACAGGCGGTGTTATCAATGGCGCCACCAGGGGGTGGCCAGGGGTGGCCATGGCCACCCCTGGCCGACTCCTGGCCACCCCACTGGCCACCCCAATGGCCAGTACAAATTTTAGTAGCATCAGTTATGCATTTCATAAATAAGTCAAAAATATTCTTTAGTAAAAGAAGACGGGGAATTATGTGTCGTGACGTGCTTTTTAAGTGCCAAACGGTTACAGTATACGGTTTCAGCAGCTTTTTGATGTGTCTTTGCCACGTTTTGACAAGCAGGGATGCAAACAGCGCGCTTTTCGGCGCCTCCCGATTTTTTCAGGTCAGTTTGAGTGACAAAGTCATCTGAAGTCATTCCATAGCTTAATGTGAGGGAAAGAAGTCTGTTTACATCATTAAAGTATACGGAAACTCGTTTTCCTTCCTCTGCGGCTGTCAATCATTCTCTATTCATATTCAAACAGCGCGCGCGCCTCTTGGAATGGATGCACCAACAATATGATATATTCACATTATAATGCATTATCTGTAGATAAAAGGCTGTTGATTTGCATAAAATTACTTTATTTGGTTGGAGTTTGTTGCTGTTTTTAAACGACTCACTACCGTGTGCTTGCTAGATCACACACATCACAAGGACTATAAATCGGCATCAAACGGACAATAACTGGAATTCAAAACTGTGAAACAAAGGAACAAATCGCACTAGGATTTGTGCCCTCGATATTTCTTCGCTTTGTGACGTGAACTTTTAAATGCACACTTATGCAGCGCAGCGCTGCACACTGTGACTCCATGTTGCTTTGAGCACATCATTCTGCACCCGCGATGCGCATACACGCTGTGTGCGCTCTGTTTTTCATGTTATCATGGGTTTGCGCACTGAAATATTGTTAAAAGCCAATATATTTTGTTATACCCAGCCTGCTCAATACATTTAAAATAAGCATAATTTAATTGCATATTATTTCTTTGTAGTGTAGGCTATATATGCACTTCTGAATTCTTGACATTCATATATAAATATAAAATTGTGAAATGTATGATTGCCTGATTGAATTTTATAAGAGAACTAATAGTAATTTGTTTTTATTAACATATTTAGATTTTATAAAATTACTGTGCAGATTTTTCCAAGAATCGCTTTTTGCTGCTGATTTATACACTCATTAAGTTTATTAAAAATTCATAATACATTAATGTAATATTTAAAGGTGTTAACTGTAATCTTACACTGCAAAATAATAACTTAAAAAGGATTAAATTCATCACAATTATGTAAGTATCTGGAAATCTGGAAGGGTGAGGGCCCTTATATATATCATATCTATATAATATATATCATTATATATAATATAATATATATTAGTAGGGCCCTACTAATATCATTAGTAACATTAAATATAACACAATAAACCAAAGTATATCAGTAGGAGTTTCCTTAAAGGTGAACTAAGTAACTTTTTTACCTTAACCGAACAGCTTTAGAGTCATTGTAATGTTTATATTACTGATTTCCTGTTGAATGGTGGTCGTCTCGCACCCCCCTGGTGCCTGTGAGCCGCAAAACCACCCTTGCAACTTTGGGCCGGCGGGCCGCCGGCCTCAGTGTTAGGAAGTATCGTGTGATATCAGGTCTCGCGAGGTAACGAATTGCTTTACGGCAAAAAACAGATCTGATAAAATGAGCATCAAACAGAAATAACCCGGCGCCGTATACATGTGGTGTTGGGCGCGCGCAGCTCTTAAAGGGGCCATACCTTATTTGCACTCGTTACAGCGTCCATCCTACTGAACAGGTACCGGTGTACAGGGGGAGGGGATCCGGCCGTGAGTGCGAGCCATCTCTGCGTGAGTGCTATTCACGACAGTACAAGTACTCCACAGCGACTCTAGGGGTCGCCGTTTGACAAAAACAGAATTCCTACTGAGTGCTGCTTTAAGTCTTTCTGATAGTTTTCTACAGGCCGGTTTACTACAACAGTAGAATACAATTCTGAAATTATGGTTTATAGTTTTGGTGTGCCACCCCAAGATTTTAAGTGGCCCCATCTGGCCACCCCTATGAAAAATTTCTGGAGGCGCCACTGGGTGTTATTAGCGGCAGTGGCAGTATCACGCTTTGGCAATGCTGAAACATATAAAATAAATCATTAAAACAGATCTACATGCAGCATCTTTTTCTTATTTGCAATGCACAAGAACAGGGAGACTTAGACTGTGAACTAAAAATATTTTTTTTTAAATAAAACCCACATTGGTGTGGCATATAACTGAAAGACATGTCTATTGCATAATTCTCATTACTCATCTATTCATATATTATTTGTACATAAATATATTATTTGATACTTTTTTTTTTCAGTTTTAAAAGAAAATTAGTATTCAGTAATCGATTTAATGCACTGACACTATCGGATGAGAACAAATTTTGGACTAAATTAAGCTGGAGAATGACACTAATTTTGCAACATTGACACTGTTTTGAACTTGAATTAACAATGAACTGAATAATGACACTTCCCTTTTGTAGAGCTGCTTTACAGCTGAAATTGAATTTGTTTAATAATTGGTGGATTTATTTTCCTGTTTATTAATGTGAAGCTGCTTTAAAACCATCTTTATTATAAAGCGCTATATAAATAAACGTGACTTGACATATATATATATATATATATATATATATATATATATATATATATATATATATGTGTATAGTTTTGTGTGCGTGTTTATGGTATTATTTATTATACTGTTTAAAATGTATGCTGATTTATCACTAATAAAAATAATGTCTAAAAAAATGCTTATTTATGTAGGCTTATAATGGTTTCTTTTGTTTTCGGAGTGAAAAGCTAGATATGTTGCTGCATTAACTTTAGATGGTATTTATATTAAACAGTATAAGCAAAATCAAGTTCATAATAACATTTCCTTTCACTTCATTAAGTACTTTGTTGAATGAAAAAGGGTGGCGAATAGGCATTAGTTGCATCAGTTGCTTTGTTAACAGGAAAATGATGCATTTCAGCTGTTGTTCATCTGAAGTCAGTTCAGTGTTGATTCAGTTCTGTTATAATTATCATCAATTATTAAGTTCATTTCATCTGTAAAGCAGTTCTGCAAAAAAAAAAAAAAAAAAATGTCATCCAGCTTAGTTCAGTTCTCATACAACAGTGTCAGTACAGTCAGATCAATCATTTCTGATGAATATTAAGTGTCCCTAACTAAGCAAGCCAGAGGCGACAGTGGCCAGGCACACAAAACTCCTGACAGGATGGAGAAAAAAACCTTGGGAGAAATCAGGCTCAGTCGGGGGTCAGTTCTCCTCTGCCCAACGAACAAACAAGGTGTTATTATGATTCAAGTTGCATCATAAGTCAGAATTCAGATCGGCCACCAACAATCTATCTTTGTTGTAACAGGTTTTGGCAGTGGTCTGCTGTGGACCCCAAGCTGATGTTCTATAAGTGAAAAACACTTTCAACCAACCAAACAGGAAACCAAGTAAAGGTGCCATGTCTAACAGAAAATCTGATGGCTCCAAGTCTCTTCTTGTTCCGGGGAGCTATTTCAGCTCAGCCCTTACGCTGGACCAGCCTCCAGGACGTTCGGCTTCGAGCATCGACCTGTCCACTGTCAGTTCACCAGTAGATGAGAGGAGAACTGTAGTGCTCAGCACCCAGAGTAATGCAGCTCGGAAGCTGGGCACTCAACAGCTCATTCCCAAGAACCTGGCTGTGACTAGCCGCCCAAAAAACCGCCACCACACGACCGTGGTGACCCTGCCCATCTCCCTGCAGGCCACGGATATCTCCTGGGAGGACTATGACAGCGATGCAGGTGATGGGTTTTCGCTGAGGAGAAACCGCAGGAATCAGTCGTACCGTGCTGCAGTCACCAGTTTGAATATTGATGCTTTGCCAAGCGAACTCCAAACAGAAACGCTGACACTGGTCAGTGAAGCGAAGGCGGCCAACCAAAAGCAAGCACACAAATCGGGACGCAAGGCAAGTGTCCTGCTCTCAGATTATTATGTTACCACTTGGATGCTTTTGAATTAATGTAGTCTGTTCTGTTGAATTCACAACACAGCTTTTCACACTGCGCTTAACCCTGGGTTATCGTCATTCTAAACATCGCTTTTAACCCCGGTTAAAGGAACGTTTCACACTTGTAATTTAGGAGCGGGGTTAACATAGCTTTTTACTCTGGGATTATGAAACCCTGCACTGTTTTTGTGCTGTCATTACGGTGGCACACTTGTACAGTGTGAAACTATCCGATGTTTGAATGTTACAGCTAGACGCTTGGCAACAGACAACCAATCACATGCCTCATATTCACGTGCTTTGGATAGTCACGGAAACACAGCGCTTTGTATTTAAACAGTAAATTAAAGGCCCACTGAAGTGCAAAAGCGCAGCTTTGTATGAATGAATGAATGTATGAGGCATTTATATAGCGCTTTCATATGTACTACTGTACACTCAAAGCGCTTTACAATCATATCAGGGGTTCTCTCCTCAACCAGCACCAGTGTGCAGCATCCACTTGGATGATGCGACGGCAGCCGCAGTACAACGGCGCCAGTGCGCTCACCACACACCAGCTATAGTTGGAGAGGAGAGAGAGTGATAGAGCCAATTCAGTGGATGGGGATTATTAGGAGGCCATGATTGGCAGGGGCCAGTATGATAAATTGACATAATTTCCACTGAAACAGGAAGCTAAGGTGGGACATATTGAATGGGCCCTCCTCCTTTTAAAATAGCCAATAGCGTTTAGTTTACCTCACAGACTGCAAGTCGTACTTGACAGCACGTTGAAAGCAAATCTAAGCGCTGATGATACGTTGGTTGCAAATTGTGTTGTTTTGGAACACACCAGCTTATTCATAACCTTAAGGCTAACATATTCATACTAAAAGCTAAAAAAATTACATTTTGATTTCAGGGGGGCCTTTAAGTGTTTGAGAGGAAACGTATCAAATGATGATAGAAAACGTGACAGTTGGAGTGAAAAAGAGACCGTTTCATTCTTACCATTATAGTTTGATAAGTTTATTCAGGATAAACTTGATAATAAAGCGTTTAGTATGTAGAAACATGTATGTACAGTGTGAAACTGCATCTTATGAATACCCAGGATTAATTGTTAACCCTAGGTAAATTATGATCAGTGTGAAACGGGAAGCAAGATAACTCAGGGTTCAGTTTACAATGACCCAGGGTTACCTACTTCAAATGTAAAAAGCCCTAATCAAACTCAGTTTTATACAGGATTATAGCAATGTTAAATATAGCTTTCCGTTCATGCTGTTCTGTCAGTAAAGGCAAAAATCTGTTTTCATTCAAACCATTAAAAGAGTTTTTGTAATTTCGTGGAATGTTTATGTGGAATGTCATCAATTTAGATAAGATAAACTAAAAATGGTAATAATTCTCAAGTTATCAAATATCAAAGAACCTTTTACATTAAGCACGCAGAGATAACGTTTTTTTTATATCACATTGTCATATGCTGTCTTTCCTCACAGAGAACATTGGGGAGGATCAGGAACAGAAAACATGCTGGCTCATTTAAAGATGGTTTGTTCTTCACTGTTGTTTCCGAGACATTGGTTCTCAACTCCGGTCCCGGGGACACACTGCTCTGCACATTTTTGTATCTTGTCTTTATTTTAACGTACCAGATTCAGATCATTAGTTTGGTAGGAAAGAGCGTCCCACTTTATATTAGGTGTCTTTAGCTACTGTGTACTAACATTTAAACTAACCATTTGGTATAATGCACATATATATTTACTTGTATTACTTATAAATATTTACTTGTATTTAAAAAAAAATACCTGCATGTAATTAAATCTAATCAATTTCAGTAATTATAATTATAATAATACTGCTGACCCTTCCCCTACCTCTTAATCCACCCTTAAACCTACTCAGACCACCAAACCCGCAGCAAACATGTTTTGCAATACCACATGAACACAATAAGTACATTGCAAATATTTTCTGATGTAAGTACATAGTAGTTAAAGACGCCTAATATAAAGTGTGACCGGAAAGAGCTCCAGGAATTGAACTGAGTGTGTCAAATAAGGGAAACAGAGAAAATGTGCACAGCAGTGGGTCACCAGGAAAGCACTGTACGCATATGCAAAGTGATGAAGTTGTCGAACCAACATTCTAATTTGCCTATATGGCAAAACCTTTAACTTTCTACCTCATTTTGTGTCACTCACTATTGTACTTATAAATGCAGTTTGACTTCCAAGAAATTAGATTTTGGTTTGAAAACGTATAAATAAAATGAGATGGAATGTTACTCCCTCAGGGATTGTTGTACAACTTTTAACGGCCAAAACTGTTCTTCTTACAGTTTAATCGCTAGGACCCAGTACTTGGGTCACTTTTTCAAAACTCTTCACACAGTTCTCCTAACCAACTTTCAACCTGGCACCGCAGAGTGTTAATTTTGACAGCAAATTTTGATTTAGTTTTAGTCTTAGTCTTTTGACTAAAATTCCATTTTAGTTTTAGTCATCTGAATTGTTTTAGTTTTAGTCTAGTTTTAGTCGACTAAATCTACAGTATACTTAGTCGACTAAAATATAATGGGTTTAGTTAAATTGTAATGCGTTAATTTAGAATTTCTCTAAAATTTCCAAACCCATATACTCCCGGAGAAAACATCTATTAACCTATTAATATGAATGATTTTTAAGTTTGAACATGCAATACAGACACAGATTTAACTACTGTGACTTAAAAATATCTTAAAATTAAATAAAACCACTTTTCCTAAAGTAGAACAGTCTTCTTTTCAATGAATATGCATTCTTTATAACTACTTGCAAACATCATTCTTTATTCTTTCAAGCAGACATATTTATTTGTATGAATTAAATATAATTAATCCGTATTAAAGCTATTAACAAACAGTGAATGCTTTTCTCTTTTTCTTTTGTTGCTTGATCAATATTAAGGACACAGACCGCATTATGTTTATTGCCACTGTCACTTTAAGACGTCAGATCATGTCCAATGACATGCGGATACAATTGCACTGATGATACACTCACAACTGTTTAAGACATAACCAGCATAGTTTACATGAATACTCTCCAAAACAGACATTTAGACATACTGGTGTGTGTATTTGTCCATTCAGAAACGAAAAAGAGCTTAATTCAGTCCTCGCGTGCTTGTGTCAATGTGCACGGCTGCACGCTTCGCTTCGGGTCGGGTGTGTGCGCACAGAAAACCGTACCGAATAGAGCTCTTTTTTGCATCGTCACTCTTATTCAGATCTATATGTCTGCTCTACTCATTCTCCCAGACGTTCACATTTTTTAACGTTTTATGAGACCACGGGGTAGATCACATTACAGCCTATAATGTGCGCATCTACCACACACACGCAGGACATCAGTTATGACGGATCGCTTCCCAAATCGTCACTAACATTTTCGTCTAGTTTTTATTCGTTGACGAAAATGTCAATAGATTTTCGTCATAGTTTTTGTCATTCAAAACTATTTTTTATTTAGTTATCGTCTCGTTTTCGTTTGTGAAAAAATGACGAAATTAACACTGATTTAATCTAATTCAAAATGCACTAAAACTATACCAAAACACTTCATACAATTTTTTAGATTCAGAAAATATTTCAATATGGTTTTACTGTAGAAATGTAGCAAATTGCTGTCTTATTCAATTGTGTATTATGTTAGGTTTCGAACTTAAGTTTAACAGTTTTGAAAAGAGTATGTAAACATGCAAATTGGCCTTGTAGGTAGATAGAGTTTTGCCGGTGGTTGTGTTTAAGAGAGAAATGTGAGTTCAGTAATTTAAATGATAAAGTCATTAAATTAATTTTGTGCTAAAGCAATGATAAATAATCCACAGTTTAGCCCACATAGACTGTTGTGAAGAGTTTTAAAAAATGTCCCACGTATTGAGAAATGTGTCCTTGCGATTGTAAAAATGGTAATATTTGTTGTGATTCATAAGATAAAATAAAAAACAGATATTGACATATTTTGACAGTGCATTTTCTCCAGTAGTAGGCTTGATTTTACTAGTGCTTGTCAAAAAAGAAAAAAAAAAACAGGAGAAGCTGTGGTCTGAACTACAGCAAGTTGTAAGTTGTGCATCGTTCTCTTATAGATCCGCGCTTTTACCAGGAAATAAGGGAGCGAGGTCTGAACGCCAATAACCTGAGCACCGAGGATGATGAGTTCACACCGACCGAGCCACCAGAGGAGGATCAGGGCATTGTGGTGAAGAACTACAGGGCAGCGTACATGACATGGAGTCAACTACAACAGGTGATGAGGGTCAAATGCTGTTGAAGAGTTGCTCGCTTTAATCAAGCTGTGGTTGAAACATCTGTGAAGGGAGAAAATCTTGTGGCTGTGAAATACTGCCAGTAACACAACATTTAGAGACTTAATCACTGAACTTACTTAAGCTGGACTATAACGCTATTTTCTTCTAGATCTGCTGTACAGCAGAAACAAACTTTTCTGCATTATTTTCCTGTTTTCACTGTAAAGCTGCTTTTGAAACAATCAGTTTTGTAAAAAGCGCTATGTAAATAAAGGTGACTGACTTGACTTAACCAATTTTATGAATTGTTTCAAGTTAGGACAAAAATGGGGAAAATGCATTTATTAATTCAAAAAAAACTAGGCTTATAAGAGTTGCTGATTCCTAATAAGTACTTTTATTGTCTTATTTCAAACGTAGGTGAAGGATTTGGGCATTTTGGATATCATCTCTTCTGAAGAACGCAAAAGACAAGAAGTGAGTCTTGGCATGTTCACTGGTTTTTGTGATGTAAAAAATGAAACCAATATAAATCATATTAGAACTTTTGCACCTTTAATGTAAAATTGACAAGCTATGTAATGCCACTGAAAACCAAAGGGACAAATTTCAGACAAAAAAAAGAATAAAATTGAAATAACGAACTGCACACCCCTGAACTAATACCTAGTTGAAGCACCCTTTGATTTTATTAGTCTATTTATATAGGAGTCTATCACCTTGGCTCATCTTGACTTGGGAATATTTCTTTGCAACGTTTGGTTACATTTTTTAAGGTGTTTTGGGTCATTGTCATGATGAAAGGTGAAAGTTCTCTTGATTTTCAGCTTTCTAGCAGATGCCATAATCGACTGGTACTTGGAGCTATTCATGATTCCCTCCACCTTTACTAAAGCCTCAGTTCCAGCTTAAAGGATTAGTTCACTTCAGAATTAAAATGTCCCGATAATTTACTCATCCACACGTCATCCAAGAAATTAATGTCTTTCTATCTTCAGTCGAAAAGAAATTAAGGTTTTTGAGGAAAACTTTTCTCCATATAGTGGACTTCAACGGTTTGAAGGTCCAGATTGCAGTTTCAATGCACCTTCAAAGGCTCTACACGATCCCAGTCGAGGAATAAGGATCTTATCTAGCAAACCGATCGGTCATTAAAAAATAAAAACAAAAAACATTTATATACTTTTTAACCACAAATGCTCATCTTGCACTAGCTCTGCGATGCGCCACGCATTACATAATCACGTTGAAAGGTCAAGCATGACGTAGGTGGAAGTACCAACGTATTGTTTACAAAGCAAACGTGCAAAGACTAAGTTTAAGGCCCTTTACAATAAAATAAAACAAAAGGTAAAACAGCGATGTCGGACGATTTCGAAGTTGGAGGAGAAAATGAGATGGAGTTTTCCGCCCTACCATAAATTTTTCGCCTACTTCAGGTTACCGCCTGACCTTTTTTAACGTGATTATGTAATGCGTGCCGTGAATTTGTGGACGTGCAAGACAAGCATTTGTGGCTAAAAAGTATGTATACAGTATATATATATATATATATATATATATATATATATATATATATATATATATATATATATATATAATAAAAAAAATTACCGACCGTTTCAGTAGATAAGATCCTTATTCCTCGGCTGGGATCATGTAGAGCCTTTGAAGCTGCATTGAAACTACAATTTGGACCTTCAACTCGATGATAACCGTTGAAGTCCACTATATGGAGAAAAATCCTGGAATGTTTTCCTCAAAAACCTTAATTTCTTTTCTTTTCGTCTGAAGAAAGAAAGACATTGATGACGTGGGGGTGAGTAAATTATCAGAAAATTTTAATTTTGAAGTGAACTAATCCTTTAAGAAAAGCAGCCCCAAAACATTATGCTGCCAGCACGATGCATCACCGTGGGTATGGTGGTGTTTTGCTGATGTGCTGTTGTTTTTGCTCCAAACATTCCTTTTACAGTCTTATATCAATCAAAAATATCAATCTAGGTTTTATCAGAGCATAAAACATGTTTCCATGTAGTTTTGGGAGACTGAATATAGGTTTTTGCAAAGTTGGATGTAGCACAATTTGGATGTTTCCATTTGACCCAGTTCAGTTCATTAAGAGCTCCACCAATGAGCTAATCGTCGGTTCAGGTGTGTTAAATCCAAAAGATGCACTGTTTGGAGTCCTCAGGAAACATGATTGAGAAAGACCAATCTAATAAAATGACAAGTTATCAGTGTATCCAAATATATTTTGGGCCAATATGACTAAGCACTGAATGAAGTCATTTCATGTAGTCATCGTCAGATGGATGTAGTGTATGTGTACTCACACGGCTGTGTAAATACTAAAGTTCACTTTGTGCACTCCACACAGACACACCCAGACATCTGACTCTTACCTGCTCTTTTGTTCCACCTGCTGCATTCAATGAGGCTGTGTTGTGTATTTTCGTGGAAAAGCCATTCATTCCTAAAGCTTTTAGGCCATGAATTTTCAACTTCTCTTTAAAACATGTTTTAGTGGATAAAATAAGTCTCTTTAGGAGAGTAAAAGAAACACGCCAGATCTCTTATAGTTCTTAGTACTGCATATGATATTGTCTCAACATATGGTTCAGGTCATCCTTCTGTAAGTCTGTGTGGTTTCGTTATCCAGTGGGTGGAGATCATAGGTCTGGCACTTAGAAAAGCACACTTCTCCTTAACCCACATGACCTGAGGTGCATTCAAGTTCACACCACAACTTGGGCCAGTTGGTTACGTGCCAAATATTAATGGTTTAAATGACTAACTTCATTTCCACATTAGCACGTTCTTAACTCTTGGACAACCGTCAGATGGATTGTGGGGAAGTGGGGATTGTTTTCTTCCTTTCTGTTTTTAAAGAGATATTTGGAATTCAATGGAGGTTGCCAAAATCATCTGTGTATGATTCTTTGGCGTTCTTATTGTCACATTAGAGTTTCTTTAAGATCTTCACCTAACAAATCGCATACTGCTTACTTAGTTATTTCTACATTTGGTTTGAAACCATTACAAAAATGAATCTGGGTAGTATGAATGCAATTTGTCATCACTGTCACGTGACCTACCAACATCAGTTGTCGCTTCACTGCCATTAAGTCCTGTCATGTGGCTTCAGTAGTAGGTCATCTGGATACTTTTTGCCTACTGGTTTTCGAATTCTATGAATTCAAACCTATGACTCTTGTTGTACTGTAAAAAAAAAAAAAAAAAAATTCATACTATAGTATGGAAGTAGGCATATTTGGACTCAGTTTTTGGTTTCTGGGTTCTTCTTCTTCTCCTTCTCCTTCTCCTTCTCCTTCTCCTTTTATTAAACAACTTACTTTTACCTCAGGTTCTTCATCATAGAATCCTCTTTTTTTATCATGAACGATTCTTAGATGTTCTTGATGTTTCTACATCATATCAGTGTATTGGTTCCTGGCATTTGAGGGGAAAAGATCAGCGTAAGTTATACAACCTATTCAGTATTTTGTAATACCTGTGTACCGGTAATAAACCGTTCATATTGTGTCTCTGTATTTGTGCAGGCCATCTTTGAAATCATCACATCAGAGTTTTCCTACCAGCACAGTGTAAGCATCCTGGTGCGTCATTTTAAGGACAGTGCAGATTTGAAAAAGACCATGACAGCAACGGAACACCATCACCTGTTCTCCAACATATCTGTCATCCAGGAAGTCAGCAAACGGTATGAACATTCTCTTACCTTCTAAATTTTAATATGGATCAAATGGTAGAAAGATCCTCTTATGTTCTAAATTCTAATATGGATTGATACGACAACTGTTGAGAAATAAAATCTAGAAAATGTTTTTTTAAGGAATTCTATAATCTTATACAAATATATATATAAAATCTGTTGCTACTTCCGGTTTGCGACTTCAATATTATTTCTTCAAGTGCAGGTCATTCTCTTGCAGCATGATGTCTTATTGTGAAGCATTGTAGATAAACATCTGATTGTAGAAAGTAGTAAAGGTTTTTAGAATATGCATGTCGAGAGTGTGATTCGGTTTCTTAAATCTGATTTGATCATATTTATTAGTGACAGTCAGACAATTGTTCTTGAAGTTTAAGTCAAATTTGATCATATTTATTAGTGACAGTCAGACAATTGTTCTTGAAGTTTAAGTCAAACCATATATTATCTTACAAGTGGCCAATAAGTTATCAGCCTAGTGGCCAATAATTCCATTTTATTTACTCAACACAATTGGGTGCTTAGAGAGTGCTCATTTCTATCTCATATGGTTTGTTTCTTCTCATTTTAGGGTGGCATAAACATCTGTGATTGATTTAATTTTCCTGAAGTCTTTGAGGATGACAGCTTTAGATATAAAACAATACTGTAACATTAATAGTGGAATTACTGGTTCAGCACATTTCTAAACCAGATCTAATACAGGCCATTAAAAAAAACTGTATGCAGGATCATGCAGGAGTTTCCAGCAGACCTGAGTGCAGTAAATGCACTGCTGGACGTGTTCAAACATGCTAGTTGAACTGGTTAAGCAGCTTGCTGCTGCCTGGATTCATGTTTCTCAAAACATGGTCTTTCACACATTTACAATGAAACTTTATACCTGTTTCCCCAGAAGCTGTGCATGTGTTCTGCTGTAAGCACTGTATGGTGTGGCTCTATAGACTAAAGTAAAGTGGCTGTAATATATACTAAAGTTTCGAAACATGTTGTGTCATGCAGTTTGGTGTTGTTTATGAAACAAGCACACTAAATTAGCTTGACTGTGGGAGTGATTCCTTCCAGTCTGGGAGTTGCCCTTAGAGCTAATAAAGAACAGACTTAAAATGTTCTGTTTGATATGCATATCTCACATATAGCTTAAATAAAATTAAACTTTGTATTACCTTTTGTTTTGTATTATTTAAGCTTGTTTCTGCCACAGAATAAAACATTTTAAAAGATAGTTGGGACTTTATTTCTCAGTATTGCGAGATAAATATAAAGCAATTATATATTTGCAATTGCGTGTCATAAAGTCAGAATTGCGAGATATAAACATGCAATTCTGAGAAAAAAAGTCAGAATTGCGAGTTTATTTCTCGCAATTGCGAGTTTATATCGCGCAATTCTGACTTTCAACATTGATAATAATGAGAAATATTTCTTGAGCATCAAATCATCATGTTAGAATGATTTCTGAAGAATCATGTGACTCTGAAGACATGATGTTCTATTAACAAAGTTCGGGAGGAGCACGTTCAGATAATTAACACAGTGGAGAGCACTCAGCAATCAACGATAAGAGGTGTATATATATTCAGCAGTCTCACCTCAATCCATTGACAGTTTAGAAGCACCCCTCCTCCACACTTCTAGTCCTAACCATTTACATACGGTGGGGGAGTACTCTGGGTTCGGGCCGAACTCCGAGCTCGGAGCCCGGACAGCATGCCAAATACACATTAAACTTTACTCCATCTAGTCTAATTGTATGTAAGCGTGAATTTAGTAATGATGCTGAAATTCTGCTTTAAATCACAGGGATAAATTGCACTTTACTATATATTCACATAGAAAAAAAGCTGTTTTAAATTGTAATAATATTTCACAATAGTAATGTTTTTGGGGTTTTTTTTGTCAGAATTGCGAGATGTAAACTCGCAATTGTGAGAAAAAAAGTCAGAGTTGTGAGATAAAACGTAGGAATTACCTTTTTTATTTTTTATTCTGTGGCGGAAGCAAGCTTCCATAGAAAATAGAGGCAAGTAACTGATGCGAAATGAAACCGTGTTCAGGTGAGCCAGCGGTTAAAATACTCTCTTAGGAGAAGTCCATTCTTCTCAAACAATCATTTAGTGTGGGTCTTGTGTGACACCCCAGGCAAAAGTTTGTACACACCTTTTCCTTCAGGGGTTTTCTTTATTTATTTATTTATTTTTTCAACATTGGATGTCTTCAGTATGAATGTACAATCTATGAAAGAACATGCATGGAATTATGTAGCTTTGTTCTTGCAATTCAAGTCAAACCATATATTATCTTACAAACTTATCAGCCAAGTGGTCAATACTCAATAATTCCATTTTATTTACTTTACTTTATTTATTTTAATTTTCCTGAAGTCTTTGTGCATGACAGCTTTAGATTCAAAGCGATAGTGTAACGTTTGACTATCGTTTAGCTTTGATGACAGCTTGGCACACTAATGGCATTCTCTTATCAGATGCACGAGGTAGTCACCTGGAATGGTTTTCAATTCACAGGTGTGGCTTGTCAAGAGTTCATTTGTGACATTTCTTGCCTTCTTAATGTGCTTTAGACCATCAGTGGTCTTGTGTAGAGTCAATAGCTCTATTAGTGCTACTACAAATCCATATTATGGCAAGAAACACTCATTTAAATAAAGAGAAAAGACAGTCCATTGTTAATTTGAGAAATGAAGGTCAATCAGTCCGAAAAATTTCATGAACTTTAAATGTATCCCCAAGTGCAGTCGCCAAAAACTATCAAACGCTATGAAGAAACTGGCTCTCATGAGGAAAGGAAGACCAAGAGCTACTTCTGCAGAGGATAAGTTTATTAGAATTACCAGCCTCAGAAACCACCTATTCACAGCACCTCCGATTACAGCCCACATAAAAGCTTCTCGGAGTTCATGTGGCCGACATATTTCAACATCCACTGTTCAGAGGAGACTGCGTGAGTCAGGCCTTCATGGTCGAATTGTGGCAAAGAAACCATTACTTACTTTGGAAGAACAACAAGTACAAGAGACTTGTTGGGCCATTAAATTAGTGGAAAACTGTCCTTTGGTCTGATGAGTCTTTGTTAGACGTAGAGAGGGTGAACGGATGTGCAGCTCCCACTGTGAAGCATGGAGAAGGAGGTCTGATGGTGTGGAGGTGCTTTGCTGGTGACACTGTAAGTGACTTAGTCAAACTTAACCAGGCTACCACAGCATTTTGCAGCGACATGCCATGCTTCTGGTTTGTGCTTAGTAGGGCCATTATTTGTTTTCCAACAGGACACTGACTCCAAACACACCTTTAGGTTATGTAAGTTTGAGATGAGTTGGACCGGAGAGTGAAGGAAAAGTAATCAACCCCTCTGGGACTGGTACTGTCACAGTGTGCTTTCAGGCATGAGTCAAGGCAGGATCATGTGCTGGGGAATTTTGGATTTGGGCAGAAAAGCGAACCGCAACAGAACCTCCAACAAAGGACAACACCAGACAAGGAGCATTAGAAACACTCTTATGAACAATAAAACTGTCAACAATTAAAACTACAAAGGACTACAAAACATGGTGCAGAACAGGAATTAACATAAAAGATCACACAAGACCAGAGGAACTCAGGTTGGGGTCATGCCAATATATTTGAAGGGTCATTTAACCTTTAGACAGAATAAAAAAAGAAAAAAAATGTTTAATGGCTATGTATCAGTCTTCCATGGCTTATATAGTATGATGTAGGAAAAATATGGAGCTCATACCCGGGGAGGAAAAACACCTCTATTTAGAAGGCCCACTTTTGACTGCATCAAAGTTCTGTGGTTTTCTATTCTGGGAGCAAAACATACAAATGCAATACAATGATGACTGAGAGATGTAGAAACCCTCATAAGCCTGATGTATCATATTTGATACTATCATTTTAACAAGATTTTCCTAACAAAACTAAAAATCATGTAGCGTAGCCTATGGATGATGTAGTAGGCTAAGCCTAATTGCTTCAGTCCAGTAAGTGTTCATCTTGAAATATTACCAAGAATATAAATTGTATCCTCATGTTACTTTATTAAAAAAATCAGTAAAGAATTTAAAGCAAATAGGTACGTTGCACTATGACCCGAATGTTTACGTTTTTACAATTATACTAAAAGTTTCCCCTCACAACAAATAAACACACAGAGGGTGTGGAGTAAAGCGTTACATGTTGCTTTTGCGCCCCCTTGTGGTCTGGTTCGAGTTAGGCTGGTTATCCCCTCAAAACAGGTTCACATCCTAGTATTTTTTATTTATTTATTTCTATTACCTAATAATTATTTACTTTTATTTGTAAATATGGTATTATTTTGACATGGTTTGCAACACTTTGCATAGAATGACCCTCATATTTTTAATGAACTCTGTACACCATATCTATTGTTTCTCAGGTTTTTTGAAGATCTGGAAAAGCGTCACCAAAAACACCCTGTGATTCAGGACATCAGTGATCTAGTGCAGAATCATGCGACTCACCACTTTGAACCGTATATTGTGTATTGTTCCAATGAGACTTTCCAGCAGAGAACGCTCCAGAAACTACTGTAAGTGCCAATACACGTGGTACAGTATTAAATAAATAACAGATGCTACCAAAGCGGTATAGATTGGAAAATAGTGTTTAGGTGGAATTCATTGCAGCCTGTGATGTATTTTTGTGTTTTAGGTCAAGCAACACTGCCTTTCGAGAGAGTTTGAAGCAGATTGAAGGCAGTGAAGAGTGTGGAGGTTTGCCCATGATCTCCTTCCTCATCTTACCCATGCAGAGAGTTACCCGTCTGCCACTTCTCTTGGACGTAAGAGACACATTCCTCCTGTTACCAACAGCTTTATATGAGTTTGGAAATTGGAATAAAATTTCGCTTTTCTCATTTCACTTTGCAAACAGCCATAAGATGGTTGTTTATGGCTAGTAAATAAAATAAGATTGCATTATTGCAGTTAGTCTTATGGAATACACTACTGGTCAAAAGTTATAAATACGATTTTTGAAAGAAGTATTTTATGCTCACCAAGGCATTTGTTTGATAAGAAATACAGAAAAAAATGTAATTTGTAAATATTGTTAAATTTTTTTAAATAACCGTTTCCACTGGAATATATTTTCAAATGTTATTTTTTCCTGTGATGCAAAGCTGAATTTTCATCAGCCCTTACTCCAGTCTTCAGTGTCACATGATCCTTCAAAAACCATTTTAATATGCTTTTTTTCTGATTCTGATTAGTTCACATTATTTAATGTATTAACTAACAAATACAGTAACAAAGATTAACACGAACTAACAATGAGCAATACATTTGTTAATGTTAGTTAATAAAAACACAGCTGTTCATTGTTTGTTCATGTTCACAGTGCATTAACTAATGTTAACAAGATTTGAATAAAGTATTAATAAATGTTGAAATTAACATTAACAAATATTAAAGTGCAGTTCATTATTAGTTCATGCTAACTAATGCAGTTAACTAATGAACCTTATTGTAAAGTGTTACTATTTTTAATGTTTATTAACAGCTGCTTAATATTTTTAGGGAATGTGCTGCACTACCAATCGAAAGCTCATGAACTTTCTATTCATCAAAAAATCCTGGAAAAAAAAAACGGTTTTCCCACGGTTCCCCAAAAGTGTTAAACAGTAAAAAACAACGTTTTCAACATTGAGAAAATAATAAGAGACCTTTTTAAAAATTGAGCACCAAAAAAAGTTTATAACAATTGAGCGCCAAATCCGCATTAGAATGATTTCCATCAAAGGGATAAATTACATTTTAAAACATTAAAATAGAAAAAAGCACTTTTTAAAAAATTTCTAAATATTACTGTTTTTACTGTGTTTGATCAAATAAATGTAGCTTTGGTGAGCAATTAAAAAACGATTATCTTAATCCAAACTTAATTTACAAAAGCATGGTTTTATGAATGATTTGTTTGGCTAATGTTTTGTAAATGAGGAATCTAATGAATGCTTTATGTATTTTATCCTTGACGTGCTGCCACAGAGAATGATTTTGTTAGCGTGTAATAAACTGCTGGTGTTCATCTAGAAAGCAGCATAGCACACTGCAGCAAACCTAGGGTACTTGTCATTTCCAAGTGAGCCGGAAGACCCTCAGAATTTGTATTGAACTTATGTGCTATTTTGTTTTTTCTTTCCATATCTACACAGACCATCTGTCAGAAAACCCCACACGATAAAGCTGAATACTATGCTGCCCTTTGGGCTTTAAAAGCTATCAGTAAGGTATGGTGCTACTCTCTATCCATCAACTCGGGATGTGAAAAACTACACCTTTTCAAAATGTACTAGGTGTCTGGATGTCTACTTAACAAGAGTAAAAGTTGGTTTAGAGTCATGTCCACTAGATAAATAACCCAACCTTTTGTTGTTCCAAAACACATTTCAACAAAACTTCAGTGGTTAACAACTGATGTATGCTATTGTTGAAGCCACAAGTTACACAAGTGCAGCTTACTTATTATATTACTTGTATTTTCATTGGGTTGATTGGGACACTTTTTGCCATTGAGATGACTGGAAAAAGTGTCCCGATCAACCTGAATTCACCCCTATCAAAGTTGGCAGTCACTGTTGCACTTCCAGTTGCCTAAAATATGACAGTGCTCATGAGTGTTTCTCAGAAATGATTTGGTAGCAAAAACAGTTCTGTACTGAAGCAGTTTTTCAGATCTCAAGCTTTTTCTCTCTTTCCTCCTGTCAGCTGGTGAAGAACTGTAATGATGGAGCACGGAGGATGGAGCGGACGGAGCAGATGTACACCATACAGAAACAGATGGAGTTTGGCAAAATCAAGGTACGTGTTTGCGCAGGTGGCTGATAAAGGACACATAGAAAGAAATTCACTTTTCTGACCCAGTTGAGGCCTAGTTTTTCGATGGAAGGTTCTGCAGTAATGACGTACTCTTGTAGAGCGTCACCCCGTTTCCCTCGACAAAAACCAAATACTATTTTTCCATTGGCTTTTTTTTGGATTATTTCAGAAAACAAGGTCTGTGAGCAACGAAAGCTTATGATTCTTACTCCTTTTGTCAAACGTCATCACCTGAACAGGAAAACTCGTCTAATGTCCCCGGCAACCTCTGCAGCCGCCACTTTTTAATCATCAAGACTAGCAAAAGCTTTAAAAATGACACGAGGGCATAACTGATGTATTGTATATCATGGAATAAAACGTGAAAATATCTTGAGCTTGTGTTCACCGCAGACCTTATTTCAAGCATTTTACTAAAACCCTTTTAAAAAAACATTGACTTCAGGACGATGGGGCCTGAAGTGATAAAACGCTCTTGTTTCCAGGTTTTGTCCCACAAAAATACTTCAGCATTCTTTTGAGATTTTTTAAATATAAGAAAACTAAAACCTTTGCAACCACTTTGACTTATTTCTGACTGAATAAATAACTTAACAATAAGGATCATTAGTTAACATGAGTTAACTACCTTAGTTAACATGAACTAAGAGTGAACAATACTTCTACATCATTCATTTATCTTAATGTTAATTTCAACATTTACTTATACATTATTAAAATCAAAAGTTGTATTTGTTAATATTAGTTAATGCACTGTGAACTAACATGAACAAACAATGAATAGCTGTATTTTTATTAACTTACATTAACTAGTTACTGTATTAGTTGTTAATGTATTAACTAACGAACTAACAATAAGCAATACTGTATTAGTTAACCTTTGTTAATGTTAGTTAATAAAAATACAGTTATTCATTGTTTGCTCATGTTAGTTAAAAAATTAACTAATGAACCTTATTGTAAAGTGTTACCAAATAAATTTCCCGTGAAATAAATGTATTGATTTTATGCATCTAGAATTGATTGGATCATAAAAAGTGAACATTACATCCCAAGTTTATGGAGGTAAAGGGTTGGAAAATAAGAGAGATCGGAAGAAGTGGAGCAAGTCAATTGGATAGACGAGTGCACTGCAAAGACAAACTCGTGAGATCAGGGATGTGTTTTAACAAAGAAAGGATTATTTCTCGAACCTAAACTTTGTATTTAAAATCTTTGTCATACTGTTTTAATAATCCTGTAGTGTGTCTCTTACACTTCATGTATGTTTTTAGCCTTTCCCGTTAGTGTCGTCATCTCGCTGGCTGAAAAAGAGTGGCGAGCTGGCTGCGTACACTGATGATCTCAGCATTTTCAGGAAGGCTTTCGGCTACAAGAGCTTCTACCTGTTCCTCTTCAATGATGTGCTCATCGTCACGAAGAAAAAGAGGTCAGACCAGTGACGCCGTACTTCATTCAGTGTCCACTCAGTCAAACCACAGCACTCTTTTCAGTTATTAATTCTGGCGTTGACCACATGCGAGTTCCATGTGACTGTTTCTGAAGTAGTTCCAGTGGCTCGGGCTGTTTTTTCATCAAGACGCTTATTCCGTGGCGATAGGAAGTTGTTCATAACATTGACGTACACAGAATTCAAACGTGGTTAATTGACACAGGACTGCTGAATCATTCAACATTTGTGCAGTTAATGTGCACAAATGTGCATTAGTTTGAAATAATTCAACAGAAGTGTATCATCGATGTGTTTCTTACATGACCGATCCTGCACTGAAATCTGGGCTTGCAGAATTCAAACATTCAGAATTCAAGACCCTTTCCGTGTAGGTATAATAAATATTTAGGATAATTTGCTAATACTTTCAGCTGTCAGTAAGCTTAGTTAGACACCATTTCAAGTTGCAAACTGCAAACTTCTTACATGCTTGTTACTGCTGAGACTCTATTTATGTATTTATTTATTAAAAACAGACTTTCATCTAGTCATTTCAAAATGTAAACATATATTATCTATCAGTATTTGCCAAACGTAGATAGAACATAGCCAGCATCTCGATCCTTGCCACTTTTAGTTGATGACCATTTTCTAAGCCTTTAATGCAAGTTACTTCACATTATTTACTCGCCCTCATGTCATTCCGAACCCATAAGACTTTGGTTCACTTTATTAACATCAGTTAATATATTAACAAAATCTGTAAGGTTTCTGTCCTTTCGTTGAAAGTCCAAGTAACCAAAAATTGTAAGATCCTGAAAGGTCCTTGGGAGTCGTAAAGCGAATCCATATGAATCGAGCTAGTCTTGTGAAGAGATAAGATCGCTTTATATGATGAACAAATTTCATTTACTTTATGTGATGATGTGCTATATGAATGTGTGCTTTTTATATGTAAATAAAAGCCTAAATTAAATCTGCTGATCATATAAAGCTATTGTACATCTCTTCACAAGACTTGGATTAATCCGTCCAATTCATATGGATTTATTTTGCGTTGCTCTTATGACCTTTTTGGATCCTCAAAGTTTTTGTTGCCTGCACTTTCAATGGAGGGACAGAAACCTCTCAGGTTTCATTTAAAAAATCTCTGAATTTGTGTTTCGAAGATTAACCAAAGTTTTATGGGTTTTGACCGACATTAGGTTGAGTAGATGATGACAGAATTTTTTACTTTTGGGTGAACAACCCCTTCAAGGTTTATTTGCGTTGTCATTATGTGATGGGCTGTTAGGGTTAGGTGGTGCTGGTATGTCAGTTACACTCCTTTTTTATTTAGTGAGGAGAGTTATGTTGTGTTGGACTATGCCACTGTGGAGAAGGTGGAGGTGGAAGAGGAAATCACAGACTCCAAACTCAATCTGAAGCTGATAATGAGTCCCAACAGCGAAGGCCGTTGTGAACAGATGATATTCGTTGCAGAAAGCAAGTAAGTTGTCAATAGCTGTTTCCATCCACCTGTTTTTATGCGACTTTTGGGTTCAAGTTTTGAATATGTTGATAATCTAGACTCTAGAAATGTGTGCATCAAATATGACTCAAGCCTTATAGGGTTAAACATAACATGAAACTAATGTATCACTTGGTGAATGTGTGTCTACGGCTATATATGCATGATTATTTTTTTTAAACAATATTAACCAGGTAATTATACTGAGAGTACTTTATATAACTTTTAAACCAGGATTACGCTAAATATTTGACCATAATATTTTGTTTTTGCCCTATTTACTTGTGTCAGATTGATTCTAATGGATTATTGCTCTGAAATGTTTTGTAGGCTGGACAAAGCTCGATGGGTCACAGGACTCAGTGATGTCAAACAAAGCAACAGCATTGCTAATGATAGTGAGTCTGATCAATGAATGTAATTTGTCATTTAAAAGCCTTGTAACTTGATTTTTGTGCACATTAATGCAGTTTGGAAACCACTTTTTGGTTAAGCTAGTCATGTTAGCACCTTAAAACTTTGACACTTAATTTTGTTTGGGGATTTCCAAGATCTGCCTCAATATGAAGCTACCAAAGCCTATATGCCAAAAGCACCAGATGAGCTGAGCCTGCAGCAGGCAGAAGTGGTCATCGTTTTACAGGAAGTGGACGGTGAGCATGGTGGCTTTGTCATTTCAATTATACACCAGGCAGAGCATTTAAAGCTCCTACTCATAACCCCACTTTTTTTGGCTGCATCTGAAATCGCATACTGTTAAGTAGGCACTTATTTTGAACAAGTACTTTACGACCACAAAAAAGTACATTCAATATACGGTAGTATATATTATTGACATACTGCATTTGCCATGTTATTATCATGTGACCTACCAGCATCAGTTACATCACTTCACTGCCATTCACAAATCCTCTCCTGTTGCCTCATGGGATAGTAAAGGGTCCATCAAATGCACACTTAAGAATCTCACCGGAAGTAGTAGGTTATCCTGGTACCTTTTGTCACGAAATTTATTTTGCCGACTAATATAGAAAGTATGCGATTTCAGATGCAGCCGTTGTGTCAGAATAACAAGTATGAGTTGACAGCTCTGAGTAGAGGCAGTGTTAAATTCTTTTTCTTATTTGTGAGTTGCTTTGGATGGGAGTTTGTGTGTACATATAGAACAATTAAGTGAATGAGTGTGATTGGCTGTGTTGTAGGTTGGTGTCATGGAGAGCGAATGAGAGATGGCGAAAGGGGTTGGTTTCCTGCCAGCTGTGCCACTCAGATCACGAACCGCACTGCGATGGAGAACAACATACAGCGCATGGCTCGACTACGCAAGGAGACCGACGTCTAAGTGATGTACTGTACTTCTGACACCTAAAACATTAGGATCTCTGTAAACTGAGTGTCTAAAGTGCTTGTAATGTGAATATGAACACTGTCAGCATGAACTTAGTTAAACACCACTCACACTAGAAGAACTGTTTCTGGTTTTATTTCAGCTTGCCTTTGTTAAAATTCATGTTTGGATACATAAAAAGTTATTTAAAAATGTCAAACTGACCAGATATCAAATTACTTTTAAAAACCATTTGGTGTAAAAACTTAAGACCGATTTAGAAAAACATCTGCCGTTTCCCCAAAACTTTTAGCTGTCACATAAAAAGAATGGAAAAGAAAACAGGTCTGCATAGAGTCTGCAGGCAATCGGTGGTAATCTGGTCGAAATGCATTTTTGCAAGCTTAGACGATCATATCCGTTTCTTATTGCTCAGATCTTGGATGTTTCTTCTTGACAAAACTGCAAAAGGCAAACACACACACACACAAAAAGAGATTAGCATGCTTGTGCTACTGGTTGATCGATTTTAGAAGTTGCTATGAGCACAAGAGTGTTTGCCAGGACAGAGCAGACAGTCTGCTAAATCAAATCCACTGCATTATCATCTAGCCTTCCATCAAAGAAAAGTGCAAACAGAAGCTGAAACACCATCCATTATGTGCAGACACCCCCACCCATCCTATCCCACCCCACATATAATTGATGCTAATGAAAATGTGAATCTGATCAAATGGAAATCTCGTGAAAACATCCTAGTCACTTCAAACGAACATTCATAAATTGAAGGCTATTTTTAAGAACAAGTTATTTTACAATAATGACATTTTCCTGACAATCAAGCACTTTTCCTGTACAATTATACATTTTGTAATCAGCATCAAAACCTAGTAAAACATTACCATGACATGTAATAAAACAAAATATGGGTGAAAATGTGCTCAATTGTCATGAAAATAATGGCAATGCAAGAGAAATCTTAATGCTCAAACAAATAGGCTTTATTTTCTTGTTAAATATTTTTTCTGCATTTAGTTTTTTTTTTATTTTGGGAGTTAAATGTGGTCTGGACATGTTCACGTTTCATGTTATTTACCAAAAAAGAAAAAAAAAGCAGCCCAAAGAATAACAAAAATAAAAAAATACTACAGAATGGAACCATGATTATTAGTTCACCCTAAGAAAGCGCGCTACAGTCAAAAAACACAACACACTTGATAAACAAGTATGTTAATTTACATGCAGTAACTTCTCATCTGAAGCGGTTAGGTTAACGCACCCGGCCGGATGGTCTAGATGTTCAAGCCGGTTAATCTGCTCCGCCCTGTTCGGCTTCGGGAGCGGCTGATTTTTCGGCTGATGCATCGGCTGCCTTGCTGTCCTTGCCGTCCTGAGGCTTGGTTGTCTGGGGCCGTCTGCGGCGGTAGTTAAAGTTGCGACGGTAGCGGCGCTGACGGGGCTCCTGGCTCTGCCCACTCTCGCTCTGGTTCTCCTTATCCTCCTCCCCTTCCCGAGGTTCCCGCACTGGCCGGGGACGTGGGGGACCCCTGCTAAAAAATTATTTATTTTTTGGTTATGCTGGGAACTTGGTGTACATGAAGATCTAATGCACATTCACTTACACATGAAGCTTGAAAGACCCAACAAACCTAAAGGTTCAAATAAGAGAAATGGCCACGAAAGAAGCTGCAGTAGAGGATCAATCAGGGTCAAGTTCTCAGAGGTACATCGAAACAAATATGAGCCATTAAAAGGGACCAGTTGCATAAACATAGCTATTATGTTAATAACTAGTATGACCAACTATCAGTTAGTTATGGGTAATTAAATGGGTAATAGTTATGGGTAATCAAATGGGTAAATTCTTTGGCTAATAACTCACCCTAATGTTGTTCCAAACCCACAAGACTTGTTTTTATAGCATGTTCACTTGATGTGCAAGAAAACAAGGTTCATCCTCGTGTTACGCAGCGCGTTTGAGCTTCCATAAGAGGTTTGTTTTCACTCAAGCAGGTTCGGTTGAGCTTCCGTTTGTATCAATGTTTATTGTGAATAAAACCCTAAATTAAATCTGTTTAGAGTATAAAGTGATCGAGTCTCTTCAGAAAATTTGGACTAAACCGCTCTATTCATATGGGTTAGTTTTATGATCTCTTTATGAACTTTTTGAAAGTATCAGTTGCGTAGCGGTCTATGGAGGGACAGAAAGCGCTGTTCATCAAAACCATCCTTTGTGTTCTGAAGATGAACAAAAGTCTTACAGTTTTGAAAATGACATGAGGGCGAGTAATTCATGAAATAATTTTTGGGTGAACCATCCCTTCAAAGAAACAATATACATTGACTAACTAGTAAGACTAGTCTTGGCTGTCTGTCAGTCAATGTATATTGTTTCTTTGAAGGGATGGTTCACCCAAAAATTATTTCATTAATTACTCGCCCTCATGTCATTTCAAAAATGTAAGACTTTTGTTCGAGTAATTAATGAAAGAATTTTTGGGTGAACCATCCCTTCAAAGAAACAATATACATTGACTAACTAGTAAGACTAGTCTTAGCTGTCTTTTATGCAACGGCCCCAGAACTTAGTCATGCTTTCATGCTACATATGCTGCCTTCACATGTTATCGGAAATTTCCTACTTTCCACTTCTTAAGTCGCGATTACGAGCTTGTCTCGTTCAAGTGCTTTGTTGGAAAGAATTGGAATCATGGAGGACACCGAGTTTATTCTTGCCTATTTCTTGAGGAAATCTTATTAAAACCAAAATGAACTGGACATATTCATTTTAATTCAAATGTAGCGTCCCATTCGTTGACAACCATATTAACATTCACAGTACAATCTAGATGGCTTGCTAACGAAGGTCAAAAACTTTTTTTTTCAGTTTTTAAAAGATACAATATGCTTCAAATGGTTAAGACATATGCACTACTTAAAGACGAGATTTAGTGATGTAGCTGGAAGAAAAAATACCAGTCACGGCAGTAATTCTCCCCTGCACGTTTAAAGTTTATGAGCCGCCCTACTCAAACTTAAGAGTTTTCAGTTGCAAATACAACTTGAGGGCGTTGATGTCCAATTTCACACTAGGAAACTCATGTGAAGCATGTGAAGGCAGCATTAATTTTCACAAGGGTTTGCAGCTGAATTTCACAAAAAAGGTAAAAATAAATAAATGCAAGCAGAAAGGCACGTTTTCAGCATTATTATACAGTATATCAACAACATAGAAAACATACAAGTGTAATTACATAAAATGCTGTTCATTTCCAAAACATTTTAATATGCATAATGCCATGCAGACGTGAGTGATGAATAAACCTTTTAAATGAATTCTTTAAAACCGACAGTTTGGATATTAACAGAACTATACCAAACTTGCCAACTACATTTTTGCTACTGAGGTTTAAAATCGGACTCGTCACTCGTACTTGTGACTCAAAAAAACTTGCAAAACTAGCCAGATTACAGTATTTAGGACAGGGTTCCTCAAATCCAGCCCTGCAGAGTTTAGTTTAAACCCAGATCAAATCTGTAGTTTTCCGGCAACTCTGAAGATCTTGATCAGACCCCTAGGGGGGGGGTCTTACCTATTGTGACGTATATACAATGGATGAAACTGCTTCTCAATCAAAAAAAAAAAAAAAAAAAAAAAAGTAGAGTAGGACTTTTGTCCATGAGGAATTAATTGAATCGATCGTGGTTTGTTATTGGTCAATCTCCTGTGTGTGACAGGTTGTCCAGCCATCACAACAGTAAACACAGAGAAATCATTTTGATTAAAGATTATGAGGGCACATGAATTAATTAGAAAAATTTGTATGGATAAATATTTTATAATAAACACTAATATTCCATTAAATTAGAACTATCATTTTTTATTTCAACCTTATGGAAGCTTGTTTCCACAACTGAATAAACAAAATAGGGGTAATTGCCACTTTTCTCTCCAAATTGTGAAATATAAACTTGCAATTGCGAGGTATAAAGTCAGAATTACAAGTCAAAGTCACAATTCTACCTTTTCCCTCCCTTGCAATGGCGAGTCTCAATTCTTTTTTTCTCCAAATTGTGGAACAAACTTGCAATTGCTAGTTTATTTTAAATATTTTGTTTTCGCTCACAATTGCTACAGCCTCACGTCTGCAAACACAACATGCAAACCTGGGTCTGAACCTTGGTCTGAAGCCTCTGTAGTAGTTCTGCCTCATTGGTTTGTTGCCTGGGTCTGGACCACCTTGGCTCTCTTCAACTTCCCCACCCTAGAAGCCAAGAACAGCATCTCAGTCAAAGAGCTTGCAACAATATTGATTTTGCAATATTATAACTTTTCTTTGTCACCCTACCTCTGTCATGTCTCCTCTCTGGGGTGTGTTGGAATAGGGAGGACGTCTGCCGTAACGTCTCCGCACAAAGTATGGTGGGTAGCGCCGTCTGCCGGGGTAGGTGGGTCTACGCTGCTGTTGCTCCATATCACCCTCAGGGGGATTTTCTTCCCCTTCTCTCTTCTCCCGTACCTCTCCCTCCCCATCGCTCTGATAGTTGTCCTGGTAGTCACGAGGGGGCCCCCTCCTGCGTGGGTACCGCCTGTATCGGTTCCTGTCAGCCGCATACTTGCTACCCTGCACAGGGACGCCACCGGGGCCGGTAACATTGGCTGCCTCGGCACCCTGATAGAACGAAGACAAAATGTATATCAAATGTCTGCTAATTCAATAGACGCACATTTAGTTTGGATAATGGCCGCAGAATAGAGGAATTTCCTGTAAGTCACTCTGAAAGGGCTGCTCTACTATAGTCTGGGCAGAAATGTGATATTTAATCAATATCTCCTTATAGTTTAAAGTAGAGAATGTAACCTTTATATTCTGGATCCACTAAGAATTCTTTTAACACCATTGAGGAAGTAACCCTAATGTCCTAACTATAGATTCAGTCAATTTTTAACAGTTAATTGTTATGTTAGACAAAGTCAAACTATGAAATAAATGGATGTATTGGAATTAAGTAGTGAACAAGCAAATGTAATTTAAAAAAAAGTTTCTTTCTTCAAAGCTGCCAATCTAGTCTCTCCACATTCTTTCAACCAGCTTCTTGAGTTCACATGTATTCAAACTAATATTCTAAAGAAATTCTATTTCTGTATCCAAAACCAATGTTAATTTAAGGCTTTAGAACAAAATGCATTAAAGTTATACAATGAAACTCTTGACTGATTGATATATATATATATATATATATATATATATATATATATAAGGGGTGGAGCCAAACCCGAATACGGTATTCGGAAAGGCACAAATAACGTGTACTTATTTCGAACAAATACTTATTACAAATATTTGTATTCGGGAACAAGAAAAACTTTATATCAAAAAGCTGCGTTTCCTCATGAGACCGCAGTGCGTGAGTGACGTTCAGGAAGAGGTGACTGACAGGCTGCTCCACACAGCAACAGAGAGGGCTCGGCTGAACACTTAACTGCATCACTATTTTTGTTGCATAGATTTAAATTTGTTGCATAGTACCTTAAATGGGTTCTGGAGGCAGTTTATAACTTTCGGGAAGCGGAGTTTGATCTAGAGATTATTCCATGTTCGCACGTCAGAGGCGCCCGCGCCATTGGATGTGCAGTTGCCGCAGCACAGACTATGAGCGAGCCAGACGGTCAATGTGCTAGCTGTGGAGCTGCAAATGTGTTTTACATGAAAGCTTTAGTAAATCGAGGAAAAGGAAGCTTTTATGTAAAACGCATTTGCAGCTGCACAGCTAGCACCATCACATCCAATGGCACGGGTGCCTCTGACGTGCGACCAATGAGGTAGCCCTACGTCATTAAACGTCAGAATCTGACAAGGAGGCGTGGCCTTACTCGAATACAAATACTTTTCCCCCCTCAACAAAGACAGATACAAATACCAGCTGCTTTGCACACCCCTAATATATATATATATATATATATATATATATATATATATATATATATATATATATATATATATAAAATATAAAAAGATATTCTGCACCAGAACCATTAATTGCTCACCCCCGTGTTGCATCAAACCTGTAAGACTTTCATTCGTCTTGAAACACAAATGAAGATCTTTGATGAAATCAGAGCTTTCTGTCACTCCACGCAACTTCCACAAAAAGTTCATAAAGAGATTGTAAAACCAATCCATACGTATAGAGCGATTTAGTCCAACACGAAAATAATCCTTATTGGTTCTCGCACATCAACTTCCATTATCCACAACTGATGTGTGAGTTGATGAATATGTAATAAAAGCCTAACTTGAATCTGTTCATCATATAAAGTGATTGTCTCTCTTCAGAAAATTTTGGACTAACCTGCTCAATTCATGCGGATTAGTTTTACAATCCCTGTATGAACCTTTAGAAGCATCAAAGTGGAAGTTGTGTGTACCGTCAATGGAAGGACAGAAATCACTCAGATTTCATCAATAAGATCCTCATTTGTGTTCCAAAGATGAACGAAAGTCTTACAGGTTTGGAATGACATGAGGGTGAGTAAATAATGACAGAATTTTCATTTTTGGGTGAACTGTCCCTTTCAAGAAAACATTTTATTTGTTAAGCATTTCAAACTGAATTGATTCAATTCCCAACCCTAATGTTATGTGAGGAACTATAAAGTTGAGTATTTCGGTGAAACTCTAAATCAACAATGAAAACTCAAGCTCACCTTCTCCCCTTCTACGACGTCAAACTCCACAGTCTCTCCATCCCCAACGCTACGAAGATATTTCCTTGGATTGTTCTTCTTGATGGCGGTCTGGACACAAAGCAAAAGCAATCAGAAAACACATCGTCCCCCAAAAACCAAGTTGGTATGCCAATATGGGCGACAATCAGAGCAAATAATTACCTGGTGCACAAAGACATCTTCCTTTGTGTCATTCCTGTGAAAGTTCAGAGTTTCAGAGAGAGAAATGTTAATAATTGAGGACACATGGAGAATAAACAAGCATGCAGAGTCGAAGAGCAAGTTAGATATTTGAATAAATAATAGCGTATAAGTCAGGTCTAGCTTTATAAGCACATAAACGTTGTAATAGGATTGTGGATGTTCCCTGACCCACATATTATATTAGAGAGAGTCTTTAGAGGCTGAATGTCATTTACCTGTTGATGAAACCGTAGCCGTTCCTTACATTGAACCATTTAACTGTCCCCAAGACTTTTGTTGCTACAAAGAGAAAAGAAAACCACAGACAGATTATTTAGATAGATCCAACATGTGTAAAAAAAAAAAAACACACAGTATTTTCAAGAATCAAATTACAACTGTTGACTGAAAAAGATGCATTAAACTAGCAAAGCCATTTAAAAGCAACTTTTTGTGAGTGGAGTTCATTTTGTGTCCTCTATTTATAACCTCCAACTGTGGTGCTTTTAATAGACTGTGATGCAAAAGCAGCTGCTCTTATCAGAAGAACCTCCATCACCATGAAAGGCTCTGACTCTCAAGAGTTCACATTATTAACATCTTATTCAAGTTATGATAACTGACATGCCAATTACAGAATTAAGAGAAAGAAGAAAAAGACATTACAAATGGTTTAAAACAGGGAGGTTCAATCTGGGGTCAGGGCACCCCCGGGGGACCGCAATGGAGACAGTGTAAAAATATGATAAATGAAACATCTAATAGTACTGTACTATATTAAGTAGAAATAAAGGAAATGGAACAATAGAAACATAATAGAAAAGTAGTTTCCAAATATATTTTACACATTTATATTGATTTTTCAGTGTAAATTGTGTCTTTATAAATTAAAATAAATGGCTGCCTTTTAGATTTGTGGATGAGAGTCCTTTGCACAAGGATATTCATATCTGGGGGACTGTGGCAGTTAAAAGATGGAAAAATTGCTGAGACAAAAAATGTTGCATGAGACTGGAAAGGAGGATTGTGAGATTATAAACTATAAATGAAAATTTTGCAATGGAATGCAAAAAAAAAAAAAAATCTCTTTGTTATGAACCTGTTGGTTTTGCTTCACATTTCCCTGACAATCATTCCAAATATCCATTACCATAAAAAGTCCCTTAATTATAGTAATAAGAATCACCACTGATGGTGATAGGAATTACAATGAAAAAAGAAAATGTGCCTAATTTTCACAAAACTGTTAGAATACAATTTTTTTTTTTAAATGGCCTTTAAACATCTTTGTGTGAAAGAGGACCAGGTGTTGATTCAATAGATTCGGTTTACACTGCAGCATATTAATAAGCACATTAATTTGCCCAATGTGTTGTTGAAGTAGGAAGTGATGATGTTGAGATGCTAACTGCAGTTAGCACATTAGCCTCAGACATGTGGCCGGATTGAAGCCAAACAGCCCCGATCCTCCATCCTCACTACAGGATACGATAGACACTACGAGAACACATCTTTATGTTTAGATCTAGATTTGACCGGCGATTCGGGTTTCAAGTTAAACGTCCGAAGCGCTCTGGGTTTGTATCAGCAGATCAGACAAAAGAAGCGTCCATCATCCAAACACCATGGCGGACATTTTATATCTGGTGTTGCGAGACTGCTATAGATCATCCTGATCCACAGCACTATCGTTTTGTAATCTATACAATAAATCGCCTGTCGGATGATGGGATCTTCCGGGGACGGCGTTGATGGTGTTAATAGAGATGAGGACACGTATGCACGACGCGTCAAACGCACCACACGCACGAACAAAGGGAAAGAATGCGAGCGCTTAACCTGGCTTCCATTCGCTTACCCAAGAATCCAACACTCAAACTAATCCTATAGGTTTAAAAACCGACGCGGTTCGCACTGACCGCGACAATTGGACTCGTATGAGTTTTATACGAATAACGTTAGCTCAAAATGATCTGGGTCATCATGTCACGCTCAAGGCCAAGCTCAAGGGTCCGTTTCATTAGCAGTCTTTATTAGTAAACAAATGCGTATATTTACAACAAAAGTCGTATTGGGGGTTTGTGGTGTAGTAAATAATAATGACTGTGGCTCTATCGCTATAGTAAGTTAGTTCTATAAAGCGAGAACCGCGTTGTGACTCTTGTTCAATTTAGTAGGCCCCGGGCTCGAGCACACGCGTCATGGCGGTTATCGATTCACACGCGGATGTGTTGGAACGCGGCGCGCGAGCGAACATTTAAACTTACTGAGACCGTTTAACATCTACAGGTTAACCTATTTAAATCCTATTATGTATGAAATAGACTGAGCCTGACAACTCCATAACAAAAACTCTAGACAGGTAGCCACGGGTATACAGCAATACTAGTAAGTTTGATACTGAATAACGACACCACAGTCGCGGTGAGGCCACACGCTTTCCCTAACTGAAAAATCCGTTAACGTAAAAGTGTAACGTTAATCAAAACTTGAAACGTCGACGCATGAAAGAAAATATATTATTTTGAAGGAACGAAAACCGTAGGCCAAGGGGCTAAGGCTTACCGATGACCTTCTTATCCCCCGCGGTAGCTGCGGCTGCCGGGCTGGACGGGCTCTCCACGTCGGCGGCAGGCTGCGGCGGCTGCTGCTGTGTTTCGGCCTCGCTGCTCATGTTGTTTTCTTGTTGTTAAAGCCGGCGGTGGCTCTCTAGTGTGTTTTTCCCGGTGCTAGATGGTAACCTGGGCCGGCGGTGGTGGGGGCTGCTGCCTTCGGGCTCTCCGCTTTCCTTTCTCCGCTCCCGTTGCCGATCGAACTGGACGGACTGAGTAAAGATGCCGGACGATATTCTGTCACATCTCTCCACCCATTCCTCAATCCAATTGGTCGGTTAACTTGTGATTTGTCAACGTCAATTATTTCACTGATGCGTATTGGATACAATTACTGCCAATCAAATGGAAATAACATTAAGTTCTGCCATGATTGGTTAGATTTTTTTTTTACCACCGCCCAGAATTCAAGACCCCATTTCACCTTCCAGACATTCTGGCATATATATATATGTAAAACCCAAACATAAATTAAGATTCCCTAAGTCATGCCAATAAAGCTCTTTTGAATTGAACGAAGTGCAAAGTTGATAAATATACATAAAATAATATATATATATGTATAATTTTAATTGTATATTTCATTTATATCCTATTTTATTAATCACTTAGCACCCAATTGCAATACGATTTTATTGTTATTGCTATATTGCATCTTTCTTTTCTTTCTATTTGTTTGATATAATAATTTGGGCAATTGGTGTATATGTAAATACAAAGCTGCATATCATTAAAATCCCATTTATATCTAAATGTCTTCATTTTATACTGTCAAAACATTATCTCTCCAGCATTCATCTCACTAACAAAATATTTAACAGACACCAAACCAACAAGGTATTTATAAACAACAAAAATAAAGCAGGCTTTATTCATCAGTGAGAGATTCGGAACAGGAATAGGGAATGGTTTCAATGTAAGGATGTGTTTTTTTTTTTTTAAATAAATCCCATCATTGACTTCTCCCACAGCATTATAAAAGGAGCACTCAACGACCATAGATGAGACAGACCCTGGCTAGTTGTGAGACAGACCCAAACTACCCCCTTCCCCTTTGTCATGTAAATATGTTTTTGGCACTGTTGAGGAGACCTGGTTGAAGTGTGATTTTATTGTTAATGGCTCGGCCCTGTTGCCCCACACAAAGACAGGCTTTAACATTGACCCTAGAAGCCTCCCACCGAGCCCAAACTCTTCCTGCACTTCAGCTGAAAGAGCCCTTTTGTCTGAGTGGGACACGGTCCAAGAGATGGGGGAAGGGGTTTCTGGGTTAGGATGTGGGTTAGGGTAAGTAACAATAAAAAGACAAAGGGAGTACACTCATAAGGAATTTGCATTGAGTGGCGTGCCCTTTAAGGTGTTGGTTTAGTATCATAAACTCGAAAAGCCCTTTATGATTCAGGAAATGTCCGGATTTCGATTCTCTCTGAATTTGAAATTAAAAAGAATGTTCCAAGCTTTAAAAAACATGGGTCAAAATTTATTGAAGGATAAAAAAAAAACCTCAACAAGGGTTAACAAGGCCCTTTTAAAAGGCCGATCAACAATAAAAAGCCTTGTTCTTCAGAATGTATAAAGAATACATGTTTGTTTCTATCTTGAATGTCAAGTTTGTCTTTTATGGACATTTGCAAGTGACATGAGCTAATCATGAAATCGGCTTTGGATCATTGACGACTTCAAACCTTCACTTCTGCTGTAATTAACACTGTACAAAATAAAACAACCATGTTGAACCAATCATTTTTCACAAATAATCAGTTAATCCCACAAAATTACTACAAAAATTTCAAAAGGATGTGATTTGCAAATGGAGATCGTGAATGGTAAGTCATCCAAAATGGCTTGTCTATTTACTTTAAAGCAAAGGTCATGTGTCTTTGCTGATGTGTAACAGTACAAAATATATCACATTTCTCCACACTGGGCAACGACAATGGGCAGCTTGGGCTTGTTGTTGGGTCCTGTTGGTACATTCTGTAATGGAGAATTAAGGAGAAATACGATGAATGTCACAAAAAGCACTCAGGTCCCAGATCTATTTATCTGACTATAGATGTAGTTTCATTATTATCATTTTATTTTAAGAGTCAGCCGGCTGCATTTAAGTGAATATTTTCAGGAATATTTCCAGATTTCTTTTCTCTTGGTTAAACACTCAAAGAAACCAATTAAGTGCTATGAAATCCATCTCATACATAACAACAAAGAATTCTACCAGACTCTAAGGTAAGTACTGACATATCCCATTTCTTCATTCTCTTGCCACACTAGTTAACTTATAAATCTTCAACAGGATCACTAATGAATTCCTTTGAAAGGATTATGAAACTTGAAATGAATCAACTTAAAACTTATAAAATATCGTCTCACCTCAATTTTCCTCATGACGAGCAAACCATCCACCACTTTTCCTGTAAGGAAAACCCAAAGCAGTTAATGGTGTAACCAGTGATTGAGTTCTCTCAGTACAGAATCAACACAGGACTTGTCAGACTTACCAAATACTACATGCTTCCCATCCAACCAGTCACACTTTGTGCAGGTAATAAAAAACTGACAGCCATTTGTTCCTGGTCCACTGTTGGCCTATCGGGGAAAAACAAACATTAACGTCTCGTTTGGAAACAGCACAGAATAAAGAATCTGATGGGTAGATGGAGTGTGTTTATCCTATAATATCAATGTATATTTGTACTGCAAGTTTGCCTGACTTCTCAGGTGTTAAAGGTTGTCAGTCACTTTGTCAGGAAAATGAGAAACAAATTCTAAAGTTACATTAAACTGGCTTTATATTATACTGTATATGTCTATATAGTGTTCTGTTTGAAGCATTTCTGTAGCCTCATTTGGCGAATCCCTCAAAATTGGTCAAGATTATGTCCAGGTCATGTTTAGCCTAAAACCAAAAGAAAGAAAAAAAAGGTAACACTATTTTACAGTGTCCTTGTTAAATATGTATTTATATTGTACACATGTACTTACTGTAGTAACAACAGAAAATTATGCATTATTACATGCAACTAACCTTAAACCAAACCCTATAGTAAGTACATGTTGTTAATTAATATTACTCAGTACTTAAATATATGATTACAATGTAACAAGGACACCTTAAAATAAAGTATATCCGAAAAAAATCTATTAACCCTCCTTTTTTTATTTTTTTCTGCATTAGATTTGGAGTGAAATGGAAAATCTAATTTTTGTCCACAAGATTTTGGGACACTGACGTTATAACAGTACACTGACCGAGAGTCAACAGAATTTAAGCACTGCGTTCACGTGCTATGGAAAATATGATATTTTCCACTTGTGAACTGGTATTTACCAGTGTGTTGCGTTCAAGCGCTTTTGTTGTCGTAATGTGGTAAAAAGATGGAGATCCAGACCTGTTATTTAGCTAAAACTATTTTAGATTGCTTAAGTCATCTGCTACAGCAAGAAAATGATTTATCAAAAACTCAAACGGTAAATAATATGCTGTATATTTTCTAGATCATGAATAGTACATATTTTTACCATTAACGACTCTCGCGTTGCTCTCCGCCATTTTGAAAAGCTCAAAGGTTATCTCATCTCGGCAACTCGTGCATGAAAATATTCTACGAGTTGCCCAGTGGAAAATACCACATGAGGGGGTGTTCATGTGCATTTTCCACGTCGGCTTTTGGTATTTACCATAATTACCATAGCACATGAACGCACCAGAATACTGCTGATAATGCTGGCATAAAGCATACTGTAAAGGTACAGCACAAGTTTCTTTACAAGGCCAGTGTGTATAGCTTTACCAGTGACAGGAGTCCTGGGCCAGAGTGTTTCATTCTGAAGTTCTCATCTGCAAATGGTCCCCTGTAGATACTGCAGATGCCAGTGCCGTCACCCTGATGGGCAAAAATGTAGCATTTAAAACCATTCACACTCAGAAGATCGAAAAGGAATGTGCTGGACTGTCTGTAGGCTTCTTTTTCACAACACCACTTTATTAAAACACTTTTAGCAAAGTCATAGTCATAAAGACATTGCATGTGCAGAATATGGAACTCATATTCGAGGAAAAACATTTATTACTTGTTCAGAGGCTCAGATTAATCAAAAATGCACAATTTACTGGCACAGCTATATATTTATATGGCTGAAAACAGATTAAATTCAGAAAAAAATCTGATAGCTGTGCTGTATATCAATGAGATCTTTATAAAAGTATAGCAGACTATTTACAAAAATGCATATAAACATCAATTGTCACTATATCTCCAAATATGCCTTAGTAAGTTTTTATTGTGGTAGAAAAACATAAAATGAAATGCAATGATGATTGAGAGATGAACACAAATTTTCCTCAAAAGCTTGATGTATCATATCTGATACTTTTATTTCTAAAAAATAATATAGATTATCAAGTAAACCTAACCTTGCTTCAGTCCAGTAAGTGTTCATCTTAAAATATTAATAACAATATAAAAGTAATGATTATGTTCACTTTATAAAAATCAGTAAAGATTGTTCATACTTACAATTAACTAAAATATTTGAAAACAGAACATTTGCAGTATGATATCAGTAGATCACTGAAGAAAGTATGGAAATGAATTTGACAGAGTTATAATTAACTTTATGCCACAAATGCTGTCATTTGAGCTTAACTTTTACGCAACTTTTTACATAGTGCTGCATTGTGGTTGCTGCTGTTTTTCCCCTCTCCTTCCTCGTCCTGTCTTACCCACTTCGCAGGACTGGACCCGAAGTTAATTCATCTTTCCTGATGACTGGTAAGGCAAGGCACCTGGAGTTTAAAGGCAACTGCAAGACCTCTGGGAGGAGCTCTCTGCATGTTTTGCCGTTTCTCAGTACTGGGCTCGTGATTGGTCTACTAGTCCAGTGGTTCCTAACTCGGATTCTGGAGTCCCGCCAGCTCTGCACATTTGTATGCATCTCTTATCAAACACACCCGATTCAACTTGTCAGCTCACTAATAGACTAAAAATGGGCTTTTCATATCCACCTTTTTCCTAAAAAGCCTACAGTGTTTAAGATTATGGGAGGAAGTTATATTAAAAAAAACTGAAACAAATCATTTTAAAGCATAAGGTTACGCTACAAATAATCCTTATCTGTCAGTTCGACTAAATTAAATGAAAAAGTTCCTTCATGTTCAAGAGAATAACGTAACGCTTGGTATTTTAATGTGATGTGGTACAACAACATCCATGGCAAGAGCTTGTTTCAGTCGCTGCATTCTTTTCCTCCTGATTATTTTATTTTTTCCCCTTTGTATTCCGCTGTAACACTATGAAAAAATACAACATATACAGCGCATTTGTGATCTGCTTTCTGTAAAATTAATATAGAATATATCCCATTAATTATTTACTGGAATGCACTAAGAATCTCTTGTTTTTCTCCTGAAATCCTCACGTCTCTTTCCAGGTTTGTTTTCACACGGATGCTTTAAAATGTCATTTAAATTTAGACAGATTTGTGAACAATATTTGAGAGAAATAGGCCTTTTGTGTACATAGAAAAAGTCTTAGATCTTTGAGTTCAGCTCATGAAAAATGGGGGCAAAAACAAAAGTGTTGCGTTTATAATTTTACCCAGTGATATTGAAAGTCTGTAGTATTGCTGTGGAAATAATCAGGGGTTATTCAGGGGTCTTTTAAAATGTTCTTTTATTTGTTCAATGGTTGAGGGTTGAGTAGAATATCATCTCATTGTACTCAGCTTTTGAAAATGCGCATTGCGTTATAGAGCGACTCTTTCGCTGATTGTTTACAGTTTAATTCACGCAAATAGTCATGGGCCTTAGGAAACTGCGGATAAGGGAGGCATACAAAATGTGCACTTTTGGCAGATCTACTGATCTACTATACACCTGTCTGCGCTGACTGAGTGTATATAAATCTGACTTGGGAAACTTTAGTGGATGTATATAATGCTTATTCTTGCTTTAGGGTTGTATAGGGAGCATATAGGCTAGTATTTTTCTTTATTCAGCAGCTTGTTCAAAGTGGCTTACAGTGCATTTAAGGTGTACATTCTATCCGTACATGCATTCCATGGGAATCGAACCCATGACCTTGGTGTTGCTAGTGCCATGCTCTACAATGTTTGAGCTACAGGTAATTTAGTTTTGAAAGCTAGTTATTTCTGTTTGTTGTTGGCCTTGCTCAACCCTAAAATCTAAAAAAATTGGTATTAGTTTATTTAAGAAATAAAGTGAAAATGTAAAAAGAATTAGCCATGTCAGAACATAAAAATTAATGTATATTGATTTTAAATTGATTTAAACCTGACATGTTTTTTTTTTTTACATCAGCTCTTCCTTGATCTATACAGACAATGTCAGAAATAGTTTGCCTGTGTATTAATGGGAAATTAATATCAAACAAACACAAAAGCTGGATTACTGCTAATGTAAGGGCACATCCTTATTTACCTTATTTTCCTATCTAGAAGGACACATCCTTATTTGATTAGAAGGATGTCATGCATGGCAGTCAGTACACAGAGTGCGAACATTGTTTGCATATAAAAACAAACTTCTATAATGTCAAATAAGCGAAAAACCTGTAAGATCAATTCAACTCCATTGTCTGGATCACAAGGCAAAACTTACATTGACAAAATCGCCACCCTGAATCATGAAGTCCTTTATCACCCTACAAAAAGAACAGAACATACATTAGAATTGGTGTGATGGACATTATGATTTACTAGCAGGTTGAAAATTAAAAGTAACATGGGCAATTGTTGTGAGATTTTAAACCGTTTTTGTGATATCGTACACTTAATGTAATGTACGCAGCAACAGGGGCACTCCAGTAAATATATTATGCAATTGTGATTTTCTTGTCATTATATTTATCACATTGATTGTGACATTCAACATTTATATTGTTCGCTATAAATTTCTGATCTAGAGGTAATATATAGTGAAGGTGGTGGATTCTGGAATCCACTGCCGCTTAAAGGAGAACTCCGGCACAAAATGAACCTTTGGTCTAATAAAACATTGGTACCTAGTCAACCGTTATCTGAGATTTGTTTTCATGATAATCGAATGTAAAGAGTTTTATCTCTAAAAACTGTTTAGCGTATAACGCTAGTAATGGGGGAATATAATAAGTAAAAAGAAATCGCTAGTTTATACACGAATAAATATCTAAAACAGTCTCGACTAATCAAACCACGAACGACGTGCTAAGTGAGCTGAACTGTATGAAGTTCTGTGAACTTCTGAACTGTATGAATGGCGTTCGTGGTTTGACTAGTCGAGACTATTTTCCAAAGATGGCTCCTGTCTGTATACACGAAGTGGACTGTCTTTATCTTTATCTTCTTATTAAACGGTATGTACACTTACAAAGTTCTCAATGCTTCGTTTTGCATGTAGGGACCCTCATTATGTTACTGTGTTCGTGTGGGGCTATTTTGAGCCTTGTTAGTGGTATAAACTAGCTATTTCTTTTTACTTATTATATGCCCCCATTACTAGCGTTATACGCTAAACAGTTTTTAGAGATAAAACTCTTTACATTCGATTATCATGAAAACAAATCTCAGAGAACTGTTGACTAGGTACCAATGTTTTATTAGACCAAAAGGTTCATTTTGCGCCGGAGTTCTCCTTTAAATGTATATCTAATAAGTCATTATAATCAAGGTACAATATTTTTCCTTCTAAATATCAAATGAGTTGAATGACTTCTTTAAGCATATGAGATTTATGTAGTTACAGAATTAAATTTCTGTTTAATGGAATGTGCACTCTCCATATTTTTGAGGGGCACATAAAACAAATGTACTCTTCTAGCTGACCAAGACAGCTTAAAGCATTACTTTTCTCTATTCAAACTAGAGAATCACAATAATGATGAATATTGTTTATAGTTAGAGCTCAACTAACCCCACCCTTGGAGAAGCCGTGTATCCTGTGTATCTGTGTGTTCTAGTATTCTCGGTTACAGGTCCTGTATTGGTAGAGTGGACAACTGGCACCCTGGGGAGATGAAATGACTTGTTTTCTTCGATATGCTGGTGCCTAGAAACATAGTTCTGTGACCTCGGAGGTCGGTGATCATTTCCCTGGAGGCAAGTGTGACGCAAGTTAAACAAAAATCTGGTGAAAACCCCTTAGAATATGTCAAGCGTTTCTGTACAGCGTATGAAAATGACTATGCTGCTAATAATAGTGAAGAGGATAATGATTCGGCTATTGTGATTGAATCCGTCACCGGAGGACTGTCAAAAGTATACAGAGAACTGCTTGTCAGTGGCACTGTATACATTTATAATGGGGACACACTGATTTGAGGGTGTGCTGTAAAAGTTGGAGCTGTTTGCAAGCTCACAATGATCAAACTATAGGCAAAGCGTCTGCTGCTCTAGATAACATAGAATGATTTCGATGTGGTCAGAGATGTTTTGCTTTCAAAAGATAAGCCTGTGCTTGGCTATAATGAAACAATTCGCTTATCTGAATCTGGCCCCCACCATGACTTGATGTGCTGTGGCTTGAAACTGCCAGTGTAACAGAGACTCGATCTGAGTAGGGCTGTGACGGTGAGATATATCCAGCTGCAGACCCGCAGCACCACCAGTTTCAGAACCCCAGCACCAGAACCGGAAGTGAGGGTTATTGCGGAATTATTATTATTGCATTATAGTTATTTTTGCAAGAACGTAAGGACAAAATGGACCTGAGAGTGAGTTCCTCATTTGATACATTGTAAGTTATCTCTGTAAAGCTGCTTTGAAACAAACCATTGTTAAAAGCGCTATATAAATGAAGATGACTTGACTTGACTAAGTTAAATGTATAAAGGATTGTCATGATAAAAATGGGCCTAGGGGTGAATTGGTCATGTTGTATACATTTTTATTGTTTCTTTTAAAACAATGCCGAATTTTCTCTCTCTTTTTTAGATTTTTGACATTATTTTACATAAAGAAAAATGCATGCTGCAAATTTTCTTGTGAAATAAAGTATATTTTATATAAAATGCCCATAAGTGTCAAGCATTATTTTTCACCATCATGATCAGGAAGTAACTCTCATAATACAATGAAACGGATAACTATATACATTTAAATTACACAAAATCAATGTTTTAAAATGCTTAATGTACTGTACCTAAAATGTATAATTTTAACATGTATAAAGTATGACGTTTCGTGTGTAATAAAAGCATGCCGTTTGGGGTCTAAGCAAATTACGCTCCAAAACTTACTCGGTTTAGAACGTAAGCTCCGCCCCTCACTTCCGGTCCTGGCGCAGCTGCGGGTCTGCAGCTGGATACTATTGGTAACGGTGGCAGTTTTTTACCACCGCGGTGGTGTGTATATATATATACACTCACCTAAAGGATTATTAGGAACACCATACTAATACTGTGTTTGACTCCCTTTCGCCTTCAGAACTGCCTTAATTCTACGTGGCATTGATTCAACAAGGTGCTGAAAGCATTCTTTAGAAATGTTGGCCCATATTGATAGGATAGCATCTTGCAGTTGATGAAGATTTGTGGGATGCACATCCAGGCCTACGAAGCTCCCGTTCCACCACATCCCAAAGATGCTCTATAGCATGGGTCACCAACCTCGGTCCTGGAGGGCCGGTGTCCTGCAGAGTTTAGCTCCAACCCCAATTAAACACACCTGAACCAGCTAATCAAGGTCTCACTAGGCATAATAGAAACTGTCAGGCAGGTGTGTTGGACCTGGTTGGAGCTAAACTCTGCAGGACATCGGCCCTCCAGGACCGAGGTTGGTGACCACTGCTCTATAGGGTTGAGATCTGGTGACTGCGGGGGCCATTTTAGTACAGTGAACTGATTGTCGTGTTCAAGAAACCAATTTGAAATGATTCGAGCTTTGTGACATGGTGCCTTATCCTGCTGGAAGTAGCCATCAGAGGATGGGTACATGGTGGCCATTAAGGGATGGACATGGTCAGAAACAATGCTCAGGTAGGCTGTGGCATTTAAACGATGCCCACTAATGGGCCTAAAGTGTGCCAAGAAAACATCCCCCACACCATTACACCACCACCACCAGCCTGCACAGTGGTAACAAGGCATGATGGATCCATGTTCTCATTCTGTTTACGCCAAATTCTGACTCTACCATCTGAGTGTCTCAACAGAAATCGAGACTCATCAGACCAGGCAACATTTTTCCAGTCTTCAACTGTCCAATTTTGGTGAGCTCTTGCAAATTGTAGCCTCTTTTTCCTATTTGTAGTGGAGATGAGTGGTACCCGGTGGGGTCTTCTGCTGTTGTAGCCCATCCGCCTCAAGGTTGTGCTTGTTGTGGCTTCACAAATGCTTTGCTGCATACCTCGGTTGTAACGAGTGGTTATTTCAGTCAAAGTTGTTCTTCTTTCAGCTTGAATCAGTTGACCCATTCTCCTCTGACCTCTAGCATCAACAAGGCATTTTCGCCCACAGGACTGCCGCATACTGGATGTTTTTCCCTTTTCACACCATTCTTTGTAAACCCTAGAAATGTTTGTGCGTGAAAATCCCAGTAACTGAGCAGATTGTGAAATACTCAGACCCGCCCATCTGGCACCAACAACCATGCCACGCTCAAAATTGCTTAAATCACCTTTCTTTCCCATTCTGACATTCAGTTTGGAGTTCAGGAGATTGTCTTGACCAGGACCACACCCCTAAATGCATTGCAACTGCCATGTGATTGGTTGATTAGATAATTGCATTAATGAGAAATTGAACATGTGTTCCTAATAATCCCTTAGGTGAGTGTATATGATGTACTGAGTATTTGATGTTAGGTATTACTGCCAAATGACACAAATGAACGAAGGGGTTTAAGATTTTGGTCATTTGTAGATGGCACCTAAGGAGTTTTAACGGGCAAGACATTGAGAACAAAATTTACTTTACAGGAAGTACTAATGATTTGATTTTGAACGTTGTACAGTTAACATGGTTTGAGTACTGTGAAATTCTATGAAAAGTGTGTTTTAGATTAAAAATAATTAGGTATTGAGTATGATTAACAGTAATGTAATGATATAAAGATACTTGCTGAACAAGCTACTATTATTGAATTTATATGCTTTGATACAAATGTCATTTTGATGAAATGTTTTAACATTTACAAAGTTTGTTCATTTATGTTCTATTTTATGGCTATAATGACTAAATGGGTCTGTGGTGAAAAGACAGCTTAGCAAAAAGGGTTAAGTTTTAGTGGAAATAATGATTTATGTCATTGTCATGTTTCTTTGTCTTGTCATGCGATTCCGTTTATCATGTGATCCTGCCATGTGTTCCCTTGTCTGATGTGTCATGTTGTAATTGGTTCATTGTTCACAGGTGTCCCTTGTCTTGTCATTAGTCTTGTGTGTATTTAAGCCCTCATGTTTGCCATGTGTCTTCGTCAAGTTTTCTTTCCCTGTAACCACTGTTGGTAAGCGTCACGTTCATGTTTTTGTTTTGAGTTCATGCCATGTTTTTTTGTTTCATGTTTAGTTTTGTTTGTAATAAACTGCACTTGGGTTCTTCTCTACAACATGCCTTCAGTCGATCCTTTACATAGTGAAAGAAGTGGATTTATAAATCCATCTTGTTGTATTAAATAATAAATTGGAAATCATAGTTTAAAACAACAAACAACAAAAAAACAGTGAATATATCCTGCTCCAGGAGAGAACATTCATCTAAAATTTTGAAGCAGCCTCAATTGGTAGACCAGATGTAGTGTTTAGGACCCCAAATTGGTCTTTAAGAGGGGACTGAAGGAGCTGGATTCTGGAATCCACTGCGCTTCAATGCATATCAATTGAGTGATTATAATCAAGGTATTAATCAATATTTTTCCTTCTAATTTTCAAGTGAGTTGAATGACTTCTTTAAGCTTATGAGATGTATGTAGTTATAGAATTTTCTAGTATCTAAAATTGTCTTCAATTGACTGAACTTCTGACTCCGGGTCTTCATTCATCATATCTGGTCCTGGGTCTTTAACTGTTTTGTCCCCAACAATAGCCAAGGACACATATGTCAAATTCTGCTCCTGGAGGGCCACTGTCCTGCACAGTCTACCTCCAAAACACCAGCCTGGAAGTTTCTAGTAATCCTGAAGACCTTTATTAGCTGGTTAAGGTGTGTTTAAATGGGGTTTGAGCAAAACTCTGCAGGCCGTCCAGGAACTGAGTTGGACACTCCTGGCACTCTGATTGTTTTGGTCTATCATGTTCACCACCTGGCAATTGACTTAACTTAAGCGTGACTTGAATATGACAATATCATAGTACTGTTTTGAATTTCAAAACATCGTTCAAGGTGTATTTGCATTTAAACTTTGATCAATGAAAAAATGACTAAACATTTGAATACTGTCTGCAGGACATACAAATAAAAGCTAAAGCTTTATACTTAGAAGTATGGATTTGAACAAACTTCTAATTCTAATTATGAGCAACAGTAATAGCTTGGCCAGTACCAATAATAACTGAATTTCTACAATATGTTGGCAAAAAAAATAAAAATAATTGAGAGCAAGTATTCACAATAGGGTTCAAATCTGGACTCTGACCAGGCCAAAACATGAGCCTGATGGGCTTGTTCTCAAGCCACTTCTTGGTTGTCTTTGCAATTTGGGCAGGAGCATTGTTTTGTTGAAAAATAACATCTGATCATTCCTCTTTAGATAACTTTTTATTTGTGGGAACTGGGAAGCAAGCCATTCTGCAATATTCTCCGTACTCCAAAGTATTAAATGACATTTCCCAGTGAAGCAGCTCACCAATACCAGAAGCTAAAGAGGCTCCCCACACAATGACACTCTTCCTCCATGCTTCTTGCTAGAGATGCATTTATTATTATATATCTCAGCAGATTTTTTAAAGACGGCTCTCTGGAGCATCACCATGCAACTCGTGTTTCATTGTGATTCATCACTCCACACACATCTTTTCATATTCTATATATACTCTGCCAAAAACGTAATTCTGTTAATTTATGGTTTTGTTTTTTTGTTTTGTTTTTTTGTGGCTTTTTAAGTAGTGAATATTCGAATAAATTTTACGATCTACATTTTTGTTAATTTTGTATCTGTGAGCAATACCAAGTAAAGTGTCTCACCTATGAAATGTGCAGCCTTTATAGCCCACAGGAACTCCATCCTTCCTACATTGGACAAAAGCAGCACATGGTCAAAGTACATGCAAATCAACAAAACCAGAAAGAGAAAGAGCTGTTTATAGCCTTATCCAGTACATGTTTCTTATAGCATGATTTGAACATACTCAAAAGCATCAGTCACAATAACACATAAAAGAAAAATGTAATATGAGTAAGTGGTAATATACGTTCAACCGTACATGTGGTTAAAGTAGAACAACCCTTAATTAACCCACTGAAATCTGAGACTGACTTACTTGAATTCACCAGTACAGAACTGCCTGAGAGACAGAAAAACAGATTCAAACTGGCACAAATAAACCAAAATCTAGAACTTACATTTAGAAGAACCAATAAATTGCCATGCAAGTAGTAAAGAAAAGGGTTAATCATTTTGCATAACACACACGCAGAGTTTTTTCAGTTTACTTCTATACATAAATGGATTGAGGAATCTTCTTACCGAAAATTTTCTGCAGTCTTTGGAACAATGTCAGCAAAAAGCTCTATCTTCATTCTGCCAACTTCCTAAAATTTTGGAAATAAGCCATTAAAAAAAGGCTGACTCCGAATAAAAAGGCAAACATTCACATTTACATTGACCAAGTCACATTCAAACAATCCAATCAAAGATATGGCATTCTGTGTATGCAGTGACAAACATAATATGTTTTAATCATCTATAAAACCATAACTGTGGGGGGAAAAACATACAATCAAACAAACAAGAACACAACATTTAAACAAAGGATAGGAGGCATCTGCTGTGTGCTTTGACTGAATGAATGAATGAATGAATGTTGTTGTTGTCCCACAAAACCACTTAGAGAAATGAAACGAACAAGTTCTGAGCTGTCACTCACCCACATGGGTGGTACCCACTCTGCCTTAAAAGAGCTGCATGTTTAAATCCATAGCTGAGAACGTTTGTGATATTCATGGAGACATTGTTTCCAACAGCCTGGGAATTCTTTTGCCATTATGGGGTTTTCTATGCAGTTTTGTTACAAGGGAAGATGGGTTTCATTGCACATGGAGCAGTGATTCAGGAGCAGTAACAGGTATGACTAGAATGATTACTAGAAGGTCAACACCTGTTTCTACACCTCTTTAGCCTCACCTAGCCATGTAGGAGGTGAGTAAATACCAGAGATTCACAAACAAAGGATTTCTCTGGAAGCAAAACAATAAAGATACATCTGAGGATTACAAGACCTTTTGCAATGCAAAGTTGTGGAAATCAAATTCCGTCTTTCCACTGCCATCCTGAACTTTAGTTTTACGAAAATTCCAGATTGCATCAGTAAGACACCGTTCATTTTCATACTGGTGAATCGGTTTTAAACAAGACACAGTTCAACGCAGGCTTTTCATCAAATAAAAGTTGATGCAGTGCCAACTATATTAAATCCGACAGTAATGTCACAACACACAAGTTTGATTAACAGTGCTTTTACCGTGTCACTATTGTTTTGCTTTTACAAATCATTTGATATGTACTCACTTTACTGAAAGTTTACTGATTAATAATGACAGTGCAACAAACGATGGTACATTCACACGAAACACCACAAGTTATCCTGTCAACTATAACGGTGGTACCTAGGGGTGTGTTGACGGTTATAGTTGAACACTGTCATTATAACTCTATGCAGAGCCGGCCCGAGCCTTTTGGGGGTCCTAAGCAGAATTTGATTTGGGGGCCCCCTCCCACTACGCGGAGTCACCTGTGCTTGACGATTATTGACACAAATATCACGCAACAATGATACATTATAAATTAATACAGTGAGGTTATGTATAAATACAAAATAAATACTTAATAAAAAATAGATAGCCTACTTAAATATTTCTTTTTTACTTTACTCTTACTCTCTTTACTCTCTTTTTTTAACTTTTACTAACTCTTTGAAACTTCTTAAAACAAACTGTCTCAAAACATATCAAATAAATTATTTGCTAAAATAATGACAACTGAGAAATCAAAAACATAATAAGAGCAAGGCCAGTGTGTACTGGCTGCGTGGCGTGAGCGTGGCGTTTCTGTTGCGTGTCAGCTGCGTGGCGGCTGCGTCGCGTTTTCTGTGTCTTTGCACACCAGAAACGTGTCTGACGCGGCGCTTATAGTTGAGCCACTGTTGTGACATGGAATATTTAAACATTTTCTTCATGTTTAAACGTGAAGAAAATGTTTAAATATTCCAGAAACGTGTCTGACGCGGCGCTGCTGCTGCTAGGTGATACAGGGAGGACGTATTGTGGAAGCCCTATAGGCTACTTCATGTTAAACATAAATATAAAGCCTACTGATAAAGACACTGTCAGCAGTATTGACAGCAAAATAGACTAGGCCTACATAATATTTCGTTCTGTATTGACAGGTGTGAATTGACACTGTTGTGACATGGAATATTTAAACATTTTCTTCATTGACTTTCTGGGCCGTCAGGATTCATTCCCTTAGGGAGCCTATGGAGGAGTGATCCAGCTGTCACATTTAATCAAAAATATCTAAAATAATGAAGGTCTTACGGGGTTGGTAAAGCATGGGGGTGAGTAATTAATGACTTAATTTTCATTTTTGGGTGAACTAACCCTTTAAGGATTTGTTTACTGTGTGTGATTAATTTAATGGCAAGCACATTTACTCTTCTAGTCGTCTTGCTGTTCATTTTAAATAAACGTAGAGCAAGTAGATCAGTGTCTGCTCCATTATTAAAACTAAGTTGTCACGTCACATTTGACTCACGTCATAACCGTCATCACCAATTCTGAAACCGGCACACCCCTAGTGGTACCTAACTATAACTAACTAATAAATATATATGCACTTCTGCCATTGTCACGGTGTCAACTATGACTATGGTAACTAACTATAATTAACTAACTAACTAACTAAATAATATACTTCTGCCAATGTCACGGTGTCATTTTTGATGCATACTGTACAACTCAATAACTTTCTATAACTGCACAACTTTAAAGTAACTCCAGGTCTGGAAAGCAATACAGTTCCATATCACTTCATCACAATTTATTTATATATTTTGAAGAGCCATACAGCCAGCAGCGAAATAACCACAACAAAACAAAGATTATTATGAGAAACAATAGGATAAAATGAAAAAAATATGTACTTTCTACCACTCTGTCTCTCCTAAACACACACACATAGAGGTGTCAGAGTGTGTTTAGGAGAGACAGAGTGGTAGAAAGTGAATAGGTAGTACTAGGGGTGGGCGATATGAGCAAAAATTCATACCACGATATTTTTCACTGTGCGGGCGATATCGATATTATATCGCGATATGAGAAAAAAAAATTGGAATCACATTTTAGTACACCTTAGTTAAATTACAGGAAAAATATTTTATTTTTTAACACTAGATAACTAGAAAAAGGTGAGGCATTTCATTGGACATAGACCTGAAATGTTTTTATTTTATTGTGCCATTTTTTTTCTCAAAAAGTGCAAACGTGCAACATGAGGTAGGCCTGAATGCACTTGTTATGTCTTTCCACTTTTTGCTCGTCTTGTCATAATGAGAACCGGCAGCAAATGAAGACTTAATTGATTTCTGAGTGAGAGCCGTACAGGTGTGCTCTGTGTCCGGGAATATCTGTTGTTATAGTTTAGCTTTAGCAAAGCGAGCAGAACACTTCCAGTGTAGACCAAAGCGAGACGTTTAATTTAAGTTTAATGTTTGCACAGATTACAGTTAACTCTTGTGCAGACATCTTAATAATAAAAATAAAATAATGGTTTGAGATTGAACAAAGCACCAAATAAACAGAACTTAAAAGTATACAAGAAAAACTATGAACATTTTCATACAAACTAATTCATTAGTGTAAGGAGACAGAATAAAGGCCTACAGTTTGTACAGTATAAAACCCATTACGTATATGGAGAGTCCCCACAAGACCAGTGTGTGTGTATGCGCGCGCTTACGTGTGTGTCGTGTGAATGCGGGCGCTTGTGTGTGTGTCGTGTCGTGTCCTCCTGTTATTCATAGCCTAACTTTACATTGCGGGGAAATGTCTCCACGTGGATAATATTATTAGCAGTAAATGTTTTGTAAAAACAAAGATAATAATAGCAGCTTTCAGTCTTTCAACCTTCATGAAAACATGACATCTCAAACATACAGTAGCCTAGAACTTTAACGTTTTTTTGTGCTTGACGAACTTGTTTTGGTGTTGCACCCGCGTCTCGGAAATGAAACGGCACTCTAAAAATGCTGCGCTCAAGTTAAAAGTCAAACTTGCGTCTCATTACCTTGTTATTTCCCATTCCACCGCAAAAGATGCATCCTTTATGAACAGCCGGTGAGGACTAGCGATGTGTTCTACGTTACGGTCCTTCATTGAACGCGTCACAGGACAGCGGTTAATCGCCTCAGCAACTTCACGCGTATGAAACGCCAAATCAGCCATTTCCTTAAACAGCGTATTCGATTCTGTATCGTCACTAGTGTTAACAGTTGTAAAGAGTACCAAATTGAACAAAACAATATAACTGTAAAATTTGAATTTATGAATACGGTATCCTCGGTATCGCAAAATCCATATCATGGCACAACATAATACCTGTATTCACGTTCATACCGGTATAGCGCCCACCCCTAGGTAGTACCAAAGTAGCATTGTCGCTATTCCAAACATTGCTTTAAAAAAAACATGATACTCCTTCAAAGAATCCTTCGAGCTCTAGTCTCCACCTTTTCGCGGAAGGGAATCTAGTCTGGACAGAAATGCAAAGACATCAAGTTGCATTACGAGTTAAATTACACAATCTCACAACCAATAATCTAATTACCGGCTCAGCTGTCATTTCATAATACAGAAAAGCATACACCAAAAACACACTCAATCCTCACATAAAGATGTTAATCTTCAGATGGATTGCAAAACCAGATATGAATGCTGTCAAAAGGCAACACAACTTGAAATATATTGTCTTGTTGGGTCACATGAGCAAAGTCCAAAAAAGCTATTGTCTAGGAAAAGAATGAATGTACCGGTACATAGGTGTGGTTTAAAGAGTGTGCTCTGACATTTCATTTTCTCACCTAACAAGACTAGGTTACAGACTCAGTTAAAGATTCTCTTGCTATGGATGGAGCTCATGAATGTTTATCAAGATCACTACAACTACAATTTCAGAAGGTATTTAACCTTATTTTATTATATTATTATACTGCTGTCATGTGAACATTTTTATATTACATAACTGTAAATTGTTCTAAATCCCATAGATCTAGCTATTTGGAAAACTTGAAGAAAGAAGCACTGCATTAAACAACATCTTTACAATTTTATTTTATGGAATTCCCTCTGTCCATTTGTAAATAGAACTAAAGTGGCAGACCACAAAATCCTGCATGTCAGGTTTGACCAGAGGCAAAGGCATTTTCATATCACTCATTACCACACCAGACAGTGTTCTAGTTTAACATTTGCATACCCGTTAAGGTTTTTTTTAAAGACTTGCATCAATACATTTACTATTCAAAACATATAGACATTGGAAAAAAACAAAAAAACAAAACATGTATGCATTGGAAAACTACCTTCAAAGTTAAGAAACTAGGCTAGTTGTTAATATTTAATGTTAATTTAAAAGTTTAGATTGTGGCATCAACCAACAGTGGCCCATGACTTATATTGGACTTATTTCCAACATATTGGAAACACTTCATTATAACCACCTTTAATCATTAACAAAGAATCAAAATTGTATGACATTTTGTAACTATAATAAATAATATATGCAATAATATATGTAATAATAGAAGTAATATATGTAATAATATAAATAAATAATATTTCTTTGTAAATAATAAAAGTTAATATAAAATGTTAATATAACTTATGAGATGCATAAAATACTTTACATGTTGTAATCAGCTGGAAAATTGACATATATTCATTAAGTACTTGAATGGACGCTCCCAGAAAGGTTATTTTTTAGGGATGCACCGATACTGATACCACGCAGCATGTGTACAGTGTTTGTGTCCAGACATAGAAACACTGATAACAAAGTGTAAGACTGAAGAAAACTGGTTGAAGGAATTAACCTCACCACAGATCTATAAGGCTTGCACATTAACATGTGAACATCTCACACACACACACACCCCGCACCCCCCTTCACCTTATCTACATTTTCTCTCTCTCTCAGTCAGTAACACTAAAAAACGCACACAAGTATATATATGGTTTAATGTGAATGATTATTGTGTTTAGTATCAATTTAAAGGTCTCAGGGTGGCTGGTTCAGATGTCTCATTCCAAATAAGTAAAACAAAAGGAAATAAGGTTTTTAGAAGTTTAGAGAAACTGACACACAAAGGAAGGTGGACTCAATGCTAATGGCCTTTCTCCCCTACCCCCAAAATAAGGTGTAACCTGAATGCAAATTACCATTGAAAAGAAGTTCTGGCTATTTAATGGAATGCAGCAAGGAATCGTGGCTCTTTCTGTATTTCAGATAGCCCATGAGGTTAAGCTCATGTGGCCTATTTCTTAAATGTTGGGTTTGCATCTATTTCTCTTATCAGAGCATTTGATGTTTTGTATTGATGGTCTTTGAACTGATTATGAAATTGGCATAATACTTTTACCTGACATAATAAATTGTTATATTTGATTATTCTAACAGACTTTGACTTTATGTTCATTGGAGATAAAGGAATAGTCAAACATTAACGTGTATTTAATGATGCACAGATATCATTGTTAAACCTTTTTCATTTTATGGAGTCAGATGAAACGAGTTAATACATAAGATAAAATGTATTGCATTTAATTGAAAATCACTTTGCCATGGGAAAGACGGAACACGCGTGAAACCTTCACCTGTAATCGAGTACCCCCATTGGATCGATTTAGCAGGCCTTACAAAAGTACGTAATGGGGAAAAAGAAGGCTTCTATAAAGTAAATGTATTTAATAAGTGGAATATTAAACAAAATATAGTAACGCCTATATAGCTGTAGTGTGAGAGCTGATAAACGGCACAGAGGCACACAGTTGCACAAGCTTGTCGAGCGCACATCCCATTATCACATCAGCGGAAAGTTTGTAGTTCGGTTGGATATGTCAATGGCAAAGAAAGTAAAAAGAGGTATGTAATGAGTGGTGCAGATACGACATCACTTTGAAGGCCAAACCATGGAACTGAGTTAGCATTTTAGCACCGTGGTGTAGTTCGTTTAAAGCCCACCTTTAGCCTTTTTAGGCTTCAAAATTCATAAAAGTTGTGTTCATCTGTGATAACTATCTTGATGGACGAAACGTGCAAGTATCATAAACTTTTGTTGGTCACAGAGCTTGTTTTTAGAGATACGGTCATCCAAAAGCCTATGGGAAAACCCACCACTTTGTTAACGTTAACTGACTGTAAAGAGAGGAGAGAAAGAGAGAGAGAGAAACTTCTGTTACATGCTCTTGATTGCTGGCTGTGTAAAAACGCCTCTCTTGGCAAGTATCCCAGTAAACAAAGTCGGTTATATCTCAAGTGAACAAACACGGTATATTCAAATGCGATCCATGGGATTGGTCTTAAAGGGACAGCAGCTATTAAACCTGCTAAATCAAACAAAGGACAAATAAATCACTCACTGCTCTTGACTGAATAACTTTTGTAACTTTACAAAATTCCATCTATATTTAATTTATACAGTGATAAATATGCAGTGCTATAGTCAAGTCACCTTTATTTATAATTATATAGCGCTTTTCACAATACAGATTTTATCAAAGCAGCTTCACAGTGATAACATGAAAATAATACAAGTACAACAAAGTTTGTTTCTAGAAGAAAATTGCGTCATCGTCCACCTTAAGTAAGGCAGATCAATAATATTTTTGAATATTAAATGTCCCCTATACACTGACCCAATCCTTAGCACTGAGCCCTGCTGCAGCTCTAAATATGCACTGGACTAGTAAATGAAAGATTAAATATGATAGAGCAATAGACTGAACAGTGAAAATAACAGAATCCCATACAATACATTTTATCAGGATTAATTAGCATGAAAATAACTGAAGGAAATATAGCCTATATTTGCTAAACAAATTAAGCTAACTAATATGATTAATATTCTTTTGGTTTCTCTACCCAATATATTTAAAAATTACAAATGCAGTGAAAATACAGGTATCGGAATCATTCTGGAAAAAGTGGCATCGGTGCCTCCCTACTGTTGCAGCTTTTTTTTTATCAGCGACATCATTTCTCTTCATATCCATCATTTCTGTTTGCTTCTCTGACTATTTCTGGACACAGCAAGTGATGTCAGGCCTATTCACAATGTTCTTTCCTGTGTTGTTGCAGACTTTTTGCCGTCTACATGTCACATTAACAAAAAAAAATTTTTATCGCCTGTTTTAAACCATAGACCACCAACAATATAATTCTCTTATCGAGAGCACCACAAACAACTCCCATGTCCGCTCACTAGTGCACCAAATATACAAGATGCAATTACCAATCATGCAGTCTATAGCTCAAAGTCCCCCTGTGATCAAATATTCTATCCCGTAAAACTCAACATCAAAATGGCATATTTAAACGATTTTTTCCTGTGAAATAAAATAGCTTGAATGTAACTCTACAGCCTTGCTTCATTTAGTATACGTGGAACCATGAATATGTAAATGAGGCCCGCCTCCACTCACTCATACAGGGTCGTCTACAAGTCGATGTATCAGAAATTCAGAATAGTAACGCGTTTTATGAATCGCTTTCAACGACGTCGGACACATAACGGTAATTAATATGATTGTCTTTTGGCTTGACAACGTTATCAAACGTTAATAATGTGTTGCTAATGTTACTTGAGTCGGACGGCTGCCATCTAAAAGTCAGCATCCTTAGAAACGCTTTGAACAACTTAGAACGTCAGTGGAGAAAGGCATATAGCTCATCATAACACCATAGTATACATCATATACTTAATTCACCCTCTATATTGCCAAATCAATGTACTTGATTTTTCATTTCAACAGAAAAATATACCGGGGTAATCTGGCTTCTCTTGAGACCCCCTGATTCAGAGCGGTCATAATGATATGCTAAAGCCCGCCAGCACGTTGACCTGATTGGTTACAAGGTAGTTTGTGACGCAAGAAACACAGGCGATTTCAAACTGCATTTGTCAAGACTTTTTTTCACTGCAGTTTTAAGGAGAAAATACTCAGCAATGGTGTTGACTTATGAATGTGCTCATGGTTTTACTTAAAACATTAACAACACCACATAGATATATAGAAATTAAACATTAAAAACTAGATTTTTCACCACAGGGGGTCTTTAATTTTACATTGGTGCATATGAAACATTTGCTTAGTGTCACTGTTAAACTAAGGGAGATCTATTTTATTAACTCTGACCATTCATTTGATTATTTTGTGTTTTCAAGGTGAACTGAAAATGCAATCATCAGCGATAATGATGGCTGTCATCTTGTCAACGGGGATAAATGAGAACTTTACCCATGATGAGACCCTGCAGTACCTGTTAATTCTGTGCACCAAAGTAGCTTTGAACACATTTGTTTTGTGTTTCTGGAGGCATAGTATTTTCAAGTCACTCCTGGGGCTCTGCAGTGTCTCAATATACGTGGCAGACGTGCTGTTGGTCTGTGCGGTCTCCGGCGCATGGCTCTTCAAAGACCACCTACCCACCTCTACCTCGATGTGCTTCATCCTGGCTCATGGATCGGCTGTCTACGCCCTGCTTCCTCTATTCATTCTCATCGCTGGGGCGTTTGACTACGCTAGCTACCCAAACCTAGACATTACCCGTAGCTCTCGGAGCAGGCTTGTTAGTTACTGCATTACAATTGTGTTTATGTGGGCATCAGCCTTTGTTTTCACCTACCACTACACAGACACACAACCAGAGATTTACAAAGACATGTTGAGTGTGCTAGTGTGTCCCGTTTACGGATCTAACGTAGTTAATCAATTTAGTATGCAGATATCTATTGCAGTGGGTCTCATACTTCTGACTCATTTTAAGAAACTGATTGGTTGGATTAGTAGAGCCAATAAATTGGCAGAGCTGACAAACACAAAGTTTGTTCCTGATCAAGACTTCACTTATATTCATTTTGGGGAATATGGAAATTCAGAAATTCAAGAAAGTTCCCCTCGTCTCTTTGTCAGTCTGACTCTAGGTTTTGCTGTGAACTGGATGCCCTACCTGTTGGTGTGTTTGACATGTGCCTTGGTGGGTTTTATGGTGCCATCTTATGCCAGTGTCAACCTTCTGTGGATGGCCTGTGCCAACAGTGCACTGGTTGGCATTGCCTTTTGGTTCAGAAGTGACAGGATTGGACCTTACAGCAAACTCCCAGATGACACTTGTATTTGGAACACCTACTGGCACTTGAGCAAAGAAACACCAACTGTGGACAGTGGACACAAAGCTGCCTACAAGAGTAATTGTTCACAAGCCCACTATAAGTCTTTTCAAGAGATCTAGTCTTACAAGTTTCAAGGCTGGTATGATATCTCTTACAAACATAAGCAAGTTGAGATCGGGTGTTAGGAGAAAAAAACCCATTTGATTTACTAACGTCAGAAAAATAGAAAGAGATCGCCTACTCTTTAAAAACATATCACTCTCACAACAATGTGCTGTTAGAATTAAAAAAATGTTACCGGCCAACTGGCTATCAACACCATTTCATATGCTTGCCGATGCAGAGTTTTACTTTCAATTGTTGTTTGGCAAGTGAACTCAATAACTGATTATATTAAGCAGCAGAACTCAAATGGAAAGAGTTACAGGTGATGTATTCATCAGGAGAGTTTCCATCATGCCATTTTTCTGACTGTTAAAAGAGCGTAAATATTCAAACGAAAGTGTTATGTGTTTTTGCTCAGGATTAATAAAGGAGGTGATCTGTTAGTGTTTAAAGCTCGGGAGTTTTGGGGGGTACCATTGTGCTGAAGAGTAGAGCCTGAAGTTAGAATGAGGATTGGCCAAATAACATTAAGTCTATGTGTTGTTTTATTTAAAAAGCAACAGCTGTGCAATTCAGCAGTCTCTATGCTAATTACTTTAGTACATGCAGTTGTGCTTGTGCTATTGCTAATAGCAGTTAACAGTAAAAGAGTTGAGTTAAATTAAAGAATCTGATTCTTTAGAAGAATCCAAAGTTTTAGCTACACAAAGTATATAAGTTGAATTATAGTTTAATATAATATTATGTGGACTCAAATTAAATTTAGTTCACAGTACTCATAAATATTAGTTTGGTCAATTAGGCAATTAGTTTCCTCAAATGGATTGAGTTACCTTATCTTGTTGGCTTTTACAGTGTGTATTAAATAAGGGAGACATTCATAATGTGCAGAGGTGGGTCCCCAGGAGCAGGATTGAAAACCACCGACTTACAGTGTTAGTTATATTAGCAACATGTTAATGTAAATGGAAAAGGATGCTGATACTGTAGATAGTCAACAGCAAGGTTACTATACGATCTGGAGTAGAGCTAGAATTTTTTGGAAAAATTTCAAGATTTCATGCAAGTTACATACAACATTGTGGACACTAATCTTCACACTATCTTTCCATTATATTTTGGCTGATATCAATCCTTCTTTCTTTTTTCACCTGTCTCCTTTCTGATCTGGTAATGCCTATGTTTTCCACAAATACATCACACTACAGTAATGGCTGCAATGTGTAAAAACATGTTAAATGTCCCTTAGCAACAAAAGTTCATTATTTTAGACTTTTTTATTGAATTTTTTTGGAGGGTTGAAATGAAGGAATGTGAAGCTTATGATTTTATATAAAAAAAAAACTGACATTATTTCTTTATACTTATTTCTTCTTTTTTTTTAAGTGTGTGTTTTGTAGTACTTAAGCTGTAAATATGTTCTTGTAGATTTTACAGTCGTTTTAAGGTTTTTGGTGTAACTTTTATTCACACTAAAATAATATTGTTTTATTGTTTTACTTTTGTTGTCTATACTTTATACTTTATTTACTTGCATTGTATGTGCCTCACTGGAACCCAGATTTTTGCTTTGTTTCTTAAAGACAAAAATAATTGTTGTGTGAATCAATATTACACTTCATTGATTGAGCTCAACTTGTACTGAACCCATTTTATTATTAAGTTACCGGTAGTTACACATTAATTTTGATATGAAACAGATACTCTTTTGTAGACAAAAAGAATATGACAATTCCAAATTCTGATTACTGTAGTCTTTTGTATGAAGTAAAAGTGACCGTTACAGTAAGGAGAGTCTAATAGGAAACGTTATAAGACCCTTTCACACAGAGATTCCAAAACATCTACAGAAAAGTCATTCAGTAACCTTACTGGATTTCTTGATTTTGTGTGTTTACACTGCCTGAGCTTACACGTATTCTGTACTTGTGTTCACACACATCCAAGACAGTCCTGTAAAGACAATAAGACTCACAGAAAAAACCCTCATTCATTTTTTGTTACCTTCTGTTCTCATAAACATTACATTGCATGGTTCCGCCAACTTGGGGGTTGTCCTACAAGTCGAGTCCGAATTGCACTTAAGCAAAAGGCTCCCAGGAATTTCACAGAATTAAAGCGTCGTGTGAATGAAGCTATGAAAAGTAATGAGATTTACGAAAACAAATAGAACAAATAAATAGGGGTGTAACGATACACGTATTCGTATTGAACCGTTCGGTACGAGGCTTTCGGTTCGGTTTTCGGTACGCATTTTTGTTGAACCATTTTTCCTGCTGACCAAAATTTCGTTATTTCAAATGTAGGCGCGTCGCGCGTGGCAACTGGCAAGCGCGCTCATTAGAGACGCTGGCTTGAGTGACCACAACATTGCCCAACATCAAATGGCAAATGTAATGTAAAAGCGGAACGAAACCACTCGTTATTGTGTGGTTGACGGACTGTTTATCAGTTTGGACCAATGCAGTGCGAGCCGATCTAATCATCAGCACTGTCACTACACAGCGAAATCCTGTAAAGAAAGCATTTGAATTCGCCACTGAAGTAATAACACCGCTGCGAGATCTAGTGAGAAACATTCGTATTTCTCCGTTATCAACGGATCAAACAGCGCTGACGTGGAAACCAGGAAGAAACATTGTGCCATGAATGAACTATTCAGTGTCCACAGATCAGCAACATTCACCATGGATTTACTGTAGTAACACTAACTAACCATGGGAGTTTGGCAGGAATAGTAGGCTAAAATGCTTTCAAGTAGGGCTGCAACAACGAATCGATTAAATCGATTTCTGAAAGAGTTGGCAACGAATTACATAATCGATTCGTTGCATCGCGCGACGCGGAAATGTTTGAGTATAAAAAAAATTGGAGTTGAGCGCGGAGCACTGTCGCTCAATTGCGGAGCGAGCGCGAGAGAGACCGAGTATGTCCGAGATCGCGCGCGCGAGAGAGAGACCGAGTGTGTCCGAGATCGCGCGCGCGAGAGAGAGACCGAGTGTGTCCGAGATCGCGCGCGAGAGAGAGACCGAGTGTGTCCGAGATCGCGCGCGAGAGAGAGACCGAGTGTGTCCGAGATCGCGCGCGCGCGAGAGAGAGACCGAGTGTGTCCGAGATCGCGCGCGAGAGAGAGAGAGACCGAGTGTGTCTGAGCATTAGTAATTTGGTACATACTACATAGTAATATATAATTAGGCCTACTATATAAGATATAAATAAAAACAACAATTCAATTCTTACCACTGAATTAGCAGACTGTGATTTGAATCAGATAGACAGACGATGAAAACACTTTCTTGTCTGTCCAAATAGCCTACCACTACAAGGGCAGGGAGATATTTTTTCCACAATTTGCAGCACTGAATTTTTCAATCTTTACTCTAATGACTCCGAGAAACACTATATGCTCAGAAAGGATGAGCTGCAAAATACCTTACACACCATAGGAGATGGTCAAGCCATTGTATTTGTTTTTTTTAAATATTTAATATTGTATTTATACTTTATATACATTGTATTTATAATTAATATTAGGATAGACTAGAGATATTATCTTCTCTTATAATTATTATTATTGCTATTATTATGACCTATTATAGGTAATATAATAATAAGTGCATTTGGTTGTTAAAAAATGCCAAACATTTTGTTAAAGATTATAACATATTTGACAAAAACAAAACACAAGTTTGTGAGTGTGTGCATCTGTGAGTGTGAGAGTTTGTGAGTGTGTGCTAGTGTGGCGTAGAGAACAAGTTCTGACATTCAAACAAATCCTGTTAAGCTTTCTGATTTGTATTTTTCTTTATTTTTTATCAATTATTTATTGTTCTGACAGCAGCTCACTTTATTTTTAAAAAGCCTATATATATTATTTGGCAGATGTAAAGCATACATGTGTATGTTTTTTGTTAGTCCATTTTTTTACACTGGATTTTTTTCACGGTGAATTTGCACTGTCAGTTCTGTTTTTTAATAAAGGATTGGAAATGAATGCTTTTTTTTTTATCCGATTCATCGATTAATCGGAAAAATAATCGACAGATTAATCGATTATTAAATTAATCGTTAGTTGCAGGCCTACTTTCAAGTAACATTATGTCGGTTTTATTTTGACATTATGAATACAATTGCTGCCCTCAAATGTTAATCTGAACTAAAATAAACCTTTGTTTATAACTACTACAATATTACATTTCATTTTGTCCAAGGAGCTGTTTTGTTTTATAAGCTCCTAAGAAAAGTCAAGCTCCATCATTGCTCAAAGTTAAAAAATATCATACTTTATGATGTTAGTTCTAATAAAAATATAATTTAAAAAAATTAAATCAAGAAAATTTCTCTGGCATTTCTTTCTTTTTGCTGTATCGGAAACGTACCGAATCGTACCGAACCGAACCGTGGCACAAGTGTATCGTATCGAACCGAACCGTGAATTTTGTAAACCGTTACACCCCTACAAATAAAGCATCTTTAAAGCTACACTGTGTAACTTTTTTAGTTTATTCTTAGCTAAAAACACTTAGTTCTTTCAAAACTATATATGTGCTCATTAATGTATATTTACTTCGTTCAAGTAATAAAGTATTCTCGTGAGTGTATAATATGCCATTGAAAATACATACGGGTGAGGGGTTCTAATGTCGGTCGCCATGTTGCCCCTCCATCTTGAAAGTACATTAGCCAAAGAGGGACATACCCGTTAATTCAAGCTTCGCCTTTCGCGTTTTAACACTCGATGGCACCGTGTCGAATGTGAAGAGGGGGATTGCTTGAGACTGATATATAAAAACCTGAAAGCCTTTTTGAAAGTCTGTTGCTGATGGAGAACTCTTATTCTCGAGGATACGTATTAGAGTCGCCAAGGAAGCGAAAAAGAGTTAAAAGTTAAAAATAAAAGTTACTTTACTAAGATTAGCTTGCATTCGTCTGGGAACCTGATAACTGATGTTAGCAATGAAATGGTAAAAAAATTACGAAAACATAAAACTATTATTCATTTTACATAGATGTCATAACCTATACGTTACCTGACAAATTAAATTACTGCAAATTATAATAGTTTTCTAAAATAACCTCATCACTTGAAGGAACACTCATGGACGAGGTCGAACTGGAAGCCATGTTAATCGTGGACTACATTGGCCACCGTAGGAGTTAAAACAAAATCGGAATTGAGAGGAACAGAAACTAATATTCACTGGATGGTCATATACCTTTTCACCGCTAGATGGGGGTAAAAATCACACAATGTAGCTTTAAAGTAACAAATTTGGGGGAAAAATGTCTTAATTCTGATGACTGAAAAAAATAACTGTATTCTGCTGCAGGCTATTAGATGGAGATGTTATTTTTTATCTATGGGATTTGTGTAAACATTTTGACGATATGTAAAATGACAATGCATTTCTGTATTTAAATTTAAATTTTCCATTACATTTGTGCAATGTTTGGTGCAAAATGAAAATGATAATGCAATTATATAATTTAAATTTGCCATTTCATACACTAGGTTTGATATGTAAATTGAATACATATTTTAATGCTTTATAAGTTGCAATATTAAAATTAAAATGTACTAAAGAAATTATTAGATCTGTTTAACATGTTCAAGCAAAAACAAAATGATCATTTAAATGTTATTTTTCTTAATTGCAATTGCATTTTCATTAAATGTAGCAAAATTCAATGTGCAAATTGAAAATGCATTCTTGTGCCGATCACGTCCCCACCCTGCTCTGTCAATCACTGCGTGTAGTTGGCCCCGCCCCCACCCAATCCAAAATGTCGGCAAAATAGGCTATTACATTTTTTTTTTAATTGTTTGTCTTCCTTTACGAAGTGATTCAATCATATCAAGAAATTCAAAACCTTCATGGCAAACAGTGCACATCTGAAGTGTCTCAGCTGAAGTAAATAATCTATTATCTATCCAGTTTTTATGTAATTAAATGTCCTATTATCACTGTAAAGCTGCTTTGAAACAATCTATATTGCTAGTCATAAGAAATATGACGTGACTTGACTAATATATCGGCCTAATTTTCTTATCAGATCAATAACGATCAAATTAAAAATGATTTTGAAAAAAATCATTTATCGGCCGATATAGATATGTGGCCGATATATCGTGCATCCCTAATCACTGGTGTGCATCTCTTGAGACAAAACAATGGCACATTAGCAGACTACAAGAAGAACACTAAACAAGCATTGACTTCATGCCCGGCAGACACCTCCTCAAACACCACTCTTGACCAAGAGAACACAAAAGGCTGACTTGAACATGCCAAAAGGTGTTTGGATAGGCCTGTGGAATTCTGGAAGAATATTTTATGGAGTGATGACTGATGAGACCAAACTGAAACTTTTTGGACCCATGGATCAGCAGTACGTCAAGCACCAAAAAAAGGTAGGCCTATGGTTTCTGATGAAAAGAACACTGTCCCTATGGTCAAACATGGAGATCGGTCAGTCTTGTTATAAGGTGCTTTGCTGCTCCTTGCATCTTGACCATGTGACCAGCGCCATAGATTATTTGAAGTACCAGGCCATTTTGGCAAAGATGATATGCCTTCAGTGCATTAAACAGCTTCACTGGATCTTTGGACGTTCCAGCAGGACAATGATCCCAAGTACACATCCAAATGTACCAAAATATATTTCAGGGATCGGCCCTGGAATGTTCTTGTGTGGCCTGATCAGTCTCCAGATTTAAACTGCCTTAAAAAACTTTGGTGAGAATTGAAGAAAGGAGTCCAGCATGAAAACCAAAGAATATCAGTGAGTTGGAAGCTTTTAGCCTAAGATTCCAGTAGAGAGGGGTCAGAAGCTTGTAGGGGCTTCCAGGCAACATTTATTTGAGGTTATAAAGAATAAAGGATTCTCCACAAAATTTTACTTTTGGGGCCAATTTTAGAGCCAACTTAATTTGTTTCTTTTCACTTAACTTAATATTCTAAGAATCACTCAAATGTGTATTAATAAACTTTCTATGATGGTTTACTGATGCCACAGTTGAAGTGTTTTCAAACAATATTTTTCAGGGAGGTTCCATAATTTTGATTGCACACACATATATATATATATATATATATAATGTGCTCTAAAAATCTGTTTTTGTGTCAAGAAACTAGGAGCATCCTCAGCAGTCATATTGAGGTTTCTGTAATCGTCCAAAGTACCCCAAATTAGAGGTAACCAATCAAACAAGTGTTTATTTTATTTTTTTAAAGATAAAAAGATTATAAAAAAGAAGAAAGTGAAATGGTCAGGCAACCAACGTTTAAATATTTGGACAACTTGAGATGAAATGACACTTGATAATCAAGCAGTAAAGTTGAGACCATAAGCATTTTTAGAAATCAAGCGAGAGTAACAGCATTGGCCAACTTGACAGCTTACTCTGGTGCCCCAAATGCTATTTGTTTCTATTTACGTAGGTAGCGCACATGTTTAAAACCCGGCGCTAAGAAATTTAGTGTCCGTTAACGTTAGCTGATCTGCTAATGAAGACAACAATGTGAATTCAAACTTACTTGCCCTCCAATGGTGACGTCGAAAAACACTATCGGGTTATTGGGATTAGAAGGCTGGACGTTCATGGCTATGGCTATTTTCAGGGGTTTATCACTCCAGACTGCAAAATCATGAGCTATTAATGTTTCCCAATTTTTACACACATGAGTTTACGATTCAAAAACGTTCACCCATGACGTCACTACGGCAACCAGGAGGACTTTCTACGGATACAACAGAGGGACAATTACGACTCAGAGAGCCGAATCCACCATTCAACCGCATTTGGACCTCGGGATTATTATTTTTTTCCTCTACAAGAGTTCCAAAAAATGTGAAATATAATTAGATCTACACCATTTTTAATAAAGGGTCAAATAGTATAAATTAGAAGCCTACACTGTGTGTACCACTACCAACCTATGCTACCAACCCTACCCTGCCATATTTAAGCTCTGTTACTGCCATCTCGTGTTCACAAAGATTGGGTTCACACATAAAAGCAGCTGGCTTTAAATCTGATTCTAGAAGCTTTCTACAACTAGCTTCTTTGACTTAATGTTTAGTTGATTCGGAAACATGAATTCATTGATAAATATAAGCCTTCAGAAACTTGGATAAGTCCTTAAAAGATATTGAAAGTTACAATCGTTTGTGTTAGTCTGATTGTGTTGTCTGTATATAATTATGTATTATACATTCCAATTACGTTTGATTACACAAAAGCTTTTTCTCCAACATTTGTCATATGTTAGTTTCAAACACCTAGATCAAAACTTAAATATTATTTATGTTTCTGTGAATACTGTCCGATATTTTTGCTATAGATGTTTAATTAACGTATGAATATAATAAAATCACAATTAAATACAGTAAGGCACTGTGTTTTTAGGACAAGGTTATTATTATTATTTAATAAACGGGGCATGCTAGAGCAGTTACATTTACCGGTATAATAGGGCAATTTGAATGTTGTGCTTTATATAATGTCATTTTATTCCACTTCATTTAATTTCTGCTGATTTCATAATTACTGTACATATCGGTGAAGAGCCTTTATTAAGATTATATTTTCAATACAGATGTGCAGTGGAAGATTGATTTTCCCTTTAGATTGTATTTTATATTTCAAAGACATTCTTCTCCAATCACTGTTAGTAGGTTGTCACAAGGTTTGCACTGTGAAAACTTACTTAATAAAAAAGATAAATAAAAACAAACAAAACCTTCTTGTTTATGGTCATCAATTACTCATGAAGTACTAGTAAAGCTGTGAAGACCACATGAAATAAATAAACAAAAATCATAATAAACAAAAATAGTACAATGAATATGTTTCTTGCATATACACATCCTTTATTAAGAGTTACACATATTTTACACTATACATTTAGTCAGCGCTCACTGGAAGTTCCTTCGCCTGGGGCCCGGGGACAACAGGGCATTTGAGTTTTCCAGAAACCTCACTGTGAAACAAAAAAAAGAAAATATTAAGAGATTCATGACAATTATTATGGAAAGGCATAATTTGACAGAATTTAAACCCCATTTTCCAAAAAAAAAAATCAAATGAAAATTTAGACAAGTAAAATTCATTCAAATATGAATATATAATTTAAGATGTTTTCATATTGTATCATGTTAATACCCTGGCTAATACATGCACGTATTGACTAAGGCACCAAAATAAACCATGACAAAGTCCTATAGATGTATACAGTTCTGCTCATAACTTTACATACCACCTGAAGAATATGCAAGATGCTAATAATATTAAAAGAAAAATTGCATGTTATTTTTTTACTAGTCTTGAATAAGCTGTTTTTCATTACAGATGTTTACATACACCGATGAGCTTTAGCATTATGACCACCTGTCAAATATGCTGTTGGTCCTCCGTGTGTTGCCAAAACAGCGCTGACCCACCGAGGCATGGACTCTAACACAGGGGTTGTCAAACATGTCCTGGAGGAACCCCAGCACTGACATTTTTTGTATGTCCTCCTCATCTAACACACCTGATACAACTCATTAGTAGAGACTGCAAGACCTAAATTGGGTGTCAGATAAGGGAGACATAAAAAATGCGCTGGGATGGGGGTTCTCCAGCAGAACAAGTTTGAGAACCCCTGCTCTACAAGACCCATGAAGGTGTCCTATGGTAACTGGCACCAAGATGTTAGCATTCCTGTAAGTTGCAAGTTGGAGCCGCCATGGATTTGGCCATGTGTACATTTTTTCGTATATTGTTTAAAGATCTTTTTTTTTTTTAAGCAATGCCCTTCAAAAGCTGTTTCCCCCAAAACAAAATAAGTACAATTTACCCCGATCATCCAACTCAAAAAGTTTACACCCCCAGCTTTTATTGCATATTCTGCAAGGGGTATGTAAACTTATGAGGAGAACTGTATATAGCATTATCATGTTAGCACAGCATGTGTCAAGAAATTCTGTTCCATAACAATCATTTTCCTTTATATGCATATGGAAAGAATAAAATGCATGCCTGGGAAAAAACAAACTTGCTAATAACTTTGGGATTATTCTATGTATTGGGTTATTAATAAGCAGTGGTGGTTAAGTTACTCTTAAAAAAAAGTGATTAATTACTAGCTACTAATTACATCTTCAACAGTGCAATTAGAATCTAAATCCCATATCAACCTTGACCAGTTTAACAATACAAGGATGGACAATACAGGATACTGCTATTTTAATTCTTTCAAATAAATAATATAAATTGCATAAATTATTCTTGAACTGACCAAAGCATTTAAAGGGTGAAGGTCACATTAAAAACATGCATTTTAACATTAGATGTTACATTTTTGCATTAAAGTATTAAATGCAATTACATCAGGAGTAACTGTGAATTACAGAAAAAAATAAGAGTAATCCATCACTTTACTTTTTCAAGGGAAAAGTAATTAATTAATTAGTAGTAATGCATTACACCCAACTGCTAATAATGCATTACACCCAACTGTTAATAACAAGCCAGCAAAATCTTCATAAAACAAACCAAATAATGAATTCCATTGTCAAGGAACATGATTACTTTTTTTTTAGACTGAAGTACTTAATTCAGAACAAATTAAATATCAATAAATAGATGCAATCTTACCAAATTTAGATACACAAATGGTTCATAACACTGTATTTACATAAGAGCTTCTCCAAATAGGTAGTCACAGCCTATCTAACGATTGTTGTTTAGCTGCCTATTTATGTACTTTCTATTGAGGTGGCTTGTGTAAAGGAAAGTCTACTAAAAAACATAAAATATACACTGTACAAAATAATTTTTTAATAATGTAAATTAAGCAATGCCAACCCACCTTCCACCTGTTAGGGCCTTCTGGGAAGACATGATCACAGACGGTGGAATAGACTCTCTGCGTCCATCTCTCTGACAGTAGTAGTTATTTGCAAATTTATGGCTGGGTCCAACAGGCAGTTTGGGAGGTGGCTGAGTCCTACCATAAATGAAATGAATAAATATTCACCATGGATTAATGATTGCACTCACTGTCATCTAACTTATTTTGAAAATAAGGTTATTAAAGTAAATATAAATACATAAATATTTATTGGGCAGTTCACATGACAACAACTTTACGGTCTTCAAAGAAAAAGGACAGTCTTTATATTTCTAGGCAGCAAAGAAACAAAATGTATTTGTTTCACTGCAGATCCATCGAAATGAAGACAAAATGTCTTTTTTATTTATACAAATACTTAAATGTCTACATAAATCTGTCAACTACCCATTCATAAAAATCAATAAAATATGAATATAATAAAATACATAAAGTTGGTTTCAGTTAGATAATCCGGACGGTAACACTTTACAATAAGGTTTCATTAGTTAACATCAGTAAACTACTTTAGTTAACAGGAACTTAGAATGAACAATACTTCTACAGCATTTTTTTAATCTTACTTAATTTCAGCATTTACTAATACATTATTAAAATCAAAAGTTGTAGTTGTTGACATTAGTTAATGCACTGTGAACTAGCGTGAACAAACAATAAACGACTGTATTTTCCATTAACTAACATTAACAAAAAATAATAAATAGGCCTAACTGTTACTGCAAATGTATTGCTCATTGTTAGTTTATGTTAGTTAATACATTAACTAATGTTAATGAATGATACCTTATTGTAAAGTGTTAACTTACTGATTAAGTGATAATCCATTTCAAAACCTCAAAGTATTATGTGAAATATGCAAATATATCTACCTCTTTGCAATTTCGTTGTACCGAAGTTGTAGTTTTGATTGGAGATCTTGCTGTTAAGGAACGAGAAAAGACAATGTACTGAACAAAATATTATCTAGACATGAAAATGGCTGTGGCTGTATTACAGAAACACCCTAACTCTGAATCGTATCTGTAACGGTGATGATAATTTCCCTGAGGAAATAGATCTATTTAAACCTTAAGTCAAGAATTATGATGTGGAGTTTCTGTAGCCTCTGGTAACCAACTCAAGAGACAAGCAAGCAAATACACACATGCATACACGGACGTTTTTTCTCTACCCGTTGTCATACTGTACGTCGAACAGTGCATGACTGATAAACGATTAAAATCATCATCATCATCATCATCATCATCATCATCATCATCATCATCATCTCACCCCTGACAAATAATTCCTCAGTCTCTGGATAATTTTCGTAGCCGACGCCATACTTGGTGTCAAGGTGAAATCGTCGACTGTTCACTGCGAGTCTGTTGCTGAATCAGTTTTAGTTGAACGATACCCCACAACCATGAAGAGAATGTAAGGGAGCGAAGCTGATCCTGGGTCAGATGCAGCAGCATCGAAAGGACCAGGAAGTCTTTTTCTTATTCTCTGGTTCAGTGACCGTCGTCACATCCGTAAGAGCTGCAGAAATTCGCGCCACCTGTCGAATCAAACGCAAACTAACGCCATTGACTGCTTAAAAGAATTAGTTCACTTAAAAATGAAAATTCTATCATTTTATTCACCCTCAAGTTGTTTCTTTCTTCTGCCGAACACAAAGGAAGATATTTTGAAGAATGTTGGTAACCAGACAGTTGATGGACCCCATTGACTTAAGAAAAAAAATAATAAATACAATGGAGGTCAATGGTGTAGCAACACAGTCTGGTTACCATAATTTTTCAAAATATCTTCTTTTGCGTTCAATAGAAGAAAGAAATGAATACAGGTCTGAGTAAATTATGACAGAGTTTTCATTTTAAAGTGAACTACTATTCCTTTAATGAATTTAGATGGAAAGGAAACATCAATTTAATCACCATTTTAACCATTTAAAACCGTTTAGAGTACTTTAGATGACTCAATAAGGATAGTTTTTTAGCTGTATTTAAATCACTAGATTGATGTAACTGAACCAGATATGAATATATATCAGATTATAGCAGAGACCAATAATAATGGGCCTATGCCTATCCCTTAAAACAAAAAGTAGGCTATAGCGTAAATGGGAATATACTGAAAATATAATGAGATATAATACATTTCCATACGGGAAACTAGTGTTTTTGTTTGCATATTTCACATTTCATAAATGAAAATAGGCTATGTGTGATGGTATTAGGCAAAAATTACAACTTTTTGTCTCAAAGTCATGGCAACATGTTGTGAAAAATTTGATTTTACAAATATATATATCAAAATATATAGTTTCCTCATAATTATGTACATATTGCACATGTTGCCATAAATAGGCCTAGTCACCTTTATTTCCCTTTGTATTGTGCTTTATACAATACAGATTGTTTCAACGCTTTACAGTGATAAACAGGAAAATAATAATCAATGATAGACAAAATTCGATTCTGCTGTAAAGCAGCGCTAAAAAGACAAAAGTGTCATTGTTCAGCTGAAGTCAGTTCAGTGTTGATTCAGTTCAGTTCGATAACTGTGTATGAAATTAGTTCAATTTAGCGATAAAGCAGCTCTGGAGAAAACAGTGATGTCATCATGCAGCTCAATTCAGTTCTCGTCCAATAGTGTCAGTGCATTCAAGGCAATAATATTGCTGAATATTAAGTGTTCCCAACTAAGCAAGCCAGAGGCGACAGTTGAAAGGAACTCAGACTCCAACAGGTGACAGAAATGGAGAGAAAAAAAAACTTGGGAAAAACCATACCCCATGGGGGGACCAGTCCTCTGGCTAAACAAACGAACATGGAATTATGATTCTAGGCTGCATCACAAAAGTCAGATTGTGGATTGATATCATTCAGAACATTTCATCCAACTCCTGCTTGGGATACATCACGCTGGCGTGGTGGGGGGGAGGTGAATATTTATTGTTACTGAGTAGGCCTACATATAGGCCTACATATGTTCAAATATATAGTAGGCCTACCATATTTTGTACATGTAGGCTACATCTATATATTATGAAGTGTAATAATGAATATAAAATTGTGTTCATTACAATAAGTAAATATGTTGTCACATAGTTTTCAGTATAAAAGCAGCATTTTCGTATGTATCATTCAATATATGGTAATGGATTAACACAATATTATTTGGTAGTATATTTTCAACAGGCCTACATGAAATAATTTTATAAATTAATTGTTCATATAAAAAACTGAAATCTGTCTATACAGTTCACATACAGTCCATATTAGATGTTGCTATTGACATGAAACAATGCCATATATAAATATTATGGCCAAACCCTGCATAGTATGTATATAGGCCTGTCTAATGTATCCAATCGTTTTACATATTAGACTTTTATTGTGTTCAGGCCTAGCCTATACATCAACTTTTAAAAAGCTATTTTTATGCACATTTATATTACTTAACACATAAGAGCACATCTGCCTGCATGTCTGTAATATGTGAGAATTTGGGCCCCTTGCATTCAATAATTGGGTTTCTTGGGGAATTCCAGTCTGGGATATTCAATATGTGTGCCTGACTCAGATCGGTCTAAATGTAGAGCTCTTGAACATGAAGATATTACGACGTAGTTACATGGGTGGGAAGAAATCAGGACCACCCATTCAAAGCGATGCCAGCAGAAGACACGAGCGCCGCCCATGAGCGCAAGCGATACAGTTAAACACTTTATTTCAACTGGATCCCGCCACACACCGTTAATAATTCACCAACTTGGAATGAACGCTAACTACTGCTCGTCTGACGGATGAAAATAAATCAGCACATATCCGGATTGTTATAGCGCAAAAAAAAAAAAAAACTAAATTGCAAACTTCACCCAAAGGGTAAGAACATTTTCTTGACTTCCGAAAACTCTGCCTGACTATAAATATGGAGAGCGCTGTTTCTTCTATAACCAGATTGTTCTTACTTTGATGATAGTGAAAGGTTTTGGTTTAACATAATCGATTTAACAATGATAAAGCTTGGCTGTCACTGCTATAATTTGGTATTTAATACGTTGTATCACAATAGCCTACATGAGAGATATAGGCTACGGGACTTTATGCCTCTTTGACTTTTATTTTTTTTATTTTGGCACGTTTAGTATTTTCTAATAGGAGAACTATTAGATATCTTAGGCCTATATAAGCTAAAAATAATTTAGTTTTTGTGTTCACGGCGTTTAGCTCAACCATTTAACCCTGTTTGCAAAGTTATTGTGTTTGCAAATTAGTCATTATTAAATGAATGGGAAGATTATAGGTTTATCAATAACTACAGAAAAACATTTGGTGCCAAACAAGCTGTTGAGTGATTAAACTATAGTGAAGGGTTAAAACTCATCTCAAACCCTTATCTGAAGCATTTTTCTTTTATTAAAACATTTAACCTGATTTATTTAATGTAAGAAAAATAATGTCACAGAAATCAGGGTTTTAATTTGCATTCAAACATGCCCTAAATTAACAGTATTGCAAAAAAAAAAAAAAAAAAAAAAAAATGATGTATGATAATACAAAAAAGAAAAAAAGATGATATTTGTTTTGTACCATGCAAAGTCTCGTTGTGCATTACTTGGAATGCAATAAATAAATAAATATTATTAATAAAAAAAAAAAAGCTATATGAACAAAGGGAGAAAACAGTTCAAAATTAAAAAATTATGCCATTGCATAACCTATGTTCTCTGCAGACTACTATTACTACTATCTCTGCAAAAACTACTATTAACAATACAGTTTAATGTTGTTGTCCCAAAAAAGTTCTGTAGCTTGAAAATTAAACTTGCCTCCAAAACACTACAGAATCACATGCTTCAGGTCTCATGATTCTATTTATGGGCCATTCCTCTCTCTGGGTCGCCCCTTCACTTGCCCTTCTCCTTCTACATATTAAGTGGAATACATGTAAAGAATTACATTCAGAACAATGCTGACATACTGTGCTTTCATATCATAATAGTAAAAACTGATTGTTGTGTCCCATATAAGGCTGGCTTTTGCTCCTTTGCATTGATTCACTATAAAATGTGGTCTAATACAATCTCATCCTTAATCTAATATAGTTAAATAGTGGGACATGATTTGACTCACTTCCCTGACAACAGTTCTTTGTTCATCCGAATATGTACAAGTTGTTTACAGGCGAATAGAGCCTGCAGTCTTCACAGCAGCATGTTCTAGAGACTTTCTCTTCCTCTAAATCACATTATTTGTTGGTATGTGTGGATAATACCAAACATTGTACCAGCCTGGGAGACAGAGCTCTGTCTGAAAACGTTAAACCAATTAGCACATCACAAAGTTAGTGCCTTTATATGTATCTAAAGCGAATTACAAAAGAGGAACAAAAACAATTAGTCAAATAGCCAACAATATTCATAATATAAAATGCCAGGTTTATTAGACAGCTAGACGAGGAGGTAAGCTAGGAAAGAGGAGAGATGCAGAGAAGACAGTGAAGGTAAATTTTACAAGGGAGTTCAATGAAAGTCAGTGAAGGGTATTATTTAGTCTCCACATGAAGTTATCTGAATGTTAGCACAACAATAATGACTGCGTTAATTCTTAAAGCTACACTGTGTAACTTTTTTAGTTTATTCTTAGCTAAAAACACTTAGTTCTTTCAAAAATATATGTGCTCATTAATGTATATTTACTTCGTTCAAGTAATAAAGTATTCTCGTGAGTGTATAATATGCCATTGAAAATACAAACGGGTGAGGGGTTCTAATGTCGGTCGCCATGTTGCCCCTCCATCTTGAAAGTACTTTAGCCAAAGAGGGACATACCCGTTAATTCAAGCTTCGCCTTTCGCGTTTTAACACTCGATGGCACCGTGTTGAGGAGGTCGTACTGGAAGCCATGTTAATCTTGGACTTCATTGGCCACCGTAGGAGTTAAAACGAAATCGAAATTGAGAGGAACAAAAACTAATATTCACTGGATGGTCATATACCTTTTCACCACTAGATGGGGGTAAAAATCACACACTGTAGCTTTAAAAAATAAAGGTGACATGAAAGGGATTTCAGAAAGGAACCATTTTGTAGCCTGTGTGAAGAAAATACAATTGGATGTATAGGAAACTTTTGGCAGTATGAGCCTTTCAAATCAGCCAATTTTTTACAGTTCGCTGTTTAGTGATCTAGGGTTTAGTGACATCGGGTTGGCAGACATGAAGTATGTGTGTGTGTGTGTGTGTGTGTGTGTGTGTGTGTGTGTGTGTGTGTGTTTGAAGGGATGGGGACATCAATTCAGTAGTTACGTCTGTCATGAAGTTAGCAAAATGGCAGAAATGCAGGCAGAGAATTTCAAATGTTCCTTGTCTGGTCTTTGTTGATTCAACAAGCTCATGTGTGACTATTAGGGGTGTAACGGTACATGCGTTCGTCCTGAACCGTCACGGTAAGGACGCGTCATGGTTCGGTGCAAGCAGTCAGACGAAGAATACAGTCAGTCACAGTCACTGGAGAATCCACACTCCTATCCAAAAGGTGGCGCACTCGGTAATGCAACGCTATTTGCTAACTGCCACAACAGGAAAAAGAGCAGAAGAAGAACAGCGCATGTGCGAATGACTTGAGCGCTTGAAAACAAGTCCCCTAGATAGTGTGCATGTGTCAAACGCATCACGGACAAAGGAGTATACTTTGAAAGGCTCGCACTCACTATTAACTAGTTGCTTATATTACTAGGATATTGGCTGTTACTTATAAAGCATATTAATACCTTATTCTGCATGACTTTATTCTACATCCCTTAATCCTATACCTAAACTTAACAACCTTACTTAATAATAAGCAGTAATTATGGGTTTATTGAGACAAAAGTCATAGTTAATTGTTAGTTAATAGTGAGAGTTGGACACTAAATTTAAGTGTGACCATTTTTCGTATTGTACCGAACTCGTATCGAACCGTGACCCCAAAACCGAGGTACATATCGAACTGTGACTCCTGTGTACTGTTACACACCTAGCGACTATCAAACTTTCTCTCTTGCACTACTTGACACTTCAAATGATCTATGAAGTGGAAGAAACATACTGTCATGTACTGTTATGGGAGAGCTACCCTGAATTTGACAGGATCAAGTTGGAAATAGACTCATGTAAGATCAACCTTCTGCTTGTCAAGGCCAAGAATACCCCAGAATAAACACACATAAAGTGCTAGATATAATGAACTGAACATTCTGTTCATTATATGCAGAGGTGAGCTTGATTACAACTTCGCATATAGATTTGTCATAATGAATACTGACACACACTATGCTTGCTAAGCTGTTGCCTGTAGTCCTACAAGTCAATAGTGCCCAACCTCAAGTATCTATGACATTTTGGTGTCTGTGACTGGGGTCCCTCCTTCAAAAGTGACCTCTTAAAAGTAATAGCACACTTCTCCTAAACAAGCTGCACAATTTGAGGTATTATTCATGTTTTAGCTATCGAACATATGTATTGCGATATGCATATCCCAACGGCTTGCAATAACTGGGGTCATGAACAAAAGACATGAGACACTCACTGCTCTTGACTGAATAACTTCTGTTGCTTTAATAAGAATCAGTGTACGTTTGATACAGTGAAGACTAAGCAGCATTTTATTTTTACATTTTTACAATGGATTATTTAGTTTCTGCTGTTAAATAAACCTAATGTAGCCCTAAACCCCCTGGTTACACTAAAATTACTCTTACTTATGCCACAGTAAAACACTGTGGTTCACTTTCAGAAGATGTAGGGATGCGAAAAAAATGTATGTTGGTTATATAATTTTAAATAAATTTGAAATACACTTTTTATTTATTTGGCACACTTTAAGCACGGTCATGTTTAAAGACACACATTTAAGCATTATCAGATCACATATCGAATATCGCATTATTTAATGAGTTATCGAATATTTCATTTTTCTTCAATATCGTGCACCTATTTATAGCACGCACAGTGTGGGAAATTTACATAACCCGATGTTTGAGGATGAGCAGTAATAGCAGCGATGCTTGCTGAAGAAAGCACCTCTAAATAATGACTCCACTAGTGTCTGTTACTGGCCTTGAGAATCTGTTTTTACTTAAAATGAGATTTTTTTTCACAGGAAGAGTCCATTTTTCTGAAGCAGCTTTTAGAAACAATGGAAGGATGTTGCTGTTTTTGACCAAACTGTGTCACAGCAGCTGGCCTCTATCAGGCATTTTTAAAGATGCACTAAGTAGTGTTTTACTAAAATTGTACACCAAAAAACTAAATAATCATTTTTTTTCTATGTAAGTGTGTCAAATGGCGCAACCATGTTGAGAGATTTTTTTTTTTTTCAAGCCATACTTGCCAGGGGAACATCCTAAAACAATTGCATAATGTTCTTAGTGATCACCCTCTTAATATATTAATATTTAGCATTAACCTTGTTGTGCAGTCATTAAAACATGTATTCTACATGTACTTATTGATCTTGCAAGAGCACTCTCATGTTTTGCCAGATTTGTTCAGCTTTATTATGATGTCACTGAATGTGTCCTGATATGTGTGATTCTGTTGATACATGTCTGTGCTGCATGCTCTGTGTTGGCAAGCTGTTTCATTTTATATAAAGATAAATGCAGTTTTGTTTTATAATTCTGTGTGTGGCATAACATGCTTTTTAAAAAGAGTGGTGCAGGTATGACTTCAGAACCCGGAAGTCGAATTCACCCGCTGGTTCGCTGATTTTCCTATGGAGTTTTATAATGGGGTTTTTCAATTTATGAGTAAAATAAAGCCTGTGGTAAACATAACTTGATACTTTGATGTTTTGTTCTACAATGTACACTGCACACACTCACACACCAAGCTGTCTTATCTAGTTACTCATTAAAAACGTACATTTTCAAAAATGAAACGTCAAAGTATAGTCAAGTTATGTTTACCACAGGCTTTATTTTACACATAAATCGAAAAACCCTATTATAAAATCCCATAGGATCCCACAGCGACGAATTACAGTAGTCTTACAAAAAATTAACAAGATCCTAAAAATACAGTTCTGCTCATGAAACTGTGATGTATTTACTAGTGCTTCAAACAAAATTGAATCTTTTTTAAATATTTGATGCCACGAATCTCAAACGGGCAAATCTAGCGATTAGCTCTATTTCAAAAGTGTTTATTGTAGCAGCAACTTGCAAATGTTTGGTTAAAACGACATTTCTAAATTGTAAATGGCGCGCCTTGACCCCTCGAAGCTAATCCGTTTTGAACTGGCGGTTTTTTTAACTAACCATTTCTTTGTGTGCTTTTTTTGTGTGCAATATGAGTCAGATGTTCAGTTAACAGACTTTGGGTGTGCCGCCTGATGCTGAGACTAGTAAAAATGTAACCCTATTATCATTTAATCAATATTTTTTTTCATAGATGTGAACTGATATGAGATTACAGTAGAAGGATTCAGCCATCTTCAAAGCCAATTCACGTTGAGTGAAGTTTGTTAGACGGGCACATATGCATGATAAACGTGATTGATGTTCACTGAATAACATGTTTTAGTCTTTAAAATAAAATCTTACTTCCTGGAGCATCTACAAAGTTTAAACATTAGCTTTTGTATCCTGAAAAATTAGCAAATTTCACTAGGGATGTTGTTTTTAGAGCATTTGCACTGGCTTCGTTTCCTTGTTTATTTTTCCTAGCCTGGTCTTTGAGGAAGCAGCTTTCGCTATATTGATCAAATGTCTAGCAATGTCTCTCACTGTCCTGAAAGACAATGGCTGCTTTTCCAGGAGACCCTGGGGTCTTGTCAGTCCCACTTCCCTTCAGGAAAGAGCAGCTGTGTTACTACGCAGGCTGGGACACTGGTAAAACAATAATGCAATGCACAGTATTTCTGTAGCTTAAAAGAACAGTCCACCCAAAAATGAAGACTCTAACGTCATGAAGACAAAGGGCACTATGAAGTACTATACAATAATTCCAAAGATGAATCATTTTCATATGTTCGACAGAAAAAGAGATATTTAGCAGAATGCTTTTACATAAAACAAGGTAATTACAGAGCTCCAAAATGACAAATGCCCTAAAAGAATCACGTTTCCATATGTGCTCTATATTCCAAGTCTTCTTAGTTCACACAAAATGAAAATTGTGTCATCATTTACTTGAATTTATCTTCCAAACACAAATAAAGAGAAGTTTCTGTTCTTCAACTGAAAGTTCACACAACCAAAACTTTGGTGATACAAAAAGGTCATTGTAAAACTAATCCATATGAATCGAGCAGATTAATCCAAGCCTTGTGAAGATATATGATTGCTTTATATGATGAACAGATTTAATTCACATCTAAACAATGATTAACACACATAGAGCACATCAAATGTGGTAAAGACAGAAGTTCAAATGTGAGCGTGTGACACGCAAGAACCACTGAGGTTGAGAGCCAATAAACAACAAAATTTAAGTAATTTACTGAAACATATAAGGGCCTGTATTTCTAACTATTCCCATATATCTATTCCCATATATCTATTCCCATCATATTGTTTCAGAATATATGAAATATAGCGCACAAGCTGTATAGACTACATTTATGGTGGTTACTGTTTCTTTTTTGGGGCTTGAAAACCTCTGGTAACTATATGATTCCATTATATGGAAAGGAGAAGACGGGGCATTCTGCTAAATATCTAATTTTGTGTTCTATTGAGGGAAGTCACATGGGTTTCAAACAACATGAATGTGCATAAATGATGAAAATTGTTTGGTGTACTATTCCTAAAAGTCATGTGATTGGACACAGTTTCCTGACAGTGCTTTAAGGCTGGCGTCAGAAGGCTCTGTCAAATATTTTTATGGGACTGCCCACTCATGAAAATGGCCCTGTTATAAGTAAGATGTGACCTTGCCAAGCCTGCAGAGTTCACATAACATATAATGGGAATAGAGACCTCCTGCTTCCTCTGCAGGAAAACGGGAGGGAGTGCTATGAGGTCACTTTCAAAACATGACTCCCATTCAGACAACACCACAGTGAAAGATTTGTTCCAGTTATTTGCCTGCTCTGAGAAGTCACTGTTCCCATGTTCAAAGTGTTGAATGTTATTCACAAAGCTCTTATTTTTTTATGGACCAGAACTGAGTGAAAGAATGAAAGTGACAGGGTTAGAACACAGATTTCTTCTGATTTGACTTGACAAGCACTGAAATAGATGATAAACAGTCAAACGTTTGAACTCGATTGAGCTTATGCTTCTCGTCTCCTTAAAAATCGAAAGATTTCTTACTTAAAATAGTGTAGTGGACAAATATAAACAAGTGTCCAGCATATGTGGAAACTTCTTTTATAATGTTCAGAATGCTTCCCAGGAATTACCTCATGAATTTGGATCAATGTCCAAGTGTCCCGAGTTGGAATCTGGGGATGGCGACTTCGGAGAAGCTTAAATTAGTCGATACATAATTTCCATACTTCCATTTGTGTGATTTTGTAGTTGTGATGTTTCCAAAATGTGGATATTTTCCCCCTCCAAAATGTGGAAGAACATAATGACAAAAAAAGGGTAGGTGTGTCCAAACTTTTATCTAGTAGTGTAAATGTTTAGTTCTTTGTCAAATGCTGGATATGCTTTTGTTTTTGTGAGCCTGGCATGTTTGTAGCATGCTGGTTAAGAGGCGCTGGAGTTAGACAGGAATGTGTTTTTCCCCTCTTGCCTTGTAATTAGGCTGTTACCAGCAGGCAAACACAGTGATACCTCTCAGCTCACAGCTGGAGGGACGGGGAAGTCCTGCAAGCTGCAAATCAAGAGAACACGCTTTGAGTTGACAGGCTAGACTGTAGTAGTTGCAGGGACTGGAAACCTGGTCAGCTGCATGCACAACATGCTGCATTGCGCCAGATACAGTCAGTTTGTCCAATGCAAAACATATTGAATCATTCGGGTTCAGTCTCCACATGGTACCGTTACTTTGCTCAGTCAGTGGAAAAAACAGCGTTGGCCTGTTAAATGTGATCAAACGGTACTCAGTATGCTTTTAATTAGACACAGCCTTTGCCAGCACCACTTAAACCAGTGTAGTGCTTCTGTTTTTTTTTTTGTCTGCTCATTATATCCTGCATTCAAGCCGTTTGCCGTCTTTGTGGAGTCTTTGTGCTTGAATGACATGTCCGAGCCTGGTCATATTAGCACTGTGTGAAATAGGAAGTGTCTGGTGGAATGTGCCTGGGGTTCTGTGAAAACAGTTATGTGTAACATGCTTCCTTTCCTCTGTCAGGGACAGGGTGTGTGTGTGTGTGTGTGTGTGTGTGTGTGTGTGTGTGCTTTAACTATATTTCCATGGCCTGCTCTGTCCGTTGGTCAGAATATAAGTTAATATCAAAATGTGAGGTGTGTGTTATTTATTGAAATCTTATCAAATTAATGTAATGGTGACATGATATAGCGATACAATATATTGGATGGTAATAATTACTGTCGGGATCACAATGAAAACTCAGAAATAATTTATGAATGAGAAATATTTAAGATTATGCTCTAAGGTCACTGATCAAAGAAGCAAATTTAAGACATTGAGCAGTGAACTTCTTTGTACAATAGGTCATATTTTCTTCATTCAGATGCAAAATGGTGTTTATCATTCTTCTATCATGCTGGAAAATATGATCATCGGGTTTTGTTCATGTCAGCTCAGCTTAAGTGTTGCTGTCATTAAAGGTGCAGTAAGCGATTTGTGAGAAACCCTGTTGAAAGTGGATCGGAACGAGCATCAAAACACTTGTACAACTTGTACTTGTAGCAAATCAGCAGTAAGAGGTATATACACTCATAAGGAAGGAGGTGCCTGTGCTACATAGCGTGGTCGTGATTCGTGAATTTGGAAGCAGAGCTATCAAGATAGACGTATGATCCTTTTGAGTAGGGGTGTGTTTGTTTAGGAGATTTTAAATATCAACAGCGTTTCTCAAAAATTGCTTACTGCACCTTTAAACTAAAAGGGTGACATACTATGATGACATACTGAGCACTATGACATTTTAAAGTCCAGATTTCACTAAAAGTGTCAAGTTAATAATATAGTTTGTAGTATTACCTTGGTAGGCTACTATGCCTAAAGAAAACCCCTGTATTCCCTCTCAACAATATGTTAATATAATTCTGTAGATGCACTGAACAGCAGAATTTTATACTTTTTCAATTTTATTGTGTATCATCTAGTCTGAAAATAGTGCTAAGTAATTAAGTTATTTGGCTTTATATAGGGGGTTGTATAATATTTACAATCATAATCAAGAATGAAGCACAAAATTGGTCAAACTTGATAAATTATTATAGTACATTAAATGAGTTTAAAGTAGCAAAATTACACATTTATTTATTTTGCAGATGAAATTGTATAAAAATAAGAAATTAAGAAAAAGACAAGCAATTTATCAGTCAGCAAAATTAATAATGCTACAATACTACAAGTGTACAATTACAATTTTGTAATTTAAAACAGAATATTAAACAGAGCAACAAAAACGAAAATGAACAGTAGAGAAAGAGAAAACCAGGTGTGCAGAAACATGCATATTTTTTCTATAAAATGACTGGGAACATAAGCAATGAAACACTATACATTCAACGGCACAAAGGGCATCTAAGCGTTAACAGTAATGCATAACCCATTATACTACAAAAAATAAAAAGATCATGGTAAGGCACAATAATGCACACAATTTACTTGTTATAAGCTGTATTTTTTCTCAGCCAAATCTTGTTTTGAAATTACCCATTAAGTTCGCTGGAGAGCTAACCACAAAATTCAGATGATCACAAAAACCTCAGGGCTATGTGTGCAGTCTAAAAACAACTACTACAATGATGTAAGACCAGAGCATGTTTCAGCTAGAAACTGTCATCTTGGCTTATCCATCATTGCTGTGACTGAATAAACATGCAATGCAACATGCATCAACACCATTACCTATCAGCCCATGTCAATTATGACAATCTAGGACCTACCATTGGCTCAAACCTTACAGTGAACACATATGGATCAAAAGCATGTTGTAGAATCAAACAGTCTACAGATGCTTTTAGGTTCAGTTGCAGGTCACCAGCTCTGCATCTCCCAATCTATTTTTCATTAGTCTGATGTTTCTATGGCACGTCAATTTTGTCTTTTGTTTGCAGGTGTGCTGATTTGTCTTCTGGAGGGGCAACAGAAGGCTCCCTAAAATGACCCAATCGGTGCACATAACCTCCAAACTGCCAAGTAAGTAGATGTTTTGCTGCTCTTGATAGATAGTACTGTTTCAAGATTAACTAAGCATCTGCTATGTTTGCATTGCAGATCTGAGTGCCCCTTTTCATTGCTCTACTGAGGAAGAAACAGATCAAGGTGGCTCCTATTCTGTACAGACACCCTACGGATTCCAGCTGGACCTTGATTTTCTCAAGTATGTAGAAGAAATCGAGAGTGGACACAGCATTCGTAGAGCTAATGTGAACCCTCGGAGGGGATCTCGGGGTGACCGCGGGCACCAGCGGAATTTGGGTATTGGGGGTCGGACCAGTGGCTGGACCTCCACTGAATCCCTTTCCTCAACAACCAGTGAGAATGGCCAGACTAACCAACCTTTTCCCCAGAGCACAATTACATCACCTAGTAAATCCCAACCACTTTCTCCATTACCAGTGGTCAGTCCCAGTCAAACTACTTGGTCCAAAGTGCCACCACCACCTCCACCACGCAACCCTAGGGTAGAGAGAACACTTCTTGAAACTAGCCTCCGTCTGCAACAGGAGCAGAGTCAGTTTTCAAATGGTTTAGGCTCCAATTTGTCCGACCTTTCCAAAGTGAGTTCCAAAGCCAGTGGATCTAATAGGGACTTCTCTGTAGCTTCTTCCCAGCTTGCTTCAGATGCTCACTTGCTACAGATATCCCCTGTTGTGCAGACCCCCGTTTCTGGGATCTGGACCAGAGCAAGTCCTCAGACATCTGGAAGGAGCACTCCAGCCTCCAACTCAGTAACTTTGCCTCCTGTGCAGCTTCAGACAGTGCGGGAACAGATGGCCACAGCCCTTCGACAGCTGAGAGAGATGGAAGAGAGAGTGAAAGGAGTAGCAGCTCTAGAAAGAGAAGTTGCCATGCTCCGTGCAGAAAAGGAAAGGTTGGCTCTGGAACTTCGAAAGAAAACAGAAGAACTTGATTCAACGCTCAAACTACAAGTCTCCACTGATGCAGTAGTCGAAGCCTTTAAACCAGGATCCCTACCATCGCCTTCACTTTGGAATAAAAGGCCAGAAAGCAAAAGTGATGAACAAGATAACAAGCAAACCAGCTCTCCTGTAGAAAAAATATCCATAGCAGTAGGTAGTGACATTCCTCTTGAGACTGTGGTAGTCTTCAATCGTCGAGCACTCAAGGATGCTGCTGTCGAAACTACTATTGATGTTTGTCATGCAGCTATTGAGACTGAGGCTACTGTCATGCATGATGAGGGAATTCAGACTGGAGTGGATACAGAAGATGTGGCAGTCTGGGTAACAGAGTCATTTCTAGGGCTAAAAAGTGAGACAGAACGAGAAACTGATACCCTGCAACACACAATCAAATTTCAACAAGAATCAATCCAGGTTCTTGAGACAAGATTAACTCAGACTAGCCAAGATCTTGAAACTTTAAGGGCTCAGGAACTTGAGAGGACGTCCAAGATTATGCTGGACAAAGAGACAATAGCAAAACCAGAGACAGTCAATACCCAACTGCAAACATGTCCTGCTGAAGTTTGTTCAGTCGGAGTGTTGTTTCCAGATGTGACTGACCCGGAGTACATTTCAAAAAATGACCAAAGCATTCAAACAGATCCTGTGGAATCTTCAAAGGAAAAAACTGTGGAGTTAGTAAGCATTGGTATCCAGTGGGAATGTCTCTACATCACTGATACACAAGGCAGTGAAGAACAGACAACTTCTACAGAGAGTAAGCATTGTTATTTTTAAATGTCAACAGAATTTTTTAATTTCTTAAAGCATGTTAATGTTCATACTATGCACAGTTATTCCAAAGAAAAAAAATTGCCTTGTTACGTTAATTGCTCCCCTTTTGGAATGCTACTGTACCGTTGTAGGTAATGCAGCCTCTCTAACATGTTGCCAGTAGTTAACGCAGTAATAAACACAGCAATAATTTAAAGCCTATTAGCATTCATGCAATCACAATCACAATCACAACAAGTCACGGCACAATCCGGTCAATTTAGAATGGATAAAATCAAATCCAACCATACATTTATTACTTGTGTAATATAATTTATCTCAAAAGTATTGAGAATGTTTCATGTTGATTTAAATAAATCTGGAAAACCCCTTCAAGAGTGATTTCTTTGCAATAAAGTTGCAGGCCCTCTGAAATCTATCATGAAGAGGAAGGATGGGAGTGGTGCTGGTGCAGCTTCCAGTGGTGGCAAAAAGAGCTTGAAGTTTGTTGGAATTCTAAATGGAGGGTGAGTTAGTGAAATATGAAATATTGTTAGGCATGATACAAAATGCCTTTACTATAATAACATCAAAGTCACCGACTGCGTCTCGCGGCTTATTGTTTTTATAAAATGGCAACAATAGCAATATGATAAAAGTCAATTACTTTTATGAATTATAATAAATAATTCTTATGCCAAGTATGTATGTATGTTTGTATATCATTGACTTTCAACTTGGCTCTTCCAGTTTGATGATACTATACTGAATGTCTCCACCTAAATTCTTGCAGGTATGAGTCGACCTCTAGTGAAGAAGATGAAGAAGAGGATGAAGAGAGTTCCTCTGATGGAAGTGAGGCTGGTGCATGTTCAGACAGCAGCGTGGAAGAAGAGGCAGCTCTAGAGGATTCATCTGAGGAAGAGATGAATATAAATGTGGATGAAACTGATAGTGATGAAAACATGCCAGCTGGGACTGAAGATTTAAAGGATCAGGCAGACAAAGTGAAGGAAAAGTGAGTTCATGTAGATTTTTGTGATGAGATGTCACATATCACAAAACAGTTTTGTCTTCTAGTCCACATGTGTGGTCTTTAAATTAATCTCTTTGCTAGCTTACTCCTAAAAATTCATTTTAAGCAAAAAAAACGAGGTCCTAAAATATTGATTGCCTATTGGCAATTTAAAAAAAGTAACGAGCATCAAATTTGTCCTGAAAAAAAGCAATCTCAGAATGTTTTATGTTGAATACAGTGAATTATTTTTTTATCCAAGTTCTCTTGGTGTAGTTCTCCCTAATGAAGTTGGGAGAAATATATTTAAGTCAATACCAAAAAATATCAATAAAAAAGTAGTTTGCCTTAAATGTGCAGTAAGCAATTTCAGAGAAACGCTATAGCCTATGTATAGACATACAGTATATATATATATATATATATATATATATACAACACTAAATGGACATTATCTTACAGGTTTGAACTAAGTGCCAAAATGCGTGAGGCTTGTCTAATTGTGAAGAACCACCTTAATGATGGAGCCAAAACAGTGAAGACTAAAGAAGTGGTAGGATCAAATTACACATATTACATTTTATTCACATTGTAGTTATCATTCCAAACGAATCAATTCATTCCAGTCAAACTTGATAATGAACTATTAAGTTTATTGTTGCTTTGTTAACGTCCACAGTTGTCCAGCACTCATACCGTTCAGCTGGAGTGGTTCCGAGTTTCCAGTGCAAAGATGATCCAGCCATTACGTGTGTCAAATTACCTGATGGCTTTCTCAGAGGTCTCCCCCATCCTTCTGAAACACATAGTCAACATGACCGACGGCAACGGCAACACTGCTTTACACTACAGCGTCTCCCATTCCAACTTCACTGTTGTGGACCTGCTGCTTGACACAGGTTAATAGAATTTTTTTCAGAATAACATGAGATTATAACAACCAGTACCTAATAGTGTTCCTGAGTTCATTCTTTTGCAAAGGAAGTAATGTAGTAAATTAATGTAAGTTTGAGAATTTATCAACTTTTGGTGTCCTGAAAATATACAGCTAGCACGGTTGAATAAAGGCCCGTTTGTGCCAAGGACGATAACTATAATGATAAAGACAGTTAAAAAAATCGATGTGTTAACAATGTTAGCATGTTGGCCTTCGAAGAATCTCAACCCAAAGTTCTGTCTGTGGAACTGAACTTTATACCTGCTACAAACAATAGATACAATGCTGTTAGGACCTTCCACAGGAGATCCTGCAATATTAGATATTCTAATTCTATGGGCCATTTGGACGAACTGTCTGGCGGTATAGGTCAATTGATTCACCTATCAGTTTCTATGGGCCATACGTCTTGTATGAGCTTTTTGGTTCACACCTTTACAGACACAGTTTCAATTGATAGCATCTGAGGCACAGTAATAAAGTAAATGCATCTGACTAAAGATAACTGAAATACATATAATCTTTTAGCATCTTTATACACTATATGGTATTGAGCTGTTCTGAGTTGTCCAGTGTTTGGGACATTGTTACAATACAGGCAACTTCAGGCAATGCATATTCAGCTTTGTTTGTGTTCATGTGCAGGCATGTGCAGTGTTGATCAGCAGAATAAAGCCGGATATACAGCTGTGATGCTGGCAGCCCTTTCAGCAGTGAAGGAAGAGGACGACATGGCAGTCGTCCAGAAACTCTTCCGTCTGGGCAACGTCAATGCCAAGGCGAGCCAAGTAAGTCACCCGGTTAATTAGATATTCATCTGCCATTATATCCTCTGCTAATTTGAGAATGACATTTCAAGTTACGTTCCTAAAAATGAAGGTTTATTATTGGGTTTATCTATTGTTCCATGAAGAATCTAGCATCCATGGATTCTTTCCGTTGCACAAAGGTTGTTTATAGTGGAAAAAGGTTCTTCAGAATATCAAAATGTTCTTTTAAGGACTATTCACTGAAAGATTTGGGGAATCTAAAATGGTTCTTCTATGGCATCACTGCGAAAACCCCTTTTTGGAACTTTTATTTTTGAAGTGGCCGGCTTCCATTTTTGCACATTTCTAAACTCATTTGGTGGAAAGATTTGCTAAAGGGGATAAAACGGTAACAGAATGCTCTCCAATCAATATGGAATACATGTACACAACCGTTGAAAAGTTTGGGGTCAATAAGATTTTGTTTTTAGGATATTAATACTTTTATTAAATTGATCAAAAGTGACAGTAAAGACATTTATAATGTTAAAAAAAGTTTTCTATTTCAGTAAATACTGTACTTCTGAACTTTCTATTCTGCAAAGAATCCTAATGTTTCCACACGAATAAAATCAGCACAAATGTTTTCAGCATTGACAATAATAAGAAATGCTTTTTGAGCATCAAATCAGCATATTCGAATGATTTCTGAATGGATCATTTGGCACTGAAGACTGAAAAATTCTGCTTTGCCTTGACAGGAATAAATTACATTTTAAAATATATCAAAACATACTTTATATTTCACAATACTACTATATGTTTGAACAAACAAATGCAGCATTGATGAGCATAAGAGACTTCTTCTAAAAAAGCGTACCCCAAACTTTCAAACGGTAGTGTGCCATTCAAAAGTTTTTCTGATATCAGCCAAAAGTTTGGACTCTCAAGTCTTATACACTATAATTCATTTTAAAGAAAGTTAATCACAGGCAAAATGGCTCAGAAAAGCTAAGTTCTGAGAACATTTGCAGATTTGCAACATTTGCCACTTGGTTTGATATTTTGTATGTAATGCAATGAAATTCTGATATTACATTCAGTCTAGCTTAATGTCTAAATAATCTTTAGGGGCTACTATATATCAGTTTTTGTGCATAAAAACAGTTTACTGCATTTTTAGAGTGCAAGTTAATGAAAGGGATGCATTGATTGCCAGACAAAAAACCCTATAGTTAAACGCTCCTATCTTTCGGCCTGTCTGTGGTTAGGCAGGACAGACGGCTTTGATGCTGGCCGTGAGTCATGGGCGGCAGGAGATGGTGCGAGCGCTGCTTGATTGTGGTGCAAACGTGAACATCCAAGATGACGAGGGCTCCACTGCTCTGATGTGTGCAAGTGAACACGGTCGAGCTGAGATCGTCTCCTTGCTGCTGGAGCAGCCGGGGTGTGACATTTCGGTTGTGGACAATGTGAGTACGGAACAAAAAGCTTCATACATCCATGATGTATTTGTACATGACACACTTTCGGCATAACACTGTATCCTAAAATAAAGCCATCCTAGACAACAACATAGTGTCGGCCCGCGTGTACAAGATGTGGGCCGGATCTGAGCCGACACTATGTTGCTGTCTGGGATAATGAATTAAATTGTTGGTCACACTAACATTCAAATGAAGGTGAACACACTATTTCTGAAGTGAATACATGGATGACCTACTACATTTGAAATACTTTATTCCACAATGGAATGAGCTCAGCTTGACCTTCCAATTCTAGTGTGACAAATAAAGAGAAAGAAATTTTAGCCATGATTATTTTTATTTCTTTATGACTAATGTTTCATTGTTATATTCTTATTATAAAGCCACCTTGAGCTTGTTTTACTTGATTGAACCAAAAAAATGCATAATAATCTTTTTTATTTTCAATATTATAATTGAATGCCATAGAAGCTTGTTTCTGCCTCAGAGTAAAAAATAAAATAAAAATGTTCAATTGCGAGTTTATATCTTACAAATCTGACCTTTATAACGTGCAATTGCGACTTTATATCAAACAATTGTGAGAAAAAAGTCAGAATTGTGAGATAAAAAGTCTTTACTGTGCTTTGCTAAAATTACTTTTTGCCATTTTTTATTCTGTGGCGGAAAAAAGCTTCCATAAGAAGCAGATAGATGGTGTATTTTAAGATTTTGATTTTGTTCTAAAGTCATTTCCTGTTGGCCATACAGTATGTGGGGCCCAAAGTAATTGCGTATGTTTGAAATCCAGTGCAGTCGCTTGTTCCATTATAGTAGGATATTGGACTGTATGTTTTCCAGAAAATTATGTCACAGAATAAGTCACACCCTTAATGTTGTGGGACCTGGTTTCCAGTGTTAAAGCATTCTACCCAATAATGCATTATGGTTAAATGTATGCCCTTTCCTTTAGGATGGCAGTAATGCTCTCTCCATTGCTCTGGAGGCATCCCACAATGACATTGCAGTTCTACTGTATGCCCACATGAACTACTCTAAAACGCAGGCGGAAGTAAGTCCTCTTCACTGACCATTTGTGTTAAGTAGAACAAGCAGTTTAATTACTTTTAATGGTCACTTTACAAAACTTGTTAAAGTGATGTAAGTAAAATAAAGATATTAATTCAGTAAAATGTTGGGCGAGACTTGATTTGAGCAGTTCGGGATTGATTGGGTCATGAATGCTACACACCAAAATGGAGCCAGATGTGAATGGGAGTTTGTTGAAGCAATGCCTAAATAGTTGTTTGATTACTGGTTAACATTACCCAACAGTCCATGCAACCTAATTGACATCAGATTAAAAGGATAGTCATTTCTGAATGTAAATAGTGTGCATTCAGATTTCATGTTTATTTCGAAAGTATGTACTATTAAAATCTGATGTGCTTCACAAAATGAATGAAAAATTAGTACATTCATTTAAAATGTAATAATTCAAATTGTATAATACTGGTGAGAAATACGAAGGTTACCATTGTGGTAACTAACATAATTTTTGTGTTTGTTCTTTGTTTAGGTATCACCTAAAGCCAGTCCTAGAAAAACATGGCCCTCAGAGTGACATACTGTATGGACACATTAAGTACAAAAAGGATATAAAAATAAGATTAACCAGCCATACTAGAAGATTAATAATGTCTGTTACAAGTTTATATTTATTCACTGAATACTTTTTGTATCCACGTTTTATGCTCCATACCGCAACATTACTATGTAAAATATTATGTAAACATTAATGTACGTAAGATCAAGAATTTGACTTACTTTTAATCTTCAACAGGTGTATTTACTATAGTAAATGTATTGTTCTACCATGATATCGTGTTTAAATAAGCAAACAAGGTATTTGGGATGATCACAGCTTAGCTGTAATGTTATTGTGATTACATATGTCACAAACTGAACATTTGATTTGATTAATGGTTTAACTTTGGCTCTGCTCAGAAATACTCATGTGCAAATCATAATAACGTGTCCTGTTGTTCAGATATGAGGACGAAGTATTGCAGCAGATTAGGGTGAATCCTTCATCCTACATTTGAGAAACTCAACCCCTCAATAACCATTAATCTCACGCATTGTGGCTTCATAATGCGGGCAACCTGTGACCGCTGTAATTACATGCTGTTTGAAAAAGGCCAGCAGAAAACACCTACATGGACTCCACCCTTGTTTTCTACCACAGTTCTACATTTATTTTTATCCTCCAATCTAATTGGATAAAGCTCAGAGTCAGCCAATACATACATAATCTGTCATGTCTGGATTTGACGGTGGTATTTCCCTTGTGATCTGTTCTTTGAACTAAAAAGGACATTGTCTGGCTTTTGAAAAGAGAGATATGGACCAATCACAGAAGGGTTAAACAGAATTGAACTTAAAAACTGAAGAAACGATATCAGTCAGGAATAGCTCCAAAACATAGTGACATTTGAAAGAAAAATAGCACTTTTCAGATGTTAAGCTTAGAATCATGATATTTTGTGGTTGTGAAATGTTAGTAGAACATATTCATAGACATAGTTAATGTGATTAACTAATCTGTGGTTACTCTGTTAGGACTCTTACGTAAGATTTCTTTTCCATTTATAATTATTTGCTGTCCGTCAAGAGTTTGCTTGGTTCACTAACGTCAATACACTGATAACTGAACTCGGCACTTTACACAAATTAAGAAACCAGGTGTTGAGTTAAATACCTGTAAAAGTCTTAAACTAAACTAGAATGTTCACTGTAGATTTCAAATACAGACAATCTTTAATGTTGTCCAAAGATGCTGCAGCAACACTGTAAGCAGGCAAACGTCTTTTAGTTGCTCGTTTAAACATATTTTGATGTATTCAATTGTACAATTTTTTTTTTTTTTTAACCATACTCAAGTATGGTTTTGTATCATTTTAGGTCTGTCAGTATTTTTGTTTATTGTCTATTTTATATGGTATCAATGCTTTGTTTAACTGATTGTATCATGCTATGCAGCTTTTGCTATTTAAGTCAGCATTTTTTAAATGTACAATTAAAGGAACATTATTTAATGCCAGTTACTCATTAAGAGAATGCACCTACACTAAAATAGTGTATTCTGGTTATATAAAACATCACATTGACCTATATATCAAAGCCTGGATCATATTAAAACATGAGAAACCTACATACAAAAAGAATAGCATTACATTAACATTTGTCGTCAATAGACGAACCCACCTGCATTTGTATGCCCACCAGCTAGTCAAAATATATGTATTTGATGTCACTATAGTAGTAAACAGTTAGCAAAATAATGGTAAAAATTAGTTCTGTTGCTTTATAGGCTTGAAGAATAGTTGATCACAACTAAAGAATACTTTGTCCTTTTGGCATAGTTAGGAGCCTTGATGTTGCACCTAAATGTGGTCTCGAATCTAGGCCTTAACTCATCGTCTCAGGCTGGACCACAGTCTGTTTCTACTGTACTAAAGTTGATCATTACCTCAACCACTAATCTGCACGGTATCTTCATTACATAGAATTCTCAAGAATTGCATGGTTCTGAACGGCTGCTTAGCCACTGTACAGCGTGGCTCTGTCTTTGAAATGTATGCCTTTTCTCCATTTCAACTCAATTAAAATGAACTTTTTCTTGGACTAAGAGATCTGGGGCTTAGTGGGTCTTGTCTTGACTGTGTAGCTTCAGTCTACTTCTTCAAAGATGTAGGTTCATGACAAATATGCACCAGAAATCTGTTAGAAGACAAAAATGGTGGTTAAATATGAGTACAACTTTTAGTGGAAATTTGGGCAATTAGCTAAATGTACGGAAAATGTTCACAACCATGGGCACAATTCTTGCTAAAATCAGTGTAGCACCAGAATGACGCTTATATTTCTCAATATTAGAACCATCTAAACTGGACTGTAGAGGACTGCTAAAGTGTTGGGCAGCACTAAATCTAAAGGTAACAATATTTCAATAATCAACTTTAGACATTCTACTTAGGACACGACAACTAACAGTAATTAAAGTACTAGTAGACTGTCTGCTTTATATCGGCAAACATTATTTTGATGGTCCCACAACAGACAAGACCAAGTCAAATGATTCTACTAACCCTAAAATAACAGTCTACTAATCTCTGAGAGTTAGTTGACACGTAATAAGAGTTAGTTGACGTTTATGGTTGCAAAGTTATAGTTCGTAGAATGTCTAAATGGGACTATCGAAATAAAGCGCGGCCAACTTAAACATATTTAAAATGTAAAAAGATTTATTAACATCTTAAAACCTACCGTAAAAGTTCAATGAATACAAATGAAAAACCTGCAGTAAGACACTTTGAAAGCCTGTTTGGAAAATGCTGTGAATCATACCAGCTATTCAGTCCTTTTGTTTCCCCAAGGAAACAAGTCCATTCACATTGCTAAACTGCATTCAGATCCGCAGTGGATGCAAACAAAAGGTAGCACAGCCATGTTTCGAGAACAAACAAATCTTCAAGAGGTCATACACATTTCCTCATGAAGTTCATCCCGAATTTATTGTATGACCATTTTCCACCCTCTCTCTTGAGTGAAACTCGCTGCTCGTTGCCTCCTGTAACTTTAGGACTCTATAAATAAGCTCTGTTATGATCAGTTCCTTTTCGAGGTCTCGCGACATTGCGTCACTAGCTGACGCTTTGGGGAAACTCCTTACACCGTAAAAACTGAAGCCAGCCATTGCAATAGCCAATGCCGCAGAATCTTTCTCCTTCACTTTGAAGCCTACTTTGGTGTGGACCTGACTAGACGATGCTAGACTAGAAGATGTTTCTGCAAGGAAGGTGCTGTATGCGTGGCGAGCCCATCAAGCCTCCGGACAAGCACGACGCGTGACCTAAAGGACACTTACTTTCCCATCCAAATAGCTCCTTATTACTGCGCTTTCTGAGAGTTCAAACTCCTGTCATTTGTGCTGGCTCTGGCCTCAATGCACGTTCACAAAGTGTGTGAATGCAGCCCTTTCCCCCTTGAGACTGAGATGCGCATTTCATATTTTCTCGATAACTGGCTTATCATTGCCCGGTCCCTTGATGTGCTGGCTTTCTATATTTATCCTAAATCACATTGAATATATTGAATCGCACAAACTGCAGTGTTCCGCGTTGGTATTTTCACGAGGCTCCAGCTGTTGGCCACCTGCCTCGCAAAGTGTGTGATATTGTCATTTTTCCCAGACAGCATTTACATCTGTGCCCGATCCGTTTTCGAATCAGCAGATTTGCGCAGCAGTCGCTCTCAAGATGCAGATCAGCACCAACTCTGCGCCAGAACTTGTCTGTAGCTTCGACTGTGACAGTCCGTCCGGCGGGTGCGGCGCCGATCCGGGGCAGCTGCGCAGACCACACAACTGAATTGAGTCCGCCCGGCGGGTGTGGACCGGATCCACGCGAGCTGCGCCACACGTGCCACAACTGAATTGAGTCCACCTGAGTAATTACCCGTGTTGTGCTTATGTATTATGTGTTTATGGGCTGTGTTCAGTCAGTGATCCGCTCGTCTGAGCTGATCGTGTTATGAATGCACCAATGTGTTATTGTTGCATATTCTCCTCTCACTGCATTGCACTGGTCTAAAGCTGTGGCTTCAACCCTGTGCCGCCGTGGCTGATTGGGAACTGACTGGTTGAGTGTCTCCACTAGGTTCGGTGACCAACCAGGTCCGGTGACCAGCTCGGCACTCTTCTACCTGCTTATGCCACACCTGCTACGGCATGTTTCTCTCTTTTCAATTTCAACTTTTTTTTTAGATTTGGGAACTGTCTTTTTTAAACGGCAGGGATTTCATACGTCTCGGGTTACTTTATGTAACCATGGTACCGAGAGTAGAGAACAAGATATTGCGCAAGTTGCCGTGTAAAATCTCCTCAGTGTCTTTGCATGTATGCTCTCTCTCGTAGAAAGATTCTGAGGCAATAGCGCTCGGCACCGAACTATATAGCGGTTGACTCCGCTCCTCGCTCGAGTGCGTGAGCGCCATTGGCTATTGCAATTGCAATAGTGCGATTCAAACAGGCTTCAGTATTTTCTGTGAAAGGAGTTTCCCCAAAGCGTCAGCTAGAGACGCAATGTCTCGTTCCATACTCTCAGGGAACCATGGTTACGTTGAGTTACCAGAGACGTTAGCCTCTTTGCATGGAAATAATAGCGGTAGGAAATATTAACAGATTGACAGTAACATCACAAACATGAAAAAATACAAATCAGTTTTGCAGTTAAAGGTTTAGTTCAACCAAAAATAAAAATTGTCTCAATTACTCCCCCTCATGTCGTTCCAAACCCATACGACTTTGGTTCATCTTCGAAACACAAATTTAGATATTTGAATGAAATCTGAGAGATTTCTGTCCCTCCACTGACCACACAACCATTTTGATGCTTCAAAAAGTTCATAGAGATCATAAAACCATATATTGAGCGGTTTAGTCCAAATTTTCTGAAGAGACTCGATCACTTTACTGTATATGATGATCAGATTGAATTTAGGCTTTTATTCACATATGAACATTCATCAAAGCACACATGAGTTATGCTAAACGGAATCTCAATCATGCGCGCATGACCTGCGTTCATTCTCGTGTTACGCAGCACACGAGCTTCCATGAGAACCAATGAGGTTTGTCCTTACACATCAAGCGTATACGGTTAAGATTTTTTTTTGTCTACAGTTGAGCTTCTGTTTATGTTCGCTGATCTTATACGAGAATAAAAGCCTAAATTCAAATCTGTTCATAAAATGAATCGAGTCTCTTCATAACATTTGGACAAAACCGCTCGATTCATATGGATTAGTTTTACAATCCCTTTATGGACTTTTTGAAGTGTCAAAGTGGTAGTTGCATGGACTGTCAATGGAGGGACAGAAATCTCAGACTTCATTTAAAATACCTTCATTTGTGTTTCGAAGATAAACAAAAGTTTTACGGGTTTGGAACGACATAAAGGGTTAGTTTACCCCAAAATGTTTAAATTGTCATCAATTACACACCCTTAAGTTTCAATAAATGGACTGGGTGGACAAAAGAACTGACCATCTAAATAAAGTCAGAATATAATATCTTGCTCCACCTGTGACATTCCTTCCCAGTTGACATCACTAGCCAAACAGACTTCACTGACAGTTATTGAACTGAATTGAAACTCTGAATTAATTACACTATTACCTTCTGTAGAGCTGAATTACATGAAGTTTACAACATTAACACTTATTTTCTGTATTGTGTAAAGCGCTATTTAAATAAATGTGACTACTCACCTTTCAAGATCCAACCAATTCCTGATGGAATCAAATCAAGCCCCACCTTATACATTTCCTCATTAAATATGTTGAGTCCCTTGGAAATACACTACAAATACCAGAAGTCTTGAAATGAAAATACGCTATTTCGAATAAAACAGCATACAAGACAGATGGCCACAACTTCATAAAAAATATGTTCCTTTAATAATACACACTTAAAATATGAACTGCAGATAGTAGTGTGGTGTCCTTACGTGAGCCACACGAGCATGGCTAACAGTGACGCTGGAATTCATGTTGGACCGATACACGACTGCATTCATAGCACTGAAAAAGCTTAAGTTAAATGAGCAGTTAACAGGAAAAGGGGGATGGGGTGATAAGAGCATTTCTGTATGTATGTGTAGAAATCCAGTCTCTGTATTCTGATAAGCCACTAACTACAAATTTAAAAAATAAAGACACATTTGGCAACATAATCAGTGTTCCAAAGGGAGCCGGAAAAGAAACATTACCTAGGTGTGGCATATAATCCAAAATCTGTTTAATGAGGTTAATGAGCTACTGGGTTCTTCTCCGTTCTCAGACGTGTCCTTTCTGTTAAAAGTGTGCCGACATGCGCAAAATTACACGAAGTTTGGGGATAAGTCTGTTTCTGGCTGCTGCAAAGACACTCCTTCCAGAAAGAGTGCGTGAAAGCATAAGATGGGTTCAGGGACCAGTCTTCTGTCATTCCTGCTGAAGGAAGTGGAGGAGGGTGGGACTGGAGAAGGCCCTGATCAGAGGTGCTGTTGGAGGAAGTACAGTAGCATGATCTCGTAGTGCTCTCCGGACTCAGGACAGCGAATGCTGTGTCTCTCATTGGGGTAGATCTATGGAGAAAAAGCATGATGAATTATTTGGTTAAGAAAAAAAAAAAAAAGAAAAAAAAAGTAACATTGTATATTTTTTATACTCTGTTTTCAAACCTGTAGCTGATATGGCTTTCCTGCACGGATGAGTTGAGACACCAGGAAGTTGGTGTGGAAAAAGTGCACGTTTTCATCAAGGAACCCATGTAAAATCAGTAATCGGTTTGGCCTTGTGAAAAAACAAACAAAGGTAGAGTCTAGTTAGCACAGTGAAAAGATAACCAATTGCTCAAATAATACATTCTAAGAGGAGTTAACTATATGGTTTGATCGAACTGGAGAGATTCATATCTTCAAGATGAAATTTACCTAGATTCAAAATAGGGAGAAACTTTTGAGAAGGTATTTTAACCCTATAAAGCCTACTGTATCATATCTATCAACATGATCAAAACCTGTATCTTCGACGGGCCTTCTTTCGTCCACTCGATTGATCATTTATAAATTTTTCTAAAGAAAAATCACATTAAAATTTGGTCAAATACAATACATCAGGCTTTTGAGGAATGTTTACTTATACATCTTTGAATCATCATTGTATTGTATTGCATTGCATTATATTTAAAACGACGCAACCCCCCACCACAATAAAAACTACAGAGATTTTATCAGAAAACTAAGCATTTAAATATCATCTTACTGGGAGATTGAGTAACAACTTATATTTATATGCATTTTTTGCAAGTAGTGCTATACTGTTATAAAGATCTCATTGATTTATATTTCAAGCTATTATAATTTCATCTTAAATTTTGGCCATATAAATTTTAGAAACTCCACCAATCAGCTTATTTTTGCTCAGTTGGCACATCTGAATAACATTTAGGTGTTTTTTCCCATTTCTCCTCGAGTATGACCTCCATATTCTCATATCTCATCCATCAGGCTTTCATGGCTCAAATAATATTAAATATGATACTCAACAACAACAAAAAAAACATGCAAAATCCTGTCTAAATGCTCAAACTTATTAAAAAAAATAAGACTTTTCTGACTATTATAACAAAATCCAAGCAACTTTAGATGCTGTTTTTTTTTTTAAGGTTAGAAGACAATCACTGAGATGAAGTTGTATGCCAAGAACACGTACCGTAATTCCTCAAATAAAAAACGGTATTCAAATAAACGCCGGGCCTCTGATAGTGGCCAGGTGCGTGATCAACGCGGACAAATAAAGGCCGGGGGGAAATTAGTATGGATAATCTCCTAAATGCCTTTCATTGAAGAGATGTTACACCTGTCCACTTCATGCGTGTTCTGTGATATGATCGTGAAAAGACCATGTATAAATGCCATCCGAAGCGCATTCGAGACAATTTAAATCCGATCGCTCAAACCCCTTCTTCAGGAGGAGATCCGAGACGAGATTCCAGACGAAACTGCACAAGTATAGGCCTAAATCAAATGCATCTGATTGTTGAAACCACGTATCTAAATTTTACTCCTCCCAAAAACGCTAATAAAATAAAAGTGTGAGAGCGTGTTATAGGCTATGTAATGTTATAGCAAGATGTGACAACGCTACTGCAACACGCATCACGCATCACGGCAGCTGAGCATCTATTTATAAAGCCAACGTGCAAACTATTACAAATTAAAGTGAAAGTAAGTCGCAGACAATTCTCCTCATCATTAAAAGTAAAGAAACGAAATGATCTTACCAGGGTTGTTGCCGCCCTCTCTTATTGCGGTCTTTTGATTTAGAAATTAGCTGATAAATGCAGCTCATATCTGTTGCTTTCGGTGACGTGCACTCCATTAAATCTGCATATAGCGTGGGAATTGACGATTTATATCCGTTTTGCGAAAACGCATTTGTGAGCAGATTTAAGTAGAATTGTTTTGATAAATCAGCTTTCCGATCTGAGAAAACACATGAAGTGGCCAGGTGTAAACATCCCCTAATATCAGGGTACCCCCAGGATCCTCCAACTTAAATTCAAGGCTTTTTAAGACCTTTTTAATACCATTTCAAATGAAATTCAATGCCAACTTCGTACCCATTCCGACAGAAGTACGAGGGGAAAATGTCAAATCTGTATACATTTTAAACCCTAGAAAATAATTATGTACAAGGAGGCTACTTGAATTAAATAAAACATTTTACTTAAATTATCAGTCATACTTAATACATCCGCAACAGCATTGTAGCGCGCACGTGTGTGTAGGCCAGTGTTAATTTTGGCAGCCATTTTTGATTTAGTCTTAGTCTTCAGACGAAAATGCTTATTGGTCTTAATCACATTTGAGTCATCCTGTTTTTTATAGTTGTAGTTGACGAAAAGTCTTTGCATTTTTTGTCAACTTTTGGTCAAACTGCAGTTACTTTACTTTTGATAGTTATTTTATATATTCTGAATAACTATATATTTTATATATTCTGTATAATTATATATATATATATATATATATATATATATATATATTATATATTCTTTAGACAGAAAATGTCATAATAATTATTCTCTCTAGGCTAATTCAATTAAGCTTATGAGAAATTATTGACATTGCACTCTTTAGCAGTAGCACTTGTATTGATAATGATCCCTTTTCCTAAGTTCTGTGGTTCTCCAATGTTTTAGAGTGCCGTACCCCTGGTGCCCTCTCTTCCACTTAGACTGCAGTCACACCCTTTCCATTAAGGGACAAGATTTGCCCCCTTTAATACATTTTTCCATTTAATTTTTTCATTAAATTTGCAATGTCAAAACACATTAAAATCGCCAGATGGTGGCAGTAACTCACTATCTTTATGAGTGAGTCTTTGAGTCATTTATTCATTGAATCTCACGATTCGTTCAAAGCCACATATTTCGTTGCAAAATAGAGCAAGCCTGACAATGCTGTTTTAAATGTAGTACATCACTTAATGTTACCCTTTTTTCTTTTCTTATTTACTGTTGTATAAAATCAATGTCACATTTGAAATCGTGTGGATATTCGGGAAACATTGCATTCTTGCTCGTATGAACACTGGTGGATATATCAGCCTGCATTTTGATCGCAGGTTTAGTCGCACAAACAGCGCAAGCGGCTCGTGACAGAACACAGACTGACTGAATGACACTTTAATTTAAGTAGAACATCTTAAATAAAGATCGCTGAACTCCAGCTTGTCTGTGTTTTCAGATCATTCGTGCTTCTTCAGCAATGTAGAGAGCGCACGCATGGTTGCCAGATACTATTGAAAAGACCGGGTAGAAAATATGTTCTTTTAACAGAAAAGCTCTTATTTGGGGTTTAAATTCTGTCATTTAAGGCCACAGCGGATTAAACTAGGCTAAGTACTATCTTGTTCTGTACCTCACTTGCCTAGTAACCATAGTAACGGGTGCGCACGCGATCGCTTTTTCTGCTATGACGTGGAGCGCGAGGTGCACTCAACACTGCATACATTTTTTGAATTAGCCTACATTAGTAACAGTTAATTTTGTGAACTTAATCCTAGCAAAGGCAAAAAAAAATATATAAGACCTTTGTAACGAAATCCAAGACTTTGTATACTAAATTTAAGGCTTTTAAGGCCTTAATTTGAGATGATCAAATTCAAGACTTTTTCAAGGCTTTTAAGACCCGCGGGTACCCTGTAATATGCATTCAAGTTCATCGTAACGTACAACCAATAGATGGTAGTAGACAATAGATGTAACACAGATATAATTTAGTGCTGCCAGTGTAACGGTCTTTTCAACAACTTTATTGAAAACGAAATTGTCTTGAGGAGCATGAAACCCAGACGGAAATTTGATTTAGATTTATTTTAAATAAAGGCCTGCCTCTAATAAAAAGCCTGCTTCAAATAAAAGCCTGTTACCTTCTGCAGTTTAGGTAAATAAAGGCCCCGGCTTTTATTTGAGGAATTACGGTAATCAGGGTGAAACAAGCGCTGCACGTCCTCTGGCCTGAGCCGCAGTAACTCACTCGTTGGGAAGTTTGTCGACATGCAGTGCGACGGAGCCCGCCTCATATCCCTGCTGGTTATTTTCAGGCACATCCATGTAGCGTTCGGTGTAGCCAGTATCGTATGCCATCCACACCGTCACAGGAGCTCCTGCTACGGCCACCTGGGGCACAGAATGGGTAACTTGCTTAACACATGATCAGAACAAACGTACAGATGCTAATTTTAGTCTCAAAGTACACACGTTTGAAAGTGTTTCTTCCCTTATATCCAAAACACAGCTCTAATTTTCTATTGTAGTAATTCCAAAAGCATAAAAAAGTTAACTGATCGTGATTACAATTTCAGAAAAGCAACGAAGTTCAGCAATTCAATCTCTAGTAAGGTGCATTTGAGACGCCACCTGCTGGTGAAAGCGCATGAATGGGTGGGGTTGAGGGACAGTTGAGCAAAAAAAAAGAAAAAGAAAGAAAGAAAGACATTTTTTAAGATGATGACATAACATTGGGGCAGCTGTAAATCTCACCTTGAAGATGTTTGGCCTGTGAATGAGGCCCATGAGAGAGAGGAATCCACCGTAGGACCATCCATGGATGGCAACCCGACTCAAGTCTATGAACTTGTACTTCTCTGCCACAAACTGAAGCCCCTCCACTTGATCTTCAATCTCCACCTGCCCCTGAGGTTGAGGAGAAAATAATAGGAATATGAATAAAGAGTACCATATTCCATGTTTTATACTAAAGCCTGGTATGCTTGCATTCAATGATCTTTACCTTCAACCATGTGAAATACTAAGGTAATTTGAAAGAAACATTTTTTTAAACTTACACACTAATGTTCAATAGTTTGTAGTTAGAATGATTTATTTGATGTTTTTAAAAGAAGTCTTAGTTTAGGGTCCAGTTCTCACTGTTAACTAGCTGCTTATTAACATGCATATTACTAGGATATTGGCTGTTTATTAGTAATTAACCACATATTAATGCCTTATTCTGCATGACCTTATTGCACATACCTAATCCTTCTCAATTCCTACCCAATACCTAAACATAACAACTACCTAACTAACTATTAATAATCAGAAATTAGGAGTTTATTGAGGCAAAAGTCATAGTTAATAGTTAGTTAATAGTGAGAGTTGGAAACGAATCTAAAGTGTGACCGAAGTCTCTTATGCTCACCAAGGCTGCATTAATTTGATCAAAAATACAGTAAAACAATCTTGTGAAACATAACAGTTTAAAATGTTTTCAGTTTTTAAATGTCACATGATGCTTCAGAATTCTAATATGCTGACATTTCTTATCAATTTTGAAAACAGTTTTGCTGCTTTAACATTTTTTTTTTGGAAACCCATGAGACACTTTGTTTCTAGATTCTTTGCTGAATGGAAAGTTTAAAAGAACAGAATTGATTTGAAATAGAAATCTTTTATAACATTCTAAATGTCTTTAGTCACCTTTCATTAATGAATTTCTGAATAAAAGTATTAATTTCCAAAAAAACTTGTTTAGTTTTGAACCATAGTGTACATACAAGCGTTGCTAGATGGCTTTGTTCTAGGTGAATATTAGGCGGTTTCTTACTATTCTGAGACAAATCAGCCTATCCTTTATTTATAAAACATTAACTTGTAATTAATAAGCAGTAGTCATGTCCCAATACAAGTTATCATACAAATTGATATCACACATAAGTGACCTTCAATGAGCAGTGATAGAAATGAGTTGGACAGAACTGAAGGTGTCTAATTCAGTCTTTGACTGAGTAACAAGTGGGATCATATGTCAGAGCCAGTGTGAGCTGTCACTCAATCATTTTAACACCTTAACATTTCTTGACCATCCATTCCAGCCACTTAAATTGCAGCATGATCATATTTGTGTCTATATAAAGCATTTATGCAACCGGTTTTCAACACATGCTGGCTGACCTTTTAAAAGCAGACCATAATGTGTTAAATGTGAGGCAACGGTTTACAACAGGCATTAAGATGTGTTATGGCCGATTGGATCACAAGTGGACGACGCAAGGTGTAAACTGTGTCTAAGGCACTGTTTACACCTGGTATTAAGATGCGATTTGGTTGGTCGAGTCAAAAGTAGAGGAAAGAGACATGCCCGTTTACATCTGGTGTTTTAATGCCTCTTATCCACTTCTGTACTGATTTCTTCGAGGGGAGGGTCTATGGGCAGGTAAATGTGTGGGCTTTTTCAAATGTTTCTTTCTAATGGACAAAATAAGCTCACATACTTTACATATGAACGCGCCCGGAGAAAACAGAAAAAATACTAAGTGCAGCAACTTTCGTTTCTGCACGGACAGCCGCAAGACCAGCCGAACTCTGAGTGTGTGATAGAAATCAGGAATGGTGAGAGAACATTGCGCTTGGTACATTTTCCGTCTTCAAATCAAACTTGGGTCTCCAGCAAAAGTTGAAATCCCGTTTGGCTGGCGCACTTGCCATAGTGCTTACGCGTTAGAGGCAGAGTCTTTTGCGGCTATTCGAACACATGAGCATTTACACTACGAAAGCAATCCGGCCGAATGAGTTTTCAACTACCTCTGGAAGTGGTCAAAAGTGGACAAGCTCAAAACGTTTTAGACCCCGTTTACACTTGTATTTAGCGTCGTCCACTTGTGACCCGATCAACCAAAACGCATCTTAAATACCAGGCCTAAAACGTTTTGAGCTTGTCCACTTTTGACCACTTCCAGAGGTAGTCAAAAACGCGTTGTGAACACGAAGATGGCCTACTCTCCACTGGATCCTCAGCTGTCGGTAAAACCTAATAACTCCACCTGGCCTCTATAGTTTGGACCATCTCTGCTTGTTTGGAATGCAAATATATAGTGGAGAGGAGTGTCTTAGTCTAGCATCTGTCGTTGAGACATAGCCAATACAGTCTCAAATAAATGTGCATGCATAGCATTTCCAGTGTTGGGCAGTAGCGTCGCTACAAGTAGTGATGCTACTAGTTTAACTACATTTCTCAGTAGCGTGGTGGTAGCGTCGCTGTTTTCTGAATCAAATAGCTTTTCAGTAGCGAAGCGCTTTTTTTGATTAAGTAACGCCGTAGCGTCCACACAAGCTACATTTCCCCAAGCATTTCTAAAGCTCAAGCTCAAATACAACTGCTAAGTATCACTGATGCATAAAGACGATTTAAAAAGGAATCATGCATGTTCTGCGCGTCTCTGTGAATGAATGGCTTAGACGCGCGGATTCATTTTCCACACACACACACACAAACACACTGAAGCACGCTCGTGATGTTTTCAGCCTATGTGAGGACATTAATGCGTGTACATCTACACAGCCGCTCTGAGAGTCACTTTAGAAGCATTTTAGCTTGATTTGAGAAAAACTATCGTCATATAAAAAACACACACGGAGAGACTCAAAGTTCTACATGGCAACCTGTCAAAATAAAAGGTTGGTTTAACCTTTGAAGAAAGTTTTGCTTAAATCATTAGGCCTACATTTTAAATAAATAGGTCATTACAATTTAAACCATTAAAAAAACCCATTTCATAGTTCCCTTAAAATGTAATTTATTTTAAAATTGTAATACAATAGTATTAAATTGTATACGTTTCATGATTTCAATTAATTACACATGTTTTTGATTACTAAAATTTTACTTAACCATTAAAATGGGAGTCCAGAAAAATGAAAACAAAATAAAACTGAATTTGGAATGTGGGGGAAAATAAAATGAATTTTATTTAAAAAAAATATATAAAAAAATAAAAAATGAAAATTTCATAGGGTTCTACAAACCAGCTTTTTGGTGCATTACCACCACCTTCTGCTCCGTATGGTGTGACATCACGTACCAATATCAATCCTTGGGCTGACAGGTGAGAAATGTACTTAATGGAAAAAGATGCACATGCTCTTGACACCTGGTTTTGTAATAGTTTTATATAGTTATATGGTTTTATATAGTCATGTTATGTTGTTTTTTTTGTGCCAAATTGGTTTAGAACAGTTGTTGAATAAACAATTGAACTGACAAATTATGCCTGTCTATATTTGATTGACAGTTTTATTGATCACTGAGATCACACATTGACTTGGAATGAAGTATAAAAAAAAAAATAGCTTATATGTAGTAAACTACTTTTGCCATATCGCTGTAGCTTAGCTTGCTACATTTCCCAGGGTGGTAGCTTCAGTGTAGTGAAGCTACATTTAATGTAGAGTAACTGCTAGCTTAGCTCACTACATTTTCTAAGTAGCTTGCCCAACACTGAGCATTTCATCTTTAATAACATGGGATTTTGGCCAAATGAAAGAAAAAGCTGAGCACTCGCATAGCTACAATAAACTTTATAACCTGTAAGTTGATGAAAACGTAATGTGATGCATTTACTGCCTCAGACTGCCGTTTTAATGACAAACAAAACACACGTGTCCGAAATTCACTGGTCAAAAACCTTGTAACTCCATTTACTTGATATTAATTAAATAAATAAGTCTCTGGGCATATATAAAGCCACAATATCAACTTTGACAATGTGGTGTTTAATTATTTAAAAAATAGTGTGTTTTCCATTTCCTGAGAAGTAGCATTTATTAGAGATACAAGGTTTCCACCCGACAGCAACTATATGTTAATATGATGTTGTTCAGAGTCAAATGTCTGGCTACAATTGTAGACTGGCAGGTCTAGTTACCATTTTGTTTTTAAGCGCCCCCTCAAACTTCAGGCCTCTTTGGCACGACCCTCTTCCATCGATGACCACTACTGCATAACCCAGAGATGCCAACGTGTTCAGACGCAGATACTTCACACCCTTGTAGGAGTTATTTACTAACTGCACCTAAAAAACAGAAAAGAAAAAGGGAAACATGTTAAAAGTAGACATATTAAGGAATTTACGGTAACGCTTCCTTTTACAGTCCAGTTACCCATGTAAATACTATGTGCTTATTTTAGTAACTACAATTACTGGGTAATAACTAGTACTAACCCTGAACCTACCCCTAAACCTACCCCTGTTCCATGTACTTACTTTATATTAGCTAGTACTTTCTAGGTAAGTACACTGTAAGTACTGTACTGTAAAAGGAAGCGTTACCGAATTTACAATGCAACTTTTAGCTGTGTCACAAACCAAAATGTAAAGACATTCAATTCAGTACTGCATTTAGAAGGCATGGCCCACCCAAAAATAAAGTGTAGTCACTTACTCACTCAGATTGTTTGTATTTAAAATGTATATAAAAATATAAAATATATTGTATATAAAAATGTACCAGTTGCTTTTTTTTCATGCAGTTACAATAAATGTGGTGAGTGGAGCTTTCAAAGAACAAATGGCACCACATTCCAAACAATACAACAGTTTTCATAGAGAAGCAGAGCAAAAACAGTTTGTATTTAAATATATCCATCCAATGGGTTGTGAACGCCTGAAATCATATCAATTAATAAGTTAACTGAACTCAGGAACTGTCTCAATTAAGTTTCAAGAACAAATCACATATTGCACAAGTTATACAGGCCAAATATATCAGTTTTTTATTGCTATTATTTTGGAGCTTTGAAAGACCCAGCCAAAGGAACATCCCAAGGGTGAGCAAATGTCACAATTTACATTTTGGGTGAAACTATTACTAAATCTTAAATGGGCAGTTTTCAAAAAAATCTACAGTGATCCTTTTCAGCCAAACCAACCTGTGGGCCGCCGTACACAAACAGGATTGTGGGGTGTTTTTTGCCTGGTTTCAGGTTGTGTGGTTTGTACAGCATTCCATATAGGCGGAAACCGGAATTGGCAGGGAAGCTAAATATCTCAGGAGGGACATAATCAGCTGGACAACCTGCACAACACAGACAAAAGCAAACAGGTTATTAGAGTATGTGTTATTCTTTCCAACAGCTGTGCAACAACAACCTGACCTCACCTGTAGCCTCCATCATGCTCGCCCAGAACTCCGGCTCCTTGTGTATGGGGTCACTGTCAGAACCCGTCAGTTTGTAGACATGAACACACGGAGGGGTGCTCACGTTACTGTAGTGGCTGATGAACATGTCAAAGTTCTACATTGGAACAGGAGAAACAGACAGTCAGAGTGAGACTGCCGGACATGGAACACTGCTTGGTTTGCTTCTGCAAGATATTGTAAAATAAAGCTTCTTCAGTTTTTTTTTTTATACTGCAGGACAGTTATCTGCATCAGTTGTGTTTAGCCACGTGTATGGTTTTTAATAACCAGAATAATTATCAATTAAAAATGTTTGCTTGTTTAACTAACAGTAATGTTAATTTGAAAAAAATATATATTAAATTGAACATTAATAACAGATACCAAGAATACTAAATGCTGTAAAAGTATTGTTCATAATTCACAGTACTACTGCATTAACTAACATCAATGTATTCAATCGTATTCTAATGTGTTAGTGAATTGTAACATCTGTTTTTCCCCACCCATGCACCCTGTAAGATACAACCCATTATGCAACAATATGAAACTCTTGACTGAAACTGGGAAAAAAAAGTGACAAACTCAGGATATTCTAAGCCGAAAATATATGATTAACTATCAATTTTCTTCAGGCTATATTTCCAGGGGATTCTTTGCCAGAGAGAAATAAGCTTCAGCCTTTTTTTGTCAATGATTTGGTACGCACACACACACACAGACACACACACCTGGCTAACAGAGCAGCTGTGAGAGAAGCCCGGCTTAGTAAGTCTGACGATTTCTCCAGGAGATTCGTATCTCACGACATAAAGATGGTGCTCAAGCGGAGTATCTTTTGTGCCCTGGAAGTACACCAGTTTGGTGTCTTCGTTGACCCAGATCTGCAAATACAGATGAAAGAAAAATGTAAAGAACGGGAATTTGTGCAAGACATTTGTATTTTGAATTTGTTGAATAATACAGCAAACCTTTGATCCGTGTCTAGCCAAGACTTCCCACTCTCCACTCGTAATAGTCACCTCCTCTTCTATCTGGCATTTAAAATCATCTAATAATAATAATAATAATGATGATTAAAAAAGTCATTCATATTACAAGGCCCCATGCTTACATTTTGATAGGACAAGCCATAGTTAAAAACGTGACCACATAAATATAGAGTCCCAAACCTGCAGAAATTAAAAATAAATATATAAATAGGTAAATGTAATGGGGAAAATAAATAAAATAATAAACGACTTGATAAAACAAATAATACTTTTTTTGTTAAAATTAAATCCTGAATTTATTATTTCCTGTATTTATTTTTATTCTTTGAAATTCTTTTCTTATATTTATTATTTCTGGAAATGAGGGAGGCTCCAGTGGTTGAGAGCTCACATAGAGAAACATTAGATCTAGTGATATAGATTGGAATTGTGTACAGGATGTGGCAAATCAATTGAACAGATGTACAGTACGTTATTTTTTTTACTGATATCACAGATCCATATTCCATCCATACACCTACCTCTGTACTTTACAAGACCTACTAAGGTGATGTATGATTCACAAAACAGATTTTGTTTTTATGCTTTATAATAGTTTAAAAACTATTTAGAATTACTGATTTTTTTATAAGTAAAATTGAACTATTGATTGGCTAAGGATTGTATAATGTTTGATAATGATGTATTAAGTTTTTAATATGGTGTTAAGAAAATCAATATTTTTTCAATATATTTATGCTCATAAGGTTTTCCTCAATGTATTGACTAGCATGTAAAGCAAAAAAAGCAGCCTCTGTGTAGGGTAAAACATAATTTACAAATGTTTTATTTGAATGGTATAATTTGCTTGACTGGGTGTCAGAACATTTTCACAATTTTTTTAAATTGGCAGTGTCGTTTTCATTGCATCATATCTGCATATTTGCACTTCTGATCAAATCTGGGCAAAGAGACATACACAACTGCATGTTTAACACTGACCTTCTGAAGGACTGTATTCTCGGGACCACTGCTGGCAGCCTGGCTGTAAGAGACTGGTTATTCTGTACAAATGGCAAAAGCCCGTTTGTGATTCGTTCACCCACAGGAAGCTGATCTTGTCATTAGTTGTTTGAATGAAGGGATAGAAGATATCATGGACCTATTGGGAAATAAGACAAGAAATTAATACAAAACACTTAAAATAGACTTTGGTCATGTTTGAAATAACATTCCTATACTATTTTCGAATGATATAGTACGCAAATGTTCTGTGTGCATAGACCCTGATGACCATGACCATCAATGTGAGATACAAAATGATCCCACATTATGTGTACTGTTTCACATGCTGCTTTTAAAAGATTGGATTTTTAAAATAAGTATTTTGTGCAGTTTGCAGTAACTAGTCCTCAGTATAACATTCCAGAATACATAGACTGTCGTTCAAAAGTTGGGGGGGTTGGTAAGATTTTTTTATTTATTTAAATGCTCATTAAGGCTGCATTCATTTGAACAGTAATATTGTGAAATATTACAATTTTAAAACAACTTCATATTTTAAATTTGCATTAATTCAAATTATTATTATAAAAAATAAATAAATAACTAAACGGAATATTTACCAGCCATTACTCCAGTCTTCAGTGTCACATGATCCTTCAGGAATAATTGTAATATGCTGATTTGGTTCTCATAATCAATGTGGAAAACAGTTGTGCTGCTTAATATTTTTGTGGAAATGGTGATTTGACATTTTTATTAGGATTCTTTAAAGAACACAAAATTCAAAAGAACAGCATTTATTTTAAATAGTAAAGACATTTATAATGTTACAACATGTCACTTTTGATCAGTTTAATGCGTTCTTGATAAAATTATTAACTTTTTTTTTTTATGGACCTCAAACTTTAAAATGGCTACATTCAGACTTTTTTTTTTAAAGGGGACCTATTATGGAATTTTGAAAATTACCTTTCATGTAGTGTGTAACATAGATCTCAGATCCTGCAAAGTTTTAAATATGAAAGTTCACCATATACAAAGTTATTGTCTCTCAAAAGTAAGAGTCGACTCTGAGTAGCTGATATGAATCGATAGATGAACGATACTTTTTCTCTATCTAGATGACATCAACTTGACAAGTTATTTGAATAAGATACGCCCACTCATTGCGCGCGCAGACACCAGGGTAAACTTGAAAACATCATGTCGACAACAAGACGCTGTGTTCTGAAGTGCGAATCAAAAGCGACCTTTTTTCACTGCCCAGGGACGAGCATGTCAAGAATCAGTGGCAATAGTTCATATATACAACTAAACCACACAAGTATAGGCCGAACCTTGTGCTGTGTTCGCGTCATTTTAATGACGATTGCTTTACAAACATAAATGCTTTTAAGTGTGGATTCGCGAGCCGGTTGATACTGAAGGAAGGTTCAGTACCAACTTTATTTGGATCAGCTTCCTCCTCCAAATCACAACCTGTAAGTATTATTAATAATGGTTGCTTTTATGTGTTTTGTAGCATGCTCAATAAGTATTTGTGTGTATTGTGTAAGTTACGCTCAGCTTCTAGGTCTCCAATGTCATTTTTTTTTTTAAATGTATGTCGTTGCTATTGGAGTTGTCATAAAGAATAGAGCAAAACCTTGTGGTACTGCAGTGCTTTATCAATATGTTTATGCGTTGGGCTAACGCAAACAATAACTGATTGGGTCATCTGACCAATCACCGCAGATTAGCATCACGCAAAGGAGGGGCTTGGAAAAATGAGTCGTTGAACTAATCATTTGGGAGTCGGTGAGCAAATCCGGTAAAAATAAATGCATATAATAAGACAACAAAAGTGTTTTTTTGTCATTGCATGCATGTAAAACTGTTGTTGGGGACTCCCAAAACAATATTAGGAACATTTTAAATGCCATAATAGGTGCCCTTTAAATGGCTACGTTCAGACATTTTTTTTTGCTCATATGCGACTCGGATCTGTTTTTGTCATGACAGTGTAAACAGCACAGACCACATGGAATCTGATCTTTTCAATACAGATTTGTGCCACTGCTCCTAAATCTGATACAGGTCATATCGGAATTCATTTGACTTTTACATCACTGTAGATCAACGTATGTCACAATTCTGCACACATGGGAGTCACTTCAAAGATTTTACATACCCGAAGTTATCAAGAAAGGTAGCCAGTGGAAGGTCAGTGATGTGTAACTCATAAGTATTACGATGACAGCTCTATATACAAGCAAAACATGAGGGTTCATATCATAAACATTTAAAAGTTATGCTGTCTTTTTCCGCATCCTCGTCTTTTTTTTTATTTATATTGTGTGCATAAATTCGCTGGCTTCAGCAGCACTATAAACAAACACGTAATCGCTTACTTTAAAGTCCTATGTGTTTACTTCTGTATGACAGCGTGCTGCGTGATGCCTTTTATCGGTCTATTGCGCATGTGGGTCAGTTCGCACTGGAATCTGATACTGGCCACATTTAAAACAACAATGTGAACAACTATAATTAAAAACTGATCTGAACAATAAATCGGAATTAAGGCACGCAGTGTGAACGTAGCCTAAATGGCATGGTGTTAAATATCTTTCATACATATGCGAGATATGGTGACAGCTTCATGGTTGTTTCTTTTGCTTTAGTCAGTGACTAGAGCACTATCAACCAATATTAATTTTGGTCTGCACTCTGCTATATTCTGATTAGGCAAGGTAATGTTACAGCTCACTCAACCCCCCCCCGGCCAACTGAACTGTATACTGACCATCATATTGGTTATCAGACAATCTCTGGTCCGTAAACTTCCATATCAGTGCACCACTACACTTATTATTGAAGGGTCTTACGTTGATCCAAATGTCAGTGATCTCCTCATAGATGATGAAGGGCTGGACTCCCTCAGGCATGGCCTCCACATGCTCCTCCCACTGCGGATCATCCACGCTCACGGGTATGAAGAGTGCAGGTGGTAAAAGCACTAACTGAAGCTTCTGCTGACTGCGGTCTAGTAACACTGCCCAAGCACTGGAAAGAGAGAAAATGAAGCGAATAATAGTTATTTTAGTATCTTTTAAATATATTATAGTTATTAATATGTTGAATTAATTTGTACATTTTAATAGTACATTAATAGTACATTTTCCATTTTCTTTTTAATTTTAGTTGTTTTTGTTTTTTTATTTAGTTTAGTAAAAAATGACAAAACAAAATGATTAGTTTTTTTTTTATTAAGTTTTCGTTAGTGTTAATTTCAGTTTTAGTTTAAGTTACTTTAGTACATCAAGGTAAACTAAAAAAAAAATGTTTCCTTGGCAACTAGCTGAAATAAAAAACAACATTATTTACATATACATTTATATATACTTAAAATAAACCTTGACTGAAGTAAAATGAATTTAAGTAATGAAACTGTTTTTGATGGTTTTACCCCCGGTTTCACAGACAACCCCTGTCCCAGACTAAATAGGTGCACTGAAATATCTTAAAATATGTCAGTGCAATTGTTTTATCACAAGATGCACAGCAGTAATGTATTTTTTCTAAGGGATGTTGGTAACACTTTACAATAAGGTTCATTAGTTAACATTAATGTATTAACTAACATGAACTAACCACGGGCAATACATTTGTTGCTGTATTTGTTAATCGTCGTTAACGTTAGTTAATAAAAATACAGCTGTTCATTGTTTGTTCATGTTAGTTCACAGTGCACTAATGTTAACTGATGTTAACAAGATTTTAATAAAGTATTAGTAAATGTTGAAATTAACATTAACAAAGATTAATAAATGCTGTATAAGTGCAGTTCATTATTAGTTCATGCTAACTAATGTAGTTAACTAACGAACCTTATTGTAAAGTGTTACCGGCATGTTTATAAGAGTTTGGAGGGCTCAAATGAACTAGGTATGAAAACACCTTAAATTTAATTAATTGAATTAAGGCCTAATTCCAGCTTAATCTAAGCCTTGTCTGTGAAACCAGGCCTTAGTTTTAGTTAATAAACCCATGTATATAAAACATAGCAATTAAATGGCCTACATGCTAACTAATGCTAAAAGTACTAACTTATAAATTGCATTAAAAATGCACCAGTTACAAATTCAAGACGCCAAGTTTCCATGTGCAAATGAGGTTTAAATGCCACAGTGGAAGATACATTTTTTAGTGATTAATATCTTAAATTTGGACCTATTGCTCAAACCCAGCTGAAACTATAGACTGGCTTCAGGCGACTTGTTTTATGGATTGTTTTTATTGCGTTTCGTTTTTCTTGAGCTTTTCAGTCCCTGGTCACTTAACACTTTTATATGGGAAAGAGAATGGTCTTTTTGTGTTTCACGGTATTCCTTTCATACTAAGATATTAACTCAGCCAAAAAAAAAAAAAAAAAGTCCTCTCACTTACATTTTTTCCCCAGCAAATTTAAAAGTTGTAAATATTTGTATGGACATAAAAAGATTCGGCAACTAAGACATAAACTGGATTTTTTTTCACAGACATTTGACGAATAGAAATGGAATAACAGAGTGGATGTGGTGTGGTCACCAGCTGCTTTCAGTACTATAGTGCATCTCATCCTCACAGACTGAGCTAGATTTCCCAGTTCTTGCTGTGAGATGTTTTTCCAATCTTTCACCAAGGCCCTTGCAAGTTCTCAAACACATATGGTAACATGTGGTTTGGCACTGCAAGGACGATCAGCTGTCCTTCCTTTAGCTCTGTCTTAGGCGTCTTTCATTATGGACATCGCAGTTATTGCTCTGGTCACATCTGCAGTCCTCATGCCTTCTGCTGCAGCCTATGGCATGTTCATACAGGTGATCAGGAACCCAATCTTTCTCCTGCTGTTTATCCCAGTCAGTAGAAAGGTCTCTTGAGTGTCCCAAGTTTTTGAAATTGTGACCTTAATTGTCTACCCCCATTAATCTGTTAGTGTCTTAAAGGGGTGGTATAATACCATTTTCACAAGATGTAAAATAAGTCTTTGATGTCCCCAGAGTGTGTATGTGAAGTTCTAGCTCAAAATACCCCACAGATATTTTTATATAGCATGTTAAAATCTGTCACTTTTTGAGGGTGATCGAAAACGCACAATTTTTGTGTCTGTCCCTTTAAATGCAAATGAGCTGCTGCTCTTGGCACAGAGGGCGGAGCTTCAAGAGCTCGTGTGAATTAGCAGCTCCGATTACCTCACAAAGACACGCACTGAAAATTTCAAAAACTTTTAGCCTTTTATGTTTAAACCGGAGTCGGACAAAAGTGACAACATGTAGAATGCAACAGGACATTTCTGAAGTGTTAGGTGAGGAATTTATGTAGCTTATGTGTAGTTATCTTCTAGTCATTGTTTTTTTTTTAGTTTATATACACCAATGGGCCAAAACATTAAGACCACCTGCCTAATATGTAGGGGTGTAACAATATATCGTGCCACAATATATCGCAAAACAAAAATGCAACAATACGTGTCGTGGATAGTGAAAATATGTATCGTGGATAGTTCCGCCCCTAAAAAAATGTACTGTGTGATAAAATAATTCAAGTTTTCAGAGTTTTAGTGTCAGTACTACATTAAACTACTATATATAATGTTGATTATACTGTATAATAATGCAATGGGGGAATATTTGTGGGTCCTGATAATACCAAATGTTACCTGACCAGTAAAAAGTGTCCAACATTATTTTAAATATATCTAGTCAGTGAAAAAGTGCAAGAATATTCTAAAATAGTTCTGTATTTTCAGCTTCAGATCATGAATTTTTATTCTGGTGTCACCATTGTCCTTGGGTTAAAAGCACAGAGTTCAAGCCTATTTATTTACACACACAATGTAATATAAAAATTAGCATTTTTATCAACAGTACATTTTTTGTTAACCTTTTATCATATGTCTTGGAGTATCGCAATAATATCGTATCGTCAGTTCAGTATCGTGATATGTATCGAATCGTGACATGAGGGTATCGTTACACCCCTACTAATATGCTGTCGGTCTTCAGCAAGCTGCCAAAACAGCGCCGACCCACCAAGGCATGGACTCTACAAGATGTCCTGTGGTCTCTGGCACCAAGACGTTAGCAGCAGATCCGTAAATTCCTGTAGGCTGAGAGGTGGATCGAACTCGTTGGTCCAGCACATCCCACGGATGATCAATTGGATTGAGATCAGGGGAATTTAAAGGCCAGAGCAACACCTTGAACATTTCATCATCTTCCTCAAACCATTCCTGAACAATAGCCGCGTTTCCACTGCGGGCCAGGGCCGAGCCGTGCTAGTGCGTGGCAGGGCCAGTCGCGTTTCCACTGTCACTTCCGGGGCTTACTCGGGGACAACGGCCAGGATTTCTGGCCCGTCGAATACCTTGGGCCAAAGCGGGCCAGCTCGGGCTAGAGGCGTGCTCAAGGTAAAAGGCGGAGTTTATCGGTGTTATGGAACGTTATGATCTGAAGCAAGATGCACATTTCACTTTTTTATATCATGCAAAATAATCGCTGCAAAGCTCTTCTGAGCATTTGGGCAGAAGAAAGGGTACAACGTCAATTTGACGGCGTGTAAAGAAACGAGGACGTTATAAAATACATCGATGCTGAACTTTCTAAGCTAAGCATGCGGCGATCAACGCTTCAAGTTCAGGAAAAAATAAAAAAGTTGCGGGCGCAGTATTGTACAAGGCGATTAAAGCGCACAACGGACAAAGCGGAGCTCAGAAAAGGAACTTTCCATGGTTCGACTTGATGGACGTGTGCTGGGTCACCGTCCCTCTGTTAGTGACAACTCGCGAGACAATCGGGACACTATTGCAGCCACGGCCGGTGAGTTAATATACATGCTATCTTCCTAACTTAAAAAATAAATTCATAATATCCGCTGAAATGGGTTGGGTTGTATCTATGACGTTTGATCCAGAAAGGCGTGTTAGGGGCGGGGTTTAGGGCAGCGCTGCGGGGCTACTAGCCCGGCAGTGGAAACGCAAGCCCGGTGCTTAAGGCCCGAGGCCACTGGCTCGGCTCGCTGTTAGCCCTGGCCCGGCCCTAGCCCGGCAGTGGAAACGCGGCTAATGTGTGTACAGTGTGAAAGAGCACACTTCCACCAGGCAACGCCACTGTCATGAAGGGGTGTACCTGTTCTACAACAATGTTTAGGTAGGATACACGTGTCAAATTTCATATCTCAGGTTTTCCCAGCACAACATTGCCTAGGGCATCACACATACTCCCACAGTGCCATCACTTTCCCGGGTACACTGCAGTCCACGTGATGTAAAAGAAAACGGGACTCAGTGGACCAGGAGAAATTCTTCCACTGTTCCAAGGTCCAGTTTCGACGCTCGCGTGCCCATTGTAGGCGCTTTTAACAGTGGACAGGGATCATAATAGGTACTTTGGTTGGTTTGCGGCTACGCAGCCCCATACACAGCAGAGTGTGATGGACTGTGTGTTGTGAAATTCCTCCTATAACCATCATTCAAATTTTGTGAGCCACAGTAGACGACCTATTGGCTCGGACCAGACAGGATAGCCTTGTGTCCTTGTGCATCGATGAGCCTTGGGCGTCCAACACCCTATCGCCGGTTTGTCCCTCCTCGGACCACTGTTGGTAAATTCTTCAACCCACAAGCCTTGCCATAACAACTTGGCCCTTTGTCAAAGTCTTTCAGATCTTTATTACTGCCCATTTCTCCTGAATCCAACACGTTTATTAAGAGAGCTGATTGTTTCCTTCCCATCTAATTTACCCAGACCTTGTTAGGAGATGATCAATATTCACCTCACCTGTGATTGGTTAAAATGTTTTGACTCATCAGTATAAAGGAAAGACATGAGAGTGAATTTCTTTAAAGCAATTATTTGTTGTTACTTACAATTTGCCATCTTTTGTCCATCCAGCTCTCGCAATGTACTCAACCCCAGGAAAGAGTGTTGTGAATGGGAGAACAAGCTCCTTGTTTTGTGCGCTAATAATCTACAAAAAGAATAAGAGATCAAATCAAGTCAAGTCAAATATATTTATATAGCGCTTTTCACAATACCGATTGTACCGATCAAAACAACCTAATGTTTGTTTATTACTGGAAAAAAGACATCCAAGTTTGGTAGAGCTGATCAATGGTATGATTGGTTAATTAATTTGAATATCCCCAGATCATTATAAAGCCTTTTAGCCAGACATAAAGAAAGAAAAAGTGAGCTTGGGCACAGGTACCTACCTTTCCATTCTGGTCAGTTCGAATCTCTACTAGTTTCAGGCTAATTTGAGGGTTCTTGCTTCCTAAAAGCATTGAGAGGGGATCATCAGCATTAATTATCAACATTAAGCACAACTCCATTGACAAAATATTGATAGCAAACAAAACGACGCAAAGAATATCCTGTATTTTTAAGAATTAAAGTGTCAATTTAAGTGTTGCACCTCCTCATATTTATGCCATTAATTCTGGCTTCAATTACACTTCCACTTAATGATGAACCAAGTTCCACCGAGGAAGCGGAGTTAATTTAGTTGAAAAATAATTGTTCAATGACATTTTTTCACTAGCGAAAACGCGAGGATAACTAAATAAAAACTAGTTTTGATTAGAGATGCACCGATTGATCGGCTGGTGACCGGAATCGGCCGATTTTCACGTGATCGGCCATGATCGGCGACCAGCCGGTCAGTCTGACATAATCCGATTTTATGCCGGTCAAATGCACTCGGGCGCCGCATGATTAACATCGCGCAACATCAGCATCACACGTGCACACGGAACGCGCACATGTAGGAAACCTCATGAATTACGGCCGTTTCACACAGCAAGTGGGAGCAGCGCTTTTTTTTTTTTTGTTCGGCGTGCATGTTAATCAATGAGTGCATTCACACCGGGAGCCGGAGCAGCGCGTGAGCGTCGAGCAGGAGCGTCGCGTGAGCAACAGTGAAGCGCGGGTTTCGGCGCCGAATCTATTTTTGCTGCGCTCAAATTTAAGTGAAAGCACACTTTTGATGGACAAAATAAATATGATTTCATCCAAAAAGTGCCCAAAATGCACAGAATTTGCATGTCTGGTGTGTTTTAACAAGAACTGAAGTAGGCTAGGCTATGTCAGAAAGAAAATGAAGACTAAAAAATATTTATAGAAAATGTACCCATTTAAACTTGTTTTTATTATTTCCCAATCGTTTCCCTGCACATGCTCCACTTGTCCTGTTTAGCTTGGCTGGACATGTGTCAGATGAGAGAAGAACTGTTTGAGAAATATAACTTGCCATTGATGTACAAATGATTGCAATAGGCCTCTGTGTGTGTGTGTGTGTGTGTGTGTGTGTGTGTGTGTGTGTGTGTGTGTGTGTGTGTGTGTGTGTGCGCGTGTGAGAAATATCTTTATACTGCAAGGCTATATTTATTTTATTTGTTATTTATATATTATTTTATTGCCCTTACCTGTTTTCATACAGAAGTTTAGTTTGCTAAATATATCATTATTTTTAGTTGGATATTGGATGTGAAAAGGAAATGGTTCTTCCATAACACTGCACTTTAGATGTGTGTGAATTTCCCACACCAGGAGTAATTTATATAGTTCTATTTTATAGTGATTATCTGTTCAAAAAATGTTCTATGCAAAATGTTCTTTTAAAAAGAAGATAGAAAATAAATATTTCTGTCTGCTGTAAAGTGGTTTAAAAAAATGAAATCGGAATCGGCAGGTCAAATTCAAGGAAAAATCGGAATCGGGATAGGCCTAGAAAATTGTAATCGGTGCATCTCTAGTTATGATTGACAAAAACTATGACGAAAAAGGATTGAAATTTTGGATAATGAGAGCTCAATTCAATCCGTTTTTCTGTGCGCAAACACAGGGTTCCTGCACACTTTTTAAAGTCAAATTTAAGGCTTTTTAAGACCTTTTTAAGACCTGAAGAAATCAAAATTAATACCGTACATTAGGGGTGTGCAATATTGACAAAAATATATCTCGATATTTTAAACGTTTTGTTGATAATAATTAGATGATATTTTACTGATTGTGTTTTTGTGCTGGTGCATTGGCTGGTTTAGGCCTGTTGTTGACCGCAGACTCACGAAGATATTCATATTTTTCATATTCTATGCAGTGGTCAGTTCACAGTAGTGACAGAAATGATTAATTAATGTGCAATATTTGCCACCCTAAATTGATTTCCAGGGGCATTTTCACCTATATATGGACAAACTTTTTCTAAACTTATTTAGAGTTATGCATCACCTTTTATGTCAAATAGCCTACTAACATTCAAATTATTCAAATTAAATTGTACAGTAATTATACATATTTATACAATAATACTTAATTACACAATAATTATACAGTACCACCGTTACCAGTCAAATTAAATCATTCAATCAAAATCCATCTTTGCAGTGCAGAGGTCACACAGAAGCGGCATCATAAGTGGCATTAATATTTACACTCCATTTACAATTGCATAAATAAAGCTATGAGAGTTTTTTTTTAAATCAATATTCAATATTTAAATATGAAATGATTTCTAATTTTAACGTTTTAATTAAAGGGTACTTTAAATATGAAACTAAAACCGCCAGTAGGCGGCGGCAAGTCACTGTCCTAATACCGTAAGCGAGTTGAGCATACTGTCTTGGAGTTGAGGGATTCATTCATTCAACCGATTTGTTCAAACGGCTGATTCATTCGGGAAAGAAACAAGTGATTGTTCATTGAATCGTTAAAATGACTCGTTCAAAACGTGGATTTCAGTCAAGAAATCATCGCTGTCTGTTGCATTAAGACTCTGCTACGGTTTCATTTTGAAATTCTAGTCGGCGAAATAAAGGGAAAACAAACAATATTGACAATATGGTGTCTAAAAAGTAACTCATGTTAATTTATTTTTAATGTAACTATTGTATAACATAATTATATATCACACTTGTGCACGGGAAAACGGCACTCTTACTGATGTGATATTCTAATATAAGAACAGAATATGATATAAATATAAGACAAAAACTAATTTGGGGACATAGGCCTACAACTGCACTGACACATCACGCAGTGAAAGCACGAGAGACAAATGCGATGTCAGCTCACAGTGCCTCATACATCGTTAAAACAATGATTACAATATCATTATAGACAATACACATCGCACACCCCTAAGGACATAAAGAATGAACTTACGACTGAACTGACATTGCCAACTTTCTTCTTCTCTCCTCTCTCGCGTGCAGGAGACAGACGTTATTCTGCCGCGAATGTGATGCGAATTGTCACGTGAACAAGCAAATCCACAAAGATAGAATAATAAAAAATAATACTACGCTAATTAGATAGTTTTAATTTGGAAAACATTTAGATATGTCTAAGTCGAAGTGTCATCTAAAATTTAAAACCTTTCATAAGTAAAAATAAGACTTTTTAAGACTTTTTATGGCCTTATATTTAAAAAATCTAATTTAAGACTTTTTAAGACTTTTTAAGGATCCGCGGGAACCCTGAAACAAAAAGCCGCCTCTCTTGACCTTTCTTTCGTGTCTTTCCGCGCTTGAGCGGACAAATACACACAAAATTGTGTCAAAATGGCCGTTTTGGCGAGTATTCACGTAAACCGAGTCAGTTTTGTCTTAATTGAATGTAAACAGTTGGGAGAATATCGGATCTGTGTCAATGTATTGGATCCGTGCATTCAGCTTTAAAGTGACAGCAGTCTAAGGCCCTGTCCCATTTCTCCCCCCTTAAAACTTCCACTTGGTTTTGAGTGCCCTCGAAAGTAAAGTCCCCTCAACGAGGGAAGTGGAGTTGAAGATCTTTCCCTATGAAATGGGACACCACTATATGCAAATTAGCGCGGCAATCCTCAATACGTCACGCGCAGCTTCAAAGTGTCTACTACTTCTACTACTATTTTCATTCATAAAATTGCCGGTTCCAGTTGTTGTGTTGCCTGTTGTGTGGGCTGTTTTCGTTTATCTACATCTGATGAATCAACAGAGAAGACATGTGGAATATAGAAGACGCATTTCCGGTAATTTTGCCATATATTTGTTTGTATCTGATCGTTTAGAAGCGTACACAAAACCCAAAGTTTGCTTGTCTAACGTTAGTTGCAATCCGTTTCCGAACGCGCGCGCGCCGCCATGGGAACCGGGGCAACGTCTCTTGCGCGGATCATTGTGCTTTTAGTAGCTGTTTTTACCACCAATGTCCCGCAATTTAGAAACCGCAGACACTGCACTTTACAACAATCACCGATTGTGCTCAGTGCTGGTTCTGACGTTAGGTTTGGGTTTAGAGAGAAATGACAGCGCGCTGTGAAGGGAAGATGATGCGCTAGACGAACGCGGCTAGTTTTGAATAATTTTACCTCACATATCTTCTTTTTATAATCCTTGGAAGCCAAAATCGAAAATAAAATTAGATTAACTAACTTACCCAGATCAGATGTATATTTGATTTGCTTTTGAAGCACTCGGCAGATATCATATGAACATCGTCAGATAGCTTCGTGAAATATTTTCTAACATTAGTGTTGAAAACTCAACAGTCCATTGGATGTGCATCAAACTAACATATTCCAACATATTTCGACATTTTAACATGCGTATTTGCGAAAATATACTTAAAATAAAATTGTTCCTTTCCAGCGGTGTCCGCCATCTTAGTTGAAAAATTTGACCGGCTCGCTGAGTTTGCAAGGTATCCTGGGTAATTTCATCTTCCACTTCGTTTTAAGCCTGCATCGGACCGCACTATGTTTTGAGGGTTGATTTTAAGGGGAGAATAGCACTCCCCCTTGCTCTTTGGAGTATTGGGACACCCTACCCCTACACGAGAACGCGCAAAAACAAGGGTTAGGGCAGAAATCTAGGGTAAGGGGAGGTATTGGGACGCAGCCTAAGAACCTGCTGCTGTCTGTCATTAATGTTAATCAAAAAACAAAAGAAAACAGAAAATCACTCAATGATCTTGACTGAATAGCTTTTTAAGGATTATTTACTTTATACAAATAAATCTGTCTGCTTGAAAGAATGAAGACTGTTTCATGCAAACTGTTATAAAGAATGCATATATCATTAATTAAAAAGAAGACAATGTTCTTGTCTCTTTATGAGAAGTGGCTTTATTTCATTTTAAGATAAATAAAGACGTTATATGTCACCGCAGTTAAATCTGTGTCTGTATTGCATGTTCAAACCTTTCTATCATTCATATTAACAGGTTAAGAGATGTTTTCTCCAGGAATATTTAATGAGTTTGGACATTTTAGAGAAATGCTTAATTGATGCATTGCAATTAACTAAACCCATTCGATCTTATGATATTTAGTCGATTAAAACATATTCAGATGACTAAAATATGACTAAAGCTAATTAGCATTTTAGTCAAAAAAATTGACTAAACTAAATCATAATTTGCTGTCAAAATGAACACTGTGAGGAAGTTAAGGGGAGTTGGAAATGATGACAGTAATGACTTGCTGTCCAATAGTTAAGTCAAGAACCTCTTTGAACCTGATTCAGTAAGAAATCAGTTCACCGATTCATAGGTTGTCTTTAGCAACCCAGGAGTCATTTGTTCACTAAACAAACTCAATTGGTTCCACTGTATGTTTGTAGTATTTTTTTTTTAAATGGATTTTTTAAATGGAATTGATTCTCGGTTCTCAACCATATGTTTGTATTTTGCTTTGAACAGTTTGTGTTTGTGATTACCGGTGCGAGGATATCTGTACACATCTGCCTTTCGCTCCTCCAAAGCTGGTGAGGGCACATGGATAATCTCTACTTCTGATTCATCAACCTCCTCATACAGCAACTGGAGCGTTCTGCCTCCATCTGCATCTACAAGCAAACATCAACAGAATAAGGGTATGCAGCAGGTGGTCGATTCATATTGTGTCCAATCAGGCTAATGTTCAAATGGATTTTGACCCAAATAAAACAAAAACAAAAACAACACTTTAAGCCTGGGTTATACCCGCCACGACGGCACAAGTGCGAAAGTGCATGCAGAAAAAATGACATCATCGCGGCTTGCGCACAACAATTTTTTTGTAACTTTGCATGCAACTCCTCTTCTGAAGGTGCACAACTTTGAGGCAATTCTGGCACCAAGTTTGCGCTCGTCTAAATAGCTTACATTTACAAAATTAGCCTACAGTGGCAGAAATAAACCCTTTTAAGGCCCGATTCACATATCGCGTCTTTTGCGCGCTCAAGTTCAAGTTCAAGGCGAGACACTACAGGTGAATAGGGTATTTTTTTTTAACTAGCAGATATCACCATGAAACTTTCCCAGTTGATTACCCACATTGAGATGAGAAAAAAAATGTATCACAAGTTTTCTGTAATTTAATGTTTAAATATGCAAATTATCTAATTAAATATATGCTAATTTGCATATATTAATAAAAAAAAAAAAGAAATCTGAGTATTGGATAAAGCCAGGTTCAAAATCATTTTTTCATTGTGCCCACATATTAGATGGGAAAAAAATTACAGAGGGAGTTATGGATATCTACTTTTGTTATCCTGTAAATCAGAATATACTGTCAATAGCCTTAAAAAAATATTTTCACCATGTTTTTTGGAATAAAATGTTATATAAATCAGGCTAGGAATAATTTACAAATCCCTCAGTAAATGTCTTCATGATATAACTAGGTACAAGACTGGAAAGTTGTGTGTATAGGTGCTACTGAAGTGGAGATTTCGGACTTGAAGTATGAGAGAAAAGTAATTTTGAGAAAACGGCTTTAAAGATTTAGCATCAGCCAATGAGATTGCGTATTTGCGCCCTTTTACTTTCACGATTGGTTGCTGATAAAAAGGAAATGACCATATTTGGATCCGACAGGATTGCACAGGAGAGAGAAAGCGCTCTCTAACGGTGTGTGTGATGACAGGGTGGAGACAGCGATCGCGGAGCAGCTGGATGATCTAGAACGCCAACTTTTGATGAATTTATGAGAAATCTACAGACGCAAAAAGTGTCGTAAAATAAAGAGCTAAATGTGTATTTCTGACTTTTTTTCACCACAAGTCTGAAAGACGACAAATATCCCAAAATCTCAAAAATGTTTTTGCCTGCCGTGTCTCGCCTCAATGAAAAAGGTCCATGTTAAATAAAAATGTTTGGGAAATTAAATGAAATTGTTTCATTTATTTATTTATAATTTAACGGCATATCGGCACAGCAGCAATGGCTATATACATGCCAATCAACAATATTACAATTTTTTAAAAATAATTATGATTACAATCACTTCAATACATTATTTACAATAATTTTACAATTTGGTCTTAAACAATCAATATTCAAAATCAGACATATATCAATAAAAAAACAGTAATAACAATTACATAGAATCTTTTAATTTAATATTTGTCTTTTTAAATCTTTTTAAAAATGTCCATTAATATATTTTCTGAATAAAAACGTTGTCTAATATCATTAAAAAAAGGACATTCTATTAAAATATGTTTTACACTCTTAAATTCTTACACAATCACAAACCGGTTTCTCTTCCCCTTTCAATAAATATGAATGAGTGAGTCTTCAATGTCTAATGCGGCATCTCGTTAATACAATCTGGTCATATCTATTTTCAAAATAATAACAATTAACTGCTTGATTTAGTACTGGATTGACCTAATATAGTTTGTACATTTACAATAAATGGCAAATGGAATGGAAGGAATGTGTAAATAACAGATTCAATATGGGTTTACATTGAAATTGTCAATTTCCAACTGAAGTGTTTCTTTTAATGAAAATGTTTATAGAAATTGTTGTTTCATTTAGTTTTATACAAATGTTCTAATATCCCAAGTAATAATTTTTTTTTTACACGATTCTTTGTAGTGTGGGGTTTGGTGAAGTGTACTAAAAACAAACATCATTGTGTGTACCTTCGACCCCTGTCGTTTTAAAGAATAGTACAATGGCGAGTGCGTCAAGTATAAACAAGGCTTCAGCAAGCTAAATAAAACAACCATAAACTCTCTAGGTCAGTGGTTCTCACTAACTACTGTATTTATTGAAGAACATACCGTTCTTGAAAATTCGGGAAATCGCAAAACAAACTGTGGTTAATTCATTTAACCATTGATTGTGAATATTATGAAAATAGTGATTTAGGTGTTCAACAAACCTTCAGGAGCAGCCGGAGACCACCAGTACCCGGTGAAGCGGTCAAATTCTTCCTGAATCACAAAGGTTGCGACACCAGCAGACTTCGGGTCTTCCTTGACATTATTCAATCCTGGACAAGTGTAGAAGAGATATCAGATTTCAGAAACATCTAATCACTGTAACCTGATGTGCTCTATTTATAGATCAATGTTCAAAGAGAAACAAACAAAAAATTGTCTAAGAAAATACATAACATTACAGTTCCCTGATAAATTACTCACCCCCACGTCATGCAAGATGTTTTTCTTTCTTCAGTCGAAAAGAAATTAAGGTTTTTGAAGAAAACATTCCAGGATTTTTCTCCATATAGTGGACTTCAACGGTTATCAATGGTTTGAAGGTCCAAATTGTAGTTTCAATGCAGCTTCAAATGCTCTACACGATCCCAGCCGAGGAAAAGGGGTCTTATCTAGACAAACGATTGGTCATTTTCAAAAAAATAAAAAAAGAATGTAAATATATACTTTTTATCTACAAATGCTCGTTTTGCATTACGTAATCACGTTGAAAGGTTACGCTCATTTTCTTCTCCAACATTGTCGTTTTACCTTTTATTTTATTTATTTTTTTGTAAATGGCGTTTGACTTAGTCTTTGCACGTTCGCTTTGTAAACAAGAGGTCGGCACTTCCGCCTGCGTCACGCGTGACAACGTTATTAAGTAATGCGTGGCGCATCGCAGAGCTATTGTAAGATGAACATTTGTGGTTAAAAAGTATATAAATGTTTCATTTCTTTTTAGAAAATGACCAATCGTTTTTCTAGATAAGACCCTTATTACTCGGCTGGGATCGAGTCTTTGAAGCTGCATTGAAACTGCAATTTCCCATTTAAGTCCACTATATGGAGAAAAATCCTGGAATGTTTTCCTCTAAAACCTTAATTTCTTTTCGACTGAAGAAAGAAAGACATGAACATCTTGGATGACTGAGTAAATTATCAGGAAATTTTGATTCTGAACATAACTAATCCTTTAAATTGAAAATAACCCAGATTATACCCTTATTGGTAAACAACATAACAGCTGCTTTATATTAACAGATCAACCAACCTTTATGACAGAAAGTAAGTCTTCGCTCTTCTCCGGTTTCAATATTCGTCACCCACAGGTCGTTATTATTTATGAAGGCAATGAAACTGGGATCACCGGGCGAGATCTTGGGGTCCATGCGAATCCCTGAGCACTGCGTCTTTATTTCCAAAGGCTTCATTGGGGCAGCCTGCTAAACATCACATGAGTTTCAGGCATAGAGACACACATGCATTATGAAGTAATTTCCCAGAAATAATAAACCGCGGGAAGCAGAATAAAAACAGCTAGACTCACAATGAATCCGTTGCGGCCGCCATCACGGCAATAGAAAAGGCTGTTGCTCGCTTGGAAGAGGAAAAGGCCGCTTTGTGGGTGATAGTCGTAGGACGTGATGCCAAAGACTCCCAGACGCTTCCTCTCACGGAGAAGCTCCTCCTCACGGGAATATACACCATGATGCGGGGTCGCCTACAGGAAGAACACGAATGAATGAAATATTTTTACGTTTATGTTATTAATATGTTATAATCCCTCATATATGTCGTTATGCTGCTGTTAGCATAATATTCCTAGAACAAAACGAAGAAATTATACCTGAAAGTGATCTAACATCTGTTTCCATGATAACACCAGGAGGGCTTCTTTCCGTATCTTCTTTGGGATTTCAGAGTACAATAATGAGTTTTCTCTGCTCCCATAGGGCATTCCTATTTAAGTATGACAAGATGAAAACATTAGGGAAATGATAGAAATGAAAGAAACTTGGAACAATTTGAACAGAAAGGCAGAAAAACTTGACTCATCAGAATCAAAACATCAAAAAAGTTGGTGAGAAAACTAATCTGACATCAAAATGAAGAAAAAAAGTCTGATTCAAATCATTTATTATTTCTTAGAAAAGACGCTACCATTCGAAAGTTTAGGGTCAGTAAGATTTTTTTAAAGAAATTAATACTTTTATTCAGCAAGGATCAAATGTTATTCATCATTAGACTGATTAAAACAGTAACAGTAAAGACATTTTAATCTTACACAAGATTTAGATTTCAAATAAATGTGGTTCTTTGGAACTTTCTATTCAATAAAGAACCCTGAAAAAAAATGCATCACAGTTTCAACAAAAATATTAGGCAGCACATCTTTTTTTTTTAACACGGATAAGAAAGGATCATTTGGCACTGAAGACTGGAGTAACAAATCAGAAAGCAGTTAATTATTAAAATGGAAAAATATATCAAAATATATTTTAAAAAGCAGTTATTTAAAATTGTAACTATTTCAGAATATTGCGGTTTTTCCTGTATACTGATTAGAGAAAAAAAAAATCTTACAGACCCCAAACTTTAGAACAGTAGTGTATATGGTCATGTGGTGCGAACAACAAAGTCATGTGGTTCAACCAACATGCATGAGGGGAAAAACAAAACAGGAAATGACATCAGAGGCCCCCTGCAGATCCTCATGTGTCTAGGTCATTACATCAGGTAAGTTGACTTTTATGACAAGCCAAGGTTGCTTCAGGTTGTTTTATAAAGATACATAACTTGGTATGCGTAAAAAAAAAAGATTGATCATTTTCTTTTTCATGAACCACGGCATAACCATTTAAAAACATACAGGCTAAAAAAAACCCACCTATATTTTAATAATGAAATGAGGAACTGATGCATTTGTTGATACAAGAAGCTGCATTCTCATGAAAAGGTTTGATTGTGTTCACAACTACAAGAAAAGAGTACCAAGGTAGTAGAGCCGGTGTGAGTGAGGGCCGGACTCATCGTGCTTCTGAACGAACTGGAAGTCATGGGGTGCCTTGTTTATGATCATTCCCGAATACTTCCGGCTGCCGTGAATGATGTCCCGCAAGCCATCCCACGAGTGCTTCTCCACAAAAAACTGGGAGGGGACGTCTTCCATTTCCACAACCTCTGTGCTGTCCGAGATGTCATCTACCGCGGTCATTCTGACAGCTGCAAAACTGAGCACAGGAGCGACCCATCAGCCACACGATCAAAACACATTTGATTTAAATCGAAGGGGGTGATGTGTAAAAAAAAAAATAAAAAATAAAAATTGCCGTACCTTTTCCAACTACCTTCAGTGTCGTCTTCAAGTTTCACCCTTTTTCCTCTATGCATTAACCAGCATACAACCCTCAACAAGATCTGGCAACCTGCAGGATAGAGAAGAAAATTGTAATGTCTTTAAATTATTTTCATTAAAGGGTTAGTTCACCCAAAAATGAAAATTCTGTCAGTAATTACTCACCCTCATGTTGTTCCAACCCCGTAAGACTTTCGTTCATCTTCGGAACACAAATAAAGATATTTTTGATTATATCTGAGAGCTGGATCACTCCTCCATAGGCTTCTTAGAGGATCGAAACTGGCCGGCCCAGAAAATTTAAAGACATCGTTAAAATAGTCAGAGTGACTAGAGTGGCTCAATCTTAAGTTTATCAAGCGACGAGAATACTTTTTGTGCGCAAAAAAACAAACAAAAATAACGACTTTATTCAACTACTCATTTCCTTCCCTGTGGGCCTTGAGATTTCACGTAGTGAAACTACGCAAAGTTTCTAGGTTGACGTACCACACAGAAGCTTTGCGCAGTGACACTACGTGAAATCTCAAGGCCCACAGGGAAGGAAATGAGTAGTTGAATAAAGTTGTTATTTTTGTTTGTTTTTTTGCGCACAAAAAGTATTCTCGTCGCTTGATAAACTTAAGATTGAGCCACTGTAGTCACTCTGACTATTTTACCAATGTCTTTCATAACTTTTGGCCCGGCCAGTTTCGATCCCTTAAAGGTGCTCTAAGCGATGTCGGGTGACGTCACTTCTTGTTGACGTTTAAAGTAGGGCCGGGACTCGATTAAAAAAATTAATCTAATTAATTAGAGGCTTTGTAATTAATTAATCGAAATTAATCGCATTTTATTTGCATAAATATTTGACCTGAGAACAGTGAGCAGTAATTTTTTTCACATGGATTTTTAGTATACCATTGAATAATGACTGAATACATAAGCTTAAGCAACAAAATATTGTTTATTTTTGTTCAACCAAGTCCAGCAGACCAGTGTTTTTTGCCATTAAGTGTAGCAATAGCATATTGCTACACTACACTAATAGCAATAGCGAATTCCTTGTTGTATAGCTTGCACACAACCATGCTCTTATCGACGCTTCCATCCGTTTTTGTAACAAAATTTCCCATCCACCGGCCAACCAAAGCGACCTCGTCAGCTTCTTCGTCATGAACCGTCATGAACCTCTATGTCATGAACGCTAGTTGGTGCGCCAGTATAATCGATCCGCCGAAACTCATCCAGTGAGAAACGTTCCGCAGTGCAAAAATAAGTGCGATTAAAAATAATTTTTTGTGTAATTAATTAACGCGTTAAAGTCTGTAGTTAATTAATCTTAATTAACGCGTTAAAGTCCCGGCCCTAGTTTAAAGTATTGTCAAACAAAACGGAGGCTAGCTAGACCCTCCCTCCTCCTCATCCGTGCACTTACCCCCCAAACCCCACCCCCATGTCCTTTTTGTCAGTTATTGGCTGGAACAGTTTGTTATGTTTCGTGGAGCGGGTTGCCGGAGTTTGTTTTTGTTGCCGTTTGTGGAGCCTGGGGTGTCTGCAGAGACCGTGTTTTTTTTACAGTGTGTTCAGGGGACGGGCAGCTAGCGGATAGTGAGGAGATGTTTGCTGTATGTGACAAAAAATGTTTTGGCCTAAAAAACGCTTGACATCGCTTAGAGCACCTTTAAGAAGCCTATGGAGGAGTGATCCAGCTCTCAGATTTAATCAAAAATATCTTAATTTGTGTTCCGAAGATGAACGAAAGTCTTACGGGGTTGGAACAACATGAGGGTGAGTAATTACTGACAGAATTTTCATTTTTGGGTGAACTAACCCTTTAAGGACTTTTCTCATGAAAAATGAGTGGGGGTTCAATCTTCAGCTGGCTGGCAGGAGCCGCCACTGGCAGGTCACGTGACCTGTCAGTGGCTGGCTAGTTGTCTGGCAGTCTGCCTTTGGCAAGTTTCAGAAACCATTGATTTTTGACAGTTTTTGTGTTTTGTGTTCCTCCCTTTCTAGCTCATTTATTATGCATCTGTTGATATGATTATGTTCTTTAGTGTGATTGTTGTTTTGAGGACTGTTATCCCAATATAACCAGTCAAATGGCCGTGATCCGACTGGCAGCTTACAGACGCTTGCTCGACGCTCATCCAGTCAGCCGCGGCTCATAGTGCGAGTATAACGCTTTGCCTGACACTCTCGCTGCATGGAAATAAATAGTTTTCTTATTATGAATATAATGTCACACATCTATTCTTGTGTATGATTGATGTTTTGGGGACTGTTATCCCAATATAACCAGTCAAATGGCCGTGATCTGACTGGCAGCTTACAGAGGCATGCTGGACGTTCATCCAGTCAGCCGCGGCTCATAGTGCGAGTATAACGCGTTACCTGACTCTCTCGCTGCAAGGAAATAAATTGTTTTCTTATTATGAATTTAATGTCACGCATCTATTCTTCTTTGCAACTGCACTGTGTGTGTGTTGAATAATAGTTTAAGTGCGACAAGTAATGGCCTATATAGATTCTTGTTTTTTATTTGTAATTATATATTTTTTCTTTGTTATTATTTGTAAATAGTTTTTTTCTTGGGTTTTATTTGTAAATAGTCTTTGTAAATTTGAAAATAGTGATAGTCTGTGCTAAGTGATTTTACCGTTAAAGTTGGCATTCTTTTATTGAATTATTAAAAGGCTTTCTTTTATCAAATTATTTAAAAGTATATCTATTTTGTCCTGGTGTCAGAAAATGGTCAAGGCAATGACAAAGATTCATGTTATTGGGATTAATTCACGTTTTTATAGGCTACTTTTTCACAAGGATTAAAATCGTCCCGGTCTAGTACCGTAAAAAACGTGAATTAATCCCAATAACATGAATCTTTGTCATTGGCTTGACCATTTTCTGACACCAGGATATAGGCCATTGCTTGTCGCACTTAAACTAGGCTATTATTCAACACACACACAGTGCAGTTGCAAAGAAGAATAGATGCGTGACATTATATTCATAATAAGAAAACAATTTATTTCCTTGCAGCGAGAGAGTCAGGCAACGCGTTATACTCGCACTATGAGCCGCGGCTGACTGGATGAACGTCGAGCAAGCGTCTGTAAGCTGCCAGTCGGATCACGGCCATTTGACTGGTTATATTGGGATAACAGTCCTCAAAACAGCAATCATACTAAAGAACATAATCATATCAACAGATTCCTAATAAATGAGCTAGAAAGAGAGGAACACAAAACACAAAAATCAATGGTTTCTGTAACTTGCCAAAGGCAAACTGCCAGACATTTAGCCAGCCACTGACAGGTCACGTGACCTGCCAGTGGCGGCTCCTGCCAGCCAGCTGAAGATTGAACCCCTACTGTGAAAAACTGATAAGCAATTTATTTGATTTTATAAATCGCATGTCATGCAATTAGATTAAAGTGTTAGTTCACCCAAAAATGAAAATTCTGTCAGCAATTACTCACCCACGTTGTTTCAACCCCGTAAGACTTTCGTTCATTTTCGGAACACAAATTAAGATATTTTTTATTAAAGTGACTACAGTGGCTCAACCATAAGTTTATCAAGCGACGAGAATACTTTGTGCGCAAAAAACCCCCCAAAATAATGACTTTATTCAACTATTCATTTTCTTCACTGTGGGCCTCGAGATAGTTCACGTAGTGTAACTGTGCAGGACTTCTGTGTTGTACGTCACACGGGCAATAGTGAGCCTACGTGTGACGTACAACACAGAAGCCCTGCGCAGTTACACTACGTGAACTATCTCGAGGCCCACAGTGAAGAAAATGAATAGTTGAATACAGTCGGGGGGTTTTTCCGCACAAAAAGTATTCTCGTCGCTTAATAAACTTTTTTTTATGATAAACTATTTTAACTAAGTTTTTACTTACTTTCTGGGCCGGCAAGTTTCAATAACATAGCAGCCTATGGAGGAGTGATCCAGCTCTCAGATTTAATCAAAAATATCTTAATTTGTGTTCCGAAGACGAACGAAAGTCTTACGGGGTTGGAACAACATGAGGGTGAGTAATTACTGACAGAATTTTTATTTTTGGGTGAACTATCCCTTTAAAACTCGCAGCCATAATATAAAGAATTTTGCAATGTGTTTTTTCAGGAGCTGATATTCATTTAAAAATGTTAGGTAAACATGATAACTGTAAATCTCCTTCCAGCCCCCCGCCCCGTCCAGTATAAAAGCACTACAGTAGGATTTCTTGCAAATATTTAAAAGATTAATTAGGGGAAATCAAAAATTGTGAATAACATGCATTGTGTGAATAACATGCAATTAAGTAATAAAAAAAGTCACTAATTATGAGCGTTTTAAAATGTAATATACAGTACGTAATACAGTTTGCATTTGATCAGATGCAAAATCTACAGCAGAAATTATGAGCAGTCGGTATGTACTTTCCAATAGGAGGGAAATGCAAGCCACTGAGGTTTACTAAGCATTAGCATGAGGAATGTTATTAATCTCGGCTCTATGTGAGAGAGTGCGAGGTCGGTAAGAGTGATGTCACAGAGGAGGAAGTAGGACAGACGCTATTATTCCAAAAAAAGTGATGCTGATAATATTTTTCCAGGTGGTGTCTCTATATAGGGCTTATCTTCCCATAAATGTTGATGTGGTACAGTTAAGTTTAATCATTTCGTGAACCTGTCACATTGCAATGCAAACTGAGCAAAAAAGAGGTTGTCAAGGATAAGATACCGGTAAGTATAAATTGGATCCACAACCTGCAAGCTAGGAGTGTTGCTTATTTCACATGGGAATAGATTCAATAATCATAAAAAACAAATCCGAAGTCCAAACGGTATAGAAGCTAAAACAGCTTGTTTAATTATAGGGTTAGAGAGAGGGTGAAAACTGTAATGGAAAACTAAACAACGTTTTGTTTTTCAAGAAAGTGTGTGTGTGGGTTGGTTCGCTGTATGGCCCATTAAAAATACAACATTTGACTGACACAAACAAAAAGCTAGGCTATACAAATAACAGTCATCCATCCTATCAAGCGAATTTGAAAGGTTTCAAAGCAGTGAACCTGCTTGTAAAGGACAAAATACACCGTTTCCAACATGACTGTAAACCTTTCTTCTTATTCGGAAATACAGCGTTGCTCAATGCATTGTAAAAACGTAATAAATTGAGATTTTATTACTGAGTTCCTAAAGACACGTATGAGGACAAGATTCATAGCAAGCAGCTCTTGATTTGTATTACAGACATAATCTAACAACAGCTGATCTCAATATTATTCAACTGTAAATCTGTGTTTGCAGTGCCACGAACTGTCATTTGGCAGTTTCTTGTCGAACCAGTTTAAGTGTCACAGGTTGTACTTGTTGCATTTCAAAACTAGGTTTAGGAATCCCTAAAGCTGCCGATACATGCGAGTTCAGAAGGGTTGGTCCACGTTCCAAACGTGCAATTCGATTTGGGTAGTAACTGATAACACGTAATCTGGATTACGTAATCAGAATCCAAAAATAAAGTACTTGAAATTAGATTATATTACATTTTAAAATACTCGTAGTAATTAGGCTTGCTGCGATAGTTGGTGTTACACGATGTTCAGAGCTGCACATCGATTATATCGCTTGCCCAACGGGGCACTTTATTTTTTAATAAAGCAGTCTTATTCATTTTGTTAATAAAAGATCTACGTTTAACATAAGCGAGTTTGTCATTGATTGTACTGATTTGTTGATGTTCTTTTCATTAAAATAATAATGAACCCACAAACCAGTCAAGCAATTGCCATCCCAAAATTTACGCTGAGTGAAAATAAAATGTGCAGGGTTCAATTGTGTACGGTACCGGTATTAACGGTGCTGTCACACCGATTAACCGATGGGAAAATTTCCTCACCATCACATCTCGACTACAATTACTTTTTTAATTGATTACATGTTAATCTCACAATGGCAGTATATTATTCATAATTCATTGATTCTCTCTACTACTTCTACTTCTTTCCAAAAAAGCCTACTGCTTATCAGAAGGTTTTCCAGGTTTGTGGAATTGCACACAAAGACCAGCCACTAGTCATGATGTGACCACTGAAAACACACACAGCATTATGATCACTGGATTTACAGAAATCATTTCACTTTTAACAAGTGTTTTTTTCTCACCATTGCATTTGAATATCTAATCAGATCCTGACAAACACATTAATTATTATTTGAATCATCACTCAGTAAGTCATTTAACCATGCAATGCATTACTGTTTTTGGAAGGCTTTTGTCTTTCAAACATTAAAATTTACATAATTTCATATTTGAATGCACTGCAAGCGATTCCCCAACTTTTTTGTCAGCTGGACCTCTTTGACCTAATATGTTTACTTGAAGTACACCCTTAGACTTTAATTTAATAAGTTAGGTCAATAATAAAATTAAGTCAATAATAATAATAAAAATCATAAATAGAATTAAGTTTACTTCACATTTCTCTGATGTTGGTTAATGGTTATGATGACATGCAGGAAAACATAAAAACAAATTACATCTTTTTACAACCATTATTTTCATAGTTTTTCATTTTAAATTATTTATTTAATTTTTGTATGATTTAATGAATAGCTTTTCATTGAACCACAAACAAACCCCCTTTCAGTTCCATCACAAACCCCAGTCTGGGAAACCCTGACTTAATGTAATATTTAATGCACTTCATGTTGTTGATAAAGAATGGACTATACTTTCTCTTCATTTGAATTTTTATATTAATATGGTACAAGATTACCCTATTCAAATAAACGCGATAAACAAGTTAGGTCAAAAGAAATCTAAAATGAATCTAAAAGTAGTCAGATTATATTACCTTAAATTTGTGCTGTAATGGATTACAATACTAATAACTACAATTGTTGTCCTGTAATTTGGAATCAGCAACTGACAACAATTTGTAGGTAACGTTAATCTACCCAGCACTGTTCGGACTTAAAGGGTGTTTTCTCAATTTCTATTCGGTTATAGTGACTTGCGTTCGGGGACGTTTCTTTGATGGAAAAAGTAGCGGGCGCCCCTATGACATCCAAACGACGGTCTCACACACACACACATTCATGTTTTAACTCCATTAGCGGAGATGAACAGCCTATACTACCAACTAACACACATTTACTGAGAAGTGACATGTTTTAACCGATCTGTATGTGATTTGTGTGAGCTATCAGATGTTTTAGATCACTGGAGTCAGAATCAGCTGATGAGTCAAAGACATGTTTGACCGGTTGTATGTGTGTGTTGCCTGTGCTAACAGTTAGCCGAGCTGCTACAAATCTAGATGACGGAAAGTCAAATCAATCACAAAATTACACTTTTAATATATAACTGTATTATTACTTGTGAATGATGTCTTCTACACAACAGATCTCACGTAGAGTCAGCAGTTAATAATTATACTAATGCTAATAATAATACCAGGTGATAATATCATGTTAGCATAAATATCTCTCTGCTTTTTCCAGGTCTATCCGATGAGCTTTATACCGTCAAACACTAAAGCACCTTCATCAGCTCATGGTCAGATTATTAAATATGATGATCGTTATGTGCGGGTGATTGTCAGAGATCATCAGCTGATTTCATGTCTGCTCGGCCTCTGTTGACGGGCCGCTCACAGCAAACCGCTTTGTTATGAACATGATCATTTCAACTCATGATCGCTCAACATCGCATGTGTGTACTTACAGGTAGACCCTCAAAGCAAACTCTCATCTGTGACCTGTTGAATTCTTAAACGTATTTGCTGGTAAAAACAGAATCCATAAGCGCGAGAACCGCACAAAGCGACAGTCATGAGTGCTGATGAAAACCAACCGAACATCATCGGACACACCGGAAGCGCCGACACACTCCTACATCCGCTTTCCGTCTAGCCCCATTCAGTTACATTACATTAAAAACACTTTAAAAATGAATACATGAATCCGAAACATACATATATACTGAATAAACTTATATCATATTATTATATTACAGTTTTCGCTTATGGCAGATAGATAACTGTATAATATTTAACCATATAGGCTACTGTAAGTATAAAATGTAATATATTTAAAAGTCCTATAATTTCTCACAAAATTATTTGTGTGCTATGAAAATAAAATATTTAAATAAAGAACATTGAAAGAATAAAGAATATTCTTTATTATATATAGCCTACAGTATATATATATATATTTACAATTGGCCTCTGTGAATTAAACAATTGGCCTCTGTGAATTAAAACAAAATAACAAAAAACAAAACAAAAAAAAAACTACCAGAAATCATCCAAATCAGACCAAAGAGCATTCCAAAAGTTAAAGTTGTAGTTCACCCAAAAATAAAAATTCTGTCATCCTTTGCTCACCATCAAGTTGTTCTTAAATTGTATCTAAACTTGAGTTCTCTTACGAGAGGTTCTCTCATATTGCGTAAGTTTAGCTTACGCTACGGGAAAGATTAATCTTCTCGAGATATTGAAGCCAAAAAATTATCCTTAATTTTGTATTCATTGTCAACGCAGTGCAGCAGCTAGCAGGCCTAGAGCTATGGCGTTATATATGTGCCTCATTCCTGAGCGAGTAATTATAAGTTTTGAGCACAGATAACTATATTTTGCAAGCACATTGCATTATATTTTGAACAGAAATTAACAATCGCAAAAAAAAAAAATCGTTTGAGCAAAGAAAAAACGATTCCGTGCTCAATAAATGTATTTGCTAACGTGCAATAATAACCCTCTCACGCAGTTTACTCAGGTGCTCTCACAAACTTATTATCTGCGCTCTGTCAAGTCCCTCTCTCTCTCTCTCGCTCAACCTCTTAATTCTGTGCGTGCTCAACTCTTCACACACACGCTCGCTCAACTTGCATCAGCGTTACAAGTGTGCCACAAAATCAACCAATCGGAAAATTAAAGGTCAATTGTGATTGGCTGTTGGTCTCCAATCAAATCGCTAGTAGGATCATTCTACAGAAACGTCCACTTTTGGTATGGCAAGATGTCTTAAAATGTATTTCTTTTTCTAACATTTAAACTTACACCACATTATTAGATTACCCTTTGGCTTTATGAATACGCATAAATGACAGCTTAATGTTTTTTTATATTTTTTGTGCATTTATTTAAAGACCGCATGTACCGTTTTTTTGTCACTGGTGTTACCTTACTTTTTTGGCAATATTAAACGTTTTTATGAAATATTATTTCAATTTTTGTTCAGCACATGTAGTCAGTGTTACCAAAAAATAATAATAATGCAACAAATAAGGAGATTATGTTTTATTTATTTGAATCAGGTTTGTTAAAAGTGTGCTTGAATGAGGTTAGTTAGTTTGCGCAACCTTGTATTTGCTATAATAATGAAAATATTTGAAAACAAGTTAAAATCAAGTAATGATGCAATCCTTTAAATCGTAACTTTTGAGTGTAGCAGAATTAAAAGGATGTAAAATTATTATCATGTCACATATGGCATTGTATTTAATGTGACAGAAAAAAAACGATAACACCAGTGACACAATGAAGGGTCATACCAGTGACTTCAACTAAAAGCTTTATATGAAATCATGAGATAAATGAGAATATTTCTGATAACTGAAAAGAGACAGAGGATTTATTATGGGCTTTTCTTCACAGAAATTCAGGAATTTGGAAGAAGGAATTAAAGTGATGCCATCAGTGTGATTTTTATTTCAAAATAAGATTTTTGTTTAACGGTAACACCAGTGACACAACTCCAGGGGACCACTACTTTCATTATAAATTTAATAATATTTATTCTGCATTTCGTTTTTTTATGTCATTTACATAATATATTAGATGGTTATGTAGCCTATACATTATTCTATTTTAAATGGTGTAAAAAAAACTGTTATTGACCTCCAAATAAAGCATTTTCCCTCTGTATATGACTGTGGGGACGAGCACTTCTGTGGTGCTTGGAATTCTATATAGTTAATAAAAAATAAAATATTGCCACTTGATGGCTCAAGGTGGTGTAATTGTTCAAATAACATATTGTTTTATTTTAAAATGTAAATGAATTGTAATTCTAAAGTGTTTTTTTAAGTGTAATATTTCTGTAACTACAGCACCCCGGAAGCTTACTGGAAAAAAAATCGAAAAAAATAACAGACTACAGCGAGACTAATGGATTAAAACTTATTTTGGTAAGTATTTTTTATTATTATTAACTTAAAAGTGCCTTGTTAGTTTTGTGTTATAATGCTGTTGTGTTGTTTAACTTATAATATTACAGTATATCTCCTATTGTGACTAAAGTTAGTTTGACTTATCCCTTTCAAGCATTCTAAACGCTAGCACAGCCGCAGACTGTCATGTTTGATGGTGGCTAGAGAAGACATCTATCCATAAAATACATTTTTCGTCTTCTTTGTGCTGCGTGGTGATTGGAGACCAACAGCCAATCACAATTGACCTTTAATTTTCCGATTGGTTGATTTTGTGGCACACTTGTAACGCTGATGCAAGTTGAGCGAGCGTGTGTGTGAAGAGTGGAGCGTTTTTTTTTTGCGATTGTTAATTTCTGTTCAAAATATAATGCAATGTGCTTGCAAAATATAGTTATCTGTGCTCAAAACTTATACTTACTCGCTCAGGAATGAGGCACATATATAACGCCATAGTTCAAAAGAACGATTCGTGCACGAACCGGCCATGTCTATGATCACTAGTCTGCAGAGAGATGGAGGCGGCAAGAGAAAAGCTGAAGAGTGGAAGCTCCGAAATAATGAAAGATGACCAAAGTGCTGGCTTTGTTATGTGTACGTCTTCTTGCGATGCTGTGTTGTTACACGTCTATGGCCCAATGACGCTACGATGAGCATTTACTACTTTTAAATTAAAGCTGCAAGCAGCATTTAGCGGTGTTCAAGCAGTTAAGGCCTTTAAGGCCGTTAAGCACAAAAGCATCAAAAGACATTAAGTTTTATTTAGCATACATTTAAACACTGACGTAATAGATGGAAAAGACCATTTACAGCCAATACAGGCAATTTACCATAGGAAATACATGGTTTTAAAGCTTTTCAACAGTTATAGCGCCATCTATTGTCCGATCTCCATAAAACTTTGCATGCTTGTTCATGATGTTATGTCACATATGCGTACCAATTTTTGTGAAGTTCTGAGTTTTTATTTATGATTTATAGGCTTTTGAGTGTGTTTTGACACGTCCATTTTCTAAATGACCCTGTTACAGTGAACCAAAGCGCAAAGTTCAACTTTTTTTTGATAATTATTGATCTAGAGAGTTCAGAGAATTGTCCTAGACTGGTCTGGTTCCGATCGGGCGAAAAACCAGGGACTAGTTCGCAAAAGTAGGTTTTTAACATATTTGTGAATATTTAATGAACGGTTTGATTGACAGCAATGGTTCTAGAGGCAAAGTTGTTCAGCATGAGGAGATCTATCAAATGATATGCATTTTGTGGGAATATGTGCACCACCACGTGATTACAGAGCCGTAGAACTCGTTAGCGCCAACTAGTGGCCGATTTTTTTCAAAACTCTTACAGACCTCTTGGGCCATGAGTCGAACATGCCCATCGAGTTTCGTTCCGATCAGCCTTCGTTAACCTCGTCTCATAGGTGCTCAAACTTCATTGGCCGATGGCGGCCATGTTTTTTGAGATACGCCAATGTCCTCATATATATACATGGGGCCTTGGACCAAGACACTGCATACCAATTTTCAAGTCAATCGGACAAACCACTAGGTGGCCATATGTTTTTTTCATGTTATAGCGCCACCTAGAGCTCAATCGATGCGATTTTTTTACTGTCACCTCAGACTGTCCTTATACACATGTGTGCCAAGTTTGGTCAACTTATCTCATTTACTTCTGGAGTTATAGCCGTTTTAGTAAAATAGGCTCCTCCCACAACGTTCATTTTGCACCCCCTAGCGACCCCGAATCGAAAATTCAACTTTTTTCGATAATTATTGCTATTTAGACTCCAGAGAACATTTCTGCACTGGTTTGGTTCCGATCGGGCAAAAAACCAGGGACTAGTTCGCAAAAGTCGTTTTTTGACAAAATTCAAAATGGCGGAAAATCTATCATGGCGGAAATAAAATCGGAGATATACGTTTTGTTCTCCAGGGCCTCAGCTTTCCACTGATATAAGACACTTGAGTCTACGACATACGGTTTAGGAGTTATGAGCAGTTTCGCGCAATTGGTTGCTATAGCGCCACCTATGGGCCAATCGGGCTCATAATTTGATAACCTCCCCTCGATTTTTGTACTACCATCTGACAAAGTTTCAAGTCTCTAGCACTTACGGTTTGGTCTGCACGATGCGTTTTACGGCAGAAGAATAATAATAATAATAATAATTAAAGCTGCAAGCAGCATTTAGCGGTGTTCAAGCAGTTAAGGCCTTTAAGGCCGTTAAGCACAAAAGCATCAAAAGACATTAAGTTTTATTTAGCATACATTTAAACACTGACGTAATAGATGGAAAAGACCATTTACAGCCAATACAGGCAATTTACCATAGGAAATACATGGTTTTAAAGCTTTTCAACAGTTATAGCGCCATCTATTGTCCGATCTCCATAAAACTTTGCATGCTTGTTCATGATGTTATGTCACATATGCGTACCAATTTTTGTGAAGTTCTGAGTTTTTATTTATGATTTATAGGCTTTTGAGTGTGTTTTGACACGTCCATTTTCTAAATGACCCTGTTACAGTGAAGCAAAGCGTAAAGTTCAACTTTTTTTTGATAATTATTGATCTAGAGAGTCCAGAGAATTGTCCTAGACTGGTCTGGTTCCGATCGGGCGAAAAACCAGGGACTAGTTCGCAAAAGTAGGTTTTTAACATATTCGTGAATATTTAATGAACGGTTTGATTGACAGCAATGATTCTTGAGGCAAAGTTGTTCAGCATGAGGAGATCTATCAAATGATATGCATTTTGTGGGAATATGTGCACCACCACGTGATTACAGAGCCGTAGAACTCGTTAGCGCCAACTAGTGGCCGATTTTTTTCAAAACTCTTACAGACCTCTTGGGCCATGAGTCGAACATGCCCATCGAGTTTCGTTCCGATCAGCCTTCGTTAACCTCGTCTCATAGGTGCTCAAACTTCATTGGCCGATGGCGGCCATGTTTTTTGAGATACGCCAATATCCTTTTACACATACATGGGGCCTTGGACCAAGACACTGCATACCAATTTTCAAGTCAATCGGACAAACCACTAGGTGGCCATATGTTTTTTTCATGTTATAGCGCCACCTAGAGCTCAATCGATGCGATTTTTTTACTGTGACCTCAGACTGTCCTTATACACATGTGTGCCAAGTTTGGTCAACTTATCTCATTTACTTCTGGAGTTATAGCCGTTTTAGTAAAATAGGCTCCTCCCACAACGTTCATTTTGCGCCCCCTAGCAACCCTGAATCGAAAATTCAACTTTTTTTCGATAGTTATTGATATTCAGACTCCAGAGAACATTTCTGCACTGGTTTAGTTCCGATCGGGCAAAAAACCAGGGACTAGTTTGCAAAAGTCGTTTTTTGACAAAATTCAAAATGGCGGAAAATCTATCGTGGCGGAAATGAAATCGGAGATATACGTTTTGTTCTCCAGGTCTTCAGCTTTCCAATGATATAAGACACTTGAGTCTACGACATACGGTTTAGGAGTTATGAGCAGTTTCGCGCAATTGGTTGCTATAGCGCCACCTATGGGCCAATCGGGCTCATAATTTGATAACCTCCCCTCGATTTTTGTACTATCATCTGACAAAGTTTCAAGTCTCTAGCACTTACGGTTTGGTCTGCACGATGCGTTTTACGGCAGAAGAATAATAATAATAATAATAATTAAAGCTGCAAGCAGCATTTAGCGGTGTTCAAGCAGTTAAGGCCTTTAAGGCCGTTAAGCACAACAGCATCAAAAGACATTAAGTTTTATTTAGCATACATTTAAACACTGACGTAATAGATGGAAAAGACCATTTACAGCCAATACAGGCAATTTACCATAGGAAATACATGGTTTTAAAGCTTTTCAACAGTTATAGCGCCACCTATTGTCCGATCTCCATAAAACTTTGCATGCTTGTTCATGATGTTATGTCACATATGCGTACCAATTTTTGTGAAGTTCTGAGTTTTTATATATGATTTATAGGCTTTTGAGTGTGTTTTGACACGTCCATTTTCTAAATGACCCTGTTACAGTGAACCAAAGCGCAAAGTTCAACTTTTTTTTGATAATTATTGATCTAGAGAGTTCAGAGAATTGTCCTAGACTGGTCTGGTTCCGATCGGGCGAAAAACCAGGGACTAGTTCGCAAAAGTAGGTTTTTAACATATTCGTGAATATTTAATGAACGGTTTGATTGACAGCAATGGTTCTAGAGGCAAAGTTGTTCAGCATGAGGAGATCTATCAAATGATATGCATTTTGTGGGAATATGTGCACCACCACGTGATTACAGAGCCGTAGAACTCGTTAGCGCCAACTAGTGTTCGATTTTTTTCAAAACTCTTACAGACCACTTGGGCTATGAGTCGAACATGCCCATCGAGTTTCGTTCCGATCGGCTTTCGTTAACCTCGTCTCATAGGTGCTCAAACTTCATTGGCCGATGGCGGCCATGTTTTTTGAGATACGCCAATGTCCTCATACACATATATGGGGCCTTGGACCAAGACACTGCATACCAATTTTCAAGTCAATCGGACAAACCACTAGGTGGCCATATGTTTTTTTCATGTTATAGCGCCACCTAGAGCTCAATCGATGCGATTTTTTTACTGTGACCTCAGACTGTCCTTATACACATGTGTGCCAAGTTTGGTCAACTTATCTCATTTACTTCTGGAGTTATAGCCGTTTTAGTAAAATAGGCTCCTCCCACAACGTTCATTTTGCGCCCCCTAGCAACCCTGAATCGAAAATTCAACTTTTTTTTGATAATTATTGATATTCAGACTCCAGAGAACATTTCTGCACTGGTTTGGTTCCGATCGGGCAAAAAACCAGGGACTAGTTTGCAAAAGTCGTTTTTTGACAAAATTCAAAATGGCGGAAAATCTATCATGGCGGAAATGAAATCGGAGATATACGTTTTGTTCTCCAGGTCTTCAGCTTTCCAATGATATAAGACACTTGAGTCTACGACATACGGTTTAGGAGTTATGAGCAGTTTCGCGCAATTGGTTGCTATAGCGCCACCTATGGGCCAATCGGGCTCATAATTTGATAACCTCCCCTCGATTTTTGTACTACCATCTGACAAAGTTTCAAGTCTCTAGCACTTACGGTTTGGTCTGCACGATGCGTTTTACGGCAGAAGAATAATAATAATAATAATAATAATAAAAATCAGTACAATTACAATAGGTTTTCAGCACTTCGTGCTTGAACACCTAATAATAAAAATCAGTACAATTACAATAGGTTTTCAGCACTTCGTGCTTGAACACCTAATTAAAGCTGCTAGCAGCATTTAGCGGTGTTCAAGCAGTTAAGGCAGTTAAGGCAGTTAAGCGTATAAGCATCAAAAGACATTACGTTTTATGTAGCAAGCATTTAAACATTTCCATTATAGATGGAATAGACTATTTTTAGCATGATTTACCATGATATACAGTATTTTAGTGTGATTTTTCAGGCCTTTAATCACAAAAGCATCAAAAGACATTAAGTTTTATTTAGCATACATTTAACCACTGACATAATAGATGGAAAACACCATTTACAGCCAATACAAGCAATTTACCATAGGAAATACATGGTTTTAAAGCTTTTCAACAGTTATAGCGCCACCTATTGTCCGATCTCCATAAAACTTTGCATGCTTGTTCATGATGTTATGTCACATATGCTCACCAATTTTTATGAACTTCTGAGTTTTTATTTATGATTTATAGGCGTTTGAGTGTGTTTTGACACGCCCCTTTTTATAAATGACCCTGTTATAGCAAACCAAAGGGTAAAGTTCAACTTTTTTTCAATAATTATTGATCTAGAGTGTCCAGAGAATTGTCCTAGACTGGTCTGGTTCCGATCGGGCAAAAAACCAGGGACTAGTTCGCAAAAGTAGGTTTTTAACATATTCGTGAATATTTAATGAACGGTTTGATTGACAGCAATGGTTCTAGAGGCAAAGTTGTTCAGCATGAGGAGATCTATCAAATGATATGCATATTGTTGGGATGTGTGCAACACCACGTGATTACAGAGCCGTAAAACTCGTTAGCGCCAACTAGTGGCCGATTTCTTTCAAAACTCTTACAGACCTCTTGGGCCATGAGTCGAACATGCCCATCGAGTTTCGTTCCGATCGGCCTTCGTTAACCTCGTCTCATAGGTGCTCAAACTTCATTGGCCGATGGCGGCCATGTTTTTTTAGATACGCCAATGTCCTCATATACATACATGGGGCCTTGGACCAAGACACTGCATACCAATTTTCAAGTCAATCGGACAAACCACTAGGTGGCCATATGTTTTTTTCATGTTATAGCGCCACCTAGAGCTCAATCGATGCGATTTTTTTACTGTGACCTCAGACTGTCCTTATACAGATGTGTGCCAAGTTTGGTCAACTTATCTCATTTACTTCTGGAGTTATAGCCGTTTTAGTAAAATAGGCTCCTCCCACAACGTTCATTTTGCACCCCCTAGCGACCCCGAATCGAAAATTCAACTTTTTTTCAATAATTATTGATATTCAGACTCCAGAGAACATTTCTGCACTGGTTTGGTTCCGATCGGGCAAAAAACCAGGGACTAGTTTGCAAAAGTCGTTTTTTGACTAAATTCAAAATGGCGGAAAATCTATCATGGCGGAAATGAAATCGGAGATATACGTTTTGTTCTCCAGGTCCTCAGCTTTCCACTGATATAAGACACTTGAGTCTACGACATACGGTTTAGGAGTTATGAGCAGTTTCGCGCAATTGGTTGCTATAGCGCCACCTATGGGCCAATCGGGCTCATAATTTGATAACCTCTCCTCGATTTTTGTACTACCATTTGACAAAGTTTCAAGTCTCTAGCACTTACGGTTTGGTCTGCACGATGCGTTTTACGGCAGAAGAATAATAATAATAATAATAATTAAAGCTGCAAGCAGCATTTAGCGGTGTTCAAGCAGTTAAGGCCTTTAAGGCCGTTAAGCACAAAAGCATCAAAAGACATTAAGTTTTATTTAGCATACATTTAAACACTGACGTAATAGATGGAAAAGACCATTTACAGCCAATACAGGCAATTTACCATAGGAAATACATGGTTTTAAAGCTTTTCAACATTTATAGCGCCACCTATTGTCCGATCTCCATAAAACTTTGCATGCTTGTTCATGATGTTATATCACATATGCGTACCAATTTTTGTGAAGTTCTGAGTTTTTATTTATGATTTATAGGCTTTTGAGTGTGTTTTGACACGTCCATTTTCTAAATGACCCTGTTACAGTGAACCAAAGCGCAAAGTTCAACTTTTTTTTGATAATTATTGATCTAGAGTCCAGAGTATTGTACTGCACTGGTTTTGAACATTATGATATGAACATTATATGATTATAGATGGAAAAGACCATTTACAGCTAATACAGGCAATTTACCATAGGAAATACATGGTTTTGAAGATTTTTAACAGTTATAGCGCCACCTATTGTCCGATCTCCATAAAACTTTGCATGCTTGTTCATGATGTTATGTCACATATGCTCACCAATTTTTGTGAAGTTCTGAGTTTTTTTTATGATTTATAGGCTGTTGAGTGTGTTTTGACACGCCCCTTTTTATAAATGATCCTGTTATAGCAAACCAAAGGGAAAAGTTCAACTTTTTTTTGATAATTATTGATCTAGAGAGTCCAGAGAATTGTCCTAGACTGGTCTGGTTCCGATCGGGCAAAAAAACAGGGACTAGTTCGCAAAAGTAGGTTTTTAACGTATTCGTGAATATTTAATGAACGGTTTGATTGACAGCAATGGTTCTAGAGGCAAAGTTGTTCAGCATGAGGAGATCTATCAAATGATATGCATTTTGTGGGGATATATGCAACACCACGTGATTACAGAGCCGCAAAACTCGTTAGCGCCAACTAGTGGCCGATTTCTTTCAAAACTCTTACAGACCTCTTGGGCCATGAGTCAAACATGCCCATCGAGTTTTATTCTGATTGGCCTCCGTTAACCTCGTCTCACAGGTGATCAAACTTAATTGGCCGATGGCGGCCATGTTTTTTGAGATACGCCAATGTCCTCATACACATACATGGGGCCTTGGACCAAGACACTGCATACCAATTTTCAAGTCAATCGGACTAACCACTAGGTGGCCATATGTTTTTTTCATGTTATAGCGCCACCTAGAGGTCAATCGACGCGATTTTTTTACTATGACCTCGGATTGAGCTCATACATATGTGTAGTGAGTTTGGTAAAAATATCTCATTTTGTTCACGAGTTATAGCCATTTTAATAAAATAGGCTCCTCCCACAACGTTTATTTTGCACCCCCTAGCGACCGGAAATCAAAATTTCGACTTTTTTTCAATAATTATTGATAGTCAGACTCCAGAGAATATTTCTGCACTGGTTTGGTTCCGATCAGGCAAAAAACCAGGGACTAGTTTGCAAAAGTAGGTTTTGGACAAAACCGGAAATAGCGGAAAAATTTGCATACCGGAAATGAAATCGGAGATATACGTTTTTTAAGTCAAGAGTCCAGCTTTCCACTGATATAAGACACATGAGTCTACGACATACGGTTTAGGAGTTATGAGCAGTTTTGCGCAATTGGTTGCTATAGCGCCACCTATGGGCCAATCGGGCTCATAATTTGATAACCTCCCCTCGATTTTTGTACTACCATCTGACAAAGTTTCAAGTCTCTAGCACTTACGGTTTGGTCTGCACGATGCGTTTTACGGCAGAAGAATAATAATAATAATAATAATAATAAAAATCAGTACAATTACAATAGGTTTTCAGCACTTCGTGCTTGAACACCTAAAAATGCGGTCAGGAAGCGCGGGTCGGGTATCCTACAATATTTTCATACTTTTTTTTGCGGTCCGAGTTGCGGGCGGGTTAGTTGAAAACGTCGGTCGGGTGCGGGTTCTTTATACATTGACCCGCGCATCACTGACACAGTCCCAAACATGGCATCATAAAAAGAGTAAAGATTACATTTTCTAACTATATGGGGAGGCCAAAAACACAACCCCATACAAGGGGAAAAATAACACAAACTAAAACATAGGCTACAACTCTATCTAACAAATCTAACAAGTCATGCGAAAAACAACCACAAAATTGTGTTCTGTGTAGCCTGTATGAATTGTTTCATGGAGTTTCAAACATTGTCATTTAACAGTGATGCTTCAACCTGCGACAGACCAGGGTAACGGTTGTCTGGAGATGCTGAAAGTTTGGTTTAAAAAATGGCGTGGAATGGAGTGCATGCGCAGAGTTGTGAGTGATAGAAAGACAATGAGAGAGTTAGTTTAGAATCAGATGAAATGCTGTTACTGAAGGGAAATTCAAAGTCCTGATTGATTAGTGTAATGCATGTTCAATCCCAGCTAAAAAGGAACCCAACAATCACGTTCCCCAAACGTTCCCATTTGGTTATTTTTTGGGGGGAACCATTTAAGAACGTTCTAGGAACGTTCCCTGTAGATTATTATTTTATAACCTAAAGAGAACTTTCCAGAACGTTCCCAGGTTATTTTTAGGTTTTATTGTATAACCTAAAAAGAACCTTCCCAGAACGTTCACTAACGTTCTTTAAAAGTTATGTTATTGTGAGGAAAAAACGTTCTTAAAAAACATTTAAAAATGTTGAAAAAACGTTTAAAAAACATTCAGAAATAACGTTTTCATAACCTTTCCAAAATGATAGAATGGAATGTTCCTCTAACATTCACATAAACCAAGAAAAAAAAACTTTCTTAATACGTTTGAACGTTCAGAAAACATTCAGAAATAACGTTTTCATAACTTAATGGGAATGTTAGCAAAACATTCTATTTTGTTATCATTCTGGGGATGTTGTTCTAAGACCGTTTTCTCTCAATATTATGAGAACATCAGTCAAATACAAATAACATCATAAAGACGTTCCAAGAATGTTGTTCTAAGAACATTTTCACGCAACGTTACGTGAATGTATTTTAACTATGAAAACTTTATAAGACTGTTCCAGAAACAGTATTTTAGGAACGTTTTTTTTACTAACATTTACATCACTTTTAACGTTAGTGAAAGTTATGGGAATGTTCCCTGTTTGCTGGGCAAACAGTTTCTGGGCCCCATTGACTTCATATATTATTCCCTCATACTTTACCATCATACTTTAACTCAAAACGGATTCATAAATTTGGCACAAAACCTGAGTGTTGTAGGCTAATGTCCTTGGGTGGGCACTGTTGGCTTTGAAAACATCTCTCAAATGCAGAGGCGCTGCAATAGGGCAGGCAAGGCAGGCAATTGCCTGGGGCCCCGCATTTTGAGGGGGCCCCCGAGGGCCGATCATTTCAACAATCAGAAATGTTCATATTAATATAACACGCAGTGACGCCGCCGCATCCCCCTTAGTGGGCCCCCCTCTCTCGCAAGGCTGCGTATGCTTTTGCTGCTTCTTCTGGCGCCTTTTTCAAACTGTCGCAGTGCTTACTCGCGTTTCTGTCTTTCTTTTACTGTCTGTATCCGAAAATGCATGAATTCGTGTATTAAAAATGAAGAGGACATATCCATCTGGCAGCCAGAAGCGGGAAAAAAACAAGATGATGGGGAAAAGAGAAAACATGACTGCGGTAAGTGATGGAGAATGAAATGATGATGATTAACGTTAGCTTAATTGACTTAAGATTTACGTTAAGGATGATTAATGGCAAACAAATCGTTTCGTCGTTCAATTCACATTTATTTTTCACAGTAGTACATATCGTTTTAAAGCACCTTTACAGAAAATACATGCAAGTTATCTCGAGTGATCTGTTATCAGAGGTGACTGATGTTAAGTAATGGTAGCTAGCTATTTTAAGAAATGTAACTTACAAAACAAATCACACAATCCACGTTGTTAATTTCAGTTTAGTTTCACTTAAGATTAATTACTAGTAACGTTAATATGTTACTGAAAAACTGTTTAGCTAGGGGGTTGCACTTAGCAACAGCATGTAAAGTGTTAGACGGTATTAATGCAGGCTGAAATAGAATAACGTTAACGATTAACGTTGGTTCACCTCAAAATGAAACTTTCCTTCCAATTTACCCCAATGCCATCCAAGATATCCATGTCTTTTTTTCCTCAGTGGAAGAGAAATTTTTTTTTTTTTTGAGGAAAACATTTCTGGATTTTTCTTCGAATAATGGACTTCAATGACAACCAACGTTTTTAAGTCCAAATCAATGCAGTTTCAAAGGTCTTTGAAGTGCTTCAACGGGCTGTGTACGATCGCATCTGAGGAAGAGGGTGTTATCTAGCGAAATGATATACTTTTTAACTACAACTGTTCGGATTGAGCTGATCTGCAACGCGCCGGGAATACGTCATCACGTTGAAAGATGTGTTTTGACTACTTTTTATATGTTGTATAATTATATCTCTAGGTAACAAAGATATAATAATAATAATAATACATTTTATTTGAAAGCGCTTTTCTGAGTACTCAAAGACACTTTACATAGAAAAAAAAGAAAAAATCGGGAACAATATCAAATAAATGCACTAAAAAAAACACACTGGACTAAGCTAAACATTAAAAGCAATTTTAAAAATGTGAGTTTTTATCAGTGATTTGAATGTTGAAAGGTCAGTGCAGTCACGGATATATTTACAAAAAAATATTTTAGAAGGGGCTCTTTGATTAATTTTGCCTGGGGCCCCCACTTAATGTTGGTTCGCCTCTGCTCAAATGTTCCCAAGAGCATTGTCAGAGGACAGACGCAAAACGTGTGGAGGAATCCATGTGCGGCCTTGTGCTTAATATAGGCTATATGAATTACTCCCAAATGAAAAATATAGGCTATACATTCTCTGTAATATTTCAATTAAAGAAAGTTTCATGTATTAAGGAATAATAAAAAATAAAAAATAGCCTACTAAATTAAGATGTCAGGTGAATTTTAACCCAAGAAATAAACAAATCTTAAGAGATTTATCCCTGAAAGACAGAACTCTGTCTCCATTATGATGTCCTGCTGCTCAGTCCTTATATGTGGATAGGTCTTGCAAGTAGAATGATGTATACTAATGTTGCTAACATTTCATGGAAAAATAAAACTCACTATATTAGAAAATCAGTTATATTATAAACAAGGGCGGCTTAAATTTAATTGATGTTGACTATACCCTAAAAAATTGGCTTAAACGCTTCCTCCACAATCAATCTTCAATTAGGAGTGTAATCCTACATGTCTTTTCTCAGGTATAGATTTCCTTTTAATGTGCAATTATTCTATTAGTAAACTTCCTAGTAAACTTGCCAATTATCATCAGCAAACACTTTTGGCTTGGCAACTTATTTACAAGCACAATTTCTCGCCACGCAATTTATTTATTTGGAAGAGTAAATCCTTGTTTGTTGAAAACTGGTTCAGTAATGGAGTGCTGTTAGTAGACCAGCTGTCTGGAAATGATGGTAATTAATTCAGCTAGTCTGATTTTATTCCGAGATACTAATTTCCATCTGGGAAAGAATTTAATCTAGTTTTCAAGGTCATCTCTTTGGAAATGTATTTGCTCTTCAGAAACATGAGTGGCTCAATGATTTCTGTTTGTCCCCCCAGCCCTGAATCCACTGTGGTTGGTTTTGTTTCTCTGTACAAAAATCCGATTGCAAAACCAGATCTTTATTTTTGAACCTTGTTACCAATAATTTCTTATTGGAACATTTTTGATGATAAGTGACATATATGTTCACTCCCTCAGAAATTAAAACAAATAAAGCTAAATAAATATCATATATATATATATATATATATATATATATATATATATATATATATATATATATATATATATATATATAAGTATATTCTTTTTTGGGTTTTATATGAATGACAAGAATCTAATTTATTTATTGGAAAGTTTTATATCCATAAATGTAAATATACAAAAAGTAAAACCCGCTTTAACATCTTCAAACAACAATTCAATTTGTTTAAAATACAATCTCAATGTCTGTTATATGAAAGCTATATATATCTAGAATGTTTAAAATTCTTTCTTAATATGCTTTTATTCATTTTTGTCCCCTTACCCTTTTTTCCTTTCTTTTCTTTCTCTTTAATTTCTTAGGAAATATTTTTGAATAGGTTAATTCGAATAATTATTTATATAATTTTTATGGTTAACTATTGAGCCATAACTTGTTTGTTGTTTGAAAGAGTGTTTGTATGTTATTGTAACCTGTTTGTAAAAATCGCAATAAACTAATCTAAATGAGAACTAATTGCAGAGCTCTTGTCCACCGCTAAAGAGTTAGTGTCGCTATTGAGTTAGAAACGGTGAAAGCGGTTTTCAGGTTTCATAGAAAGAGAATGATGTGAGCGCGTGAACGGGAGTGAGCCAAATCATTCGCGGACCAAATAACTCCGAGAGACAACTCGGAACACAAAGACATGTAAGATAAAACCAAACGCCATCATGTTTTAAAGAAGAGCTGGGCACAGAGCCATAAAGCACGGTAACAAAACCACTCAGAGACATTTACAACAGGGTTCCTCAAACCACCCTGATTTACAATCACAAACCCACCACAGGTATAGTGTGCGAACTCAAAATTATTATTTTATTTTTTTATTTTTTTTTGCGTGGGTTTCAGGGATGTTTAGATAGCTATAATAGAATTGACATGTTCATGTTTTTTCTTTTTTAAAATATATTTATCTATTAGAGCCGTTTAAATACTCCAGCTTGTTTTCATATTATAATATAATAGGCTATTAAAACAAATATAAACATTTAAACTGATATAATATATCAGTTGTTAAATCTGATATAATATATTATATCAATTTAATTACTTTAATTAGCCTATATTATATTATATTATAAACCTAATAAAGAATTGATAGCACAAGGGGATTGTTTAGGGCTCCTTGTCATTAAACAGTTAAAAAAACTCTGATATAGACTATCTTGCAACTTCATAATCAATAAACAAACATTTATTTTTGATGGTTTAATGCTTTCTGACTTATAATTGCCAATAATTGACCGTACACAATAACACATTATGGTTGTCCCAAATCTCATTGTAACTGCTTCATTATTATATTATATTATATTATATTATATTATTATATATATATTTTTAAATGATTTTTAAAAAGAGTAAAATACAATTGAATAAAAATATTATTTATTATCACTAAGTTACATCAAGGTTCAAATCAAATAGAAATAGCATATTAAAGTTAAAAGTTACAACTGCATGATGTAACCACTTTTTGTGTGTTACGCTAAGAATGTTTTTGCTCTGGTGGCCAAAATGTCCGCCCAATAGAGAATAAAAAAAAACAAAAAACAGAGGGAACATTGCTCAGCACTTGAAGAAGGAGATTTGTGGGAGAAGCCACAGAGAGGCCATCACTCACTTTGAACGAGCTGTAGTTCAGTAGCTAAAACAGAGTAAAGGTGACCCACTTGACCAAATGAAGAGCTGTGAATAACACTGCTATGAGAGGCTGGCACAAAGATGCAATTACTCAAAAAGAACCATGTGAATTTGCCAAGAAAACAGTGATTTAGTTCAGCGTGGGAAAAGATTTTGTGGTTGGATGAGACCAAGAACTTTTTACACCAAATCCAAATCTTAAACTTGCAGCCCAGAGTCCTCTTTAGTGACTGGACTTTCTTTTAGAAACAGAACGAAGAATGGTTGAGGCAAAATATAGTGAAATACTTCAGGAAACCCTGTTTAATTCTGTTTCAGAACTGAAGCAAAGAAGCTGATCCCAATCACCGAATGAACACTGCAGTGGCTCAAAAACAAAACAGGTGAATATCAATTGCAATAGTCACGTCAAAATCTAAAAGAGAATCTGTGGATAATTATTAATTTGCAAAAATAATACTGGAAACAAGAATTATATGCAAACAGCATATTTCAGCTTTTTATTTTGTTAAGAAAATTTTCTAAAATAAAACTGCATAAAATAAGGAACTGATTTCTTCACAGGGTACTATATATATATATATATATAGAGAGAGAGAGAGAGAGAGAGTGGTATATATATATATATATATATATATATATATATATATATATATATATATATATATATATATATATATATATATATATAGAGAGAGAGAGAGAGAGAGAGAGAGAGAGAGTGGTATATATATATATATATATATATATATATATATATAGAGAGAGAGAGAGAGAGAAAGAGAGAGAAGCTTAGTCATGGCAGAAATGTCGCATGCATCGTTTTATTTTAATAGGAATAAAAAAACATTTAAATATTTATTCTATCTCTTCTTTCATTTTTAGAAATATCACAATTTTACTCATGGCACACATTGTTATGCTATTAAAATAGCATAAGGGTTGATCTCAGTAATCTAGAAATAAAAAGGTTGAATATGACAACTTGGTCAGAATTGTGGGTGTTTTCAAAATTTTAGATAATCTTGATTTTCTCCCAATAAATGTTATATCTTAACAGCTGTAACCGATCTTGTATTGAAAGAACATAACATAAGATGTTAATAAAATAATGATGTATCCTCCCATCCAACTAAACCTAAATAAAACTAAACCTTAGATTTTTTTAATAAAATAAATGAAATTGATTAGAAATTGATAGAACCACATTTTGTGTTATAAAAATACATAATGCTAGACCACCCAGGTGAATCTCATGAAACCTTTCAAAAATATATTTCACACCAAAATAAGTGAAATATGAAAAAATCTCATTCTTGTTACCGTAATGTAAAAAGATAATATAATAATGGTAATGTTTATTATGGTGAATCATTACCAAAAACAAAACAAAAAATACCGTAATTAAAAAAATCGCAATGGACTGAATAATTTCTTTTCTTCTTCGATGCAAGTGTGAAAAACAAAAAATTTTTTTAATGAGTTTCACCCACCCTGTTTAGTTAGTAGTGAATAACTTTGATGTGAACTTAATAGGTTAAGTGGTAAAATACATGTGTCAATGCTTTGATGGGGTTTAGGCTTTGCTTTTCTCAGAGGACTCCGGTGACGTCACCTCTCCACCTCTGAAGCGCTGACTGAGTTCCGCTGACATCACGGAGCAGCAGGATTTCTGTAAAAAAGTAGGTCATTTTCACTTTCTGTGTGTGTGTGTGTGTGTGTGTGTGTGTGTGTACCATTCTCTCAGGTCAATTTAAAGCTGCAGTCTGTAAGAATGACAGCTAGTGTTCGAAATAGGTTCTGCAGTCCAAATTCCAAATATCAGAGATCGTTGTTTCCCGACACTCACGCGGGTTGCCAGTTTGAGGACACGCAACGGGAGCGCAATTGACAATGAAAGCCGAGAAGACTTACTTTTTAAGTTGATGAGTTGATTTATCCGCGTTTTAATATGCTCTCGTTTTTTTATTTTTAGATGGATACCGAGGCTTTTAAGGTTGAGTAGAATCTGCAATCTCTGACCCAGTTTGTTTGCTGGCTGTAATATGCCGTGCTTCCTGCCAACTGGCATCCCGGGGTGTCGAAATACTATTGGGTGAACTGACAGTGGGCAAGATCACACAGACCAAAACAAAAACAGACATTCCAACACGGAACGCACATTTCAAAGTAAAATAACTGGCTGTAGAAGTGTTTTTCAAAGAAACGAGTATGTGAACTTGGATATTTCCTAAATACCTGCAAACATATTATGGTATTTTTATGCTTTAGTACAGTCAAAAACTTACATACAGCACCTTTAATACCATGGTCCATTTTCAGAAAACACTGTTACCACTTAAGCATTTTTTTGTTAGTAGTGTATAGTATTTAATGAATTAATTATGAACTTATCATCCTAGATTGTTTTAAATGTTTGAATCTTTGGCAGATAAATTAGGCTCTTGCTATCACAGATGAGGCTTAAACTCAGTCCCAGACTAAAATGCATGTTTGAGCTGTTATAACTGAAAGCAACTTGCACTGACATATCTTAAAATACGTCAGCCATTGTTTTTATCTCAAGATGCACACCAGTAATGTATTTTTCTAAGGCACATTTATGAAAGACATAAGGCCTGGTTTCACAGACTGGGCTTAGATTTAGCCAGGATCAAGCCTTAGTTAATTTAGGACATTTAAGAAGCTTTTATAAACATGCCTTTGAACTAGAAATAAATATATATGAGATGATGAACATGATTTCAACATATTTGCTGATCCTGGAACAGCGTTCCAATATCAACCAATCAGATTTGAGGGACAAGTTTTACAGTTTATGTCATGTTTAGGCTTACAATCAGGGTTAGGTGCTTCTATATCAGTGTTCACCTACCATTTTCCTCTGATCAGGCTTTAGGTTAGGTTTGGAGTAGGAACAGGGTTAGGAGTAGGACTTAATTTTCAGACAGGAATGTTGTTCCAGGATCCAGGAACATGTCTTAAAGGGTTAGTTCACCCAAAAATGAAAATTAAGTCATTAATTACTCACCCCCATGCTGTACCAACCCCGTAAGACCTTCGTTCGTCTTCGGAACACAAATGAAGATATTTTTGATTAAATGTGACAGCTGGATCACTCCTCCATAGGCTCCCTAAGGGAATGAATCCTGACGGCCCAGAAAGTCAATGAAGAAAATGTTTAAATATTCCATGTCGCAACAGTGGCTCAACTATAAGTTTATCAAGCGACGAGAATACTTTTTGTGCGGAAATAAAACAAAAATGACGACTTTATTCGACTATTCCTTTTCTTCCTTGTAGGCCTGAAACGAGACTTCAAGAGATTTCCACGACGCGCACGCGCGAGAATTGCGATCTCCTTCAACTACTTCCGTTAAGTTCTCGCGTCGTGGAAATCTCTTGAAGTCTCGTTTCAGGCCTACAAGGAAGAAAAGGAATAGTCGAATAAAGTCGTTATTTTTGTTTGTTTTTTCACACAAAAAGTATTCTCGTCGCTTGATAAACTTATAGTTGAGCCACTGTTGCGACATGGAATATTTAAACATTTTCTTCATTGACTTTCTGGGCCATCAGGATTCATTCCCTTAGGGAGCCTATGGAGGAGTGATCCAGCTGTCACATTTAATCAAAAATATCTTCATTTGTGTTCCGAAGACGAACGAAGGTCTTACGGGGTTGGTACAGCATGGGGGTGAGTAATTAATGACTTAATTTTCATTTTTGGGTGAACTAACCCTTTAAGGCCTGTTCACACCAAGGACGATAGCTATAAAGATATAGTTCTAAAAATCGTTCTCAATATCAAAGAATAGCAGAGTCCACACCACAGCTATAACAATAACGGCACAGAGAAACGATATCGTTGGAATCACTTTCAGAATGATTTTTTTTGCAGCTGATGAATGATAAAAACACTGACAGCCAATCAGAATTCATCCTGCTGTAACAAGCTCAGGCAGACAAACTTAAATTAAAAGGAACGATATCATCCACTGGTGTGGATGCTAATATAGTTATTTTTCTTTATAGTTATCGTTCTTAGTGTGAAGGCGGCTTTACTCGGCAATATCACACTGTCCATATACAGAGAGAGAGAGAGAGAGAGAGAGAGAGAGAGAGAGAGATAGAGAGATGGGGGGCGTCTCACCTGCTGAGTGTTAGCGATTTTGCGTGATTTGGCAGCCAGTTCCATCAAAGCCAAGAAAAGCCCCAGTCCCAGACCGAGTGCCAGTAATAAGAAGATTCCCTTCAGACTGCTGGGCTTCAGTGGAGAACTCTTGCCATTTTTAGCCACACAACTGCTAGCCCACCACTTACTGCGGAAGTAATCCAGCTCGCCCGACTCACTCAGACGGAGAATGGCAACACTTAGGTTTTTCATTAGAGGAGAACCTGAGGACATTAATACACACACACACACACACACACACACACACACAAACGGTGAGATGTAGATGCTAATACCATGGCACTACTGATTACAATATTCAAGTACCATGGTTTTTATATGGTAAATGAACTGTAGTTATAGGAATATCATTGAACATTAAACCATTCATCCATGGCATTACCATGGTATGTCTAAAAATAAGAATTTTGAGACTTAATTTCCTGTATGCAAAAATCTATAGTTTTATGGAACAGAGAGCATACCTAAAGGAGCAGCAATGCTGTAACCCCTCATGCCGATGATTTCTGGGGCACGTGTAAGGTTGCAGTATCTTGCCACTGCCAGGTCGAGGGACACAGACTCGCCGATGAAAGCGTAGTTGCCTTTCTGAGCCTTGCGGAAACCTTCTTCTGCAGTGAGTGAATAGCTCTGAGCTTTCTTGATGTGCTCATAGATTCTGTGGTATGTGGGGTTGATTGAGTTCTGTCAAAGGCGAGTAACAGTAAAACATAGTAGTTGGCAGCTGCTCTTCAAATAATGCGCAAAGTCATGCATACTAACCAAATGACATTAAATGATTCAAGATTCAGACTTAGTTTACAAAGGTTTTGTATATTCTAAAAATGCTCAGTCATCTATACTGTCAAATCTAAATCGGGTCAAACACAGCTTAAAAGTATTGTATGTTTCATATTTTCACCCAAAAATTTAACTTCTCTCATCATTTATTCACTCTTATGCTGTTCCAATTTCAGCCCATAAGACTTCATCTTCGGAACACAAATTAAGATATTTTCTCTCGGTTTTTGTCCATCAACTAGAAGTTCTAAAGGTAATTTAAGACATCATAAAAGTAATCCGATCAAACGTTTTATTCTAAGTTTTCTGTATTTATATGTTGAACAGGTTCTCGGTTCACCAAGTAAACTAAGCTGCTGCTGACTAATTTTTATATGTGAATAAAAGCCTAAAGTAAATGTGTTCACATACAGTGATCCTGTCTCTTCAGGAGACCGCTCAATACATATACTTTTACTATGTACTTTTTGAAGTTAAAAAATGTTGATTACCTAGGCCTACTGGACAAAAATAGTTGAAAGAATATTAAAAATGTCATTTGTGTTCAGAAGACAAACAAACGTTTTATGGGTTTGGGACGAGATGAGGGTGAGTGATTTGACAGATTTTTCAGTTTTCTGATGAACTATAATTATAATCATTTTATATATTAAAATGAAATTATTATATTGTACTGAATAAATTCTGTCTTACCTTGAAGAATGCAAAAGAAGAAGAATCTTTAATGGTACCATACTCAATCAAGTTTTGATTAGCAAGGTCTTCAAAGCTCTTGATTGACTGTTGCTGGTTGTCTGAATGCAGCCATAAACTAAGGTTGGCAAAGTAACAAGCAAGCAACACTAATGAAAACAGCCACCAGATAGCTGTAATGACCCTTCCCGAAAGAGCCTTTGGGTGAGGACCAGCACCTGCGGAAACATTTATAATAAACTTTTTAGTAAACTTACTAATCTGGCAACCCAGGCTCACTAGATATATGTGCCTGTGGCATAATTTCTGCAAAATTATATTAAGTTTAAGTGAAATGCCAAGTGAGTGGCACTAAAAGCGTGTTCAGTTTTAAATGAAACATAATGAATGTGGCAATGTTTTATTACCTTGGTTGATGTAGGCTACTTATTGTGGCAGTTCGAAAAATAAAATCCCAGTGCTTGACTCTAAATGCTAAATCGCGTTTGAATAGAATAATTTAGGCCTACCACCTTGATCCTAAACCCAAACAATAGTTTTAACAAATGCTAATTAATGCGATAGATAAAAACGCATTTACTGAAGATGTCATTTTAGCTTGCTTATCTTAGTCTATGAACTCTTTTCTCATGACTCGTGTTTCACAGTAGGAAGGCCAACTCATATCTAAACAAGTGCAATGCTGCCCTATCATAAGCGCTGTAGCCTAGGCTTCCAGATGTTCATTTTAGCTGAAAACTTTAGTGAATCGGATGTATGTAGCCTATGTATGTTTTTTGAAGGATAGCGGTGTTTCCCCAGTGAGCCTATGATGCTTTTATGGTTGTTGCAATGTTATTAAACCAAATTAAATCATACCAATTTATCATACACCAATTGCCAATGTCTATTCATGAACTGGGTCTTAACCATTTAATGTGATACAGGTTAATCCAAATCCAATTTAAAAAACAGCCTACGATTAGCCAAGTTGTTTTGTTGTATTGTAAAGTGTGTGAGGGTGTAAATACTTGTTAGCATACTTATCCATGCTATGTAAGCTACCTTGAAGAGTTAGTGCTCCCATGGTATACCATAAACTGTGTGAGAGCGTGAAGCAATTATTTTCTTCCTCTGGTTGCTCCCATTCACTGGGGCTTATCCTGAAAAACAGACCATAGGCATGGTTTTGCAGTTTTTTTGGATATCATGATAATTTGAAGGATCTTGGAACACCAACTAAATACCTTGGCATATCATATGATTTACCATATTCATTATCATCCTACATTTCAAAGTGCCATGGTATTACCATTCCACCCTTACCGTGACACAAAGAAGATACAGACTGAGGTCAACAGGTAGGCGACCAGTATACCCATCCACATCTCAGTGGAAAACAGGTTAAGAAGGCTCAGGAACTGCGAGTCGTCTGAAGCCAAGTCTTTTATTAGGATGAAACTAAGGCCAGTCTGCATGAAGGGTTTGCTCATCTCCACAGCTGTCTCGCGTTTAGCTGTAATAGTTAGTGGCGCCACAGCGATGTCTGCTTCCTGTAGAAATCAGCAACATACACATGGACACACACACAAGGAGGGTTTCTTGGGACTATTTTTACATAATACAGGTAAAACTTTGTAGAAACGTGTAGATTCATAAGAGTAGATTTAAAAGTATCCCCTCAATGAGAAAGGCAGACCTTCACATTTTCAGATAAGACGAACACAGAAATAAATTCTATATTTAAAATCCCCATGAAATCATAGAAGTTGAAGTTTTTTGGCATTTATAATGAATATGTTAGCCTTACTGTTATCAAGTTAGTGTGCGTCAAAACAATGACAAAATCTGCATTTTGAAGATATAAGCATTCAAAACTTAGTCTCTCAGTTTTGCCAATATGGATCAATGATTTTGATGATATCACTGTAGACTTCAGATTCTCATCAGATTATCTGTCCAATGAAATGCTCTCTAGAATCTGAAGCATCCTGCCCCATACACTGTAAATAGACTCTGAAGCTGCGCTAAAATCAGTCACTTGTTAAAGGGGTGTTAAAATGCCATTTTCACAAGATGTAAAATAAATCTCTGATGTCCTCAGTGTGTGTGTGTGAAGTTTTAGCACAAAATACCCCACAGATATTTTTATATAGCATGTTAAAGTTGTCACTTTTTAAGGGTTTGGAAAAACGCACCGTTTTGTGCCTGGCCCTTTAAATGCAAATGAGCTGCTGCAGAGGGCAGGGTTTCAAGTGCTCGTGTGTGTTAGCCAAGGGGGTAATCCACCAGCCGGAAACTGAAGCTTCGCTTGGGGGCCGCCATTGTAGCAGACTATCACCTGCTGTTAGCATTCCATTGACTCCCATTCATTTTGGCGTCAATTTGACAGCGAATAACTTTACATTTGAGGTGTCCAAAGACTCCATTTGTCCATTATTTATTTCTTAAGAAACAGGACAATGTATAAAAGGCTTCATTACTTTGTATCTTACGTTATGGCCCCGTAGAAGCCGTTTTTGTAAAATTAAACTAACGATTGCGTCATAACCACAGGAGTCTCTGTCGTACAGTAGAGAAATGACCATATAGACAGAAGGAGAAGCTCGTAGGCAATCTTTTACTGTCTATGAGGCAATCGGGTGGACATGGAGGCATAAAGTCAAGGGAGAAGACCATAGATAGAGAGTTCATAAAAGCAACGGGACAAAATATTTCAACAATAGATTTGTTTCAGATTTCAATTCAGATTTGTCTTGGCACAGCTACTAAAGAAGGTCAGAACGGTTGCTCGCGTCACATCTAAGTCGTCAAGCTCAGTTTGAGCCTGCGCAGTACGCTTGGCTATCAGGAAGTGAGTGCTTCTAATGCGCTTCAACTTTCTCCGTTGAAATCTATTGGCTCGATGTGTCCATTTCTTTTACTGTCTATGGTGTTACAGTGTTTCCTCTAGGATTTTTTCCAGCCGTGGTGGCAGGCTCATTTCGCCAGGGGGAGGGGGCGTGGCCCATGAGTGATATTCCCATTGACCACACCCCCTTACCCCAGGTGTTTAAACCTCCCCTAAGCATTATAACATGAAAGGCTCCAACAAGAGCGGCAAAGCGATTATGCGCATCCCGTGCGCAGAATGATGCACTTGAAGCAACTTGAACTCACAGCGCGCAGCGCTTCGCATTGAAAAGTTCAAAGCACAAAGCGAAGAGATTATATCCATCTATGCTTAATGTTTTATATGAGCCTTTTCTTTTAACAGTTTTAAATTTCAGTTTCAGTGCGCATGAAGAACAATTCATAGCGCTCTCTACTCCAGTGCTGTAACGTTAATCTAACAGACACCCGGGAGAAAGGAATATGATTTAGAAAGCGCTATAAACTCCAGTAAGTTTTATGCAAACTATAGACCTTTATCTACAAATAAAGTATAATAATGGGAACATTGATCTTGAAGAGAGTGCCATCGTGTTACTGTCGTAATTGGACGCGAAGCGCTGTTTGAATGCTGAATGGAGAATGACTGAGGCGAGATGAGTTTCCATTATCTTTAACTTAACGACTTAAATACCGGTATTCATTTTTACCTCAGCTATTGAATGACTTTAGAAGTCTTGGAATATAGTGCCAAAACTTTATGGTGCTTTACAATGTTTTTTATGCCTTTAGCTTAACAATAACACAATAGTATGCACAATATCGGACCTCACTGAGAAGCTGCAGCCGTGGCGGGATGATTTTAGGTGTGGCGGCCTGCCACGGCAGAATTAAAGGGTTAGTTCACCCAAAAATGAAAATTAAGTCATTAATTACTCACCCCCATGCTGTACCAACCCCGTAAGACCTTCCCCTGTATCTGAGAGGTTTATGACTGCTACATAGGCTCCCTAAGGGAATGAAACTTGACGGCCCAGAGAGTCATTAAAGAAAATGTTTAAATATTCCATGTCGCAACAGTGTCTCAACTATAAGTTTATCAAGCGACGAGAATACTTTTTGTGCGAAAAAACAAACAAAAATAACGACTTTATTCGACTATTCCTTTTCTTCCTTGTAGGCCTGAAACGAGACTTCAAGAGATTTTCACGACGCATGCGCGAGAATTGCGATCTCCTTCAACTACTTCAGTTAAGTTCTCGCGCGTGCGGGTCGTGGAAATCTCTTGATGTCTCGTTTCAGGCCTACAAGGAAGAAAAGGAATAGTCGAATAAAGTCGTTATTTTTGTTTGTTTTTTCGCACAAAAAGTATTCTCGTCGCTTGATAAACTTATAGTTGAGACACTGTTGCGACATGGAATATTTAAACATTTTCTTTAATGACTCTCTGGGCCGTCAAGTTTCATTCCCTTAGGTAGCCTATGTAGTAGTCATAAACCTCTCAGATTTTATCCTAAATATCTTCATTTGTGTTCCGAAGACGAACGAAGGCCTTACGGGGTTGGTACAGAATGGGGGTGAGTAATTAATGACTTAATTTTCATTTTTGGGTGAACTAACCCTTTAATGTAGTGGAAACACTGGTGTTAGCAGCTGCGATTACCTCACGCAGACACACTAAAATGACAGAAACTGTTTTTCATTTTAAAAGTCAATCAAAGATGGAGAGACTCAAGAAGAAGTTACACCATGTAGAATGCAACAGGAAGTCTCTGAATGGTTAGTTAGTTAATTCAACATCAGCAACATAAATTCATCATCTTTAATTAGCATATTCTGTCATGGTAATCTATAAATCGCTCGTATAGGAACTATTGTGAGATGCACACTGAGTGACTTTCTATTGCATGTGAAAAGATGGATGCTAAAGTTTGAGCTGACTCTCAAATGTACTCTTATACAACAACTTTTCCTCTTCTCAACATGGACTGAGTGTAACCGGGGACGGGGTTTATGTACATTTTAGGGTTGGTGATGTCACTAACCCGGGAGGAATGACGTGTAATCTCTACCAGCCGTTTGTTGTAGACTTTTTCTTTAAAAGCAAATATCTTCCTTTGCTTTGAACTTTGAGCGTTGTAACTTTAATAATGTTGTTTATGCTCAAACAGCAACATTTTACACCAACTAAAGTTAGAAAAGTGAAATCATACTTTACCACCCCTTTAACACAACTACTATTTTTTATATGGCAAATGGCACAACGTGCGCTATATAGGGGATAGGGAACGATTCAGACAGTGTAAATATGCCTTTCATTGGGGCAAATGAAGTCTGGTTTCACGTTAGTGTCACACGAACCGCCGCAGCACACAGTCTGCTCTGTTCCAGAGACACGATACGATAGCACAGAGCGGATCATATGGACGAGTCTGCGTATACCAGAATACACATTAGACCCATTTTAATTCTGCACAGAATTGTATTTTAAAGCGATATGGAGGAGATTGGGAGGAGAAATGGTTAGAGATTAGGAGGAAACTGCGGCTTTACTGAGCTCAACGGCTCTGGCCTAGCTGTATGTGGTATAAAAAGGGGAGGAGCGGTTCAATATGTCCCGCCCTGTCTTCCTGTTTCAGTGGAAATTACATCAAAATACTGAATAATTCTGTGCATTTTCAAACTACTTTAGTGGGCCTTTAAGTATACACTCTAAACAAGGCTGGGTTGTTTTAACCCAAATTTTGGTCAAATATGGACAACCCCAAATGTTGGGTTAAAAATGTAATCTACAATTTTAAGCCAACTTCAACTTTCACTTTCAACTGTACATTTTTTTATTACATGTTTAACCCAACATTTGGGTTTGTCCATATTTGAGCCAAATTTGGGTTGAAACAACCCAGCATTTTTTAGAGTGTAAATACAGAAAATGCAAGAATTAATGAATGGAAGAAAGTAATTTTGTGAAATATTAAAATTTAAAATATCTGTTTTGTATTTTAATATATTTTAAAATGTAATTTATTCCTGTGATGGCAGAGAATAATTTTGAGCAGCTATTACGTGAATCTTAAGTGTCGCATGATCCTTCAGAAATCCTTCTAATATGCTGTTCACTTTCAAAGAAACTCGGCGCTGCGTCATAGTGTTGAGGCTATGGGAACACTTTCAATGTTCCAGTGTGCCATTGTCTGAAGCATGAGTGCAATCACACCAGTTTCATTGGCAGACAGAAGGGTCAGGTAGCGTATCATGGCACGTCATAAAGACCATAAAATGCCAAGATAGAAGCTCCACTCCAACTTGGGTCTCTTCTCGAAGGAAGAGAGTCAGGTATGTGGACCCTGTGTTCGGGTCCTGAGTTTGCCGAGGTGGTGCGAAAGACTCCGATCATGGGAATCGCATGTAGGGTTGGCAGAAGAGCTGAGACGGGTATTCTTTCTCATGCTCTTTCTTCTGACTTTGATGTCCACATGTTAGATCAGAATGGTCACTCAGCTGTTTCTTCCAATCAAAATTAGGATATAGTACTTGCTGTATCCAGCTCTGAAGAACTGAATGTAAATTCAGTAAATTTGGTAAATTTGAAGCGGGCTGATTCAAGGAGCATCTCTCTCTCTCCTCCCCACAGAAATTTTTCTCTTTAAAAAACAAAACAAAAAAAAACACTGAGGTGTATAGATCAAATTCTGTGTTTTTAGTCCTGTGATGTTGAGTTATTTGACTATCATGGGTTTGCATGGGCATGGAGATGAGGTAATGCCCAGGGTTGAAGAGATATTATGTATTATATTATACAAGTCACACGTGGTCTGATTAGCAAAGCTTATTCAGCAGCGGGTCAGGCTGGTGCATCTCTGCACACCACAGGAGTTTGCAGGCATACCAGGCTGACCTCCTGAAAGAATTAGATTCAATGGTGAAGGACTAACCCTTATGTGGTGAAAGAACTTTGCTGGGCCACAGATTTAGCCTTCAGTGCCACCAAACAAATGGTCCATGTCATTGGCCGTTTCATTTAATATGCTGGGTTATCTATTCCTTGCATGTTTTTGCTGATCCGTGCCTCTGTAGGTGATATCTGGCTAGGCCAGGGCATATTGTTTAGCCTTTTTCAGGGCTACTTTCATGATGCTTCAAGGCGGGGGTTTCAGCCTCCGGGAATCCCTCTGTGAGTCACAAGGGATATGCACAGTTGCATTTGTACCCTTGTAGCATGTTGCTGTTACCAGTGTTATGACAGATGTCCCCCTCATGGACTAGGGTATGGTCTGGGATGACCAACTCGCTCATAGCCTCTGTAGAAGGCATATTGCAAAAGTGACTCAAAGTAGAGGTTCCACTGTCCGGGTATTGCGAGTCATAAGAGTTACGCGCTGAGGCATTTGTACCCTTTCTCTGTGGTACAGACCCCAGTGTAGACTTTGGGTCCCCCACTTGGGGCATGTTGATGTTACCAGTGTTGCAACGGATGCTCCCCTCAGGGCTGGTGTGCGGTCTTGAATGGCTGCCCAGTCATAGCCTAAGTAGAAGCATATTGCTATGGTGACTCAGAGCAGAGGTTTCACCCTTTGGGCATCAGTAGTGGACAGAAGCAAAGAGTTTTTATTTCGTTACTGTACTTAAGTACATTTTTTTTAAGTATTTTTATTTTGGGGAAACTTTTACTTTACTACATTCCAAAGCACAATATTGTACTTTTTACTCCACTGCAATTCCTAAAAACATATAGTTCCTCATCATTTTGAAGAAATGGACACCCGTCCCAAAACACAATAGTGATGTCCGATTCATGAACGAGCTGAACCTTTCCAATGAACCTGAAATCACACTGAATGATTCATGGGTGAATCAAACTGATCTGATTGCAGACGTTCTCAAGTCAACAACTCACTAATTTAATGAACTGATCAAAATGAGCCGGATATCGCCTGAGCTTGAAGTTGCGTGACTGAAAAGTAAGTTATTAATTCTGAAATGTAGTATTGATTAATGTGAATGAAATTTATATTTAGGTAATTGTATGCCCAGAAATGGCAACTCTTTGCTTCATGGTGCAAACAGCTATTATTTGGACCCAGTCTACTGCCTGGTTGGTTGAGTTCTGAAGTTTCTACAAGAGCGCCTTTTAGCAGGATACTCTGCTACACTCAAAGGTTATCTTAGAAAGCTATTTTGGCTAGCCATCTAATAAGCCTATTAATTAAGTCAGATTCCCCATTCAAGCTCCTGGAGTCAGCATCTGAGGAATTTCTGACACTTTTCTAGTGGCTCTGTTACTAGCAAAACTAACATCGCTTAGAGCAGGATTCTCAAACTTTTGGAACTAAAGCCCCCCCAAGCCTCGCCTATCATGTGGCAAGAACTTTAATTTGAAAAAAAAATCTAAGGGTTTGTCTTTGAGTGTCGGGTGTTTAGTTTCTAAACGACGCTTCAGCTTGCATGGCTTCATGGTTTAATTTGCCTGGAAATCTGCACATATAACACACTGGGTCTCAGCTACCCTAAAGCCAAACGGAAGATAGCTAATGTCATACTTTCGTGTTTTACAGTTCTTAGGGGTTGGTGCTGATTACACATTGTCGCCACAACTCCTTTTGGCAGGTGTGATTAACTTATCCATAAACTTCTTACCAATATGGAATCTGTTCGGCTGGTAGTCACTGACGCTCTGAAACGTGTGTCTGCAGTGTGATAGTGAGTAATATAAGCACATGACAAGAATAAATGGTCAAATTAAGTTAAAGTTTAAAACAATGGAGAAGCTGATAAGTGATTGGTCTGTGACAACACAGCGTGCACATGCACAGCTCATTCACGTCTATGTCAGCTGCCATTCGCTCAATGGAATGCACTGCTCCTCTCAGCCACTCACTGAACAGAGCAGAAGCAGAGAGAGGCGTGACTGCAGCGGGAAAGCAAGACCTTGCGCTAAGGGACAAAATTGCTAAGGGTTGTCCAAAAAGTCGTAAGATTTGTCGCTAGGTGCTTTTTTTGGAAAAAAGTCGCTAAAGGGGTCTGAAAAGCTGCTAAATCTAGCGACACTAAAATTGGCAACACTGGTCTGCACTGACAGTTAGATAAAAGGCAGGCCAAGCTCCGCCACTCCCCATCAAAGAGTTTTTCTTAAAAGAAAGCAACACCAGTTGAAAACAACACCATTTATTTGAAATAGAAATCTATTTATGGATATAAAAAGTTTACACACCCCAGTTAAAACGCAAAGTTTTTGTAATGTTAAAAAATGAAATAACGATAAATCACATCAGAACTTTTCACCTTAAAGGAATAGTTCACCCAAAAAATGATCCCATAATTTACTCACCCTCAAGCCATCCTAGGTGTATATGACTTTCTTCTTTCAGCCGAACACAATCGGAGTTATATTAAATAATATCATGGCTCTTCCCAGCTCTTCCCAGGTTTTTTGAAGCTCCAAAAACCTCATCCATCCATCATAAATGTAATCCATACGACTGCAGTGGGTTAATAAATGCCTTCTGAAGTGAAGCGATGGGTTTTTGTAAGAAAAAGATCCATATTTAAAACGTTATAAACAACTAATGACTGACTTGTGCATCAGAAGGCATTTATTAACCAACTGGAGTCGTATAGAACTCCTATTATGTTTGGCTGAATGAAGAAAGTCATACACACATAGGATGGCTTGAGGGTGAGTAAATTATGGGTGAAGTATTCCTTTAATGTAAAAAATACAACCTATGCAATACCACTGGAAACCAAAGTGACACATTTCAGAAAAAAAAAGTTTTAAAATAATAAATAACTAACAGCATAAATGTGGACAACCCTGAACTAATACCTAATAGCACTCTTTGATTTTATTAAGCTTGTCACATCTTGTCTTGAGAATATTTTCCCTATCTTCTTTGCAAAATGTCCCAGATCTATTAAATTGCTAGGGCGTCTCCTGTGCATGGTCCTCTTCAGTTCATCCCACAGAATTTTTTATTTGATTTAAATGTTTGTTTTGGATCATTGCCATGCTGAAAGGTGAAAGTTCTTTTCATGTTCATCTTTCTAGCAGACACCAGAAGGTTCTGTGCCAAAATTGACTGGCACATGGAGCTATTCATGGTTCCCTCCACCTTCACTAAAGCCCCAGTTGCAGCCAAAGAAAAGCAGCCCCAAAGCATAATGCTGCCACCACCATGATTCACTGTGTATGGTGTTCTTTTAACACATTTTACCACATGGCTTTGGGAGATTGGATATATGCTTTTGAAAATTTAAGCTGGGTTGGTAGGCTATGTTTTATTATTGTGTCTTGCCACCCTGCCCCATAGTCCAGAATACGGGACGTAGTTGTCACATGTAGAGAGCAATCAACTCTTTTAATGTTGCTGTAGGCTTGTTGACAGCCTTTCTGACCATTTTTTTTTGTCTTCGTCAATTATGGAGGTACATTCTGTTCTTGATTATGTCACTACTGTGCCATACTTTCTCCACGATTTTTTTTTGCACCCCTCACCTGAGCGATACCTTTCCACAATGAGATCCCGTTGATGCTTTGTAAGTTCTTTGTAGTTGCATGCAACCAAGATGGTGTCAATTTTTTTTTAAAGAAGAGCAGAGATTTATTTGGAGTTAATCAGTCACTTCAGGTGAAGACTGGTGTTTACTATTTCACATTAGCTTGATGATTAGTTAATTCTGAACACAGCCACACTGTAAAATCCAATTAGTTCACCTTACTTGAAAAAAGCATGCAAACCGATTGCACTTAAAAAAATGAGTAAAGTGAAATAGGAATAATATGTAGTACTAACAAGTGCATTTCTAGTAGTGTACACTTACAAGAGAGTTCCAGTAACTTAAAACTAATTTGTATAGTATACTTGATAATTTACTTTAGATGTACTCATTTATGCTAGTTGTGTTAACTCTGATGTTTATTGCATACAACTTGGAATTACTGAGTTTACTTTATTTCAAAAGCAATCCAGTTTACTTGTTAAAACCATGCAAACCGATTGCACTAAAAAGAGCAAGTAAGCTTTACTCCAATAACTTAAGTTCTATCAATCAATCATCTATAATAAATCATTGAGAATAGTTTCACAATTTTACAAAGATAACATTTACAACTGGACAAATAATTTTAAGGCAATGATACAGTTCAAAAGTAAATTTATTGTATTTATTTTCTTAAAAACTGACACAGGGGTGGCCCACACAAGTTTGCATTGGAGTATTTATGTAAATAGTCAGAGGTTTTTTTTATTTTTTTCAAAACAAAAAACGGAAACACTTTATAATAAGGTTCATTAGTTAACATTAGTTAATGTATTAACTAACATGAACTAACAATGAGCAATACATTAGCTATTGTATTAATTAATCTCAGCTGTTCATTGGTTGTCTTATGTTAGTTCACAGTACATTAACTAATGTTAACCAATACAACCTTTGATTTTAATGTTTTAGTAAATGTTGAAATTAATATTAACTATGATTAATAAATGCTGTAGAAGTATTGTTAATTCTTAGTTAATGTTAACTAATTAACCTTATTGTAAAGTGTTATCCAAAAACCTTTTACAGTACAACAATATACAAAAATGTATATAAAATATGATTAAAAATAAATATATTTGAGACAATACCCTGATTCTAACACATCCTCTACAAACAGCTTTAACAATTAAATAAATAACAATTACTCACTTTAATCAATAACACTTCGGAGACCAAACTTAGTATAAAGAAGTGCAAAACAAGTGGCTACATTCATTAGCCTAAACAATGAAAAAGCAATGTCTCTGACACACATGTACATTAGAAATGAATACGCTGACAGCATCTTAAAGGGATAGTTCACCCCAAAATGACATTTATGTCAGTAATTACTCACCTTTATGCTGTTCCAAACCCATAAGACCTTTGTTAAAGGGTTAGTTCACCCAAAAATGAAAATTAAGTCATTAATTACTCACCCCCATGCTGTACCAACCCCGTAAGACCTTCGTTCGTCTTCGGAACACAAATGAAGATATTTATGATTAAATCTGAGAGGTTTATGACTGCTACATAGGGAATGACACCGGACGGCCCAGAAACTCAATGAAGAAAATGTTTAAATATTCCATGTCACAACAGTGTCTCAACTATAAGTTTATCAAGCGACGAGAAAAACAAACAAAAATAACGACTTTATTCGACTATTGAAACGAGACTTCAAGAGATTTCCACGACGCATGCGCGAGAATTGCGATCTCCTTCAACTACTTCAGTTAAGTTCTCGCGCGTGCGCGTCGTGGAAATCTCTTGAAGTCTCGTTTCAGGCCTACAAGGAAGAAAAGGAATAGTCGAATAAAGTCGTTATTTTTGTTTGTCTTTTTCGCACAAAAAGTATTCTCATAAACTTATAGTTGAGCCACTGTTGCGACATGGAATATTTAAACATTTTCTTTAATGACTTTCTGGGCCGTCAGGATTCATTCCCTTAGGGAGCCTATGGAGGAGTGATCCAGCTGTCACATTTAATCATAAATATCTTCATTTGTGTTCCGAAGACGAACGAAGGCCTTACGGGGTTGGTACAGCATGGGGGTGAGTAATTAATGACTTAATTTTCATTTTTGGGTGAACTAACCCTTTAATCTTCGCAACACAAATGAAGATCTTTGATTAAATATGAGACCTTTCTGTCCCTCCAAAGACTGTAACGTCATTGCAACTTTTAAGGCACAGAAAGGTAGTAAAGACACCGTTAAAATAGTCCATGTGACTACAGTAGTTCAACCTTAATGTTATGAAGCGACGAGAATAGTTTGTGTGTAAAAACTCTATATAACGACATTATTCAACAATCTCTTCTCTTCAACGTCATTCTCCTACGCTGTTGACGTAGTGTAAACAGTGCAGCACTTCTGGGTTCTACATCAGAATGTAGGCTTATTATTGGCCGACGCTGGTCATGTGTGATGCTGGCCAATAATAAGCCTACATTCTGACGTAGAACCCAGAAGATTGTTGAATGTCGTTATTTGGGGTTTTTTTTGCGGATAAAAAGTATTCTAGTCGTTCCATAATATTAAGGTTGAATTACTGTAGTCACATGGACTATTTTAACAAGGCCTTGAAAGTTTCAATGACGTTGCAGTCAATGGAGGGACAGAAAGCTCTCTGATTTAATCAAAAATATCTTAATTTGTGTTTTCCGAAGATGAACGAAGGTCTTACGGGTTTGGAACGGCATGAGGGAGAGTAATTACTGACAGAATTTTCATCTTGGGTGAACTAACCCTTTAAATTGCTCATGAACTAATGGGCTGACAATTTTAAACAAGTGGCTTAGTTTCCCTTTTATTTTTCTATCAATTTATCTAATTCCACTGTCATAAACGAATGTAATCTAATGCCAAACATCATTAATCTAGCACATTTGATTACTCAACAGGAGATTTTTCAGAGATTGCAGTTTTGTTGGGAGTTTGTTCTGTCCCAAACCAAGCATCAGTGTTTTTCATGTATTTTGCGTAATCCAAATTTAAAGCATAAAACAAACCTAAATAGATGCAAATTGCATGAGGCAGGTTCTGCAGATTATGCATTACAATACCTCTCAACAATGATGGCAGTAGACACTGTCATCTTCATTTATATAGCGCTTTTAACAATGGATTGTTTCAAAGCAGCTTTACAGAGATAAACATATAATTTAAGGTAACAGATTGTTTTGGCATTATAGCGGTTCTTGAATAATGTTATTTCCAGCTAAAGTTAACTTTGATTGATTCACCTCCGTCGAAATGATCAGACTTTAAACGCGAACCTGTGATTAACGCTGACGGCGTTCACATGCTCATTCAGAATGGATTCTATAGTTATGTGCTTTTTAAAATATGTGCGCAGGTTTATAATTCATACAACCCAGCCTAAACAAACTACTTTTCTTGCCTATAAATTTTGATACAGAATTTTGTTTTATTTTATCACTTCGGGGTACGCGAGCCGGAATTCACAACGCTTTATCTGTAGAGTGGGAAAGGGATCCTCCATAGGGGGGACACTGGCCAAAGGTAATTTATTTAGAGAGAGAGGTTCTTCTTCATCAATGACAGTCCCCAACAGATACTTGTGCCCAGGCTTCATCAACATCACACACCTGAATGAAACCAAAAAAAAAAATATATTACAACAGGGAAAAGTGAAAAGGTCAATAAGGTCAAATCAATAAGATTTAGCAAATACAGGCTTTTTTTCTTTTCTTTTTTTTTTTACAAAAAGCGCTCATGTTGCTTCATGAAATGAGGTTAAACCACTGGAGTCACATGAGCTACTTTAATGATTTCTTTCATTTCTGCCTATTGAGGAACAGAAAGCACTCGGATTTTATTAAAAGTATCGCCATTTTTTGATCTGAAGATGAAAAAAAAGTGTCATTACCATTATGGCTTTAAGCGGAGAAGTGACTATTAAGATAACAGTCCACAGTTAAAGGGTTTATCAACAAAACCCCACAACACTTTAGACAACAAAACCCCACAACACTTTAGACAACAGCTAAATAGATTGTAAGCAAAACCACGATCAACTCATAATAATAAAAACTTAAGGCTGCAGTAAACTCACCTCTGTATTACTTTGCTGCATAAGCTCATTCAATTTCTCTCCAATGCTTCTTGAAGTTTTGTGACAAAACGTGGTGTGTAGAGATCCACAGCACCATAAAGGTTACTCTGCAGTCTGCAGATCTGTGGTGATTATCCTGTCAAACTTTACAAACACCTACTGTACAACACAGGCACACACACAAAAAAGGCATTGGACAGTGTGGACATTTTTCAATGCATGGTTAGGCCTATAGGCCAATTCTAAAGCCAAAGCTAAACAGAATGTGGTTTATCATGGTGGAAAAGGGGATATGAATTCTTACTTGTCTCTCTGTAAAAAGAGCTGGCCACTGCTCCATCTGCATCCACAATCTCACGTCTTCGCATTGAGAAGGTCTGGTCCATCTTTGATGCAATCAGAGGTTCCACTAGGGTAACATAACTTAACATTACTAAGTTTCTCACCTTGTTAAAAGATGGCTAATTTAATCAGCAGTGATAAAGCAGTTGAGGAAAGAAAATCCCTTTTACAGTGCTTGCATTACATTCTGAATGTACTCAATTTAAAAACAAAAGTATAATGCTGTTGTGAAATCACAAATACTGTCAAAAATCATCACAAAGTTCATCTCTGCATAAACTGCAGGTTAACGTTACCTTTAACTGTAAATGTGCACCATTTCACCAGATTTGTAACCTTAATAATTTATAAACCAATGCCAACAGAGGAGAATGCATCAGTGAAAATGCATCAGTTTTACATTTGGGAACAATAAATAGCTTTTTAGGCATTTCAGGAACTGTTATGGTACCTGGTAGTTTTATATTGGTACACAAATGTTCGGTTTAATTTACTTTTAATTGTCATAAACAACACGTTATCAACGTCGATTTTTTTTCAGTTCAGTTCATCTTTAAGGAGATCAGTAAAGATAAATGTTAGCGATAGACAGTAAAAAAAAAAAAACATTCACACAAAAGTCGCATTCTTGATTACTCACCTTATTATTATTCCAAAAATGTAGCGAAGCTCCAGATAAAAATGTAGGCAGTCTCCAGTCTGTCAACGTCTTTCCACATCTGCAAAATTGGCGCTGAAATACACACAGAATCTATCCCGCATGCTCTCACAAGTGCCGCTTCTTCTTCTTTGTTTTTTCGGCACATTAGGCACGCTTTAATGCACTGCTGCCTCTCACTGGTTTAGTAACGTCATTGCATCCTTTGTTGCTACTTGCTTGTTTCAAGTAAGCGTCACTCAAACTATTGAGTAACGTGTTATTTTCACCCTGCAATTGACTGTAACTCAACAAAACCTAGTAAGAAGTATGTATTTTATATAACCGAGTAAAGTTAACTAGTATATGTGAGTCAGGAAAGCTATTGGATTTTACAGTGCACATTCCCAATTATAAAAGGGTGTTCAAACAACTAATAGATTTTAATGTTATGTGTGAACATTTGTAAATTAGAACATATAAACAGGTTAACATAAACATGGAACAGGTTTTGTCTTCCCCAAAGATTGTAATACTCACCCCTCTTACAACCTCTCCAATCATGCCGTTCCAGTTGCCGCTGTCATCTGTTTGGCCATATCGACCATCCTTCACAATATGAATATCATACTTAAAATCTAATTTCTTAGAAACAGCTGACAGCAGGTCAATGCAGAAGCCCTCCAGTTCGGATCCTTTAGACATTGCATACGGTTCTTCCTGCATGGAATTGTGGGTAAGTGTAAACGTTATTTAGTTACAAATCATTACAAAAAATGTATTTATAAGTAGCTCAGATATAATTAATTTAACTTACCTTGATGGTTGTAACTCTTAATGTTTGTGGTCCTAAAATATAAAACAACATTTCACTCAACTTGTTACAAATTTATAAGAATCCTTTTCTAACTATTCATTACTACAGGGAATGGCTCATGTCTTGGTTCATCATTGTAAAAAAAAAAAAAATAGTGTGGGTTCCCAGGACATTTCTATCTGGTGGCTGAGGCATTCTGAATGGTGTTTTTGCATTGTTATTCTGCTAGGGTTTTCTGGGTGATGGCTAGCAAGTCGAAAGGGTCCACCCACCCCAAATTTCTATATGATATTCTAATACTTAAAAATGGCTCAAGTCTCTGACTATTTTATCGCCAGATGAAAATCATAAATCTGATCACAAAAGTAATATTACAACTCTCCTTAAAGGGACACTTCACCCATTTGCATTAAGCTTTGTATCGTTAGAAACCCAGTCATATTTTTGAATGGTCGTGCATCATTCCCTCATTTTTCCCTGAGACGAGAGAAATAAGGATTTCAGTGTTGCAGTTCCTGCTTATAATGATGTAAAAATCGTAATTTTGCGTCATTCTAAGCAGGAAGTCCCAAATCTTGGTAGAGGGGCTGAGACTACAAACACTCGTTCCTTATTTCCCCAGGGGGTGGGACCCACTCACGCTACAGACCTATTACAGATCAGTGGGTGGGACTTCACTTTCTGAAACTAAAAGCAATAGAGAGCCTAAGTCCCTCCCCTCCACTTCCGGCTCATGGGACATTATTTCGGAAAAAATATGTATGGTAGTCAATGGCGAGAGACAACTTATCTTTTGATTCCGTCTGAACTGTGCCCTGAATTACACATATGATGTTTGTCAATTTAAAAGATAATTATGAAAGTCAAGAAAGTCGGATTTTAAGTTGTGTAGTGTATTCCAGTCATGAGCAGTAATAAAAGTGATGCTTGACTTAGTAAACCCCACTAATTATTCTACATTTTTATTACACAATATGATTATTCTTTTTGTCTAATTGGCTGTTTGATGTCAGGGTTTTTTTTTGTGAGCTAATCCAATTTTCCAATCAATGCGTAGAAACAGGACTAGGAAAAAAAAACAATGCTTGTCTCAATTTGACAAGGGCAGAACATTTGGATGGCATTCCTGGTTGCTAATGAAGCTTTCTGTCATGCTGAGATGTACTTTGCACTCTTCTTCAAACACCCACTAATATTCCCAAATTTAGCAGATGTAGACAATGTCCCATTTGTGCTACAGCACTATGGTGAAATGGTAGCCTCATGGCCACTAATCTTACTTTGACAAAATGAGACTTAAAAGGAGATAGTTGGAAGTAAACAAAAGCTTGCTTTTGAGTGTGTACTGCCTCCTGCAGTGGAACGGATGGGGTGGGAGTTTGGGAAAGTTCCAGTTACTCTCTAAAGAAAGCGCTCACAAAATGATGGGAAAGTGCCCCACTCGTCTGGCTGCAGCATCTGAGTCCACTTGGAAGTTGCTCCCTATTTTGTTTTGATGCTGTTTCATGCAGACCAGTCCACATCAACCAGTAGACATGCTGATAGATGCATGAATGTGTGTGAGTGAATCAAATCAAGAATCAAAGAGTAGTTTTTTTAAAATCATACATGGATTGCTGTATTTTAAATGGTCTTTTCATCTGACATTTTCCATGCATTCCTAAATGTCTTTGGAAATTAAAAAAGAATTATTCTCACATTCATATGAATAATAATAATAGTGTGTACAAATATGTAAGATGTTTCACAGTATTCTCAGTAACGTCATTCACAACATTTCATGGAAATGAATGACCACTGTTGCCTTTTTTGCATACTATCCATTACCATGGTAACATCGACTTCTTTGGTTGGTGGATCTCTTTTCAGATTATGGGTTGTGAGTAGGATCCTTTGGCTATTAAATGTAATTAAAAAAAGTTTTGCTTTTACAGAAGCAAATACTATTTCAAGAAAGATACATTATCATCATTAAACATCTAAATTTCAATCGATTCACACTTTTATACATGCAGAAAATTGCCAAAAAATAACATTCTAATATTATTATTTACTTAATTTCATTCCAAACCCACTGGACTTTTTCATTCGTGGAACAAGAAGAATCTTACTATACTGTTTCATTCTCTTTTCTGAGCAAATACAATAAACTAAGATTGAAGAAGCAAAAAAATATTCATAAAATAAAGTCCAAGCAATTGCAAGTCAAATTTATGAAGAAAATAATCTTTCAAAAAGGTGTTTTCAATAAATCAGTTCACAAAACCTGGTAACACTTTACAATAAGGTAATAATGTATTAACTAACATGAACTAACAATGAGCAATACATTTGATACAGTATGTATTCATCTTTGTTCATGTTAGTTAATAAAAATACTGCTGTTCATCATTTGTTCATGTTAGTTAACAGTGCATTAACTACGGGATGTTAAATACAACCTTTGATTTTAATAACACATTAATACATGTTGAAATTATTATTAACTAAGATGAATAAATGCTGAAGAAGTATTGTTCTTTCTTAGTTCATGTTAACTTATGTAATTAACTAATGTTAACTAATGAACCTTATTGTAAAGTGTTACCAAAACCTTTCTGAATTATTTCTTCATTATTCTCAAGTTCAAGTTGTTCATTTACCAATTCACAGACTCGATGAGCCAGGTTACAGCAGTTAACAGCCCACTAGAAAGGAAAACTTTCAGTCGACAATGACTTGATTTGTATTTCTCACACAAATGACTTCAGAAGTCTTGAAATATTGCACAAAACGTAGATCATTTCAATTAAAATTTTATGTTGCTTTTGTGTCCCTTTAAGCTTGAAACACTTTGTGCCTGTTCTATGTAACTGCATGGTTTAGATTATGGAAAACGTATCTAACCAGATACATTTTAGGTAAAGTTAGAGTTAAACTGCTTGAGCAATCTTGATTAAGTTCTGCCAGCTTTTGGTGAGAATGTGCTGTTTAAGTTTGATCTGTGCAGGACACACAGCAGGCCTCCATCAGTGTCACAGCATATCACTGACACCCCTCATCCTCCCATTCAAACCATGAAAAACATACATGCCATCAAAACTGAAGTCATGTCATGGGCTGCCCTACATTAGTGACTGCTTGGTTAGTAGTGGCTAATTGATTAATCACACTCATTATAGTGAATAGCAGCACTGTTCTCTGCTTTGAATGCCGGCTGCTCCATGCCTGGCGGGATGTCATGAGACAGGGCCAGCACAGTGCCATGGCTTAGACTGAAACATGCCGTGTTAGACTAATATTGGCTCTATATACATCCTGCTTTGTCTCTACCTCAGACGGCACGTCCAAAGACCGTCTGGTTATTGGCGCTATTAAACCCTATTAAACCCTATCACCTCAGCCCCCTATAATCCTTGTTGTAATGACAACATCACAAGTACACTCATGAAATTATTTCAATGGTCACACGCAGACCTCAACACTTACATAAAAGGTACATAAAATACAACAAGAGTGAAAAGCTTTTTCAGTAACATCAACAAAATATGTATGTACAGTTGTAATCAATATTATTCAACCCCATTGCAAATCAGGTTTATTGGCAAAATGTACAGACTTTCAGCTGTTTGCAATGAACTAATCGAACAAAAGTAATTGAAATAGCTCAACACAACAAATGTTTCAAGTGGTTTCCCCCAATTCAACTGAAAATGCAACGTTTAATGACTTCTGCAGTCTCTAAATTATTCAACCCCCTGAATAGAAACCCTCTCAACAGCACAAATCTACTAAACAGATGTTGTCTCAAGCACACCTGATGCAACTAATCAAGCGCTTCATTAGTTGCACCAGGTGTGCTTGAGCTAGAACACATGAAATAACTGAACTGGCTAGGTTTGTTGAGTGTCACATTTGACTGCATGTTAGAAATATGGCTAAGTCAAAAGAATGGTCCAAAACGTTAAGAGAAGATATCATCACCCTTCACAAGCAAGGAACAGGATACAAATAGTGAAAGCACTAAATGTTCCTAGAGACAATGTTGGAAGCATAGTTTGCAAGTTCAAAGTTAAAGGAACAGTGGTTAAGCTATAATACTTCGAATATCTAAAATTCACCTAGCTATCGCGATTTTTTTTAAACGATTTTAAAATCGTTTTTTTCATTACAGAATCGATATTAATTCAAATTAAATTGCTTTATTTTCGTCCTTGCTTATAGACGAATTTGACAGAAGTAAGCCACTTTTGTTCCAACAGAGGATGAAATGTGTCGTTATCTATGAGTGCTGAGTGACGTAATATCCCGTTCAAGTGGACGCGTGGAAGCGACGTGAGACTGAATGCACTGAAAAGCCCTCACGCTACTCATGTGCTGAGAGTGAGATAAGACAGTAGAGCTGCACGATTAATCTTTAAAGACTCATCTCGATTCAAACACCCACGCGATGTTCTTCAATTTCGTCTGTCTATTAAACCTTTGATAAAATCATATTGCAACATTCAAATTTGTGTTGGCGCTGCCGCTGACCCAAAGAGAGTTGCCATGTAACAGCTTCACAAAAGGTCTTTTCAACCTCATAGTATCATTATTTCTGTGATGCATTAGTTCAAATTATTATAGAAGTACTTGGATAAAAGTTAAAATTTCAAATATAAACACTGATGTCTACGATATCGATCAAAATAGAGTAAATCAACTTTTGATAGAAACTTGGCGCCTTAAAATAACACATTTATCAATTACATTGTTTCGCCACTAGGTGACTGTTAAAATTTTAATTTGTTATTGAATCATTTATTCAAGAGAATGTAGTATGATGCTTCTGAAGTAAAAGTCAGAAAGATGTGATGAATTGTTTTTGTAAATATGAAATCTTATAAATCATGTACAGTCTGTAAAGTGTATGATAGAACTTTTCCCCATGGTCTAGTGTTAAAACAAATCACAATATATTGCAACATCGAATCGCAATACTTGTAAAATCGCAATTCTTAAAAAAATCGCGATACGTATTGTATCGGCACCCAAGTATTGTGATAGTATCGAATCGAGAGATAGGTGTATCATCCCAGCGCTATCAAAAACCTCGGAGTGCACATCTCTGAGGATTTGACCTGGACTGATCACATTCAAGCCCAAGTAAAGAAAGCCAGGCAAAGGCTGTAGCCTCTGAGACTACTGAGGAAATTTAGGGTTTCGTCTGCAATCTTAAAAACTTTCTATAATGGGGCTATAGAAAGTATTTTGACTCAACGCATCTCATCATGGTACGAGAACTGCTCAGCCCAGGATCGTAAATCCCTATAGAGAGTGGTGCGCGCAGCTGAGCGTATAGCTAGAACCGCTCTCTCTTCTCTGCACGACATTCACATCAGGCGATGCAAAGTTAGGGCTGTCAATCCTCAAGGACTCCACCCACCCTGGAAACTCACTATTTAACCTGCTGCAATAAAACAGACGCCTGCGTAGTCTGAAGACTAAAACTGAGAGGTTCAGCAGGAGCTTCTTTCCTCAGGCCATCAGACTCTAACATGAAAAACATTGCACTTTAAGGACACTGATGGTGATAATTTATTTAGTTCAATGCACTGCACTTTACGCATGCACACTGCTAGGTTATTTTAGTTGCTTCCTTTATATAAAGTATTTGTGTGTATTTTTATGGCACAGTCCACAGAAAATTGCCAGCTTTACATTTCACTGCTTGTTTTGTCACCTTATAACTTGTATGTGACAAATAAACTTTGAATTTGAATTTTGGATGGGGCAAAAAAAGGAAGCTATCAACGGCTGCTGAGAAGGCAGGTTCAGAAAAACCCTTGAGTGACTGCAAAAGACCTGCAGCAAGACTTTGCAGCAAGGTTTCGGCTTGCACAGTAATAATCACGTACTAAATGCATGCCAGAACTCCAAGACATACACCACTACTGTCCCAAAAGAACAATAAAAGTGCTCAAAATCATATAAATAAGCCACCAGAGTTTTGGGATTCTGTTCTGTGGAGCGATGAAACTTTTCAGCCCTATGGATCAGAGGTATGTCTGGAGGAAGAAGAATGAAGCATATGCTAAAAAGAACACACTGTCAGCAGAAGCATGTTGTAACTCTGTGATGCTCTGCGGCTGCTTTACATCCACTGGCACTGGAAATATGCAGTGTGTGGAAGGCAAGATGGATTCATTGAAGTATTAGGCAATTAGCCTTTCGCCGAGCCCCGCCCCCCTTAGTTACTGTTGCTACGTCCGACAAACAAATGGTCAAACACGACTAGCACGACAGATTGCCATGACGGGAAGAGGTGTACCCGTGCGTGTCAGTGACCTTTTTTGGGCAAATACCTCCGCGATATCCTCCAGATCGAGGCAAAAGGGTTACAGTACGCAGTGGAGGGATATATTCAACATATACAAATACGGAATGAAGGAGACACGACTACTATCGAGGCTAATGCTTACCGGTCTCAAGCGAAATCGGAGAAACCCCATGACCTGTACTTCAAATGCAACCAGCACCTGAAGAAGATTTTATAAGCTGGTTCAGTGGCTAATTGTTTGGAGTTAGAAATATATAACTCGCGCTGCATATTTAGTAATTTTGCCTCAGATACAGCATTATACATTCGCTTTAACAAGCAGGTTGTTCATTAGGCAACCGCTTGCGAGTCATGCTCAATGCGATTTTCGTGTTTAAAATGTAACTATACATAAGAGACGGAAAGATGCAGATAACCATACATTATTTAAGGTTATTTCTATTCGTTACGATATTGATATATGAACTGATGTTGTCAAGTAAGCTTCATGCTTTCCCCGTTGCGAGCGTGCACTCCTCTAAACTGTAGCTACGGGTGCTACACTGCTAGTTGACTGCTGCTCATTTTCCCCTGAGAATATCATGTTAACAACAACCCTTAAGAAAACGTAATTCCTTTGTGGATCCTCTTGATCTGCTTTCTCCATGTTTCTTTGACTAATCTCAGTGTCTCAGTCTCACGCACACTGCACGCGAGTTAACCATGTTCGACACATTTAACTGGGAGTGGGGCCGTCCACTCTGTTTGATCCATTGTAGGCACCGCTCTCGTTGTGTTTTCGGCTTTGGAAACGGAAAGAACACAACTCCTTCTCCAGACAATCTCTCGGGGTACCTAGTGTCAGATTTACAAACGCCGTGGGCGCACCGCTTCACCATCTTGCTTGGAGTCAATGTTTGACGGACCTGCTCACATAGTAACGGTTGCTGTGATGTGTGATTGGACAATGGCCGTTTTGGGGGAGGGGCCGACGAAAGGTCAATTCTAGGAGAAAACGTCATGCCGTAATGAGACCTTCTAAAAACCTGATTTGCAATGAGGGTTGAATAATTTTGATTACTACTGTAGCTTCTGCACCATAGTGGCACCTAGCAGAATGAAAAACTAGCAACCTAGCAACCTTGCAAACACCGCTTTCGTGCATCGCACCTCCACAACGCAATCATCACAAACAGCACTTACGAGTACTCGCAAAGGCATCTCAACGGGTAAACGTAGGCTACTTGATAGGAATACTTTTTTCTGTGTTGACATGTTACATGAGTATCTGCACTGGGCACATTTTTTGGCAGGACGCACCACAACTGTTTGATGCTGAATAGACATTATAAACTTGAACATCTGTCTTTCTGAACAGGTGCATGATGATGCTGTATAGTATTGAACCTGTTTAATTTTTAAGGGTCTAAATGCAGCGTATTTTGGTTTGCATTTCTGTAACCGAAGGTGGATGTCCTTTCCAATGCAACACATCAGCCGTGGTCCCACACTGGCTAAAGACAATCTGTCTCACCCTCAGCAGCCACACCCCAAACTATCGCTATTGGTTGAGACTGTTTTAATGGTGTCTAGGAGGCTCGATGTTTAGACATTTAGGTAGATAAACCCATTAATGGCATTCTAATAGTTGTCAATAATCCAAAAACTTAAGATGCAGCATTTTAGCATAAAAAAAACATACATACTTTACCTTTTACCCCTATGGTACAGTCAATAAAACTTATTAACTTCTCTGCCTCCCCCACCAGCTCTGGAGCACTAATGGAGTTTATGTCATGTTATTGTAGATTGACCAGCCCACATATTGACATTTACTTAAAAATGTTTGAGATAGGTTCTGTTTTTACTAAATATGAATTTATTAATTCGGTTGAATTGCAAGACATAGATGGTCATGTAATCTCAACTTTGCGACCAGGACGTTGTGATCTGCTTCAAATTAAACTCATTTGTCAAAAGTAATATTCATTGTATTAGGTGTCTATTACTACGACGATTTAAACAAAAAAAAAAAATGCTAAACACACACTTGGTGAGCCAAAAAAGGACGTTTTGATGATCTGATGAACAAGATGATGGACTACTTTTTTTTTTCATAACCACATGTATGAAAAGTCAAATTTCCATTTGCAATAAAATATCATTGGATAATAGCATTGGATAAAAAAAATGCATACAAACAATATATAAAATTCAGAAGGTTCATTCATAAGGCTAAGCAAAAAGCTTTATAATAAAAACAGTATTCTTTTTATAGCTACACATTGACCTAATAGTAGTCTTACTACAATTGGCATTACATTATGTAATGATATTACCTGCTGCCCAGACCCCAGCCAGTAGTGCTGATGAGACCAAGATGAGTCCTAATGGAGCCATTTTACTGCCAATAACCTGAACTGGAATGATATAGATAGTGCTCAATTATCAAAACATGATTTATTCAAGAATCTGTTTGAGATACAATACATTTTTCAATTTGAAAGTCAGCTGATTTCTTTAAAGATGTCATTTTACACTTTTAAGTATTAGTAGCCCAATATTTAAAAGTACAATACAGACAAAACCAAGATCGAAATGCTCAAAGAAAACAATATTATTTACCATAAGCAGCTGGAAATGAGAAAATACATGGAAAGCTTACCGTAAACTGTAGTCACCCCCTTATTATTGCTCAGTGCATGAGGCAACACACTATATAAAGCTTACAGATACACCCAAGAATGTGAAAACAGCCAATAAGAGAACAGGGGCCGTTCTCGAGTGGAGGGAAAGGGGTGGTTGTGTCTGACCATAACAAATCCACAAGGATTTATAGGAAAACTAGATGATGGGGATTGGAATTTGGACAAAGATTAAGACGCATGTGACCCTGTAAACAAGGAATCTGAGAGCCGTTCAATAAACAGGGCATGCAGAAATGGTTCTCTGCAGCTGCTTAAAGAAAAGTCAATGAATAGCTGGATTTTATTGTTAGACTTCTTTTTACTTCTCTAAAATGGCCTAATCCTAATTTACAACCTCAAAGAATTGACTCTGGCATTGTGAATAGGGTTTTTTCAACCTCTGCAGCATGGCTCCACTATAGACAAGCTAAAATGGCTCTATGAGGCAACTTGAAAACTGAAGTGAAACTAAACCACCGTGTTAAATACACATCCAAAGCGAGCGGCTTTGCCACTCGAATCCTAATGAAGTGAACTTTTGTTAAGAGAGACAACAGCCTACAATCTCTGTCAATTAAAGTGTCATGTAAATCCCAAGGGAATTTTTTTTTGCCGCACAGAAGGATTCGACTATGGTCCTTTTCACCAGCTATAGTCTTGGTAACCATGGCCCTCGGCATGCCCAAGCTTTTATACAACACGTCAGTCATAAGTGATGATGAATAGGTCATGGTGTTTATGAACTCATCAAGGGTTAAAAAAGGGGGCTAATCCTTGAAACATCTTGGTTTTTGACAATAACCATTTCCAGTAAAAACTAGCTCCATGAAAGTGAGAAAACATGTAATTGTGTTTAGGCCTAAGAGGTAATTGGACATCTAGTGTGGGGCAAGGCTTTATTCTGTGACATCTTTTCTCAGCGGGAGTCCTCTGTGCAAGGCTAAAGAGGTTGGGAAGAGTGAAGGCAAATACAAGTGTGTCTCCTCAGAAAGGGTCAAGATTACAGCACAGGGAACAACATCTTTTCTTTATCTATTTGTCAGCTTTAAAGACTATTGCTGAAACTGAATCTAGTTAGCGTTATGATATCATGGCCATATCTGGAGAATTATGTCATTATGATCACTAGAAATCAAATTTATTTTTAAGGAAGATAGCATAAACAAGCAAAATATTTAGCAAAAATAAGTTTGTAGGATTGAAATTATGAAGGAATTGATTGACTGTGGTCAACTTTGTAGTTAGACATTAATGGAACATGTTCATAGTTAATGTGATAAGCTACACCTGAGGTTACTCTTCTGGGACACCCACTAAGAACGGTACGGGAACTCAGTGGGTAGCCCTGTTGGTCCTCTTTTTCTGTCCCAGGAACAACTATAATTTACTACAACTTTTCAATTGTATACATTGTGTGTTCAGACCTTTTATAAGTGCTAAGTTCCAATCCGAAACATGCATCTAGTACCAGTTATCTACACAACATGACTGAAGCCCGGTTTATTTAATTTTGCATAAGTGGTGGTCATATCATCGTAAATAGGATAACATTCACCTATAATGCGATAACATTTGCGCAAGCCGCTCCTACTGTCAGCAATGTATGCAGGGAGGATGAGTTGAGCCAGGATCTAGTTGCAGCAGTTTTATTTATTAATCAAAAAACACTGAAATAAAAACGTACAGGAAAAGCAAGAAAACAGTGAATGTAAAGCAAACCACATCACAACTAACAAGAACGGACAAATAACAACAGACACCAATGACTATATATACACAGGATAACTGAGGAAGAAAAGAGGCACAGGTGGGGACTAATAAATCAACCGATGAATCACTATGACAACAAATGCAAACATACTTAGGGTACATTCACACTTTTTGGTCAGATATTGGGATTGACACCACATTTACCTTCAGGTGTGATTCTCGAAATGTCCCGTTTCAACAACTTACAGCTTAAAGTAACGTCTCGAATACTGTCTGTATGAACGTTCAACAGGAGTCAAACCTGTATTCTCTTCTACATCGACCATGACCGAAGTAATGTCAAAGATGGCAACGTTGGCAACGTTAAATTGCCAAAGATGGCAATTTAAAAATGTATTGGAGGATTTATATGATGTCTTATGTGTTTGTGATTGTTTTTGTTGATTTGGATGTCTTCATTGTGTATGTAATTTTAGTGTATGATATGTTTACATGTTTCAAAGGGCTCAGCTTAAAAAGAGATCTCGGTCTCAGTCTGGTTCCCCTGTTAAAATAAAAAAAATAAAAAAAAATAAAAAACGTCCATAAAAAGATCCTATCAGTTTTGATACCACAAGAGTCATGCGAGGTCGTCCATCAAAAATGCATGAACCGTCAGCAGCTTTTATATCCAGGTGGAAAGTGTCCAGGAGAACGAGAATTAGAGTCGGGCATAGAGCCATAGGCGGCCTTTGCAATTCGGAGGCCCGTTTCAAAGAAACAGTTGGAAGCCCCCGCCCCCGAGATGAAAAAATCTGATAAAAACATTGTATGCAATGCGACTGAAATTACTTTAATATCTTTGTTATATTTAACAATTGTATCTCATATTTCACTCAATAGTGTATTTATAAACAGATATATGAATTCATCAATAACTGCCACAAGTGCTTTAGGGGAATCTTCCTTTCAAAGCTGTAGAAAACATAATTTTTAAACGATTGTAGGTGCCCAAATCACGATATATAATGTACAATAGCTAGCTTAGAATGACATTTTAATGAAAGTTCACCAAATAATTGAGAAGGGTCATAATTTTACTCACCCTCATGTTCAAAACTATTTGGTTAGGAATATTTCTTATGAATACTTAGGAAATTCACTTTGAAACAAATACATATCTCCCAAATGCTGAAAAAAAACCTCTTTAAAAAGGAACAGAAAATCACGTGAATTATGTACCTAAGTGCATTTCATTTCAAGTGCAAACAATGAAACTTCAGCAAATTTACAAGCTGTATAATGTCGAATTAAATAGATTTATCCATCCATAATCATTTACCATACAAACTTTACTCTACCCCTTCCTTCTTTGTCAGTATAAAACTCAGCCTTTTACAGTTTACAGTAAAAGTGCTTGGGATAGCCATCATTTATCATGAATTTTTTAGAGAAATTATGTGTTTATGTTTGGCAGTTTTTAACAGCAAAATTTGACAAGGGTACAGTGATTTACTCCGTAATTAGTTACAAGCCGCTGCAAGGGAAACTGATTCTATTTCTATTCTACAGTGTGTTCTTTACTTTCCACACACATTCTGACTCACCATGCTTCTCTTAATATTCTCTTTATTGGACTGCTTGTAAGGTTTTTACAAGGAGTAGAAAAGTGTTTGCATTTGTTCTATGAAATAAAGAAACTCATCCAGCAGATCACATTATTGTATAAATTAAATTCATGCTTCATTACAAAAAACTTTCCTTTTGCAGCCCTTGAAAATTACAGGCAGGTGTGTTTGAGCAGGGTTGGAAACTGAAGTCTGCAGGAAGTTCTTAACAGTATAATCTTCTGGATCTTAGTAGTCATACACTCACTACAAATGAACACAAGGAACACAATATTATGGAGCCCCTAAAGGGAAAATGGAGGAATATGAGTTCTATATAATTAGAAAATGAGGAATATAATTGCGTTCTCTTGCAAATGTATTGCGTTCCCCCGAGAAACTTTGCTCTACCTCAAGGATCTCAGTCAGGTCCATCACAGTCCATGCACTTTCCAAGCAGAAAGAGCTGCTTTAAATTGAAATAGAGTTGTAATCGAAATTATTGAACCCCATTTACAAAACAGGTGTATTGTCAAAATTTACAGACTTTCAGCTGTTTGCAATGAACAAGTCAAAAATTGAAATAGCTCAAAACTAATTTTTCAACCCCCTGAATAGAATCCATCACAACAGAATTAATCTGCTAAACAGGTGTTGTCTCAAGCACACCTGATGCAACTAATCAAGGGCTTCATTAGTTGCACCAGGTGTGCTTGAGCTAGAACACATGACATATCTGAAATATATGGTTTGTTGATTGTCGTGTTTGACTACATGTTAGAAATATGTCTACATTAACCCGGATACATTTGAATACGGCGTTTTCGTTTTAACAACGCTCTCCGTCCACACTATCGTTTTCAGGTGTTTTCGACGTTTCAGTGTAGATGAGAAACTTTTGGAAAATGCTAAATCCATTTTAATGCGCATGCGTAAAACATCACAAAAGCTCACTTTTGCAAAATATCTCACCATCACTGATGCGTCCAGGTCGCACTCACCATATGTCACCATATGTTTGGTCTAAAACGCAACTGCTCTCATGTATTGGAAATGGCCTGGATCCGGCAGGCTGCTGTAAAACCTCAGGATAAACAAAGACACTAAAATTAGCGTAGATTTCATTCTTCTTATGATGTAACGAGTACATCAGGATTTAAGGGAAGTGTTCCTAGTTCCGGCTGACCTAATCTATGCAGCCTAACATTGAATTATAGAAGTCGATAATGTGAATTCTAGGTCAAAGAGATGTGTTTTTAGTCTAGCTTTGAACTGACAGAGTGTGTCTGCTTCCCGGACAATGGTAGGAAGACTGTTCCAAAGTTTTGGTGCTAAATAGGAAAATGATCTACCGCCAGCAGTCGATTTTGATATTCTAGGAATTATCAACTGGCCGGAACTTTGAGATCGCAATAGACGTGAAAGACTATAATGCGTTAAGAGCTCGCTCAAGTACTGCGGAGCTGAACCATTTAGTGCTTTGTAAGTGATCAGCAATATTTAAAAATGTATATGATGTTTAATAGGCAGCCAATGCAGTGTTGACAGAACCGGGCTAATATGGTCATAGTTCCTGGTTCTGGTAAGAACTCGAGCTTCTGCGTTTTGAACTAGCTGTAGTTTGTTTATAATTGTTGTTCCAGAATTGTGGTATGCCATATTGAACTTGTGATCGATAAGACATCTCTTCATTTACTGCTACAAACTGATAACGGTCAGATAAGTATGATTTAAACCATGCTAGTGCAATTCCACTAATGCCAACATAGTTTTCTAGTCTATTTAAAAGAATGTTGTGGTCAATGGTGTCAAATGCAGCACTAAGATCGAGTAACACTAATAGAGAGATACAACCACGATCCAATGATATGAGCAAATCATCTGTGACTCTAATGAGAGCAGTCTGTACAGTTTAAATCCGGACTGAAAATCCTCGCAGATATCATTTCTTTCAAGAAAGGAACACAGTTGTGAGGATACTGCTTTTTCTAAAATCTTTGACAGAAAAGGCAGATTCGAGATCGGCCTGTAATTGACTAATTTTGTATCAAGTTGCGTTTTTTCAACAAGCGGTTTAATCCTAGCCAGCTTAAAGGTTTTTGGTACGTATCCTAGAGACAAAGACAAATTAATGATATTAAGAAGAGGATCTATGACCTCTGGAAGCATCTCTTTCAGTAGCTTAGTCGGTATAGGGTCTAAAATACAAGTTGTCGATTTAGATGATTTAACGAGTTTGCAAAATTCTTCCTCTCCTATAGCAACAAATGAATCCAATTTTTCCTCAGGGATACTACAATGCACTCCCTGATGCGATACTGTAATAGACGGTTGCATAGTTATAATTTTGTCCCTGATATTATCAATCTTATAAGTGAAGAAGTTTATAAAGTCATTACTGCTGTGTTGATTGGAAACTTCTGGGCTTGAAGCTTTCTTTTTCGTTAGTTTAGCCACTTTTTCAAATAAATACCTAGGATTATGTTTATTTTCTTCTAATAGGGTTGAAAAATAAGCAGATCTAGCAGCTTTTAAAGCCTCTCTGTAAGCAATCGAGCTCTCCTTCCATGAAATCCGAAATACCTCTAGTTTAGTTTTCTTCCAGTTGCGCTCCATTTTTCTGGCTGCTCTCTTAAGGGCCCGGGTGTGCTCGTTGTACCACGGCGTTGGACTATTTTCTTTAATCTTCTTTAAGCGCAACGGAGCAACTGCGTCTAAAGTGCTGGAAAAGAGAGAGTTAAAAGTTTCTGTTGCAATATCAAGTTCTTCTAAGCTATCCGGGATGCTAAGATGATGAAACTGATTAGGAAGATTATTGATAAAGCAATCTTTAGCAGAAGTGATAGGTCTAACATATTTATAACACGGAGTCGGCTTTGCAGCCTTGGCTAAATGTAATTTACATGAGACTAGACAATGATCTGAGATGTCATCGCTCTGCTGCAGTATTTCAATGGCATCAACAGCAAATTCTTTGATAAAATCTTTATGGTGCCCTGGTGGCCTGTATACTGTAGCCAGCAGAATTCTCAAACGTGATTTATCGTTTACACTATATATTTTTACATTAAGCACCAACACTTCAAAATAAGTATATTTAAAACTAGATTTCTTAGTGGTTTTGAAAATATTACTATAAATTACAGCAACACCGTACACAATGATCCCAAGCATACCTCAAATTCCAAGGCTTGGTTGCAGAAGAAGTCATGGAAGATTCTACAGTGGCCATCACTGTCACCTGACTTGAACCCCATAGAAAGTCATCAGAAACTCTGCCAGAAGCTGGTGTCTGGCTATACATCTTATTTGCAGCAGGTCATAACACCAAAAGGGTGTTTTATTAAGTACTAAATACTAAGTACACATTTGTTGTGTTGAGCTATTTCAATTACTTTTGTTTGATTTGTTCATTGCAAACCACTGAAAGTCTGTAAATGTTGCCAATAAACCTGATTTGCAATCGGGGTTGAATAATTTTGATTACTACTGTCACAGTTCTGTCACCCTTGTCTGGGTTTTCTCTTGGTTTAGTGACAGAGCTGTGACACTCCCGGTTTGTCATGTGTTTGTGTTTAGTCTGGTCTGTTGTGAGCACATGGCTGTCATGTTATTTCCTTGTGCCATGTGCTCTCCTGTCAATTGTCTAAACCCCGCCCATCTTATCTCGTTATTGTTTAATTTCCCCCACCTGCCTGCCTCGTTACCCTCTTATGTTTGTTCCCCTATTTAATCTCCCTGTGGTTGCAGTCCTGTGGTGGTTCGTTGTCCATGTTTCCATGTTCCTAGTGTTTCCAGATCTTACCTGTTATCGTTCTCGTTTTTCCCCCACGAGGGAGTTTTGTTTGTAGTTTGTGTTTGTTTGTTTGTTTGTTTGTTGTTAATAAATGTTTACCCATTGTTCTTGCACTTGAGTCCTCGCACCTTAATCTACCCATTCCATGACAGAACGAACCAGCCAACTGAGGACCCAGCTAACAATGGGGATCTTCCTTTTCCCATCTCCCTGCCCCTCCGCTTATTCGATGGTGGAGAAACTGGACAAGATCATTTCGCTTCAGCAAGGGGAGAGCAGTGTGAATGAGCTTATCTACCAGTTCCTGTATTTTGCGGAGGGGCTCAACATCGGCCATACAGTGCTCAAGGAAAGATTTAACATCAGCCTCAATAAGCCTGTGCCTGCCTGGGAGATGGGAATGCTGGGGATATTATCTTTCTGGCAGTTTGTTGGGTACGTTTACAATCGCGGGGCCAATGCAGACTGGGAGGGTGGTCTTCCGCCTCTTGGCCCACCTCCCACTGACCTTACAAACTGCCAAGTCCCCGGTCCTCCGATGACCCCTTCGGGGAGAGGGAGGAAGAAAGGGTGTGACCCATTAGCCTCCAATCCAGTGGAGGCTGAAGGAGTTGCAGCACCCCCAGAGGCAGTAACTCTCACACTGCCTCGCAGTGCAGGAAGAGGAGGGCTCCTGTCGCTTCCCTTCGGCCAGTGGTCCAGAAGGACACGACTTTGGTGGTCCAGGAGGACCCGACTTCGGTGGTCCCAAGCCCGGTGGTCCAGAAGGACACGACTTCGGTGGTCCCAGGCCCGGTGGTCCCAGAGCTGTCCTCTCTTCCTGCAGCGCTCTCAGAGGTGGCCGAGGAGCTCGTAGCACTGACTCGCTCACGTAGACGGAGGAGGAGGAGAGTTTCCGGCCAACCACAGGGTCCGGAGGTGGTTCCGAAGCCTGCAGCCGAGCACCGATGTTTCCAGTGAAACCTGCAGCCGAACCCCCGAAGCCTCCAGGGAGGCCTGCCGGCGCCACCCAAGCGCCTCTCCCTGCCGGCGCCACCCAAGCGCCTTACCCTGCCGGCGCCACCCAAGCGTCTCGCCCTGCCGGCGCCACGCAAGCATCTCGCCCTGCTGCCGCCACCCAAGCTTCTGGCCCTGCCGGCGCCGGCCATCTTACTAGACAAGCCCGAATCTGTTCACGTCGTGCCTGCCGCACAAGAGACTGTTCACGTCACGTCTGCCGAGCCAGAGACTGTTCCCACCAGGTCAGCCACGCCAGTGTTTCCAGACAGGATGGCCGCCGCCAAGCCAACCTCCCCAGACAAGATGGCCATGCCGGTGTCTGTTCCTCAGCCGGTGTCTGTTCCTGATCCGGGTTCTGTTCCTGAGCCGGTGTCTGTGCCTGAACTGCCTGGTCCACCCTGGCCACCAGAACTGCCTGGTCCACCCTGGCCACCAGAACTGCCTGGTCCACCCTGGCCACCTGAACTGCCACCTGGGGGTGGTGGTGTCACAGTTCTGTCACCCTTGTATGGGTTTTCTCTTGGTTTAGTGACAACTGTGACACTCCCGGTTTGTCATGTGTTTGTGTTTAGTCTGGTCTGTTGTGAGCACATGGCTGTCATGTTATTTCCTTGTGCCATGTGCTCTCCTGTCAATTGTCTAAACCCTGCCCATCTTATCTCGTTATTGTTTAATTTTCCCCACCTGCCTGCCTCGTTACCCTCTTATGTTTTTTCCTCTATTTAATCTCCCTGTGTTTGCAGTACTGCGCTGGTTCGTTGTCCATGTTTCCATGTTCCTAGTGTTTCCAGATCTTACCAGTTATCGTTCTCGTTTTTCCCCCACGAGGGAGTTTTGTTTGTAGTTTGTGTTTGTTTGTTTGTTGTTAATAAATGTTTACCCATTGTTCTTGCACTTGAGTCCTCGCACCTTAATCTAACCATTCCGTGACAACTACTGAACCATAATTTTACAATAACATTGACTTGTGCTGCAACTTACAATTATCAATCACACTGTTCATACTGTCACTGTCAATTGGCCTTAAGACAATTCATATTCAGTAAAACGTATCAATTAATCTGTACCTGACACTATCGAAGTAGATCACCGAATAACAGAATTGAATTAAGCTGTATAATGTTACAATATTATCTTTTGTAGAGCCACTTTATAGTTGTAATCATAACTGAAATGACTGATTCATGAGAATATTGCTTTGAAGCAATCTGTATTGTATAAAGTATATATCCTATATAAATATCCTTGAAACTTGAATTTGATGGAATGCTCCTAATATCATGATTCCATTTTAACCTGATACATTTTTGACTTTTCACTACACAGTCCTGAAATTAAAGCTGTTTAACAAATACACTGTATGAAAAGTGATATATCTTCACTGTTTGGAAAGAGAAACTGAAGTGTTTGTTAACTTTAGATACCAGAATGTAAACAAAAGAAAGAAAGAAGGATATAACTGGTAAAAATTTATTTCCCTTTAACTGAGTAGCATTCTTTAAAAAAGTAATAAAAGGTATTAGTAGGACAATGACATTGAATAACACTTCACACTTAGACTCTAATAGACTGTACATTTTTAAATCATAAAACCTTTGAAACAAAAATACAGTAGAAACAAAAGGAGAAGTGACATTTTTTTTTAAATTTTTAAAGGTAAACTACTGTACATAAAGTGAAGATATGCAATTTTATATTACTGTATTTTAGAGCTACACTTCATTAGTAACTAAATTAACTAAAGAACATACTGTACGTTGTAATTTTACTAAATTAAAAACTAAAACAACAGAACATAGCAGTCATTAATGTTACTAAATCTAAAACTATTTTAAAAATAGTTTCAAGGGACAATAAATTATTGTGACAAATACATTCCATGCTTGGTTACAACATTTGTTCTCATACCATTAACTACAGACAAAATGCATTTGTATTTGGCTGCAGACTAATACACATTTTAAAGGGGTCATGAAATGGAGAATCAAAATGTTATTGATATTACACATATAAGTGGTTACCCTAGAATTAAAAAAAACTGCACGTTTCAGAACTCAAAACTAACTTCCCAGTTCAAAATATGAGTTATTCTTTTCTACCCTTCTATAACATTTGGAGTGGAATTTGGGAGAATTGTGATGTCACGATTCTATTTGACACATTTACATTTACATTGTCGTATGTAAACAAGGTGGTGTGTTCTGAACAACTCATTTCAGTCCATCAATCACGCAATACTGCTGTTGGATAAAGATGTCAAGTAAGATGGTCAAACTCAGACGTTGTTCTGTTAGTGGATGTAAAGAAACTGCACCTCCAAAAACGTTGCCTTCCTAAAGATCAGAGCATTACAAATGCATGGCTGTAGTTTAGTTTTAATGACGTGCCTGAGCAACTGCTTCACATTTCACAAAGGAATTGGCAGGCAGTGCCAAGCATTTTGTCCTCGGAGGCAACGCCGGCAAATAGATTTATTTTTAATCTTACAGTGTGTTAAATGTCAAACCAGCATTTAATGCTATTAAGACTCCAAGCATTACATTGTTTGAGTGTTGCTAAGAAAATCAGTACGTACTCGAATCAGAAATATTTGCTTGAGTTGAATATATTTTATTATAGTGTATGTTACCGTTGCTATTATTTAACATTATATATAGATATTTGGTTACATTTATGTTGCTTTTCCATTTGATTAACCTTAAATGCTTTAATTCATTTTGTGCAATGTGTTTTTGGAGGAATTCTTACTTTGTTTGCATGTTATAAATCTCGGGGTAAACACATAGGGGTGCAAATGTTATCTATTCAGCAGTTTGTACGCCACTATACATCTTACATCAGAGCAGAATATGACAAGTGTTGCCACTAAGAATTAAATTTGCCATTAAATTAAATGCTTAACAGTTGGCAAATGAGTGAGAAACAATGTAAAGTCCCCCTGTAGTCAATAATTGTATCCCTTAAAACTCATCTTTGATAACCAAAATTATATATGTAAAAGTTTTTATCTTGATTTTTTTTTCTTCATGCCTTAAAATGTCTTGAATGTTACTCTTTGAATGTTACTCTACATCCTTGCCTCATTTAGTATACACGGTTCTATGAATATGCAAAAAATTAGCTCAGAGATCCACTCGTTGATGATCACACGTTGTCAAGATTGGTTACAAGGTAGTTTGTGACGTCAGAAACACCAGCGATTTCAAACCGCATTTTTGGTTCACTGCAGTTTTAAAGAGAAAATACTCAGCAATGGTGTTGACTTATGAATTTGCACATAGTTTGTCTTAAATCATATTAAAAACACCATAGACAAAAAAACCCCAACATTTAAAACTTGATTTTCACAACAGGGGGACTTTAAACTTATTGATTATTTTGTAATACGACAAACGAGTGTTTTTCACAGAGAGTGAAAATGAGGATAGAAAATCATTTCTAAATATTAGACATTTTTTTGTGCAAAAAAGTTGACAAACTTTATAAACTAACTTAGAGAAACATAATATAAACATCTGAAACTGCATTTTACGACCCCTTTAATCCAGGGAATTATTGTGGTGAATCAGTAGTGCTTACATTTTTTATCTATTGCTGCACTAGGTTGCATCTTAAAAACAAACAAAATAAATTATAATATTACAGTACCACAAATGCCACAGGCATAATCTAAATTTAGATTGTTTCTGTTTTGTAATCATTTCTATATGCAACCTTGTATATTTTTATACACCAGAAAAAAACATCCTCTGGTTTTACACCTTTGGCTTTTTTTCAACAAATGCATGCACATTTACAAATAATTGGTACAAACTAGCAAACGGTTGCATCCAATTTAAAGTTTAAAGCTTAGCATCGCATCCCATTTAACGGCTCATTATACAGGGTTGGGAGTAGGTCAACAATGGACATTAAAAAAAAGTGTGTGCTTTTAACTTTTTTCGTCAAGTCACAAATGGAAGGTGTTACAGTAAGTGCACATAAGAAATGTTTGACTGCTCAACATATCCACAGGAGTATCTGAACGATTGAGAGGTGGGGGGTGGCCACCTTGTGTCCATTTGCTTCACTCAACACACTCATCCTTTTACAGCTTAAGCATAAAGAAGACCTCGTTGTCTGGGCTCAAGGGGCTTTGTTGGGGCGGTCCTGGTGGAAGCTGGCTCAAAAGATCCAAGCTTGCACAAGGACTGTGGGGTACACTACAAGCTCCTTCAGGATTGCCACGCTCCTCGATGGGGCTCCCAGATGTCCTGGTCAGGCTTTGTAGCCGCTGCCTCTCTTGGGCCTGCCTGGCACGGTTAGCAATGTATCTCACCCGACTCTGGCTCCGTGAGGAACTCCTCCGCAAAGAAGGCATCTCCTCTTCTTCCTGTCCCACTTCGGATTCGGTCCTGCACTGAGCAAAGTCTTTGCTTGTAAGGGGTTCCACATCAGTGAGCTGTTTGAGCTGCTCTGTTAGGTCATTCGGGGGTTTTCTTAGAGTTTTCCCTTGATGGCGGCTTGGCCTCACAATGAAACTGCGACTAATGCTGCGATACTTGCTCTCAAAATTACAGACAATATCATCTGAAGTGAGATCTCCAAGACTTTTGGATTTTGAGTTGCTGTCCATGTCTTTTGTTGAGGGGGTGGTTGACCTCTTGGAGACAGCACCAGCAAGCGTGGATGACTGCTTTAAGCCCTCCATGTACAACCTGCTCCACGTGTGGCGCCTCTGCATGGGCCGGCTAGGGTCTTTCTCGGCCACCAGAGGCCTAGGCTGTAACTCGTCCTCTGGCTCGCACATCTGACCATCCCGCAGATTGGGGTTGGACTTGCTCTTGGTGACACGTGAGACACTGCATGCCACAATGGTTGACCGAGGCTGATTGGTCCTGTTGGGCAACGATACCTGGTTGTCCGAGTAGTCCCGGGCAGCACTAAGACAGGTAAGGCTTTTCCTGGAAAGGTTGGGCAAGGACAAATCAATCACAGTGTCATTGGATGAAATGCTGGAAGACGATGACACACTATCCCGATGGCTGCTGGGGTCGAGTTTGCTCCAGAGCCTGTCATTTAAAGTGGCGTCAATAGAGACTTCGGGGACCACCGATGGGCCGTCTGCTTTTTTTACAGCCTTCATTTGTCCTTCACTTTTGGTTCTTCTGACAGGGGTCCTCAGTCCTGTTTGCAGGCTTCGTCCAATGTCTCTGTCAAACACCCCCTTCAAAGCCTGAATCCTTTGAGAGCTCTGAATAACAGTTGTTGCTTTTACAGCATCTATTTCTAGAGTCTGTCCTCTTTTTATTTCAGCGATGTTGGGGTTAATGTCTGCTTTTTTCACAACCTCACCATCTGTCTGGTCTGGTAGACGGGGCGTATCACATCCAATGTCAAGGTAATTTGTGGAAAGTGAAGAGTTGATGTGGCTGTTCCAAGAATCCTTGCCTCTGATGCTGTATGGACCAATACACTCGGTTAGTGCAAATGATTTCAGAATGTCCTCATTATTTTTCATAGTGCTAAGATTTTCCCCATTGGAAGATGTTGTTATTGCTGAGGATGGTGAAGACAATGTAGTGGAGAGAAAACGTGATGAGGTATCCAGAGGACTTTGTGTTGAGGTCAAAGGAGTGTTCTCCTGAAATTGCTCAGTAATGGATTCCAGACATGAGGCGTTTAGAGATGGAGTTGGACTCTGCACTTCAGAATTTTCTGGAAGCACATAACAAGCAGAAAAATATTAGATATAAATAGGGACACTCAAAATGCTGTTAGAGATAAGAGAAAAAAAAAACACAATGGGACTGCATAAAATATATCATGAATGTCAAACAAGACCAACAACATGGTTTTGCTCATGAATGAAATAATGCACATTTTTGACTGCAAAACAAAAAAGGAAAGAAATAAAAGAAAGTTGAAGTGTGTAATTTCTGTAACACGTGTCTTTATCTGCCATTGGTCAGAAAAAACATAGACCAGCCCTCAAATTAACACAATTGGTTGAGCCAATGTTGCTGTTTAAGAGTAATGTTTTGATAGACCCACAGAGACATGGTATTTGCACTTTTGGGGGAAATCAACCTACAAGTTGTCTCTGCATATTAAACTCTATTATCTATTATCATTTAAAAAATACACACTTCAGCTTTAAGCGCAATTCAACAAAACCAAATATTTAGACACAAACGTTTGTATTTAAATAAAAACAAAATATAATACAATGATTTAAAAGAAACTGACAAAACAATACATGAATAAAAAAAAAAATATATATATATTTGGTGTGTATATGACTGTGTGGGTAATGCAAAATTTAATGCTCAAGAAAACATCTTGTTATTATACAGAACAAAGGCTGGGCATGCAGGGAAGTTACATCAGATTTCCACTGTTCTTGTATTACTTCCACTGTTCAACCAAAATATTTGTGACCAGTGCATTTGTAAATGGAAATGTTTCTGGGCTTTATTAAGTCAATTTTCTTGTCATGCAAATTCCTCTGTCATAGATGATCAGCATTTAAATAATAATAAAAAAAATCAGTAACACTTTACAATAGGTTTCATTAGTTAGCATTAGTTAATGTATTAACTAACATGAACTATCAATGAATACATTTGTTACAGTATTTATTAATCTTTGTTAATATTAGTTAATAAAAATACAGCTGTTCATTGTTTGTTCATATTAGTTCACAGTGCATTAACTATTTTAATAATGTATTATAGACCAACGCTACTTTTGCGTCATCGAAGGGTAACGCCCCTTTTTGGGGGAAAACAAACGGATTCCCCTGAGAACAGAACTCGCTCTAGATCTGCTAACTAAGTTTCTTGATAGCAAAAATGGCACAAACATACACACTCTCTTTGCCGGCCGAGGACCGTGAGCGGTATTTAAAGAAGAGCTGGATACAGGGTTACAGAGGTGTCCCTTTGAAATGGTCGAAAACTGGATTAATGACCCCACGCAGTGGCCAAATATAGACTATTCAGACATCTAACGTTACCACTATCTCGTGGAATCACCAAGTAAGTAGCCTATTTTTTTTGCTGTTGTCATTAACACTCACAATATGACAAACTAGACGATGAGGCCATGTCACTTGGATCATATTTAACTTGATTTAAGCTATTGACATAGTTTTGTTGTCGACTAGGCTAGGACTAAAGTGGACTTGGCTGGTTTCCGCTTGTGTCTAGAAAGTGCTAGGACTTTGAAAGTTGTAAAAAGATTTACAGTGTACGGCAAAATATGTATAGGACCAATGTATGCATGTATGGGGCTATCAAATTGGATGTTGTGACATTACGCTATCCTATCTAGCCTAGAAGGCTTGATCTACTGCCGTTCGTGTTGTTACATGTAGCCCAGAGCAGTGGTCGTCGAAAAGTCATATAACAGTTAGGCCTAAAGCACTTTCTAGACACAAGCAGAAACCAGCCAAGTCCACTTTAGTCCTAGCCTGCCACTATTTCAACAGTAAAATCAGTTAACAGCCAAAGTAGCGTGCCTAGTGAGAGCTAATCACGTAACGTTAGCTGCTAGCAGCTTCGTCTTTCTAACTAGTATAGCTAGTCGACAACAAAACTATGTCAATAGCTTAAATCAAGTTAAATATGATCCAAGTGACATGGCCTCATCGTCTAGTTTGTCATACTGTGAGTGTGTTAATGACAAAAAATAGGCTAACGTTACTTACTTGGTGATTCCACGAGATAGTGGTAACGTTAGATGTCTAAATAGTCCATATTTGGCCACTGCGTGGGGTCATTAATCCAGTTTTTGACCATTTCAAAGGGACATCTCTGTAACCCCGTATCCAGTAGCTTCTTTAAGTTTGTGCCATTTTTGCTATCAAGAAACTTTGCAGATCTAGAGCGAGTTATGTTCTCAGGGGAATCCGTTTGTTTTCCCCCAAAAGGGGGCGTTACCCTTCGATGACGCAAAAGTAGCGTTGGTCTAATAGACCAAAAAAAAGGTGTTCTAAGCGATGCTGGGTGACATCACTTCTTGTTGACGTTCAAAGTATTGCCAAACAAAACGGAGGCTAGCTAGACCTTCCCTCCTCCTCATCCCGTCCCCTCCCCCTGTAGTTTTACTGATACTTCTTTCAAGGTGTAATGTCGGCAAGTTAGATAAATGCTTACATATAATGCAAAATAAATATAAACATTACCAGAAAAACACGATAAAACGTTTCGCCACCTGAGGTTACAACTTTAGCTACCATACCAGGACGCAATAATAGCAAGATTACGTTAGCTTCAAATTTAGTCAAAGTTGTCAATAGGCTATGAATGAACATTCAATTTCATAATAAATAGTTGGTGAAAACAATCATTCACACAAACTGTCGCCCTACTGTGAGTTTGCTTGATTATTTACAATAGAGATCGATAGCTAGCTGCTAGAAACCTATATGTTGTATTCACCAAAGTTAGCACTGACTGCATTGTTCTAGCTAATTATATCCTTGTGTTTGTTAGGCGAACATGAAAGTCCATTTAGAAAAACCAAACTGGATTTACCCTGTCCAGCAGAAACAGAGCTAACGTTACCTGAATGTCGGATTGGAAACCCTTCTGCCGGCGGAGTTCTCACCACCTTTCAAAGACTTTTCCAATGTAAATTCGGACATGCGTTCCTTCTCCTTTTCCCTCTTCTTTTTATTTTTGCAATCTGTTTATCAGAACGTCGTCTCTTTGGTCGTGTGTCGGCCATATCAAACTTAAAGAGTTAAAATTCTAACTTCCCTCTTCATGCTTCTCTCCTCCACACCCCCCATGTACGCTCACTAACCCCACCCCCAGGCTGGAACACTGTTTGTTTTGTTTCGTGGAGCGGGTTGCCCCAGTTTGTTTTTGTTGCTGTTTGTGGAGCCTGGGCTGTCTACAGAGACCGCATTTTTTACAGTGTGTTCAGGGGACAGGCAGCTAGCGGACAGTGAGGAGATGTTTGCTGTATGTGACAAAAAATGTTTTGGCCTAAAAAACGCTTGACATCGCTTAGAGCACCTTTAAATGTTGAAATTAATATTAATAACTAAGATTTTATAAATGCTTTTTATAAAGTAACAATACTTAAAAGTATTGTTCATTCTTAGTTCAAAGTGTTACCAAAAAATCTTTAAGCCCAAATGCTAATATATAAATATAAAAAGCCCAATCTATTTCATAAAATAATAGCAGACCTTTCCTCAACAAGTTGCTTGATTTGATCATCATGCCTATAATGTAAACATGTGAGTTATGTGCTGAAGTTTGCTGTATGATTTATGATAATGATGATAATACTTTATTTGTCCCCCAGAGGGAAATTTGTTTTTGGCACACATTTGAAGCTTCGTAACAAGATGACACATTAATAACAAATCACATACAGTAGTCATGTCATTCACGCTAAAATTCAATGTATGATGAATATAACACATCATGATGAAAACAATGTTAAATCATTAACTCAAACTTGCTTAAGCAAAAAGCTGTAAAGTATTTTTACCTGGTAATTGGCCAGCCCCTCAGTTTTGCACTAAGGATAGAAAGCATGCAAGAAGGAAGGAACAAACAGGCATTTTAACAGGAGAAGTGCAGAATGAAACAGAAGGACTCAGTGTAGTAAAGGAAAGGTACACCAGGAAAATGCGCTGACACAACATGAATGCTTTGTAAGATACCCATAGATAGATACACTATAAAGGAGTGCATGGTAAGGTTAATGTTTGGAGATCTAATTAGTTGTAAGGATTAAGAGGGTTAGCACCAACATCACAAGGAGCTGAGAACCTACGATGTGGGTGATACCTTTAGGGATAAGAAAACACAGCTGGACCCACTTATTTACAAATCATATGATAAACCCCAATCCCCCAACTCACACATCAATATGCAAGAACATAGCTATAGTCAATATTCCCCATATAGAAAACCCGTGATTTCTAGACCTGCCCCAGTTGTAACACCAAGCATCTGGTTTGTGTTTGCTCAAGTGCGTGGGACAGGAACAGATATACTACATACTTATATATGATTCTTCTGACTCTCACAGTCTTGTGACAGCACTACCGTCAGTAACTTGGCTGCATTATTAGAGAAATAAATGTATACAACGAATCATGTACAGTTTTACCAGTAGTGTTACCACATCTTTTGATCAGTGAATTTCAATTTTACACATACACAAATGGCATATCAGAAATATATATTAATTGTATCCACTATATACATTTTAGTTGTTATTATTTTTATTAAATTTCATTAGTTTCCAAGACTTTTTCAGGCCTGGAACTCACCATTTTAAAACTCCCTTATATTTTGAGATAAACCATGACCTTGGGGAGCCCAGTAAGGTGAGATCCCAGACAAAATTGTTATTCCTCAAAGTTTGCTGTTTTATAGCTAAGAATATTTAGCGGACTTGTCATTTAAGTATCACATTATCTTTGTCTATTCCTATTGGAGGCAAAAAAAAAAAAAAAAAAAAAAAAAACTGATTGCAGACTTTGCTATCTTGGCAAATCTGAGACATTAGGGAGTTCCCCTACAGTAATTGCTCTCTATTTAATCTCATTGAATTATAAGAAAAACAAATTTTCCTCCTTAAAGGTCCCCTGACATGAAATTTTCACTTTCTGAGGTTTTTTAACATTAATATGAGTTCCTCTAGCCTGTATATGGTCCCCCAGTGGCTAGAAATTTCAATCGGTGTAAACCGAGCTTTGGCTATCTTTCTCTGCCTTTGAGAAAATGAAAGCTCAGACGTGCTTATCTTGAATCTCCTCCGTATGACGTCATACGGAGGAAAGGTTACCTCCCCTTTCTCTGCTTTGCCTGCCCAGAGAATTTGGCTCGCTCATGAGAAAATGAGCTAGGAAGTATGAACGCGCGAGCGCGATTTGAGTTTTTTTTCGAGAGATATCATGGCTTGCAAACGAGCGAAGCATGGCAGTTGATCAGTGTTCGGATGTACAAATTAACACAAAAGTATTTTTTAGTTCCTTCATCCGACTGATCCGAGCCTCTGAAGAAACAATGGGTTAATTTTATTTTTTATGGAAATGCGCCGACACAACTTCCCAAAGTTTTGTATGGTCCAAACATTTCACCTATTGTTTCCTCAACTTGGGCCAATACAGTGCTGGCCTCGATGAACGTCTGAAAATAAATCGACCGAGCTACCAAGCAACAATTTCTGATGTGTAGCCTAATGTGTAGCCTAATTGTTCAAGTTCAGACAGGTAATCTTTCTCTCAAAATCGTTCAAATTTGTTTATGCAGCAGTAAGTCAAGCCAGTGACTAAAATATCAACTTCACATCGTTTCTTTTAGTAGGATGAAAATAATCTTATTTAAATTGTGAACAAATTATACAGAAAGCGATCAAAGAACAATCTTTCCACACAGCGCGAGTTTATCTGGACAACTCATGAAATGTTCTCATGTACTCATGTTATGAAATCAATGACGTACGTTACACTGCACAACGAAGCTCTTACTGTATGTACATCATCGTGTTTGCATTGGTGAAAGCATTAGAGAGAGTGTAGAAACTGCGTTACAATGATAAGATCTTCATTCTCGCGATCAACAGACTGTCATCTGCTTGCTCAATGCTCATCACGGCAACATTTTATGTGATGGGAATGGATCTAAATACTTTAAAAACTTCTCACAATTCGTTAATCTCGATAGCTGTAATAGTAAAAACGTATAATAGCTGTAGTAAAAGTATTCGAGAGAGTTTCATATGCAAGCATGTCAGCCAATAACAGCAGTGGGGGGTTCCACTGAATCCCACAGCAGACACGCCCCTTCAAACAGAGCGTTCAAATCAGAGGCTAAAATCAGGCCAGGAAAAATGCCTTGTATTTCTAAATTATGACTATTTTTGATCTAAAAAACATACTAACATTATACGGGCAACCCAGGAAACATAAAATAATAAAATAACCCCATGTCAGGGTACCTTTAAAGGGATAGTTCACCTAAAAATTTTAATTAGCCTATGATTTATTCTCCCTCGTGTCATCCCAGGTATTTATGACATTCTTCTTTCAGACTAATACAATCGGAGTTCTATTAAAAAATATCCTGGCTGTTCAAAACTTTATAATGGCAGTGAATTGCTGTTTCTGTTTTGAAGTCCATAAAAGGGCATCTATCTATAATAAAAGTGCTCCACATGGCTCCGCAGGGTTAATAAATGCCTGCTGAAGTGAAGCAATGAGTTTGTGTAAAAAAAATATTAATATTTAACCAAGTAAAATTCTAGCTTCCGCCCAAACAGCCATACGCAGTCTACTTGCACCTAATGCGCGCAACTTGTGACGTCGGAAGTAGCGTGGTGCATCATGGCGTAGCGTAAATATCAGCAGTATGTCGCATTACTTGCATAAGTTGCGCTTAGACTTAAGTGGAATCCGTACTGTATGTTCGTTCGGCCGGAAGCAAGTTATCTTACTTTATAAAGTTTTAAATATGGATATTTTTATACACAAACTGATCGCTTCACTTCAGAAGGCCTTTATTAACCCCCGGAGCCGTGTGGAGCACTTTTATGAGGGATAGATGCACTTTTATGGACTTAAAAACAGAAACAGCAATTCACTGCCATTATAAAGCTTTGAAGATCCAGGACATTTTTTAATATAACTCTGATTGTATTCGTCTGAAAGAAGAAAGTTATATACACCTGACTTGAGGGTGAGTAAATCATGGGCTAATTTTAATTTTTGGGTGAACTATCCCTTTAAGGAATGCTATGTTGTTATCAGGTCAAAAAGCTAATGAGGTTTTACGAAGGGAATTACGGATCACATATCACAGTAATTAATGCCAATGTTGGTAAAACCTTGCTCCACAATCATTTCACAAATCAATTACTTCAAAATCACAAAGAAACATTGATGAATGCCTTTTTATGTCAGCTAGTGAGTTTTGACCCCACTGTCTTGCCTGCAAATCTGGTTTTAGGATATTTAAGGACACATAAACTAAAAGGAAATGGTGGGCAAAAGCACACTAAAACAATATCCAACAGTAATTCTTAAAATACTGTGATAGGTTCTCATTAATGACATTGCACAGTGGAGATGAGCCTTCAATGAGATCCACACCACCTGCAAGGTCTTTGGAGGGTATTTGTTGGGTTCCATCACAACCTACTGAAATCTATATTACTGAGGCACTGGGACATTCTAAAACTGAAGATCCATCTAACTGTGTAGACCTTACCAGCGAAAAACAAGGGGGATTTACTGCGGATCTCCTCCATTTTCTGGGCAAACAGAGCATTCATCTCACGCTGCAGTGTCCCCGCGGCCCGTTTCCGGTTCTCCATTCCCCGTGGTGGAAAGAGGGTGGGTAGATCAAGGCTGGTCAAACTGTCACAGCTGCTAGAGTCACTGTCAGACAATCTCTTTACGTCATTAACAGATCTAGTCTCGCTGTAGTTGCTGCCATAGTTGGGTGGGGCAGGACATTTCCGACAAAGGCTAGCTTTGTTGTCTGGAATTGGAGGAGGTGGGGTGCATGGGGAATGAAAGAATCGGCGTGGAACGCTACATGAGCGAGCATTTCTGAAAGTTAGGTCTTCAGTGGGGTGAAGGGGTTGTGCAGCCAATGTTTGCCGGAGCTTTGGCCTTGATCTAGGTAAGGGTACAGGCTTTGGTAGAGCATGGGGGTCTGATTTGGGCTTTGAGTCAGTTTGGGCCAAGGCTTGTGGTTTGAGTATGGGTTCTGGCTGAACTTGTCTGGAAGCTGTTGGAGACCGAGATGCCCTTTCAGGTCTAATGGGAGCAGGAGTGCATTGGATGAAGGTACTTGTATCCTTCCTCTCCAATTCAGGACTCTCCTTGGAACCAATTACACACTTAATGCAATTGGAAGTCATCCCAACCCGCCCGTAGCTGTTGATAGCAACACGTGCAAACACACCCGGCTTCTCATCCAGTGGATCCTGGAGTCGCAACTTGTTGGCCCGCTTCAGAGGTTCGCTCACTGCACCCCTGTTTCTGTAAGGTGTAGCACGGGGCTCAGGATAAAAGAAAGTACTCTTACCTTTACTGTCGTCAGGGTGAAGCTGCCCGTTGGTGCCATGACCCCATGATTTGCCAGATGCGCTATCTCCATTGTGGTGGACAAGTGGCCCCTCTTCCGATTCTCGCTCTTCACTGGCACCCTCCGAGCTGCAATCTTTTGTGTCAATGGAGATATCAGGGAAGCCCCTCTTGACTTTGGGTTGGCCCTTGGTGGGGGCACTGGCTGTGCGGCGCAGGAGGTGAGCACCGAAGGTAGTCTTACGTTTGAGCAGAGCAGCAGCATGGCTGTCGAGAGACGACTGCTTTGGGTTTCTGTGAAACAGTCCTTTTATACCACTGACTGCTCGAACCTGCAATGGGAAATCAGAAAGTGGGTAGGCAATATGAATCTAATAGATGACTTATGGAATCATCTAAACATTATAACAAATAACTAGGCTGTCACTGAATTGTTTACAATTTAAAACATATGGGGAGCTACCCTTTAATCCCCTTCACAATTAATAATAAGTCTTCAAACTTATTAACCAAACAAAATATGTGTACCAAACCACTTTTGACTTCTGCCTAGCTGGGAAAATAGCTTAAACCAGTTTAAGGTTGTTTGCTGGTCCTTAGGTGGCCACCCAGCCTAGCCAAGCCTGACGAGCTGGCAAGTTCGTTCTAAAGCCATCAAATCAGACCAGTCTGACAAGTAGAAATGAGGGCTGCGTTCCCAAATGCATCAAAAGGCAATGACTTATTTGATCTACTTTGTCTTATGACGCAGCCGAGATTGGTGGCCAACTAATCATATTGGGTTGGTTTAAGCTTTTTACAGCATAGAATAGACACAAAAACACAACAAAACACTTTTTCTTACATGCTACATGATCAACATCATTTGATTAGTTTTGTTAGTTTAAGAAACATGATCATTTACCAAGATTTATCCACAAATTGTCAGTTAAATTCTGTTATAATCTAATGCAACAACTTCCTATATTAAATGTGTTACCTTTAGAAAGCAGTGACATTTTAAATAACAAATGTTATCAGAGATGTAGCAGAATTTAGAATCATCAGGCAAATGTGGGTGATCAACACAGACCTTTAAACATGAAGATGCAGACAATGTTGGGAAATTGTAGTGGTAATGTTAATAACTGAGAAATGTGAATAAATGTAAAGTGAAAGGTGACAGGACATTTATGTCCAATCATCTCTGATGAAAAAAATGACACTGGATTATCTCTTAAAACAATGTAGGTGATGCCTAGCTTGTTTGGAATAGAAAAGCCAGGTATTGAAATGTTTATTACATTATTTTAATAATTACAGAGATATTTAATTGTTTTTCCTCAAAATAAACAGCCATTTCTCTGCATAACACCCAGTGTCATTTCATGAACCGTGTTCAAGTAGATCCATGTGAGAGTTCAGCCATCTGATCTCTTCACTAATGATGCATCAAATAACTCCATGCATTTGCTAGTAAATGTAGTGCATTTATGCTAATCCACACAGTTACGACAGCTAGCTTTTGAGAACATAAGAGATTTTTTGACTAAAAAAAGTATGTAAAAAAGTACCTGCTAATTTCCAGCTCTCATAGTAGACCCTCATAGTCATGGATAGGAATAGAGAGGATGTAACGCACTTCACAAACCAAGATCAACGCATTTCTCTCATGGACTCTACTGCTTGAGAGCTCTATTACTGCGAACAAGCCATCCAAAGCCCTATCGTTGCCCTTAAATGCCCTGAGTTAAGTGAAATAGGAGTGAACGCTGTCGCCTGCTATATGGACATCGACACTGGATCTGCTTTAGGGGTCAATGAGAATGCAGCCAAGGAAGGAAGTCACAATTATGTCACAACTCATTTTGCATGAGTTGGCATGGTGAAAGCTAGCAAATGAATCAGGGCTTAACCGCTCACTGGGGGGAACGGGAGGGGTTTGCAAGGAGCATGCAGGGTGCTGATTGGGTCTCACTACACCTGAGTTTTGAACGAGGATCCTAATAATTTCCTGCCTCTATAGACAGCTAAGATGGGTGCACTGAAATCACAAACATAAGAGAAAGAGAAGTAAGAAAGAGAGAAAGAGAGAGAGGGGAAAAAAACAGACAAACTACACAAAGAACATTTGTTGTTGACGCCGAATGTTAAGGGGAGAAATTATGGACAAAGGCATGGCATAAGTAAGCAGTGAGCATGTTTACAACATCATGTGTCACTTTGTATGAATAGGGTACAAACTTTCTCATTACTTTTTATAGCATTAGAGGTGCAAATATAGATATATTTGATAAATCTAACATAAAATGAACCTATAGCATGACAAATAGGTAGTAGACACAGGTCTGTATCACTGCCATTTAAATGGTTATTAACAATTATTATGGAAATTAACAATTAAAATAGCTGTAGTGTTGCCTGCTTTAATTAAGACAACTATTGAACCCAGTTACCAAGCTGACTTGAAGAAAACAATATTTAATTGGAAAACAATTTATTGAAAAAACACACGCATATCAGAATGGGTAACAAGATTGCAGATTCAGACTGCTGGTATCATTGCTGATATCAGTCAGTAGGAGCTAGCTGTCATGATTCCTGTCTTGTATTCCCCTGGTCTTGTATGGACTTTTATGTTATTTCCTGTTTTGTGCCATGTTTTGTAGTCCTTTGTAGTTTTTATTGTTGATTAGTTCTTTGATTGTTCCTAGGTGTGTCTTTTTGCCAATCACCCGTTGTGTATGTATACCATATATACCACTGGGGGTTCCTCATGTTCCTTGTCTTGTGTTGTCCTTCTATGGATCTTACTTCTATGCGTGCTTGTTTTCAGTTTTGTTTGGCTTCCTTGCCTGTGTCTGGATTTATCAGTTTTGCCTGAATTTACTTTTATTATGTTTGTTTGAATAAATGTTTGCTGCATTTGGATCCTACACCTGTTCCTCTGCCACCATTACAAATTATCTGAGACGCTCAGCTTGATCATGCCCCTATGGGATCCTAGTGGGACTCTAGGATTTTATATCAACCTGGCATTGCTGCTGAACGGGTCTGCTTTTACAGTAAAAGCAGACTCACTCAAAACATGGCGCAAAACAGGAAATAACATCAAAGTCCACACAAGACCAGGGGAATACAAGACAGGAATCATGACACTAGATATAGGTCTCTCTCTCTCTCTTTCTCTCTCTCTATATATAGCTAGCTCCTACTATATATATTTATAGCTAGCTCCTACTTACTGATATCATATAATTATTAAAAAAAAATTTTTTTTATAACTTTTGCCTATTTAATTTTTATGGTGTTTGTTTAATATGCATTCCTAGAAAGTAGTAAAATCACATAAATCGGGATTTTCATCTGATTCTCATCATCAATTTGGGTTACGGAGTTGCAAACCACATATAAAATATTTTTTTAAAATAAAACAGTTCATATAATATTTATTTTGATTTCATGAGGTTGATAATCTATATTTTGTGAAATCCTTTTACTGATCATTTGTTACTTTGTTTTTTTTTAAGAGTTTCAGGTCCTGTTTTGTATTATATAGATGTTTTAAATCTATAAATATATAAAAATACTTTGATAAAAATAGTGTTTTTAATGAGTAGGTTAAGTAATTGTTTTTGATGGAGTATAGTTGTCTACGATACCATTTAGCTATGTTAAGAACCTACTGTGACAATCTAAATGTGCAATGCCTAACGACCAGAATAAATATTAGAAAATTAGAGACTTTTTTTTCCACGGTCTTTTAACACATGATCAGAACACCGTCTTTTTTTAAATGCAGATTAACAATGCCAGATATGGCCCTTGGCACACAACAGCACCAACATATTTGTTCTGTTAACCACATGAGGTTCCCACCTTACTGGTGATGTCATTCACTGCAACATGAACAAAGATGGATGCTTCCTCCATGCCTTCCAAATACACATGCCGGTAACCTGACAATCAAATATAGACAGATAATCAGGCATAAGCAGTACACTTTAATTTATGATAGACTCAATACTCGACAAAAATATTTGCCAAAGACTAATGACATTTTTTTTTATTTTTTTTTATATATATATATATATATATTTAAAATTCAATTGGTACCTGGAATCATGCTGTTAAAGGCGATGGTCCTCTGGCCAATAAAATCTTGGCCAATCGGGTCATGATCCCAAACCAGAAAGCGTATAAGAGCAATCTCTGACATGTGAAGAGTGAAGACGAGTGTCTCCTCCCACATAGGATTAAATCCTGAGAGAGAAACATAGAGAATGGGGTATTAGAATTAAATAGGATTATTTTATGCAGAAATAATGGAAAGGATGAGAGGATTGGAGGTGTCAAAATGTTCACATTCACCTACCTTTTTCACTCAAACAAAATTACCTGCTTGACATTCCCAAACCAGACAAAATAGGCCACTTAACTGAAATTGCTTTCCTCAGAGTGGCTGAATAACTTAAACTTGCAAGACTACCGTTACACTCAAATGTTATTGTCATGGACTTGTCCATTGTTTTTAACACAGTTAATCAACAGATATAGAGTCCTTCTTAGACAAAAAGCTCTAACATACAGATCATTTTCAATATCCTGTACCCTATAGAGTCTGAGGTCCCACATGGCTCTATTCTTGGGCCAATGTTGTTCTCTTTTTTACCTGGTGTCATTATGAAAAACAACCCAGACAAGAGTGAGCAGTTACTCAACAATCCCTTCCAAAATTATGGCCCTTCATGACACTTCGTGTTCCATAACATGAAGAAAATCAGCCCATTTCCAAATCTCAATTGCACATAGACACCCCGAGAAAGTTATCTCTTTACAAGATTGCATCTACATATCCCTTAATAGTCTGCATTTGACAACATCCAAAATGCTGTCAAGTTCCAATTTCCAAATGATGCTATACACCACCACTAAATCAAACTTCCACTTTTCAAATAACACTTAATGACACTTCAAATCTCAGTCACTTTATTTTTTTTTTACGTTAATTATCTCAGTACCGCTTTATATGCACCTGTGAATCAGAAAATAAATGCAAATGCAAATTTAAATAGAATTGTTTGGTTGCCGAGTGATGTAGTTTGAGGTGAGATCTAGTACAAGTATCATGCATAAATATACTGCACTTCTTCCAAACAAAGACACATACAAATGAACACTCCAAGTAATGGCCTCTTTAATGACACTTTACTGACCAATCCCCCAACAATTAAAGGTTAAATGTGTTGTTTGTGTGTATAATATAGAATCTGTCATGGGATATTGCTCTCTCACCGTTGTCATCAACCACTCTGGTTTGCTCTTTGCAGCAATCCACTGGTAGACCAATAATCTCCACTTCCACAAATGGGTCAATTATCTAAAGAAGAAGCATTAAAAAAAAAGATTTAAAACAACCCAAAATCAAACTATGCAACTACTGTTATTTGTTACAGTACCTGTTTAAACATCTCAAGATAATATTCCTCAAAACTTCTAAGGGACACATATTTCCTTCATACCTGTGTTATTTGTAGGTAGTGATTTGCACATAAATACAGAGTTTAAGCATACTGTAGGCTATTACCTTGTCTTTATGGTGATTTGCTATGGTCTAATGATTGTATAATTTTGAGGGAATGATTACATGCTGTGAGAAGGCCTGATTACATGCAGGCTAACAGACTGCATTTTCTTCCTTAATAAATGAAACTAGTTATCAGTGCACATTATTCATGAAAATGTTTTTGGATATCATAGCTTTTGTTTCGCAATCCATTCAAATCCTGATGTATAGAAGGCCCTGGCATTATTCCTCACTGAATATTCCGTTTCACTGTTCACATTATGGAAGTTAAATGCATTGTAACAAATCATAAATATTTCTATGGTGTGTATGAATTGCAGGGGTAAATGAAAGGCATTTTAATCAGTAACGGTCCAATCTGTAATGCTCATAATGAGTGAACTTTAAGCAATTTGATGAATGTTATAAGGCCAATTCACACTACAACAGACACTTTGTCGGATTTTATCGGATCAGTGTGACACCTTTGTCGGTGTCTGTCGAAGCTTGTTATTGCAGATTGAACATGCTGAATCGGCCATTTGACGGGTCACGGAACGTCTGAGAAGTGACGTACTGCAATCTGTGGCTTGTTTACAATGGTCTGCGACTGTCGGTGCAGTGTGAATTGGCCTTTATATTTCACTTCTTTTGTGTGCTTAAAATGTGTGCTAAACTTTAGATCTGAAGCTTATAGGTTGCATAATTCAGAATTATTCTGGATAAGCAACATGTTGTGTTGCTTGCTTGCAATGCAGTAGAGTAGATAGGGTTGAGATTGTGGTTGAATTCACTATTGCTTTTGCAGGCCGATCTGAACAGCAGGCTCAGTGAAATCCCACGAAACAGCATAAACTCGCAGTGAGTGACAGCTTCATGCTGCTTGCTTTCTTTAAACAACAACTTCAATAAGATTTTTTGTTGTTCATGCTAAGAGGACCATTTGAGGTTGACTATTTAAGCACTGTCATGATTTACCTCTCCTCGGTCACCCAGCATGGAGTCTTTGGGTTTGGGTAATTGCTGGCCACTGATGACCTTAAGAACCAATTGTTTTTTCAACCGACCTGGTAAAGGATCCTCGGCCATTGGATTAAAAGAACCTGCAACCAAACATTTCCATATTTAAAATTCCATATCTCAGAACATCAACAACTCTATTGCGTTTGGCTTGCTTACTTAGCTTTGAATAGCTAACCTTAACTTTGACTTGGTGTATGGAATGATCAACTGATCTATTGAATATTGTTCTGAGTTCATTGCTGCCCATTGTTGCCTGTATTGGACATATGTTTCTTGTTCATTTCTTTAATAAACGGCATTGTTTTGTTTATATAACAATAAATGTAATTTGTTGACATTAACTTTGTATTATATTGATTTTGTGATTAATATAATAGTAAAATCTGAATGGAATATTCCTGAATGGAATATACAGTCAAACCAAAATTCATTCAGACACCTTCAACATTTCTCACATAATCACAGTTTATTCGCTATAGTTTAGAAAATGTTAATAAAATATTTCACTGGTTTTGGCCATCCTTCTGTTAGACTGTCTCACAAATGAATTAGGCTGAATAGATGACAGCTGTTAAATTTAACTACACAATTAGATAATACCAATTTAGGCCAAACAACTACCAAGCAATGCTTAATTTTGTTCAGTCTGTGGTGTAAAAAGTTCACATTAGCAATTAAAGAAAAAACGCTTAAGCAAAACATGGTCAGGTCAAAGTGTCTGAATAATTTTTGGTCACAAATTTTTATAATTTTTACTGGTAGTCCACCGTATGTAGAAATGTTGTGTATAATATGTCACAGTTTACTTTATTTTGCTATCGTCACTTACATAAATGAACTATAGTGTCCTGCACCTACTAGTAAAAAAATATCAAAAATGATATCTGATGTCTGAATAATTTTTGGTTTGATTGTATAATATATAATGGAATAAAAAAAATTACAATGCAGCTACACTATAGTGAAATATAACAAAATCAGGAAGATGTTATACACATATAGACATACACAATACAACTGACTAAAAACTATCAACCTAGGAATGCAGAAACTCACCTTCACACATGCAGGCAGGTTTCTGGATGTAACCACAGTTGCCGTTGCAATAAAACTTGGCTCTGTTGAGTTGTAGCACTCTGCCCTCTGATTGGTAGTTCAAAGCAACTGAAAGAAAAAAAAAGAAAAAAAGCGACAATTACGATTATATTTACTAGCATGTCTGTGGTGTAGGGCCATTCCAGCAATTAAAATAACAATAAAAATGTACCTTTTTTCTTATAAATAATTCCTGTAAATCTAGTTGTGTCTTTAAAGAATTGAACCATTGTCATATTAAATTTAAATGCTGCAATTGAATAATGAGCAGCAGGTTCCCAGTATGTTTTAGGCATAAGGTTTATTCTTGGTCTCTCCAATAAACATAAATATTTGTTTGTGGGTGGACTGGCGTACCCAGATGGCAGCCAGCGTTCCAGAAGGGCTGTGGGTTGAAGTTGCTGGAGTCCACGCGATAAGGGGAGGGGTAGATGCGGGAGAGCTGGCGCTGGTTGAATCGGACGAACTGCACTGGCTTCTGCTGCATTAACTGATGGGCCTTGGTCTCGCTCATCGACGACACCTGCCAACTGCAGCTGCTCACTGCAGAGCAAACCACATGCATGAGGTGCTGACATATAAACAATGGACTACAGCCATCTGAACAACTGGGGCAATTTGGAGGATGAGTGCTACTTCAAAATAATGAAGTTATCACATATCAGTCAAATATAAAATCACAAATACAAAAATAAACAGACATATTTACCAAGTGTTTTTTCTTAATCCATTTTCAAAATGAGTTAAAAATTGCACCGCTGATCACATGAATTTTTTGATAAAAATAAAACAAAGATTGTTGGAGTACTTTTTACTATTTAAAAAAAAAGAAATAACACTACTAAAATACTATATGTCTTTCCACTTTAAAATGTCATGTTTAATTAAATGTAATGTTTTTTTTTTGCGGTTTCTTTGTAATTATTTGTAAAATCTACTAGACATTTCTGAATGAAAATTGTTTCAAAGTAAATCCTTCACCATTTTTTTTATTCAGTGTAATTTCTATGTGTAATGAACTTTAAACTGAATTAGTTTACAAGGATTAGTTTACTTCAGAATGAAACATTTTCTGATAATTTACTCATCCCCGCATCATCCAATGTTGATGTCTTTCTTTCTTCTGCCGAAAAGAAATGAAGGTTTTTGAGGAAAACAATTCAGGATTTTTCTCCGTATAGTGGACTTCAGGGGTTCAACGCGGCTTTAAAGGCTCTACATGATCCCAGCCGAGGAATAAGGATCTTATCTAGAGAAACGAACGGTCATTAAAAAACAAACAAAAAAAAAGTATACTTTTAGAACCACAAATGCTCGTCTTGCACTAGCTCTGCGATGCGCCACACATTACGTTGAAAGGTCACGCGTGTTCCGGTTCAAAAATGTAGGAGAAGGCCAAAATACTCCATCTCATTTTCTCCTCCAACTTCAAAATCGTCTGACATCGTTGCTTTACCTTTTTATTTATTTATTTATTTTGTAAAGGGCGTTTGACTTAGTCTTTGCACGTTCGCTTTGTAAACACGAGGTCGGTACTTCCGCCTACATCACGCTTGACCTTTCAACGTGATTACGTAATGCGTGGCGCATGATCGCATTTGAAGCCGCATTGAAACTGCAATCTGCACCTTCAAAGTGTTGATAACCGTTGAAGTCCACTATACGGATAAAAATGCTGGAATGTTTTCCTCAAAAACCTTAATTTCTTTTCGACTCAAGAAAGAAAGACATGAACATCTTGGATGATGTGGGAATGAGTAAATTATCAGGAAATTTTAATTCTGAAGTGAACTAATACTTAAAAAAAATAAACATTCCTCGATTGGTTAAGTGCTCAATGTAGTTTCTGTCACAGTGTCTGGTTGTGTTCCCTTGTCTATCACTAGAGGTCCTCGTTCTCACGGTGTCCTTCACATTTGACTTCAATTCCCAGCATTCTGTCTGTCACTGTCACTCATCAGTTCATTGCACTCAGCTGTTCCCCGTAATCATTGTTCCCAGCTGTTCTGTGTTAGTCTTGTTAGATATGTGTATGTATTCCCTGTCTGTGTTAGTATGTGTACGGAGTCGTTGTTTTATGTCCACACTTCCAGTCTGTATCTGTCCGTTCTTGTTTTGTCTTGTGCCTTGAATTGCCTATTTGGATTTTGACTACATGCCTGAATTACTACGAGTTTGGATTACCCTTTATTTAATAAATGACTGCACTTAGATTTTTCCGCCTCATGTTTGTGTTCCGTGACGGTTTCACTCTAGAGCCTAAATAAAGGATTTATTTTTCAACCTTGTAATACTAAATCTCACAGGAAGTGTTCGGTGTGCAAATGTTACGAGATTTTCACATATATTTTCTGTTCTTCTCACCTTGTGCCTCAAAGTCTGGTATGCCGACAGATTTTGTGTATACCAGATCAGAAAGTGCTCTTGACAACTTCATGGTTTTTTTCTTTCTGTTAAAACAGATTACAGTTACAGTTGCATGAAGGTTGAAGCATATTCACACAAAATATTTAAATATTTAAATATTGTATAAATTCACACATGAACAATTCTAATGGTACCTGCTGTGATGCGTTGGTGCTTTAGACGCGCCACTCGAGCTCTCCTGATCGGTGTCCGTATCCTCGAAACTGGAGGATTTTTTCAGTTTACTCGTCTTTTTCTACAGTGCACAGATGGAGTTGAGGTGATGCAGAGTTAAGTAAGTCAATACGTAAGGCATAGCCGAACACTATTGGAAAATAAACCTCGAATGGGTGATCAGGACTCACAAAGCATTTATTACACAGCTGAATCAAGTATTCCAGAGAGCTGCATGTACACACATTTTATTATTTCTATTAATCATTCATTCAGTATGAATAATTGATCTATGCTGCAGAGGATGTCTGTTTCAGTGTGTGCAGTGTGTTGTTATGGGAAGAAACATTGTTTTGTTGAATGTGGGTGCATTTGCGAAGTAATCTATAAGTACCTTGCGTTTGGAAAAGCTCCCCATGAAAGATTTAGACACACGTTTGTTGCCACCGACGTTGGCCTCATCTCCAGTGTCAGTGCTGTCTTCTGCTTTCCCCTGAGTTCAAAATATAGATGCATAGCAGTGAAAATCTGGACAGTATACACTAAATATACCAAATATACACTATATACTATATCATGACAGTTAAACACTCACAGTGGGCAGTTACAGTAACAATAGATATACTTTTTGCCGCGGATGGACAACAGACTTATTCTTTGACACAATGATCACTAGGTGGCGGTAGCAACCTATTCAAACAGGATTGTTCTCGCTCTTTCCAAATGGTTGATTGTGCTGTAGACATACTCTCACACTAACAAAATAAATGTATCTCAGTGTCTATATGCAAAACAAATAAGCTGCAAATAAGATATGATCATCCACATTTACACATAAACCCATTATTCAGTATTTAGAAAATTGGTCCACCTTGATGAATGACAGTGTGAACTAACTTAGCTACTTAGTTATAACATAGGTCATTTAGATTTAAAGACTTAATGTGTTTAAACAGACTAAGTGTCAGGGAGAGGGTGGACTTCAGGGGAAAATGCTACAAAAATACATCATATTGCCCCCTTGCCTATTTCATGGGCCGTCAAGGACGGTAGCAGTTCTGTGTAGTTGTCTTATTTAAATAGGCCTCAAGTAAGTCCTTAAATAACCACACTATGCACATCTGCACAAGGGCAGAACTAACCTAATTAGAGCACTCGGTGAATCGTTTTAAATGAGTGAAAGGTAAGAGAACAGTATTTTGTCAGAAATTATGATTATCATGGTCAATTATTTTAAAGATAAGTTTTTTAGGTTATAGTCTCTTTTTTTCTCTAAATATTAAGTGTATAAATTGATGATTAATTCAATTGAAAAAAAAAAATCTGAGAAATGAATAAACAAACTACAATGATCCAGGTGCATTAAAATAGAATAGAAAATAGAAGGCAATGCAACAAAAGTGAATAGGGTGAATTTGTTTGCACTTCCAAAAAAAAAAAAAAAAAATCTAACTAATCTTACTTACTTGTTTTCCAGTACAAATATAAAAAAAAATCTTACAAAAAAAAAAAGAATAAAATAAAAATAAAAATAAACTTCAAAAATACAAGATTATTTTTCTTGCCTTACGGGCAGATATTTGTTATTATTTTAGACATAAACTCGCTTAATTTTGATTGTGTGTTTTTTTGCTTCTCAAGTAAATGCATCTTGACTTAAAATTGTTAAGATATTTACTGGAAAATAAGTCAAAAATACTCAGTAAGAACATGATTTTTTTTTTTTTTTTGCAGTGTGTAAATGTGGTAACATTTCCTCTCCATGAATGCAGTTTGGGTCAAGTACAGCGTATTAACCTTCTGCGGTGATTTGTCATGTTTTCCCGTGGGCGGCAGGGCTGCCATGGTAAAGCTGTCTGGATCTTCCCGGTCACGAATCTTTGACTCCTTCATGAGGTTATCTAATTTTTTCTTTGCAACATTTTCCGCCTGCTTCCTGTTCATGGATGTCTGTAAAGGAGTAGACACAGAGAGAACTGAATTTGAATTGGACCTCATTTGACGCCTTAAAATTAGCATTGCAATAGCATCTGCAACTTTCTACAGAGAACATCAAGGTCAAAACCATTCATCAAAATATCCAGGTCAGTTCAACATAATTCCTTGACCCAATTTTACACACAGAAAAATTCATGACAAATATTCACTTACACAAATGTCTGCTTTATTTTTACATTACGGGACTTAAAAGAGAGAGGAGCTTTCATCTAAAATGCATGAGCCTTTGAGGTTTCTCTAAGAGCCCTTTGCAAGCAGTACAATTGAAATGTGCTGCTAAAATAACATTTCAGACATAGAAGGACTTGAAGGATTGAAGATTAGGGTGTTTCTCATTGAAACTTTCAAGAATATGTCTAGGGGATATTTTAACCCTAAATGAAACAATAATAATAAAACACATTATATTTTGCATTTAAAAAAAAAAGAAGACGGATGACATTATTTTCATGATAAATAAACACATTAAATCTCTCCACCAACTGTTAGTAATATTTATATAATGTTTATTATAATCTGAAATAAATATTACTATAATATGAAAAAAACATTTGTGAAGGACAATTATAAGAAAACATAACTATAGTTTTTTGTAGTATTAGTATTTTAGTTCAAAATACAGAGTTCTTGAAGAAAGAAATGTTTCATCAGAGTTCATTAAACTAAAATCTTATATTTATAAATGGTATAGTATATTCTGTATATGAATTACCTACTACATATGCCAAAATGCACAGTGTATAATATAACAGTGGACAGCATTGAATATTGTATCCCACAATGCACTCGATTTGCCCTTCTATTTTCAGTGTGTTGAATGAACATTAGCTACTCTCTCTTTGTTTGATCGGATTACTTAAAGTTAACACATTTTTTCCACTAAGTATAATTTAAAATACACCATATAATCATCTAACATTACTTACATCTCCATTCATCAGCTTGCAGTCGTCCTCCATCTCATCTGCACTGTCTTCATCAGACACATCCCCCTCCTCTGCGTTCTCGTCTATATTTGCAGCCAGTTTCTTACCCTATGAAACAGAAAACATGTGAAATGTGTTCATACCTAACACTAGTGCAGTGTAAACACTTGCAGTCAGGGGAGGAGTTGAAAAAAGGAGCAGATAAGTCAGACAATTTCTGCTTGCTTCCCGTAGGGACGCTTGCACTGTGTTTGCTTTCTTTATCGCAGATAAAGTGAATTAAATGCAACATTTTTCAAATAAACATGTTTCAGACATGTAGCAACAAAACTTAATTTAGTACTTTATGTACTGCAGCTACTGCTTAATACAGAGGCTGTATGTACAACAATAACATAAGCATTTACCAATAAAGTGGGATCTATATTTTGCATAAGTTTTATTATGATAAACATGACTATAACATGAAAACAGATTTTTACTGGCGTGGCATTGGCGCTGTCTGCATAATTTTAACTAACATGCACAGCTTTAAGTTAGACACTGGTTAGCTGCACAAAGTCAAACACACCTAGTATTTTTGTAATCCCTTTTTTTACACTAATGTTGCAGGACAACATTTGTGGCCTTTAAGACATCATCAAGACAAAGTAAACATTTTATGCCTTTCTGGTGCCGATTAGGTGGTTTTAACGAGCAATCACTTTCTTCAATTCAAAAACTATAATATACTAACAAAAATACTTTGGAATCCAGTTCCTAACCTACAGTGAAATATAACATGGCCCACAATCGTGTTCCACACAGCTGTGTGTTAAACATCTTTTTTTTTTAACCCTGATTGGCTGTTGTTGTTCATTTTCAAAATTATTTTTGTTTAAGTGCAGATAGAAAAATATTTTACTCAGGAAATGTTAGTGTAACGGAGGCAAGCTAGAAAGAGCTGTGCAAGTAAACCTCACTCTCCTGGCCTCAAGAGGCGCACTAGCGACTGACTCTAGAGGCTGCGGTCTTAATTGACCGTTCGCAAAAGCCACGCCCCCTAGTTATTGTTACTACGCCCGTCAAACAAATGGTCAAACACGACCAGCGCGACAGATTGCCATGACGGGAAGAGGTATACCCGTGGGTGTCAGTGTCCTTTTTTGGAGCAATACCTCAGCGATATCCTCCAGATCGAGGCACAAGGGGTTACAGTATGCAGTGGAGGGATATATTCAAAATATAAAAATACGCAATGAAGGAGACACGACTACTATTGAGGCGAATGCTTAATGCTCTCAAGCTAAATCTGAGAAACCCCATGACCGGTAGCTACCTCAAATGCAACCAGCACAGCCTTGAAGAAGATTTTATAAGCTGGGTCAGTGGCTAATATTTGGAGTTAGAAATATATAACTCGCGCTGCATATTTAGTAATTTTGCCTCAGATACAGGATTAACACATTCGCTTTAACAAGGTTGTTCAGCAACCGCTTGGTGTCATGCTGAATGCGATTTTCGTGTTATACATAAGAAAAAATAACTATTCATAAGAGACGGAAAGATGCAGATAACCATACATTATTTAAGGTTATTTCTATTCGTTACGATATTGATATATGAACTGATGTTGTCAAGTAAGCTTGATGCTTTCCCCGTTGCGAGCGTGCACTCCTCTAAACTGTAGCTACGGGTGCTACACTGCTAGTTGACTGCTGCTCATTTTCCCCTGAGAATATCATGTTAACAACAACCCTTAAGAAAACGTAATTCCTTTGTGGATCCTCTTGATCTGCTTTCTCCATGTTTCTTTGACTAATCTCAGTGTCTCAGTCTCACGCACACTGCACGCGAGTTAACCATGTTCGACACATTTAACTGGGAGTGGGGCCGTCCACTCTGTTTGATCCATTGTAGGCACCGCTCTCGTTGTGTTTTCGGCTTTGGAAACGGAAAGAACACAACTCCTTCTCCAGACAATCTCTCGGGGTACCTAGTGTCCGATTTACAAACGCCGTGGGCGCACCGCTTCACCATCTTGCTTGGAGTCAATGTTTGACGGACCTGCTCACATAGTAACGGTTGCTGTGATGTGTGATTGGACAATGGCCGTTTTGTGGGAGGGGCCTGCGAACGGTCAATTGTCTTTGTTAGCGCGCTCGCCTCCCATGCCAGGTACGGCAGCTGGAATCCTGCTTGGAGCGTTGCGAGTAGAAATGAAGGGGTTACATTGGTGTCGTAACCCGGATGGGAGTGAGGTTTAGGGGGGCGAGTGTAACAGGCTAGCTAGTGAGAGCTGTGCGAGTATACCTCACTCTCCTGGCCCCAAGAGGCGAATTAGCTTCTGACTCTAGACGCTGTGGTCTTTAGCGTGCTTGTTAGCACGCTAGCCTTACATGCCAGAATTGCTGGTTCGAATTCCTCTCTGAGTGGTGCAAGTAGAACCAGAGTGATTACATTAGAACACAGTGTAATGACACATTGGCAGTAATAGGAAGAGTTGGGGCCAGATATACAAAACAGGGCAAATTAGTGTGAGAGCGAAATACCCAAAAAACGCAGATAGGAATTGAAAGTTCTGCACGCGATCAACTGACGACAAATTAAGAAAACAGACGCAGCCGGATCATTTCCATAATGACCAACACAAGAGCAGCCCGAATTAGCGTCTGGTTTAAGACAGAAGGCGGTAAATTATGGCGCAAAAAAACAGTGAATTAACTAGCGCAAACCTTAGTATATCACCTTGCATGATACATTTAAAAATTCTCCTCCCATAAATTTTGCGTCTGAATGGGAAACTCCTACAAATGCATATGCAATAAGGTCAGCAGCGTGTGTCAACGCCTTTTCAGAGCAAATTTGTCACTGCGTGTCTTTAGTAAATCCTGGCAGTAGTTATTTAACGCCAAAAGAGGGTTTGCGCTGGCGCAAGCTGTTAGTAAATCTGACCCTTGGTTTCTTGTAGCAAAAATCTTTACTAGAATCTATACACAAAGGTTTGAAAGCAAATGTGTTTAGCTACCAAAGTTTGATTTCAATGTTTGTGTTCATCATGATGCAATTTATAACCCAACACAAGTACATGTTGCATGATCAGTTTTACCACAAGAGGAGCTATAACAGTTATTAACGTGAATTGTCTTATTCTTATTTAGTTTTCTCTTCTGCATTACCCGCAAACTGCACTACTATACAGTAGGTGAGAAACAGTATGTGAAAAGATTATTGTCTTGTATTATGTCTGAATTCATAGTATCCATAAAACTGTATAGGAGAAAAATACCGGGATGACTTCCGATGAGATTCTGAAGTGGGCATCTAATGTACAATTGGAATGTGAATGGCAGTGAAGCAATGTAACGGACGCTGAAAGGTCACATGACAATGATAACAAGGCGAATGTAGTGTGTCCAGATCACATTCATACAACACACATGTACAGTATACTATATAAAACATACTTTTTGAGCTGTCTCTAAGTAATTACTTATTCAAAAGTATGCTATTTTGGAAGCAGCCAGGCATTTGAAAGTAACGTTGTCACCCCTTTGAGTACTGCACGAACGCATGATGCAAGTACATATAATGGGACTGCCTGCTTGCAATACTAAATGCATTTTTATCTGCATTTCTGTAGAGGATGTTTCTGGCCCAAGGGTGTTATAGAAGTAACAGCATCTTACAAGAAAATTAAAACCCAGGGGACATACCGGTTCTTACAGGGCTTTATCAGTAAAGAGTATGATTGAAGTGCACAGAACAGCACTTATGTGTACTGACTACAGAGATGCAGCACTGACATAGACAGGGACATTACCAGAAAGAGGCCAGTGATATATAGACAGAAATGGGTAAATCAATAAAGGGTCAAACAATGTCTGTAATTAGTTTTAGTGTGTGCTGTTGGTTGCTGCTTTTATTGGCCGTTGCATTAACACACTGTAAAATCCATTTAACTCTCTACCCAATTTTTTTTTTTTTTTTTTTTTTTTTGTGAGTTTTTGATTTTCATCATCAGGGATTAAATTCAAAGTATTGTAACCTTTTGCACTACTTTGTTTTTACGTAAAATGAAACAAAATTTTGCAATTAAACTAAAAGGGATACTCTACCCAAAAATGGAAATTCTTTCATTATCTATTCACCCTTATGTTGTTCCAAACCAATATGAATTTCTTCCTTCTGCGGAACACAAAAGAAGATATTTTGAAGAATGTTGATAACCAAAGAGTTTTGGTTCCCGGTGACTTCCATTGAATTTTTTTGTCCGTACAAAAGGAAGTCAATGGGAACGGTTACCAACATTTTTCAAAACATCTTCTTTTGTGTTCCTCAGAAGAAAGAAATTCCTACAAGTTTGAAACAAAATTAGGGGGGTGACAGAGTTTTCATTTTTGGGTAGAGTTGAAAACATTTAAGTATTTATTATAGCCTTGTTCAACGGTAACAAAGCAAAATTCCAGTCAAATTCAACGATTGTGCTGCGATGAGAGTGCATTATAACACACAGTCTGTTTTCTGGGCTCCCAGTAGCCACGTGCTCAATGATTCACAGCCTGTGCCGAGCAATTTGTCAATACGACCGGCTGGCCCAGTTTACAGTTCAGTATTCACTTTCTAGTGGGAACGTCAGTCTGCCTTCCAATTATAGCGCCAACTCGCTTGCCGAGCTGCTGTATCTATGGCCCAATTTCCAAACCTCACACTTTATTAAAAGCACAGGAGAGGGCTGGACTTCAGCAAATAGATTTTATATCAATAAGACTCTACGGTTTTGCTAGAAAACGACCAACAACAGCAGAAATTTCTCTTATTCTTTGGTAAAAAATTACACATAATACAATTTTCAGAGAAAAATAAGTAACATATTAAGCACAAAAACAATCAAATAAAAATAATTTTGAATTGAAAGCATATTTTTACATATTCTATTCTAGTAGCTTAATTCATGTTGTTTAGTTAATTATACTGTATATGTTTATAGAAATAATTTGTTTTAAATCATGAGTGCAGTCATCATCTGAAAATGACCATAAATGTGCTGCTTTTGAATGAACATTTGTACAAAAAAAAATAGACAGTTACCTTGATGAGTATTTTGCCTTTTAGGTCTTCAGGCGAAGGCAGGAGTCCAGGTGGGTCTGTGGGGATGGAGGATATGTCCAGTTTATCACCAAACACTTCAGTCAGATACTGAGCCATCTTCTTTTGCTGAGGGACACTGCAGTGATTCTCAATGGACAGAATCACTGGATACCTGGAGGAAATATGGTCCAAAAACAAGCATTTACAGATCTATGATAATAGTGAGGCTAATAAAAAGACTTAAAATGTCATTCAGGTTTGAGACAGAAGGCTTAAAGGTGCAGTTAGCGTTTTCTGAGAAACCAAAACAGTCAATCTACTATATGTTCATTTTTTCTTCTTCCTTGTCGTTCTTTGGTCATCTTCGCTTTATTTAAGCATTATTTTGCCTCGCTTCAGCTATGATAAAGTGACATCCACTCTTACATTGTGTGTTCGTGCAGTTTGGGGGCGGAGCAATGAAGGGAGGGGTGTGTGTGGGTTGATTTAAAATACAACAGTTTTTCTCAGAAATCGCTTAATGTACCTTTAAAACAGCTTACAATAATAAAAAAGGGTGACCAAAGCTTCAAATAGCTTATGCAGAAATCTTCCAAATAAATGAACATTCTTTATGGCTTAAACAGCTCATTTAATATCTTGTATCCTTATCTGAGGTGGAAAAACACACTTCTGGTGGTTAAGCAATCATTATTTTCAGTGATTTCAAGTCTTATTTCTAACTCTCTTTTGTGGAAAACACTATTTTTGGTACAAGAAACCTAAATCCATAAGTCCTAACTGACAGATTTGTACTGCTGTAAATGCGTACTTTTTAACTGCCATTGCAATTTATAAACAAACATGCTAATATGGCAAGCCAAATAGACACATAACAGATGCATATCACATCTGGCATATGAGTGACACATTGTCAAAAAATAGCTTTTTGTTTACTGCGACCTGCAAGAACCCTTAACAGTGTGCGGCTTCATTGCATTATGACCTTTGGCAACAACAACACCTGAAACTCATAGCGATGGAGGAAGTCATGTAGAAACAAGCTGTCAGTGAGAAATGTTCATGTGGACACACATGTTCACACATTCCCTAGACCCTCTGCTCAACAGTGCTGTCATCAGGCTCAGAGAATGGGATATTACAAAAACAACGTGACTGTGGGCTAGCATTGATTGTCCTTCACTGCCAGCTGTCAGGCACATAAACCTTCAGGACTGAAACTTCAGAGTAATAGTTGTCGTCTCTCATATATACCCCGGAAAAGCAAAATATATGTGTTTGTGTGTGTGTGTGTGTGTAGACGCATAATTTAAGCATACATCTACTGTATATACATCTATGTAGTAAGCATACATATATTATATATGACAAGATAATAAATTGATTCAAGTGTTTTAGCAGCTTCTTATGATTTCTGTTTAGTTATCTCATTATTGTAATTTGTTCACAGATACAGAAATTGTACAAAAAAAAAGTTGTATATGTATTTAATTGTACAACTAAATAGAATAAGAAAAAGCCATCAACATGAACGGTTTGACGAAATCAACTTGAAATCCATAACTTATTGTCGGCATGGTCTGAAGTTGATCTGATTCGATTTTCGTGAAATTTGGAGCAGCGGTCTAGGAGTTTGAAAAAGTAGGTTCTTCATGAAATAAAAAATTATGGAATAGTTTTCATGATGGAAAATGACATCATAGGTTGCGTTTGAACTGTCTTGAGCCAAAGAACCAGAGGAAACTTTTTTTTTTTTTTCTATTTTGTTTCTAGCCCTTACATCTCAAAAGTTATTAGCATAAACATTAGTGAACATTTGGACAGTTGGTGGCGCTTGAGGGTTTGAGTTAGAGACTCCTAATTTGCTATGGTAACTGTTCAGACTTTCCTCTATCTGTGTGCCAATTTTCAACAACTTTTTCACAAGCGGTTCTGTGGGCTTCCTTAGCTTAGACTTTCATGGCGGAAGACGCAGCATCGGTGCTTGGCCTGTAATCATAATAACTTTGTATGTGTGTACACTAGAAATTGCATTTTCTCACAAAAAGACTGACTCAAAATAATTATACATACATTTGTTTTGCTCTTCTCAGCTTAAAAAAAGTCACAAAGTCTGGCTTGTTGTTAGTTGTTTATATCTGTCGACCACTACCTATAACCTTCTGAATCAGTTAATAACCAATATATACGATGTCTCTTACTGGGTTTTGATGAATGCATATTTGTTGATGGTCTCAATAACATCTTTAAAAAGGATTTTGGAAGTCAGGGTGTAGCCATGATGTACGATTGGTTCTCCATCCTGCCCATCCCAGCAATCCACTAAAGGATGATGATAAAAAAAAGTTAAAATGTATTAAATGGATTCATTTAAATGAATTAAATAAATGTGCATGTAATTGATACTTTTTCCTTTGTATTTCTCAAGAAAACTAAAGCATGTTTTACAAATCACACACGGAGCTTTGATTCTCATGAATAGTTTAGATCACAAACTGTGGAAATCCATTCACTTTAGGAAGATGCACTAAAAAGCACTATAGAAAATCAGGCCAGTCTTACCTTCCACACATCGGCAGCCGGCCTGAAGCACCCAGGCGTACATATCCACCCGAGACTGGGACATGAGCTGGTCGCCCATCAGGTAGGTGTTGTGGGAGGAAGCAATGAAGTAGTTACTGAGTGGCTGCGTCATGTCCTGGTTTACCTCGTAATGCTCAGGGTTGAAGATGTCCCCAGCAGGACTGCGCATGTAATTTGTAAAACCTGTGGTGTACAGTTAGAGGAGATTGTGAATTCCTGTCTACATTAGTTGATGCAGTACAAAGAAAAACTAGTGCAATGTAGTCTTGAAAACTAAAGAATCTACCTGTGTAAAAACGTCATTTTGTTATAACCTGTCCATTTCTGTCAAGTTTCAACTTGATTTTCATCACCTTCAATTCAAAGTAGTTAATACAAATAAATTAACTTATCACTGAACAATGGGACTGCAAATAAACAGAAGTTTTCAGTGTCGATTGATTTTGAACAGTGAGGTTAAAAAACTACTACAACAACTCAATCAATACCTGATTTTAATCAATTTACACAGAGTTTGGGTTAAAGGGATAGTTCAACCAAAAAGTAAAATACTGTCATTAATTACTCACACTCATGTCTTTCCAAACCCGTAAGACTTTCGTTCATCCTCGGAACACAAATGAAAATATTTTCAATGAAATCTGAGCGATTTATTTCCCTCCATTGACAGTCCATGCAACTACCAATTTGTTGATGACAGAATTTTCATTTTCGAGGGAACTAACCCTTTAAGGTCCAAGAAAACCATTATAGGAATCTAATTAGCTCTACTGTAGTAGACTGGTAGGGTTAGAATAAGTTGACATGTAGTTCCAAAGTTACTTATAGTCAGTGGAATGTCTGTTGTGGAGCATCAAAATAAAGAGTTAGCAGATATTAAGCAGACGGTCAACTAATACTCTAATGAGAGTTAGTTGACATGTAGGTGCAACGTTACTTAAAGTCAACAGAATGTTCAAAAGGGACCATCAAAATAAAGTACTTATTTGTATTGGTTTATTTCTCCTAAAGTATTTTAGCAACATCCAGTTTATACTTGACACATAACTGAAAACTCCTTTAAAGGCGCAAACACATTAGCAACAATTCGTGGGGGGAAAGGTCCATTGTCCACTGTCAATAGTGTAGTGATGCATGAAGCAGCGCTCACACAGAAGTCACTTTCAAACCAAGCAGTTTTCTGTTGGTAAACATGCCGAGTTCACATGACCAACTTAAATCTGATGTGAAATGGGAAACTTTTTACATTTCCAGGTTTCTCCGAAGTCATCATAGTTGGATACACTTCTATAGTAGTAAACGGAAACTACAGCAAAAAATTTTTGAGTTCTAAGACTTTCCAAAAGAGAAAAAAATATATATAGAGAGAGATTGGTCAGAAGAGAGAAAAATGTCAGATTTGCCATCCCCGTTGTATTAGAAATTCTCCAGAGCAGCGTTAACCAGTAAATCTGTAATTTTATGCAAAAGTAATAAAACACAAGCTATATGTGCAATAAATGTACATTAATATTTTAAAAATGTAAATATAAACAACTAAAAGTAAAGGTGTCATTACAGGTTGTAAAAATGGTCCATTATGTGGATTTCCATTGAAAAGAATGTGACCACACTTTAAATCTCCTGACCTCTTAAAAAGTAACGTTTCAGCAACTACATTTTAGAAATAAAACATCCGTACCGTCAATCCCCAGGACGCCCAGTGTCTGGTTTTCAGGACAAGGCTCAAACTTGGACACAATTTCGAGGCAGTGCTCTTTTGAGACACTGGTCATCTGAAACACAAACAAACAGTAAAGAAAGATGAACAAATGAATGATTAAACACGTACAAATGTGAAAAGCATGCATTTAATACAGTTATAGCCAATTTTTATTCATATTATGCATCAAATGTGTGATAAATAACACCGTAGGGAGCCATCCTCACACAACTCGCCCATCTCCGCTCTGGAGTCGATTGTGACGCCTGACAGCTGGCGTTTAAATGGACTGATTAGTCGATGAGATTCCCATCCACGCTAATCAGTGTTAGATATTTCCTCCAGCTAATGCAGTGGAGGATGATGGGACACTGCCAGCTGTGGATATGGAATCGCAGTAAACTGCGCAGTACATCAACATCATTGTTGATGATTAGCTGCCAGTGGAACTTAAATGGATGGGTCTACTTTATTCTCAGCTCTATTTTGCTCAGTCCATTAACGATGCTGTTTGATAAGAGACACTTTTTTTTCTCGGCTAGTAACTACTTGAGACAAATAAGAGTGGAGTGTTATCATGAAGAAAAGGTCACTCTGAGTGATACCATTTGCTTGAAATGCTATTTTCCTCATTCTATATAGTTCATGGTGTATGTTTAATTTCAATTTGACTGCATTCTAGTACTTTATAATGACGTACATGAATGCTTTTAAACTTTGAATGAGATTTTAATGACCGCCTTAAACATCAGCGTTCTGTCAATCACTTACTTGAAACACCAATTGAATCAAACATCACGTGGACTTTTGATTTGCTAGTTGAAGTGATATGAAAATTTACCACTAGAGTTGATTTTACAAATGAGGTTCCATAGGTTGATGAACATAAGAATAGAATTAAATATCATTCACAGTTGTTAACATATCAATTCACTTGAGATGAATGTAATATTATAATTAAATCATAAATCAGTTATGACATGCAATCTATTGTATATTATGACATGTGAACATACAATCATTTCCTGAATGTTTCTATAAACAATTTATGAAATGGGAAAATGTTAATGGCTAGTTGAGGCATAACACTTCCATCATCTCTTTATCTGTCACCATTCTGGGGTGCGTTTCCCATAAGCATCGTTAGCCAACTATGGCAAGTTCCTTCGTTATCAGCATAGTTCAACAAGTCGGTGTTTCCCGTAACCATCGTTCAAACGAACATTCGCAAACACCATCGCAAAGTTGTGTGGTTGGAACGACAGCTCTCGACCTACGGTTAGAAGCAGAGTTTCTTGTTTGCATTAAATGTGGACTCAATAAATCCTTATCTTGAACCAAATAAGCAAGCTGACATTCTGTAAAATCTGTATATTTTATTTCGAATACATATAAATGTCATTTCCGTCTTTTAGTTTGTCAAGAAATTTAAAGCACAGTTTTTGAAGTGCGCATGTGCGAGCGTGTTCTAGTACGTAAGAACGAGCCTATGATTGAATCTGGAAATAAAGCAAAATAAATGAGAAAAATGAGAAATAGTCCTCAGATGTCATGTCCGTAATTTATAGCAAAACATCCCATTAATTAAATCTCAAACATATACATTAAAAGTAGTTATTACTCCACAACCTGTGTGACATCCTTAACCAACATGGTTGAACTTCCAATTTGCGACAATACGGTTTGGGGAAACAGTCGTGACAAGCTAGTTGATTTCTTCAACAGTGCATCGTACTATGGCAGTGAGGCAGCGAGTTATGTTGTTGTACGGGAAACTCACCCCAGTTCAGTTTAGCATTTACCTAACACCATATTATTACCTTTACAACTTAAATTTGAAAGGAGATATGGTGATAATTTTTCAAATAGAGTTCAATAATACCAAGTAGTCTCTCAATGTCACACATAATGCACAGTTGGTAAAGCAACGCTTTCTTTATTAACCTTAATTAGTGTTTTATATTTTTAGAATTTTAATTTTTAAAATCATTTGACAGCATAGATGCCTATCATTTGCAGACGGTCCATAGGACTCAAATTTAAATATTTATGTTTTTAAACAAGGTCACTCATTTCAGAGAATTTCATAACCACTGCAAATGTACATTTTGTTTTTCAGTGTGAATAATCTGTTAATGTACTAAGTAGTGTTAATGTACTGTTGTGTGTTAATGTGTTAAGTAGTGTTTCAGGCCACTAATAAAAATTCAAATAAATCTTAAGCTGCCCCTCTTAGCAAAGCTTCATTGACTTCTGTGCTGTTCTTTAAGACCATAAAAGAGAAGGATTTGAGGGTGTGTGAGGACAGTCTTTCCAAAATGTTGAGAAAAAGCCTATAAATGGTCACATTAGCATGGAAAGGTCACATTGTATTTTCATTGAGCTTATCAAATGATGTGCCTGTGCTAAAAAGACGTGAAAACAACATGCATGACAGATGCTTCACAGTGCCTGCTGCATTTTTTTTAATGTATTTTTATCTTACTTGTGGATTTGACCTGCCAACCACACCTCACCTTTTGTTCAGTCTCAAGGAAGCGTTTGAGGTCATCTGTATCCAGGTGGTCTTTATGGTTGCTGTAGGTGAGCATCAGCAGGTAGAGATCGCGTCGCGTTGACATCATCTTATAGAAAGAGCAGAACTCCTCAAATCCCAAAGTGCCTTGGTTGTCATCAGTGTCTGCCTCCTAAAATCAGAGATGGAGAAATTTGGAGTGAAAAAACATCAAGGTGAATCAAACTGTTTGCCATGTAAGTAACATTGTAAAAGAATTTAAAAAATGTTTAAAAGTTTAAAAGAATGTCATGCTGCTCTTTTCCATACAACAAAAGCATATAGTGTCCAGGGGCTGTCAAGTTCAGAAAAACAGGGAAAACCATCAAGAAGGAACCATCAAAGTAGCCTATATGGTATTCCAAATCTTTTGAAGTCATACGCTATGAGGCTTTTTGTGGGAGAGTCAAAAAATATAAAGCTGGTGTGCACATCCCAAACACCCAAATTGGGCTCAGGTGCAGGACAACTGAGTGAAATAAACAAAAATAAGAAGGTGTGAAGTCCGCGCACTGAAAACTACTTCTGAAAACGACTTCACACCTTCTTATTTTTGTGGGAGAAACAGATTACAACTTACCTTACTTGCATTACATACACTCACCTTTAGGATTATTTGGAACACCTGTTCAATTTCTCATTAATGCAATTATCTAATCAACCAATTCAATGGATTTAGGGGTGTGGTCCTGGTCAACACAATCTCCTGAACTCTAAACTGAATGTCAGAATGGGAAAGAAAGGTGATTTAAGCAATTTTGAGCGTGGCATGGTTGTTGGTGCCAGACGGGCCGGTCTGAGTATTTCACAATCTGCTCAGTTACTGGGATTCTCACGCACAACCATTTCTAGGGTTTACAAAGAATGGTGTGAAAAGAGAAAAACATCCAGTATGCGGCAGTCCTGTGGGCGAAAATGCCTTGTTGATGCTAGAGGTCAGAGGAGAATGGGCCGACTGATCCAAGCTGATAGAAGAGCAACTTTGACTGAAATAACCACTCGTTACAACCGAGGTATGCAGCAAAGCATTTGTGAAGCCACAACACTCACAACCTTGAGGCGGATGGGCTACAACAGCAGAAGACCCCACCGGGTACCACTCATCTCCACTACAAATGGGAAAAAGAGGCTAAAATTTGCAAGACCATCAAAATTGGACAGTTGAAGACTGAAAAAATGTTGCCTGGTCTGATGAGTCTCGATTTCTGTTGAGACATTCCGACGGTAGAGTCAGAGTTTGGCGTAAATAGAATGAGAACATGGATCCATCATGCCTTGTTACCACTGTGCAGGCTGGTGGTGGTGGTGTAATGCTGTGGGGGATGTTTTCTTGGCACACTTTAGGCCCCTTAGTGGCAATTGGGCATCGTTTAAATGCCACGGCCTACCTGAGCATTGTTTCTGACCATGTCCATCCCTTAATGGCCACCATGTACCCATCCTCTGATGGCTACTTCCAGCAGGATAATGCACCATGTCACAAAGCTTGAATCATTTCAAATTGGTTTCTTGAACATGACAATGAGTTCACTGTACTAAAATGGCTACCACACTCACCAGATCTCAACCCAATAGAGCATCTTTGGGATGTGGTGGAACGGGAGCTTCGTGCCCTGGATGTGCATCCCACAAATCTTCATCAACTGCAAGATGCTATCCTATCAATATGGGCCAACATTTCTAAAGAATGCTTTCAGCACCTTGTTGAATCAATGCCACGTAGAATTAAGGCAGTTCTGAAGGCGAAAGGGGGTCAAACACAGTATTAGTATGGTGTTCCTGATAATCCTTTAGGTGAGTGTATATATTCAAATATCACGATTTCATTTTTCATGTTAATGATGCCAAACAGCAAGGTTCTTGTGTGCCTCGTAACTGTGAGGGGAGGGGAATATTTTCAGTAAATAACAACTAAAATTATTTTTGTTTCTCACATAAAGCTATTGTACCGCTTCAGAAGACTTGGAATGTAGTGTACAGGTTATGCCTTTTTGTAATTTTTGTACCGTTTGACCGTGAACATATCGATTTATTTTCATTATCTGGAGAGCAATCTGAACATTTTGCCAATCAACTTCTTTTGTGTTCCACAAATGAAAGAGTCACATTAGGTAAATAATGGGGAAAAAATACATTTTTGGATTAACTATTCATTTAAACCCGTTGCTCCAGGGGATTGTGCCTGTAATAACTGTTCTGTTTCTGTAATAAGTGTACAATTCTTTTTGGATGACTTTTTACATACTGTTAATTTTGTTATAAAAATGCATATGGCATATTCTCCTGAATTTTTTAAAACACATTTTAGAGTTAGCCTCCTCATATCTGAAACAGATCGGTCAGGCTTTCATATTTTTGTAAAGATATTTCATGCAAATAAACTGCTCATCACTTTCTACATCCAGGGATCCTCTTACAGAAAATACCACAAATATGCCTCTAATCCAAAGGTTTATGAACTGTAACCATTTTAATTTGTGCGCCATTTCTTGAGTGAAAATAGAGTAATGCACATTTGTGGGTATTTGCTTCCTAAAGCATGACTTCAGTCACTGATCATTGGCTAGGATAAACCAGCAGCTCTTCAATCAACTGGAGAAATGGATCATTCAATAACAGCAACCCACTATCACAATTTAACCCCTGCCTTGCTGAGAAGTCAAACCCCTAAAAAACAACAGCGACTCCACATCTCTCCTACAGCTCTCAGCCCATAAGAGCCCAGAACCGTTTTCTCAGCTCACTGAATCCCAGGCTCAGACGCCAGCGCTGATCCGGAGAGCTGCTGAGTCAAACACACACACAAACACACACAAAGGCTTGCGGTGAGCCGAGGCGTGGAGGATGTAATAAACCCTGAGCTAAGCACCCGAGAATTGGTGCTTTATGGTGAGAAGCGTGAAAACAGGTCACAAACACTGAAGATGCCGAGAAGAGCCGCATTCACACTGCTCCCTCCGAGGAGATGGCATCACTTCCTCTGAGTACAGGACTGAGGTATCTAAATTTGGTATAAACCTTACAAATAAATACACTACATAATTAAAAATGGAACTTTTTATACAATAAATATACTTATAATTACATTTGAAAAAATTATTACATTTTTACATTTAAAAAAAAATCTGAAAAAGTCAGGGTATTGCCATAGGGTTGTTCGTGATTGTAGGTTATTTACTGTCAAAAAAGCCATGTCTTTATGATAATCTGTTCTCTAGATGTAAAAAAAAAAAGATCGGCCAGGGCTGCGTTTCCCAAAAGCATCGTAAGCCTAAATTGATCGTAAAAACGATCGTACGACTGATCTTAATATTATGGTCTGTTTCCCAAAAGCATCGTAACTTAAGTAGCACTTGAAAATCTTCGTAGAACTACGAGTGCTCTGGAGTAATCGTAAATCCCCAAGTGCATCGTAAGAAGACAGATTTATGAGGTCACCTGCAGGACAACTGGCAGATTACACTTTTATCTAGATTTAACAGATTACACTGCAACGTAAGTATAATATATAGGTTTTGATTGTACTTTATTGTACACTTTGTTGTACTCGTGTTTTGTTTAAATGAATAAATGAAATAATTAAAAAGGGAAGAAAAAATAGAAATAGACATCTAAATTAAACGAATGAACAAAAAATCATAAAATAAGTAATCTGGGAAATATGCTTTAAAGACCGGGCAAAATAGGGATGAATTAAAAAAAATCTGTCAATGACTTGCTGACGTGCACGAAAACCAGACATGTATTGGGCATTTGTTGCGGACCTCCTTCCCTGATCTTTGAACACGGTTGCAGTTAGTTTGCAATGTGACAATGTCCTTCCAGATGTTTTGTTTTTCCTTATTTGTATGGTGTCCTTTAAATCCGTTAAAAATAAAATCTTTGTTTCCCTCTATCTCCTCTAAAAGGACATTAATTTGATCTTTTTGAAAGGTCTCTTCTCATGTTTTTGTTCAGCCATGTTGTCAGCCGTATAGGTGTTTTATATCCATATAGACTTGTCTTGATTTCGAATCCACAACAAATGACGATTATTAGGTTAAAGGGATAGTTCACTTTGAAATTAATTTTTGATATGTTTTAGCTTACCTCCAGTGCATCCAAGATGTAGGTGTCTTTGTTTCCACAGTATCTTCAATTTTGATAATTTTAGGTAAAACCGTTGTTGTCTGTCAGTCATACAATGGAGGTGAAGGGGGTCCAACTCAAAGAGCAGTCAAAATTAAACATTATTTAATGACTCGTAAATGTAAGTACACATTGATGCCCTAAGACACGAAACGAGTGGTTTTTGTGAGAAAACGAACAGTATTTATATCTTTTTTAGCTCGTGTAAGCATATCCATGTCCAAATGATCTGAGAGCAGGGCGCTTCGGTCTGCGCATGCGTACAGCGTTCGCCGGAATGCCCCGGAAGGGCTCCCTCGCGCGTGTTTACGTCACTCATTGTTTATGCAGAGATTTCGGAAGTTTTACCTTACACTGTGAAGATCTAAACATATTTAGATATACAGGATCGCAATGGAAGACGATTTCTATATACCAACAGACAACGTTGATTTTTTTTCACAACCTTATTTATTTGAACACAACCGGGGCATTCCGGCGAACGCTGTACGCATTGCGCAGACCGAAGCGCCCTGCTCTCAGATCATTTGGACATGGATATGCTTACACGAGCTAAAAAAGATATAAATACTGTTCGTTTTCTCACAAAAACCACTCGTTTCGTGTCTTAGGGCATCAATGTGTACTTACATTTACGAGTCATTAAATAATGTTTAATTTTGACTGCTCTTTGAGTTGGACCCCCTTCACCTCCATTGTATGACTGACAGACAACAACGGTTTTACCTAAAATTATCAAAATTGAAGATACTGTGGAAACAAAGACACCTACATCTTGGATGCACTGGAGGTAAGCTAAAACATATCAAAAATTAATTTCAAAGTGAACTATCCCTTTAAACGTTCAGAATACGATTCCATATAAGGTGATATTTCAGCACTTCGCGAATGGACAGCGACGCTTAAGTAGCACGTAGAACGCGTTCTTGCGCGTTCATGTTAAGGGCATTTTTAGGAAACGCGCGTGGAATTGCGGCGAGCGTCCGTAAACTTGCACGTAGAGAGCGCTCTTAAGAGCTAAGATACATCGTTATCGGGAAACCCGGCCCAGGCCAGTCCAATTGTTTGAAAAAAGACATAAGTTGAGGTATAGTTCACATCAATACAACAAACGGAGCAGATTACATGTCAAAGTCGAATTGTGAAATATTATTACAATTAAAAATAACTGTTTTCTATTTGAATATATTTTAAAATGTAATTTAATCCTGTCAGTGTCACTTAATTAATAGGATAATTTTGTGCTCAAGTAATTTCTATTTTATTTTATTTGAATAATTATTAGTAGCAATTATTATCCCATTTTTAAAAACGGTCATACTGCTTAAAATATAAAAAACGTGATATATTGTCCTCTCAGGATTCTTTGATTAATAGAAAGTTCAAAAGCACATTTATTTGAAATTGAGTTTTTTTTATTGTCACATTTGATCAATTTAATGTAACATTGCAGAATATAAGTATTAAATTCTTTCAAAAAAATTATTACTGGCTTTTGACTTATTACTAAATATTGTTCTCTAATATATATTATTTCAAACATATTTTGATTTCAGTTTGTAAACAATTAATAAACACACAGCAGATTTCAGCACACAATATGCAGAGAATCACACAGGTTGTTTATGAGGTTAAGCCAGAGAAATCAGGGCCAAAGACTTAAGGTGACATCACTCTCTGTTGTTGGATAGCAGGGCCAGATTGCCCCCCTGTGGTTTACTGTGTCTTACACTAAAGGCCATCTGTGTCCATTTACAGCAGATGGGGTGGATGCTGATGAAGTGTGAAGCTTAGTGACCTGCAAACAGCTGAGGTGAGGTCTCGATCACATACTCACAATAATCCAGGTGGCCATTTTTATGCTTTGGAGCCCAGAAAAACAAAAAAAAACAAATAAGGAATGTCGATATGTCAAACACTGTTTATTATACATTTAGCTAAAATCTTCAGTGCTGACCAATTATCTGTATTTTCATATTCAAGTAAGAATAATTCTAGATATATGGGACCAATGATAATACATGACTGTTTCATGTGTATACATTCAAAATATGGTAAGTGATTTTTCAAAATACCAAGCTCTAACTACTGCAATTTCTTCCTAGGCTGATTTTGAGTTTCCTAGGCTGAGGAAAATACCAACTAGTACTACGTAATACAGTGCCAACACACCACATTGATTTCAGGGTTATATTAAACTAATATTAATGATGGATCCAATATCCCTAACATTTTGGAACAATCCAACATGGAGTAGCTGGCAGGACCTAACATTTTTGGCATCTTCTAATGGGTTATGGTGAACAGATTGGATCCAATATTCCTTACATTTCAAGTCACACTTAACAAGTCAGCTTGTTGTTGTTTTTTACATTGTGGAATACTGTTGGGTGCTTTCATCAATTACCCTTAAGGTAGTCTCAGCCTCAGACGTCACGCCCACGGAACGTTGGCTAAACGTCTGATGCATATGGTACACTTAACTGGAAACACTTCAGGAATGTCGAAGTCGTCATCTGATTGGTTGAATTTTATCGGATTTCCGGGGGGCGCGAGTGTCGTGTTTATTTTCGGTCCGCCGGGAAACAAAGCGCAGACGTGTGATTGCGGAAGAAAAACTGTTGTGTTTACATGAGTGACAATGAGCATTTATCAAGATCAGCTAAACGTAGAATTCTCAAAAGTATGCGAGGTTCACGGGAAAGACTCTTGAAGTTTTCTTCTCCTTCTTTGATTTTCTATGCTGACTGACTTGTTGCACGCAGGTCTGTTGTTGTGGGGACATTTCCACGCACCGAAACGTGACGCTGAACGAAACGAACTGTAATTGGTTGTTTTACATGTCGGTCAAACGGCCTTATGGGCGGGCCTTGGCCAAAGAAAGCTGCTATGAATTCCAGACCTTCAGCCGTCAGTCTGAAGGTCTGGCTACGCGAGACTACCCTTAAGGTAACCATAGCTTTCAGCCAAAAGCAGATATCAGGTGATACCCAACCTTCCTTGAGTCTTTCGACCCTTAACCACACCACTCTCCAGTTGGTGGATCGACAAGTGGTGGCCAAATCACTGCCCATCTGCTCCTGGCTTCCAGCTTTCTTCCTCTCTCTTACTCCATATCCAGCAAAAAGCTCGTTCAGCCTCATCTCCCATCCTATGAGTAGCGTTCGTTTTGCTCTTCTCGTCCATGCCTAAAGCTGACAACAGCAGCCATGCTGATTTAGCAGGAAAGGCCTTCCTCTTATGAGCCTCTTCACAGCCCTCCTCCCATGGCTCTTTATTAAAAGTGATACTCTTACTCTTAGATTTAAGTGCTGCTTTTGATACGGTGGACTATAAAATTCTTATCTTACGACTTGAACAATGTGTGGGTTTTGAAGGTTGCACTCTAAATTGGTTTAAGTCCTACCTGAATGCTAGAACATTTTCTGTTTTCATTTCACTTTTATGCTGATGACACCCAAATTGATTTGCCCCTAAAGAAAAACTCTCTGATCTTTGAAATGAAATAACTCCGCTAGATCATTAAAGGGTTAGTTCACCCAAAAATGAAAATTAAGTCATTAGTTACTCACCCCCATGCTGTACCAACCCCGTAAGACCTTCGTTCGTCTTCGGAACACAAATGAAGATATTTTTGATTAAATGTGACAGCTGGATCACTCCTCCATAGGCTCTCTAAGGGAATGAATCCTGACGGCCCAGAAAGTCAATGAAGAAAATGTTTAAATATTCCATGTCACAAAAGTGGCTCAACTATAAGTTTATCAAGCGACGAGAATACTTTTTGTGCGGAAATAAAACAAAAATAACGACTTTATTCGACTATTCCTTTTCTTCCTTGTAGGCCTGAAACGAGACTTCAAGAGATTTCCACGACGCGCACGCGCGAGAATTGCGATCTCCTTCAACTACTTCAGTTAAGTTCTCGCGCGTCGTGGAAATCTCTTGAAGTCTCGTTTCAGGCCTACAAGGAAGAAAAGGAATAGTCGAATAAAGTCGTTATTTTTGTTTGTTTTTTCGCACAAAAAGTATTCTCGTCGCTTGATAAACTTATAGTTGAGCCACTGTTGTGACATGGAATATTTAAACATTTTCTTCATTGACTTTCTGGGCCGTCAGGATTCATTCCCTTAGGGAGCCTATGGAGGAGTGATCCAGCTGTCACATTTAATCAAAAATATCTTCATTTGTGTTCCGAAGACGAACGAACGTTGGTACAGCATGGGGGTGAGTAATTAATGACTTAATTTTCATTTTTGGGTGAACTAACCCTTTAAGGTCACCTCAGTAAAGATTGATTATGGTTCCCAGATCTAGACTTAAGACGAGGGGTGACCGTACTTTTTCTATTGTTGGTCCAAAATTTTAGAATAGTCTCCCTCTATCTCCAAGACTAGTATCCACATAGTCTGATTTTAAATCTAAGGTAAAAACCTTAAATTTTCTGATTGGTGTTTTTGATGTAAACTTCCTTTATAAATAGTCTTTCTTGTATTTTAGATTGTATCCTGTTGTACAGCACAATGGCCAGCTACAGTTGCTTTTATTGTGCTATATAAATAAAAGTTGATTTGATGATTTGATTTCTGGCATTTCAGAACATTCCAACATGGCATAGCTGGAAGGATCTAACATTTTTGGTATCTTCAGACGGGATCTGGAGAAGAGATTGGATCCAATATTCCTGGTGGTTTGGCATAGTTTTGGCAACATCTTTGGGATAGTTGGTAGCATAACCAGCAGGATCTAATAGTTTTGGTGTACTGTAGCTGTTAGGATCCTAACAATCTAAAAAGTAGACTGTGGTTGGTCACTTTACATGTCAGTCAGACTAAGGAGGCGACCTTCTTTCTAAGTGGGAGTTTTTGACCAGAATAAGCTACATTGTGACTAGTCTTTATGTAAAAAGTATAACAAAAAACATAAAATATATTGACGGTTCATGAAAAGTAGTCAGTTAGTTTTCAAACAGCCCGTGGTAACTTTGCAGATGTTGTACCTTTAAAAGTTGATTTGGCAATATTTGGCAAGTCGCTATAGTCTTTATCAATCACTGCCAATTTTCCTGATCGTAATGGCCTGGTGGTCAGCTTACCTTAAACATCTGTTTGACTTTCTGTCTGGGCAGGTTGACATTGAGCTTGTGCAGGAGCTGTAGGACTTCACTGATGTTGAGGCAGCCGTCTCCATTCTTATCTGCCTCTGCGAAGGTCTGCTTCAGCCATGTAATGGGAAGAGTTAAGGGTCTGAGAACATTGAATGGCAAGCACCCCCACCAACAAAATATTATGTTCAGCACTGTTTCATTACAAGAATTAAAACTGCTGATGTTGCGAGTTTGCTAAACAATGTCTAAACCAGTGGTGTGACAATAGCTCAGATTTTTTCAAAACTGGGCATCTTTTCATGTAGCGATCTACCTTTCTTTTCTTTTTTAAAGAGTAGCATGATAAAAAAGGCTATGTCACTATTCACTGATTCATTTGATTCCCAGGAAGAAGATCCTGAACTGCATTGTACATCTGCCAGATAAGGAAGACAAGTTTGGGAAAATTCAGGTAGCTTGACTCAAGCTAACTTCTTTTTTATGATAGCTTGACAGTAACTATGTCTTCATAATGATAGGTTGACGGTAGTGAACTACTTTTATAAAAGCATAGCTTGAAATACTAAATTATGAGAAACTTGTGTTTTGGAGTTTCCTCAACAGGGAATCTAACTCTGCTGACAGTTCCAACAAGTTCATGTTTCCCAATCTACTAAAAATCTGATTGATAGTAAGGTAGATAGCATCATCTTTATTGAGTTTCTGTCATTGAAACTCCTTTAGAAAGGATATTGGTCACGAGTGCGTTGTCGTTTGGCCAGACTGTCTTCATCGCTGATGCCGGCCATAAGGTACTTAAGGCCAGTGATCCAGGTGCGAGCTTCTTCTCCTGTACCTGACACCAGGTCAAGGGACGCCATGTGCTCGCCATAGTAGATGCTGAAGCAGCAGTTGGGATCAAAACTACCGTCAGCATACCGCTGGAAGATCTCAGACTGCTTCCCCTCACACACCTCCCGAATGGAGTCGATTGGGACTGGGAGGAGAAAAAGACAACGGGACTGAGTAATTAAAGAAAGAGATGACATTTATGCTATAATCCTGAGGTGTTCGTTAACATTCTACTTACCGTCAAGCTGCTAAAATCTTAAAGAAACATCATCGTGCACCAACATCCTAATGCTACGAATGAGTGTAATGAAGTCCCTCAAGAACTAATCATGTAAATGAGAAGACCAGATGGCTACCTCAAATTAAACACTCTCCAATGCCAATGTACAACATCTAGAAACACTTAATTCGTCAATTCGTGCTCATTTAAACCAGATCATGTCTGCCAAGAGAACATCTGAACAGCATGCTACAATAGCACATTCCTCCACCCAAAAACAAAGCAATTCTAGCAACTACTGGAGTGACATCTGATTCAACACATGCTTGTTTTCAAACACCCATTTTTGAAATGTAACATCAAGATGAGATTTTAGAGGGAAAAAAAACACAACGTATCAGTTTATTACTTGATTCTGATTGGTCAGTCATGGCTTTCTGTATATTTCATTCACATTTTCTTGTATAATGATACTAATGTGTAAACTGTAAACTGTACTATACAGTAAAATTTGTTAATGCAGTTAAGAAAGAAAGAAAGAAAGATAAACAACAAGAAACTGCAGTTAAGAAAGATAAACTACAAGAAAGACCCGATGGAATGAATGAACAAACATAATTTTCTTTCGTGTGTTGACATATTTTATTTTGAAACGGCAAGTTGGAGTAACATGTCAAACAGCTTTTTGAAAAGTAGCCAAAAGCTTTCGATATATCTGGATACAAGACAAAACCACACTTGTCAACTTGTGTAATCCACGGTTGACTACATTTTTAGTGTTTCAGTATTTAAAAAAAAAAAAAAATATATATATATATATATATAAAATGCTGCTGTTCATCACACGTTTTTTGAACTTGCAGTGTACTTTAAATCTTAAAAGTATATTGGTAACACTTTATTTTACAGTGTCATTGTTACATATGTTACATGTAGTTACTATCGTTACTATACTATAACTATAAACTAACCCTAAACCAAACCCTAATCCTAACCCTATAATAAGTACATGTAGTTACTTAATATTGCTCAGTACATAAATGTATAATTACAGTGTAACAATTACACCTTAAAATAAAGTGTAACCAGTATTCAAAATACTGGAAAATATTATACCCCAAATAGCTTAAAGATAGTAAGTATCTTTTTGTTTTTATGTTGTTATACAACTATGTTTTCAAAAGGATTATTGTGGATTAAAAACTTAAAATTAAAGTGAAACTTTGCGTATACAGATAAGAGGTTTTTATCTATAATTTAGCAGATACAACACGAGTATAAAAAGCATGAAAAGTACCATCTGTGTGCGATTTCCACAAGGAGACCTCTAGGCTGCTAAATAATGCAGATTGAGGTGGTGGCAGAATCTCAGATGATTTTATTGTTGAAGTATATATACTCAAAGGCTCAAAGACTCAAAGTTATCTAATGAATCTCACATGAATTTTTTTTTTTTTTTAATGAACCAACTGGTGCATACTGAAATCTTTCCGGTTAAGACGGATGAATAATTGAGTCAACTTAAGAAGCTGATTAATTCCCCAGCCTGCGGTGGAATGTCGGGACTCTGAACTTTATCCCCCCTCGTGAGAGACAATGAGCGCTGTCATTTAGACATGAATCATCGGCTGTTACTGAAGTAACCATCCCCTGTGAGGCGTAATGTCAATAACTCATGATAGTTGAGGACATCCCCAGGAAATAGTAAGGCAAGAGAGGCAGGTCAAGACACAGACACGCTAATCTATTCTAGTCATATGCATGGCAGTTAGAGCAATCAAATTACATCTGTAATAGATAGAGAAGTATTTATTGTTGAATGATCCTCATAGGAAAGAAAAATGAATGAAATCAATGTAGTGTAGATTAGTTTCTCTTCTTTCTTAAGTATACCGCTTCTCATTTTCGTTCTCTTAAGAAAAGAGTAATCTATCATGTGTCTCCTCTAGAGTTTCCGAGGACATCTCAAACAATGTCTCAAACTATGCTAAGATTTACTAGATAGCAAATTCTGCAATCAACAGTGCTCAATAGTTCTCAGATCTCAATATGAACTCAAACTGTTCTCATAAAATTTAAAGCTGATACTTAAGTGAGATATGACTGAGATCTCCATTATCTTAGTGTTGCAACATTAGTTTGATAGACCTATTCTTCAGAGACAACATCTAAGACAAGATTGATACTTGCATAAAACATATCAACAAGTCTCCTGAGATATTGAAGAGCCACATCTGAGATTTTCATTGTGGTCCCTAAAAGAGAGGGCTAATAAAAACAGTACATTGAGAGTTGAGGCATAACCTCAGCAATAATGAGACTTACTTTTGGCTTTCTCGTTCTTCCTAGACGGTCGCCAGCGGATGCAGGATTTGTGTTCGTCCAAGTAGAAAAAGCGCACCAGGCCTTTGGATCCTCCACGCAGTTTCACCATCTGAGTGCCCGTCTGCATGGAGCTCATGCATTTCTCCACTAACAGAGACAGAAGAGACAGGGATGATTTCAGGCATGTCTGCAGTACTGTACAGTCTACTGTTTTCATTAAGAAATACAATGAAAAAATAGTAATGGAATTCATAAACAGATGAATGAACGAAACAATAATAAGAACAAAACATTAAATGGCTGTGTATATTGCACTCCTGTTATTTTCCACCCCAAAACTATAAATAAAACATGATAATGTTCTAATATTTTTGGTGTATGAAAGCAAACATGCACCAATGATATTTTTATCATTTCAAATGGCAGAGGTTAAGTTGTCTGCTACTCATGATATTATTGGTAAACCCCACCCAAGCATTTTTCAGCATTTTTCCTGTGTATGTGTACGTTACCCAGAGGACTAACAATCCATCAAAATATCTGACATGCTCATGAAACGGCCAGCAATCAATACTGTGACCTTTATGTACCTGATCAAAATCCAAATTTATTTTCAAACATCCCTCTTCCTTCACAATACAACAATTGTTTGGCCAGATTGAGCATTTCTCTGTTCATATACAGTACTGCACTTATGAAAGCAACCGCTAGTTGGAAACAATCATGCATTCTAAATAACTGCCACATTCCCTCAATCTTAAATTTTCTCCAAATGGCTCATGAAATGTTTGTGAAATGTTTAAGCCTGCTGGACTAATGTTTTAACACTGTGATGAAAGTGGAATTTATTGAAATAACCAAGCAATGTTACAACATAAACAACATTTCCAATTTACTGTTCTCCTTATAAAAAAAAACGGTAGCAGTACCATGGAACAGTGATGCTTGGACATTTGCATTGCATCACAGTGCTACATATCCAGAAACATAGTATAACCACGGCACTTAAAGTGTCATAACAGTGCAAGGAAAAAACTAACAAGAACAAAATCCCAGCCGACTTTACTCCACCAAATTGCCTTCAGGAACAGAGGTGACTGCAAGCTTTTTGTTTTTTCATTATTCATGCACTTATGAACAGAAAGAGTGTGAAGTAACACTTAAGACAACACAGATCTGGCTTTGATAAAGAAGTTTCTTCAGAGAACAGACCGCTGTTACATAAACAGCAGATGAGCTGAGAGACTATTATATAATAATCAGCGAAGTGATCACAATAGTGTGCCATTGCTCTACGTTTCCATCTCTTAATATTAATGCGGTATTAATATTGGCAGAGCTCATCTGAGGTGGCTCTTTATTTGATAATTATGCAGGGAGCATCGACAGACAGGATGTAATATAAGAAGATTTGAGCAGATCGCTAAATCCAGGTTTGAGTGATTGGTGTATACGCTTATGCGTAATTCAGAATGACTGTACACTGATTGCATGGCTAAAGTATCTTGTCTAAGGCCAAGTGGTGATCCCAGTTACTCAATGAGTTCCAGTATCATTAGTATTTTAACTACTAAAAATCCTCAATTTTTGGTTCCAATTAGAACCAGAAATGCTTTACAGCCTGATCTCATAGGAGATCTCTTGCTCTGTAGAAAACCATCTAAAGGTGCTTTAAAAGGATAGTTCACCTCCAAAAATACATTCCAAAGGAGAAAGAAATGCATACGCCTTTGGAAGAACATGAGGGTGAGTAAACTATGACAGAAAATGAATTTTTAAGTGGCTATCTCTTTGTGGTTAACATGAAATTGCATTCCTGTGATGGACTGGCCATCGATCCAGGATCCAGCATTCCTGCGACTGTACATAAAACAAGCGGTTTGGAACATCGATGGATGGATTTTACATTTGTAATGTGACAAGTCTCTGAGTGAAAAAAAAGATATTAATGAAGCAAAAATGTAGGATGGGGCTTGATTTCATATGTTGGGAAATAGAAATACTGGATTATAAAAAGGTGGCCATTCCATACCAGAATGGACCAGAATGCAAGTCATCTGCTTTAATGTTAAACTGCACTGAATTATTACTATAGGCAGAATTTTGAAAGGCAACATCACAAAATGGAAAAAAAGTATAATTTTGGCACTGTTTTTCAGCCTCTTTTTTTCAGGAATTTAACAAGTTAAGACAAACATTTATTTTATTTGTAATAACGAGCACTGATGAATAATTTACAATAAGACCAGGAACAAATGTACAAATGTAAATAGAGTCAAAATAGAGTTTAAACCACCCACAAAAAAAAAAAAAATGCTGATTTGAAGAAATGTAAAGTAACATCTAGAGCTTTTTATTTTCACCAAAGAACTTAACTCAAGAACAATGGAAAATTGTTCTTGATACAAAGAGGTACAAAGAACTGTTGAAGAACATTTATTTGAAAAATGTGGAATGGATCCGGCAACCTTCGCTGATTTGCCAGATAAACCTTTAAATATAATGTAGCCTGGTTTAACAAAAGTTCTATGAGATAATGCCAGCTCAATGCACCATAAATTCAGCCAGACGTTTTTTTCCTTAAAATGCTTGCAAAGAGCTGTGGTCTTTTAAATTGATCCGATCTCTATTGCTGAACACACAGCAGGAAGTTAAGAATCAATAGGGGTTAAGCCAAACTGCTTTTTGATTGTTAGAACAGTAGATCCAAAAAAAAAAAAAGAGTGCTTTAGTGAATGTATCCCATGTTGTGCAAAAGCAGTCTAACGCAAGCGTTTCCCATGTGGTACCTCATCAAAAACACTCCTCTAGTGGGTCTGAAATGGTTGCTATGGAAACCAGGTTCATGGTTGAAACGTTTGAGAAACCCAAATGGAAATTTAAGAAAACAGACTAGCCATGTTGTTCATTGACAAGCTTGAATACTCACATACTCTAGTTGGCTCAAGAAAGTTGTTGGCAACAAAATGTCAAAAGAAGATGCACTGATTGGTGCCATTGTAAGCCCATTTATCAGAGTTGAGCCTCTAATGCTGCCACATAGCAGGTCAAAGGGGTTTGTCTACAGGATGTGTGCCAGAGAAAAGTAAGGTAAACCTCTCAAGCACCATCCATCAGGGAATTAAAGCTTAAAGGGATTGCCCATATGTCACTCCATGTACAAACAGGTGCCTTTTCATCATGCCACACAAAAGAAATCAGCATTCTTGACGGCTCAATGCGTTGATGAAGCCAAATGTCACACTGGTATGTTGTAAACAACCAGGACAGAATTTTGGAGAGCAAGTAAAGAACTAATATTTTAAGACAGCAATGACATTCAATTCAAGGTTTGCAATGTTCAGTATAGTGATGTTTTATTTATTTATTTCTATTTTTTTATTATTTTTTTTTTTATTATTGTATTTCTTTTAGGAGGCTCCAATGCTGGTGAAAATGCTGGTTTACTGGATGCCCTATGCAGGATAACCTGTAAACTGTCACCCCCCTTTCTGAGCATACTGTATATCTGAACTTAAATGGTTGTAATTTATAAATGCTATGGGATACACATCTAAGGTTGGTCTCTTTTTAAAGAAAACATTCAGCAGATTATAATATTGCAGGAGTGAAAAAAGCTTCAAATAATGATTAAAAAAAGTTTATAGAAGTTAATTGTAAAGCAAATGTCCATTTTAGACAATTTAGCCTATATATTTTACTAAATAAGTTGGACTCGAGAACTGCTCGAAAATCAAAGGTATATTTCTAACCAAGTTGTTTCCAAAGTTGATATCACAAAAATGAAGCCAGCTAAAAGGTTATAAAGTGCCATTTCCATTGTAATGCAATGTCCAATTTAAAAAAAAAAATATTCTCTCTCTCGTGTTTGATCGTTTGAATGATGCTAAAATGTGTGATAAAAAGGTGTGCCAAGTGTCCCACAACAAGGATACTGACAGTTAACAGGATAACATATGACCATGACCATTAAACATATTACAACTATACATTTTGTGATAGAGGTTTTGATTTTACAAGGGAATTAGGTTCAAATTCCAGCCTAACATATAGCATACTGCCATTTCTTATTTCTTCATAAAGAAAATAAAAATTCAACTGAAATTGACAGCATTTTAATTAAATGAAAAAGGCAAGTTTTCTACAGTGGAATGTGCGACCAATCACATTGAGACTTGAATAGAGGATTTCAGACAGCATGATGCTAACTGCTAATGCAGTTTTCATTTGAGATGAAAACAGATTTTTTTTTAAAGAAATGAAATTAAAATATTTGAATGAATGGATGGACAAGATGCTTCTGTTTTGATGCTTCTGTTTCACTCTATGAGCTAGATAAGTTTACCAGGCTTTTCTGTGTATTCTACACCCACAGCTGCATTAGTAATACCAACACTTGTGGTTTAGGCCACTTGAGAGTGTGTGCATGGAAAGGTTCAAAGTTCAAAGCCCTTAATGGACAAAAAATCCTTCAAATCAAAATTTGAGGCTAAGTGTATCCCATTATTCAGGTTAATTTGCTCCAAAATTGTACGATCCCGAGGAAAATTTCCAGTTAAATGAATTGGATATTACATATAATTTGGTAGTAAAACATAAAGTGTTGCACATTTTATTGGTGCAGATATGAGTATGTATTTGTATTTATAAGTATGCACACACTTCCACCAAACCACCATGTTGAACAACGTATTTTTAAAACAATTGCAACTGCTTTTTAATCACTTAATTAGAAGCATCACAAATCGTGTTGTCTGGGACTACTGAACCGAAATTTAGATAGATGTTTATTTCAAAGTGCTTTGAAAATCAAAATGTGTAAATAAAGCTCTGTAAAAATATTACTTACAGTTTTACAACACTATGATGTAAGTGTGTCCTACTGGGTAATGCAAAGTTCTACACACACTTGCAGTCTTCACGCCCACTTGAACACTTGGGCCAAATACAGGAAATAGGTCATGAATAGATTCATTAAACTGAAACGGTTCAATAAATCATTTGAAGAAATACAAACCTGGCAGAAATAATCAATTTATTTAATTGATCTCTTACCGAATAAGCCTAGCTTCCATTTGGATCCATACACATTTTTATCCCCGGTCCAAAAGAATCCCGCCATGAGTCGTGACAGGGTCAGCTTGTGGAGAGCCTTAGAACAGGCAATTGCTGCCACTTGGGTTGATACTTGGGCTAGAGGTGTTGCCCGCTTAGCGGCAGGCACTGGCTTCATTTCAAGCGCTAATGTTGGGGGCATCCCGGCAGAAGTGACCGAACTGGCAGGCATGACAGCGGCGCACATCGCTCTTGAGTTTTTGCCGACTTACAAGCGTGTCCTTGATTTCTTTCTCGTGCTTTGCTTCTTCTGACTTCCTGCCTTTATATCCCTACAATCACTCTTTCAAACAAAGCCCTAGGCAAACCTCCATCCAACAACGTTTCCCGAGAAAATCTGACGGCAAGAACACAAACTACACGTCCAAACCCACAGGATTTGATGGACAGTCTTGCAGACATCAGAACAGTTTTAGCATCGGCAGTCTAGGGTGGAGCTGTCTTTCTGATGGCATGCTGTGAGGTGCCGTACTAGTAAAGATGCTAACTTATTGACTGTACAACACCTGTCAAGCTGACACTTAAATCCCCTCAGAACTGTAATCCAGGGATGGGGGATTTAGGTAGCTTATTGCGCACAGAACCACAGAGACAGTACAGAGACAGAGTTAGAGATAGAGAGAGAGAGTTATTCCATTTATCAGCTCTTCCTATAATCAAAAAAGCATCTACATGATTGTTTCTAACAGCTGAACAACAAGGTAATGATGTAATGTAATTGCATTTTCCCATAAACAGGAAGATCATGCAGGTTTTTAGTGGTTCTTGCTAAAGCAAGCATCACTGTTACTATTGCTCATATTTAAATCAATCCTTAAAGGGTTAGTTCACCCAAAAATGAAAATTATGTCATTAATGACTCACCATCATGTCGTTCCAAGCCCGTAAGGCCTCCGTTCATCTTCGGAACAGTTTAAGATATTTTAGATTTAGTCCGAGAGTTTTCTGTCCCTCCTTTTTAAAATGTATGTAGGTATACAAAGTAGTCCATGTGACATCAGTGGGTTAGTTCGAATGTTTTGAAGCATCGAAAATACATTTTGGTCCAAAAATAACAAAAACTACGACTTTATTCAGCATTGTATTGTCTTCCGGTTCTGTTGTCGATCCGCGTTCAGTGACGCCGCTGACGTAAGACGCTGCTGACGTGTTATCTGGTGCGCCTGAGCTTCGTTTACAGTCTGAGGGTGACGCACGCTGTAAACAAAACAATCTTCGCAAACATGTCGATTTCAACACAGAGGAAGACTTTTTTTGCCCAGCCATATTTATTTAAACCCGAATACACGGACACACCAGATAACACGTCAGCAGCGTCTTACGTCACCAGCGTCACTGCGGACTCGTGAACGCGGATTGACAACAGAACCGGAAGACAATACAATGCTGAATAAAGTCGTAGTTTTTGTTATTTTTGGACCAAAATGTGTTTTCGATGCTTCAAAACATTCTAACTAACCCACTGGTGTCACATGGACTACTTTGATGATGTCTTTATTTCCTTTCTGGACAAGGACAGTATACCGTACATTTTCAATGGAGGGACAGAAAACTCTCGGACTAAATCTAAAATATCTTAAACTGTGTTCCGAAGATGAACGGAGGTCTTACGGGCTTGGAACGACACGAGGGTGAGTCATTAATGACATAATTTTCATTTTTGGGTGAACTAACCCTTTAACCCTGATTATTAGAGTTTAGATTTATGATATTCAACTAAGTTAACAGAAGATAAAATATTTAGCCTATATTACCTGCAATATCCACTGAACTGATAGACAACAAAGAAGAAATGATTCCACAACCTTTTATACTGCATAAAGTTAACTGCTTAATGGGATAAAGCTTGTTTCAGGTAAATGAGCTGTAGCATGTTATTGTTTTATGAGCAAATGCTCATATTTTGACTTAACTTTTAAAGAATCTATAATATCTACATAATGTCCTTTTAAAAACAAAGTTTTGTAGTATAAATGTGATGCATAAATCTGTAATAAAGTAATAAATAATGACGGTACCTACTGTATGTCCCACACTGATGCTAATGGAAAGCGCTCAAGCTGAGTACTGTTGCTATGGTTACCACCTCAGTCTCACACAACTTTACTTCACAAGTGTTTATTTGGAGCCAGGTAGCGTAGGTAGCTAAGGTAACGCATGTATTAGTGAAACAAGGGTTTTTGTTTTTCCTGGCTCAGTGTTACCGGGATGAAAGTGTGCTACGTCACCTAATGTCTAATTAAGTATTATTTAAAGGATTTTTTTTTAATGAAAGCACTGGACATATTTAAGGCAATGACCTATAGCAGGCTTCTCTGATAGCTGTTAAGGAGAAAGGAGTCCTTCTTTGCCTCACTGTCTAAGCAGGCAGAGGAAATTATACGGTAGCACAGGTTATCTTTCACTTTAAAAAAGCTTGAAAGCATCCACAATTATTTAAATGCTTTATGTGTGTCAGGGTACAAACAGATGGCAAAAAAATGCTAAAAGATCATTAAAACATGTAGTTTTAGGAATAAACAAGATGGTTGAAAATTGCTGGTCGAAAATAATTTGCTGTATAATGTCTAAATGGTTCTGCATGTACAAATGACTGCAGGTTGCGGGTTAAAGGAAAGGCAGAGGTCACACTGTGAAAATGCCTGGTGAAAGGCACAGTGTCAGTGCTCTGGCTGCTTGAATTCCCTGCTATGTATAAAAATTCCACCCCAGCTTGCACCTGAGAAACCCTTTCACCCACAAGCACACTGCAGGCTACTGCGGTCAATATAAAGGACAAGATGGGGTCAACAAAAGCACTCGATCTGTATTCAAAGGCAAGAATGGGTTATACTTAAACACATTTCCACCAAACCACCTTCACATGCTTTATTGATTCAAGCAATTTCCTTAAACCAATGAAATGTACAAAAAGTTGCATTTTCTTATAGCCCCGCCCCCTTTCAGCGCTGCACTCGTTGTGTTCTCTCTTTCAATTTGTATTGGCACAGCATGAAGGTAATGTTTTACGGATTAATGAATGAACCACTCGTTTTAAAAACTTCCCGGTCTACTGACATTTGTTATGACATCCGCTTCAAACAAGTCAATGCCCATTATAACTTCCATTAATTCTACAATAAGTAAATCCACTTCACCAGCTAAATACTCTCCGATAGCGATTCCATAGAAATATACAGAGCTACTGCAAAAACAAAATTCTAGAGATGGCTGCGCGCTTGTTTCTCTGGCACATGTAGAATTCAAAAATCCTTATTATTAGCGACACCGGTGTCCGCTAAGTGAACTGCAGCCAACAACTTATTTCTTGTGTTCTTATTTCTTGTGTTGAGTTCTTCGCACTCGTGCACACGTAACATACAAGAGACTAAATATGATTCAATGCCCCGGCGAAGTTCTTTTTTGTTCTTTGCTTAGAATTGAAAAATAAGTTGGAAATACCTTTGCAGTGATATACTTATAACGAACATCACAACGCCGTCCATGCTGTTGAGAGCAATGTTTCGATGAGCATGTAAATATGTGCTGCATGCTAGCCTCTCAATAACAAAATAAACACAGAAAAAATGACAGCGGTAAGAAAGCAGCAGCTAAGCATCTGACCGTAGAGATGTGGATATGTTTGCACTAGCTCTGCAATTCACAAGCATCATGGCGACAGATGATAGGCTTATTGAAATTACACTGTTATGATCGTTTGATTATAAAGTATATATGAGACTATAGACTGGATCTGATTATGTGAGACGATAGTTTGAATTAATCCCTTTTCTTTGCATGACATATTGACACTACAGTACAGAACAGCTCTTTTCGCATTATCCTGAACATTGTATAAGCATTTGTTCATTTCATGTGTCACTGAACAGAAGAAAGGCTCTTGGGAGCGTGCGTAACTGTCAGATCCTTTTGATTTCCCAGCAAAAACATTCAGAATCCTTCAGATAAAATCAGTCTACAGGCTTTCATAGACAACCTAGGAAGTCGAGGAAGGTCTCATTTTGTCAAGTTTCGTTAGAAGCTGTTTACACATTGGCAATAAACAAATGATTATTACATGAACATTCTTACATATAGCTCCTTTAAAATACCTTTTTAGGGTTCACTTTATTTTGATGGTCCCTTTAACAGCTCAGGGATGTTCAAGGAGCCTTTTTTGCACTGTGAATTTGCACTGTCAGTTCTGTTTTTGAATAAAGGGTTGGAAATTAATGGTTTTTTTAAATTCATCGATTAATCGAAAAATAATCGACAGATTAATCGATTATCAAAATGATCGTTAGTTGCAGCCCTAGAACACATACTTGCTAGCTTTACTGACTGCAGAAATGATTATGGGTTATAGATGTTTAATTATGTATTAGTCCATAACAGAAAAGATTTAGCAAAATATTTACTAATAAACATTAAGGTTTTTCGAAGAGAATATTCGTCTTTATTCATATTTATATTAAACATTGACTAACAACATGTATTCTACTTTCACATTATAGCTAATTTATCAAAAAATCCAAAACGTTTACATATTAAGTAACATTTTGGCCACAGTCTAAAGAAAATATATTAAGTATGATATGGTCTTTATAATAAATCATTATTTTACCCAGCAAGAATGTTTTTGTCTCTACGAAAAAACGTCAGAACGTAGGCTCACTATTGGCCAGCATCACTCATGACCAGTGAACTCACTCTGAGGTATTTTAACGATGATTTTATTTACTTTCTGGGCCGGCAAGTTTCAATTACATAGAAGCCTATGGAGGAGTGTGACAGCTCTCAGATTTAATAAAAAATATCTTAATTTGTGTTCCGAGGATGAACGGAAGTCTTATGGGGTTGGAACAACATGAGGGTGAGTAATTACTGACAGAATTTTCATTTTTGGGTGAATGCTCCATCGCATTTTTAAATAACGTACACCTACACAAAACCCTAAACTGCTGATGTTACCATGCTATTTTAGCTCGTTTCTAGAAGTCTTTCAGCTCTTTGAATGTCAGAAAAGCCAAACATATGGAGCTGGTATGGGATGCAAACTCCAAAATGTATTCGTTTACAAATCATGCACTATGGTAAAAACATTTTTGACGTCATAATATAATATTTTGCGAGGAGCCGCGTGAAAATAAGTATTTATTAATCAATAATCTGTCCTTATAATTTTGTATGAAAAGGATTTAAAGTGCTTGCTGTTTTACTGGCTCTAGTGTTCATTTCAGTTGGAAGCAGCAGTGATATGTAGGCTATGCATTGGTTCGTATTTTGCAGAAATATTGCCACAGGTACGTCTTTCCAATGAGACTGTGCTGTCTTTCCCCTACAACAGAGGTGTCCAATTCGGGAGGGCCACTCTCCTCCAGAGTTTAGCTCCAACACACCCGCCTGGATGTTTCTAGTGATCCTAAAGACTTGATTAGCTGGCTCAGGTGTGTTTAATTAGGGCTAGAGCTAAACTCTTTTGGATAGTGACCTTCTAGGAACAGGACTGGACACCTCTTTCCTATAATAAGATTCTCAGGTACTGGAGATCTAGTTCCAACCCTACTCCAACACACCTCTCTGTAATTATCAAGTGCTCCTGAAGATCGTGATTAGCTGGTTCGGTTGTGTTTGTTCATAGTTGGAGGTAAACTTTGCAGGAATGTAGATCTCCAGGAACAGGATTGAGCACCCCTGTTCTATGGTGACATCTCGTGGAAGTCATGAAAGCAAATTCTCCTGACAAAAAAGTAAATGCCCTGTTCTGAATCTGTGAGGCTGACCAAGCTGAGAGGCTAGAGGAGTAGCTTCAGTGCCTCTGAAAATTTGAACTGGCATGTTGCTATCAAGATGAACAGATGTGAAGGGGTCATAATGCCACTCTCATAGGTTCTACATGCTGGCAATATGTGCTCTGTGGAAGGTCAAGACTCAGGATGGTTTTGTGGGACTTCAAGCTCTTGAAGGATTTAGTCTTTTGGAAGCTCACCTTCAACAGATTGGCCATATGGTTTTCTGGTTAAACAATCAAAGTTGTTTGCCAACACATGCAGAAGCTATACCATGCCGCCTTCGCCTATTACTCTATTCTGGGTGCAAGATCTAAACACACATTGTCCAAAATGAACAAGTGTGAAAAGGAAAAAAAAGCCCTCATCAGTAACCATCTGGCTTTGGTGAGCCTTATGTTCTTCATCAGCAATATTAACCTACCAGGAAACTAATGAGATGTTTTGTCTGCTTCAGTCTTATTCCTTCAAGTCATCCTGGGAAGAAATGTGTTTAAGTCAAGAAAAAACATTTTTGGGCAATTTCATATTTCACTTACGAAGACCGGAAACTTGTTTAGCCCTGTTGCAACAAAATGAAAAAATATGCACATATGCAACTGATGCTTTACCAATGCACATTGTTGTGCTGGCAGAAAATGATCAGAAATTACTTTTATTTCCTGGCAAGCAACCGTACAAAAAATGTATTTCTACCATATATTACAATTCTGGCATGACTCTTTAATTGGCACGTTTCCAATTGAAACAGTCTGCGCTTATAAAAAAAATCCTGTTTCACACTGGTAATTGACATTGTGGTTTATACGACGTTTATGTGAGTTCATCTCATAAATGTGATCGTTCAGAAGACTTGAAGCCAGCATTAACTGCCATTAATGATGTTTTAGTGATTCTGACTTCAATTGTTGCATATTAACACAAGATTGGGATGTTGGGATGACATCTTCTGGATGTGTGATTACATTATTGGGTAAATGTATGGCCACTACCCATGCCAAACAAAATCACCAACTACTAGAGAATGAGAAGTTGCACTCTGCTATAGAACCTTTGACGTAAATAGATTAACTATAGAGATTGCAATTGGAGTGACTTATTTACATATAAACTATACGAATACTAATATAGTTGTCGTTTTATTGTCACTGTGTTAATTTCAGCTGGAACAGCAGTACATCATAGTATATGGAAGTTTTTGGAGTTGTGCAAAAATGTAGGTCGAAGCACGTTTCCAATGAGCATTTATTGAATAGACTCTCTAGAGTAAACAAACAGCACAGGAAATGGATTTCATCAGTACTTACCTTTTGGAAAAAAATCCCATGGCTAACCCATTATCAACCAAAAAAATCCCATGGCTAACCCATTATCAACCATGTAGTGTATTTTAAACAGATTAAATATTCATAATATTGAAAGACAATTTTAATGTTAAATACCAATTTACATTGCTCAATCTCTTTCTCTACATTGGGTCAAATTATACAGGGTCAAAATCTACAGCGCCTGAAGTGTGTTGTAATGTATACAACACACTCGAGTTATTTTACTGTACTTTACGGCTCTATATATTTTTACTATCAGAATTCACACACAAAAAAAATGACGTTTAGAGGGATTTTGACTTTTGACTCAATACTATGGTTTATACAGTACTGTATATACGAGCTTTGTTAAAAGATTAACTCTACTTTAATTTGCATGTATTGAGATTGTGGTCTGTCCTTTTCAAAAGCAAGCAGGTCTGTTTTAATTATCTCTAATTGTATCTCAGATGAAAGTGAAATCACATTGCTCTTCCCCTTACACACACTCACACACCCCTCACAGGAAACGCTCCGGTTGGATCACAAGCGTCAAAAGCGGCACTGAGAGGGCAGTCTCCAGCGTGGAGAGAAAGGGAGTCTGAATGAACAGATGGCAACACAGGGGAAAGGATACAGAGCCCTGCTGGTAAACTTTCCCAGGGTGAAGGCTTGACAAGGGAGGGAGCTCAACTGGTTTATCTTATCCTGTGCCTATGGACGCACTGACTTAAATGAAAAACTTACCCTGTCATATGTATTCTGTGTTTGCTGCTAACCCCTGTTGCAATTACTCTACTACTACTACTGTAATATAAAGAAAGAAAGCTACTTTTTTACATAAGACTTAGAGCCTTCCATGTCTGTTGTGTGCTAGTGATAGCACTCATACATTTAGGTACAGAATGTGGACAGCACAGAAATCAACCACTGAACTAATACGTAAATGTTGCTTTGGCTCAGTGAAGGGTGACCATCATTTTGCCAAGTGTCTGTTTTCCTGGATCAACGTCACCAAATCTCTAAGTCCATATAGCTCTAAAAAAAACAACAAATTGGGCTGAAAAGAATGCTATACCAATTACTCTGTGCTGAAGAAAAATTACATGAAAAACACTGATTAGCTGAAATCAGAATGTGCAGCTCCTTCTAAATGGCTGCTATTGAAGAAAGATGCTTTTTGCCACCATAACGAGGTAGTTACAGCATTAGTTAGCAGGGGTTTAGCTGAAGCTAACCAGAGAAACATTGACCCCATTGTTGGTGTGCTCTTTAATTGGAGATCTAAATGCACAAACTGCCCCCCTGAGATTCAGGTTCAATCCCATGACTCAACATGTGCCATGACTCACTTCCACACTGTAAAAAAAAATCCGTTAAATTTACAGGAAAAAACTGGCAGCTGTGGTTACCAGAGTTTTCCTGTTAAAAATACGGTAGCAACATTTTAGGTTTCACAGACTTTTAACCGTATATAATTTTACAGCAATAAACCGTATTTCATTATCTGATATAATGTTAATTTACTGACCTTTTGAAGTATTAATATCTGTTTTGTTCCATTGTAATACACTGACAGCCAACAGTCACAGCATTGATGTGAGTCAAATGATCAATCATAAGCAGCTCTTCCACAAGAAAGTTAACACTAATATATAGAAGCTGCACAGTGTCATTCACACTAACATTAAACACCATCACGGTAACATGTTGAAATTTAAAAAATGCAATAAGCATTAATTTAACAACATTAAATGTAACATAAAACCCTAATGTACATAACTGATTATATAACCAATTAACAGTTTTTCACTGTAGCATTTTTACAGTCTTTTACCGTTAAAATCACGATCATGATTTTTTTTACAGTGCACCCATTAAGCAGCTCTTGGATTTGATCCATAATCTATGAATGGTAACCCAGATAAATAAACATAAATTTACTATTTCTGTAAAATAATTCGCTCTTAGCTATTACATTTGACTAACTTTTATTTCACCAAGCAGAACATTTATGTCCTGTCTGGCAAAATTTGTATTGTCTTTCTTTAGGGATCTCTTCAGGGAAGACAAAAAGTTCAGAGAACTAACAAAGAACCCACACATTATGGCTCAGCTATTTTAAACATCTCCATTGGTAATGACATATGTTAGTTAAATGGCCTATGAACAAAATCAGGCCAATATAAAGTTATTTGATCTCAAAGCACAATACCAAAAGCATAGGCATCACATTTCAACGCTCACTTTCACACAGACAATTGGACATTGCAATAAACTCAGCTTCTTTGTGGCTTGCGATCTTATGGCAAGTGTGCAGGCCTGACTTTGAATTGTCATAGTAAACCAAAATATTGCACTGTACACTTCTACCTATGACTACAGCTTACAGTACTAACACAAAGTAAAAACCATGCACACACACACCAGCGCGTTTCACTGTCTTCAGTATAAAAGAACACCTCCCACATACAGCTAGCTTTGTCTCTTCCATATTTAAGGGGTACAAAAGCACAAATCATATCTCACCATAGGAGCGAACCACAAACGGTTTTTAGAATTCTAAATTCCATAATTCTCTTTAAAGCTATCTCCTGTACAATTCTATATACCAGAGTTTCAAAGACAGGCACCTACTGGTACTCTCAATATTGCTATATTAAGAATTATATTATTGCTATATTTCCAGAATTAATCTATGTTTGGAGCTGAAAAGAAGTTTTAACAGAGGTTTCAATGAGGTCAAGCCTTTCAAATAAAATAATGGAATCCTGCATTTTAAAATAAAGATTACGATAACAAGATTAACAATAATGGCAGCACAGGATTAAAATTATCGTTTGATTGACAAATTCAGAGGTAAAACCTCTGAAAAAAAGTCCTCTGTTCTCCACAGTCAATTTTATTGACACCAATCCTCATGTACAAAACAGCCCCTTCTTCCTCTTCACCATCAGAGAGAGATGTCATGTTAGGCAGGAAAAGCTGAAGAGAGCTTGATCTCCTCAAAGCACAACAGAAGAGGTTGAGCAATGATTTGTGGTTAAGTGATGCTTTTCACCTTTAACATGTCTTCAGCTGGGTATTTTCAGTCTATAAAATGCCTGAAGTAGTTTTCAAATGCCAGTGCCTGACATCCTCTGCACAGATGAATTTTTCTCAGAGACATTCTAATGAAATACTTGCATGAAGTCTTCAAAAGCAATATCTCAGGACAGGCAAACACACAAACAAATGGAAGCAGAATACTTTGTGAGAGTTGTTGTCTAGCATGAATGTGTGGTAGCTGCTCAGACTCTAATTTAAACCCTGGTGTCATCATGGTTTTGACTTTGCATTCGACATTAACATTTTTTACGGATTTGCTCAGATCCCATTTGTACTATGAATTCAACTTCATTCTCTCTAAGGGATAAACTTTATTCGGGGTGGGCTCAATCGGCATAGCCAGACTAATCTATCTAGCCAGACTATCTGAATTTACTTTGTCTGTAGAAGTACCACATCTGTCATTCACCCAGGCAAGGCCTTGGATTTCTGTGATCTCATCTGGAAACAGCTTGAACGTCCAAATCTCTTCAGGGTGTCCTAACCTTGTACATGCCAAACCATTAATGTTCCATCTTTGTTTGTCTTGCTTAGCTAGTCACTGAGTACAAAGTCTGGTCCACACAGCTTATTCTAGCAGACACTTTGACAGAAAATTTTGAAAATACAACTTTGTTTCTTAGAAAGCTAATACAAATTTTTTTTTTTTACTCTTAAATATGTGTAACACCACCCAACCAGTTTGGATCTTGCCACCTAGAGAAAGCTTTTGCCATTTTTGAGTGCAATATGCATCAGGCAGTCTGTAGATGGTCAGTGGGCGAACCATAGGAATGCAATCGAAAGCTGAGACTAGTCCCCCTGAGAGATGTTCAGAGATGAAAGTTAAGCTTCACAGTTTGCTATTGAACCTCAGAGTTAAATACAGTGCCCATAGCAAAATGGTTGTTAGTGAAACAGTGCTGCCTTTCTTGGTCTACAAATCAAAACTATCTCCAAATAGCAAGCAACTTTGCTCCTCGTATATTTTCACTGTGCCCTCAGAAAGCGTGGCAGCAACGATTTCACATTACTATCCACTTACAAAATGTCTTTGCATCTAATGAGCGATAAGACTAGCTTAGTCTTTAGACCTTGTGATGTAGAAGGTCTTTAAATATGTTGTAGCTTTGGAGGATTCTGCATATTAGAGTGCTATATCAGTGCAGACAAAAGGTAAAGGTTTTGTTGAGGTGTCGATGTTTTAAGACACTTAAATGCTTGGTTTAAACTCAAGTTTGATTCCATTGATTCCATTCCGTTAAAATTATGTTGTTGGCCCTTTGGTATTACAAGCAAACCTTAACACATACAAACTTGTGCTTCTGTCTGCTGTGGATGTATTGCGAGAGATTCAGGATTTAAGCTGCTCTCTACAGGTAGTTTGTGCTTAGACATGCAGCAAAGAGAAAAGTGTTATAATATACCATGGTCTGTCTGAATACTCGATTCTGAATGGCTGGAAGTTGTGCAATAAATGAATGCACAGGTAGTTCCAAGTCAGTTTAATCACCGTTTTTTTAATAATGCACTGTTTTCATTGAAGTGCACACACATTTGTCACTCAGAGAGCGGAGTTTGCGCTGCGCACACACAGAACCATTCAGGAGCACAGAGGCTTGTTATCAACGCTGCCCCATGACTTTTAGTAATAAAATAGCTTTGCTACTGAATTGCTAATTAATTCAAATAAATGTTATAATTCATTCATTCAAATAAATGTAATCTTACACACTACTTTATCTCTGCAGTATGCTAGATCTAACGAGCCGTATCTGATGAAAATAACCGTCAATTTTACCCTTCCGGTTAAATATGGTGCTGCAAACATCAGTAACAGCTTTAAGTTTTCAATGCTAGCAATGCTTCACGGAGGTTCTTTGCCTACACGTCGTGCATTCAAATAATTTAATACACTGCTAGCCGGCAACAGGCAAAATGTATGCTAGGCTACATGCATGCTAGGCTACATTACAGTACTTTTGCACTAATAGTGAACTCTAATGGTGCCCAAATGAAAGGTACTCCACACCATATTTTCAAACAGACATGTAAATGGTTTGTTGGTGCTCACCCAAGTTCAGAAAGCAGCTTTCACCAAAAATAAATGATATCAGACTGATTCGTGTGTTCAACAAAAACTCTTTTGTGACAGCCCTATAATCCCATGTGATCAATTATTTAAAAATGAAAACTTAAGATATGTGATAACTACAGTGATATGTAAACTCACTGTACTGTAAAATGACGCATTTTGTTTAATAGACCCTCAAAGGGAAAACGCAGGCATCACCAGAGTCTTCGAAAAGCTGTAAGTAATGGAAACATAATGGGAAACTGTCCATAAGCAGCTTCTGTTTTTCAGACTGGAGTCACGCCATGACCACAGTGTGCAGATGCAGCTGACAGGAAGCTGGCAAGGGCCACAGGTACAGGCTAAGGAATCCGGAGAGAGCGTGACAGTTGGATGTGAAGCAGTGGGTATGCGATAACAGGATGAAGGGCGCTCAAAACTTCAGGATGTCAGGGCACTTCTATTTTGGATTGGTTTTGTGCAAGGCGATGATGCTTGCAGTATTCTTTAAGCTAGTGATCATAGTGTGCACCATTAGAGCATCACAGGTAGGTTACAGTGAAGCACTGCAGTCGCAACACTGGAGTAGAGCAAGAAAATCTAACAGTATCAACACTCTATTTTCAACAATGCATGCAAGAGTGATTTTATTCAGTTTGGCTTTTTTTCTCCAGTTTTGTCGCATTGATCTCAAACTAGTTTGTTCTCAAGGTAATAAATACATGAATAAATACAATTGCGATTATATATCATGTTTATCCTATTCACTCATTAATTCTGATCCCTAGTCCCCAACTCAGATTACACTTAACCTTCTGATTATTTTTGAGATTATGTTTATGATTACTACTATGATGTTAATGATGATGCTTACGGTAACACTTTTTTCTGTTGCTATTACAATTGCTGTTATGGTAAAAAATTCCAATTGCAGTTATGATTATTTATATGATTTCGATTATTCTGATGATTACATTTGCAATTGTGCTTATGATTATTATTTTGTTAATAATTACGCTTTTGCTTATGATTGCTTTTATGTTTAAAACAGTACTTGCAATTGCTATTATGTCATACTGTATTTACATGTCCAATACAATCAAGACCTCACAGAACCTACTGAGATGGTCATTAGGTGACCATTGTTGCACACAGATGCCTGTGATGTAATTGCAAATTCAGCTTGTCTAGAAAACTGCATGCTTTGTTAAACTTATCTCTGAAAAGCCCAGAATAAATCAATTCTTTTATTTCTCCAAAACTGATTTTCGCTTGACTTGCTGACACTTTTGTTTTTCATATTCCTATAATAATGTAATTAAAATGATATTGCAGAATTCTTTGCACTCACCTCTTTTGGCAAAAACAGCACATCTCATTCCTCATCTCATGCTTTAACCAAATGTCTGCACAATATAAAACCACTTTCTTTCAGTAAGAAATGTGCTTTATATGTTAAAATCGATCTGTTTTTTATTCAAGTCAAAAATATGAGTCAATCAAGTTTCACTAATCAAATGTGTTTCACTAATCGAAGTCTTTTTTTTTAACGGCCACAAGGCTGCACTTGTTCACTTTTTACAATGCATGCACAGAATTTTTTTTTTAGTTTGTGCATGAGGCAATGGAATAGTGCATATAAAATCAGACACACAATGTTAGAGCATATTTACACAAGCTTTATGGTGTGGACCACAGGTACATCATAAGATAAAATTGGAAATTACATTGAAGACAGAAATCCTCCCTTGAGAAAGAGAGAGGTGTCCAGAAGAACTCCTATTAAAAAAATCCACCATTTTTTTTATTTCTTACTTGCCTCTTCACTTGAAATCACTCTTTTTGTTCTCAAAAGAAATAACAGAGTGTGAAAGCTTACCTTTCTCCGGACTGAGACTCCTAATATTGCAAAAATCCTCCATAATTCAAACTGAGAAGCCTCCATGTGCTAACAATAGGTGACGAGATGCGTGCTGCTGTTCAGGAGAACAATCCCATGAGCTGCTTTTTCAGATGAGAATGTCAGAATACTCATATTCTTGTGTCTCATCCTAAAGATGGGAAACCAAAGCACCTGCTCCTGTCTTTCTGCCTTGATTGTATTATCCCTCCCTTGCTTTATCTCTCTCTGCCTCCTCCTCCTTCTCATCCAGTGCTCTTTCCCTCCACACGCTGCCGAGAGTATGCGAGAAGAGCTCGCTCAGAAAGCTGAGCCACGTGTGTGGCCGGTTCAGTGGTGCCTTATCACATTCTGTGTGAGTACTTTAAGATAGAAGACTAAGGGATGACCAGTAAACTTAAATGGCAAGAGAGAGAAAGACAAAGAGAGACGGATTAGCATGAGGTGATAGTGAGTTGCAGAAGTGGAGTGTCTCTGTCTCCATCTCATGTTTTATTCAGTGGTGCTCTGCTCAGAGAGAGTGAATGGGTGCGTCTGCAAAGGAAAGAAAGCTTCGGAAACACAGGTGAAGGGAAACCAGTGACACAGAAGAATGTGATGAGGGAGGGAAGAAGAGAATATTGAAGGAATATGAAGGGAATTTTAGAACATTCTGTCAGTATTTGCTTATGTTGTTGCAAAGCTGTAGGCTGTTATTTTTTATTTGTTAAACACAGAAAAAGGGGAACTTCCTTATAGATTCCTTTTTGCTCTGTTGTATACAATGACACTTCATAGTATCCATGTCTGTCAAGCTCCAAAAAGATGGAAAAAGAGAGAAAAAAAAAGCACCATAAACAGTCTATATTCACTATATTCCAAGAGTTCTGAAATCTTGCAATGCTTTTTGTGTGATGAACAGTTGAAACTAAAGTTAAAATTCTTTAGAGTTCATAAAAAAAAGTTATACAGGTTTGAAATGACATCAAGGTGAGTAACTGATGACATAATTATTTTGCTTTTAGGAAAATGAAAAATAACTGCATAAAAGCAAGGTAAAACTACATAAAATGATAAAAGTGTGTAAAGAATGAGCTTTATAAAGCGCATCAAAGAAGTTTTCCCTGAATGGCATGACAATGAGAATCATTGAGTCGCTTAAGTACTTTAGGAGATGATAATGGTTTTTTTGTCTGCTGTACATGGGTTGGGTGCATCATATAAAAGCTTTCCAGACAATGGTGGGGGAAAAAAACTCACTTCCAATTTTTTAAACATCAGTGCACTTATGATGCAATGATGCATGATACACAAGGTAACAAGAAAAAAATCACTTATACAATTTTGCAGAATCCATCACATTTGTTGAAGTACACAACAAAGGCTGCCAGTTGTTTGTCTCTCCTGTACAGAAGATGCAGACAAACTGAATTTTAATGTAATTTTATATCATTGTTAAAGTGGTTTGGAACATTAGTCCTTTTTTGGGGGAGCCATTTATTGCATCAGATGTGATGAGCATTTTTATTTAAATCTCAGAAGCTTAAAAGTAGATTGGAAATTAAATCTGTATTCAGTATTTAAACAGAGCTGTTATTAAAACCATATTTTCTGCATCTTAAAAATTAAGATTTTTTTCTTGAAGCCTGTATATGTAATCAACTACAGAATAAAGCTATACTTAATGCATTAGTATATATATTTTATACATTATTAAGCCACGTGTTCTAGCAAAGAGTTGTAATCTATTAGAATTCATATTACAGACTGATCTCATAAAATTGCGTGTGTATGACACGCCAATTCGTATTTCCATTTTTGGCGTGCTATCAACACGCACAATCGCTTTTCAGCGTGTTTATGAACGCAGTTGACTTAACGTTATTACTGTATATATAAATATATGACCTACCTCCACCCCGTCCCTAAACCTACCCGTCACTGGGGTTAATAGCATTTATGAGTCGTCCCCTACTAGGAAAAAAAATATCGCTCCCCAGATGTAGACATTTTGCTTCGTTTCGCTCGGACGTTTAATGGCGTGTACATATACGCGGAATCACTTGGACATTAATGGCGTAGACATACACGCATACATGTGGATATCTCAAAATGCGTATAGATAACACGCCACTTGACTTGAAAGTGGCGTGTCTGTTTACGCAAAAGTCATGATGTCATGTTGCATATTACAACGTGTAATAACAGATGACACATGATCAACACCCCCAAAAAATCACAATAAATATATTATGCATTATATATTATATGCATTAATAATGCATTATAACTGAATGTAATTATTTATGAAAATGTTAAATGCATTAAACATTACAAAGTGCAGTTTAAGGCATACAGCTCTAGAATGCACAACTAGCTTCAAATACAGTGTAAGAGTTCGTTCTTTTCAAACAATAAGTCCAATTGTGGTTTTGCAAAACACAAAATAAAAACAAATAGTTATCTGCATGCCACAGAAATCTGGCATGATAGCAAAGAAATAGCACTGACACCTTTTTTCCCATCATGACAACCATATAGTGAAAAAGAGTCCCTAACAAACAGCACTTGTCAAAGACATTCATTTATTTCGCCTCTTTCTGAGATGTTATCATCAAAGCTTTATCCACCCTAAACCAAAAACAGAAGACAGATCCCATCTGTTATATGTATGGCTCTTAACTAGAACAGGGCAGGAAACAAAAAGGACACAAAGACGGGTATTGGATGGTGTCAAGAACAAGACATTGACTCAGAAATCCCCAAGATGCAATTAAACAAAAGAACAGAACGAGAGTACTTTTTGACTGCTTTTAAACGAACCCAGAATTCTCGGATGTGTTTACTCTAAAGATGGAAAGCAAAGCCCAGGAGAAGTGCAGTAAGAGTGTGCGGATGCGTTCTGGAGCTGTCCGTGGTACTGACAGCTCCAGCAGTCTGCCTATGGGAATCACCCTTAGCTCAAAGAAAGTAGGTCAGAAGAGACCAACTTGAAGGAACAGGCACACTGAACTGAACTGGACCATCTGTGCATTGAAAACACCTCTTTGAATAGCTCTTTGTTAACTCAACTGATGACAAACAGTTCTGACTAAATGCACTGAGTAAAATTAATAATATTGTCGAAAACTATCATATTTTAATTACAAAACATCTGAAAATGTACTTAAAACTACATTCACTAGAACGGCACTTGGTAAATGTCAAATTAGTGGTGCTTGCTAAGGCAAGAATCACTATTATTATTGCTGATTCAGGATTAGCCATAACCACTGGCAATGTTCGCACTGTTAATACTGTTAAACTGAAAAAGGGAACTGAGCCATGTATAGAGAAAAGAATATCATAGAGACATAGAGATGGGAAACTTTTGACCTTTTCGGAAAATGTAAAAATCTACACTGAACAAAATTATAAACGTAACACTTTTGTTTTTGCCCCCATTTTTCATGAGCTGAACTCAAAGATCTAAGACTTTTTCTATGTACACAAAAGGCCTATTTCTCTCAAATATTGTTCACAAATCTGTCTAAATCTGTGTTAGTGAGCACTTCTCCTTTGCCGAGATAATCCATCCACCTCACAGGTGTGGCATATCAAGATGCTGATTAGACAGCATGATTATTGTACAGGTGTGCCTTAGGCTGGCCACTATAAAAGGCCACTCTAAAATGTGCAGTTTTAATATATTGGGGGGTCCCAAAAAAAGGGGTGTTGATTGTGGCCTGTGGAATGTTGGTCCACTCCTCTTCAATGGCTGTGCGAAGTTGCTGGATATTGGCAGGACCTGGAACATGCTGTCGTATACGCCGATCCAGAGCAGCTCAAACATGCTCAATGGGTGACATGTCCGGTGAGTATGCTGGCCATGCAAGAACTGGGATGTTTTCAGCCTCCAGGAAATGTGTACAGATCCTTGCAACATGGGGCCGTGCATTACCATGGTGCAACATGAGGTGATGGTCGTGGATGAATGGGACAACAATGGGCCTCAGGATCTCGTCACGGGATCTCTGTGCATTCAAAATGCCATCAATAAAATGCCTGTGTTCGTTGTCCATAACATACGCCTGCCCATACCATCACCCCACCGCCACCATGGGCCACTCGATTCACAACATTGACATCAGCTAACCGCTCACCCACACGATTGCCACACACGCTGTCTGCCATCTGTCCTGTCCAGTGAAAACCGGGATTCATCCATGAATAGAACACCATTGAATGTGAGCATTTGCCCACTCAAGTCGGTTACGATGATGAACTGCAGTCAGGTTGAGACCCTGATGAGGACAACGAGCATGCAGATGAGCTTCCCTGAGACGGTTTCTGACAGTTTGTGCAGAAATTGTTTGGTTATGCAAACCGATTGTTGCAGCAGCTGGTCTCAGATGATCTTGGAGGTGAAGATGCTGGATGTGGAGGTCCTGGGCTGCTGTGGTTACAAGTGGTCTGCGGTTGTGAGGCCGGTTGGATGTACTGCCAAATTCTCTGAAACACCTTTGGAGACGGCGTATGGTAGAGAAATGAACATTCAATTCACGGGCAACAGCTCTGGTGGACATTCCTGGCAATTGCACGCTCCCTCAAAACTTGCGATATCTGTGGCATTGTGCTGTGAGATAAAACTGCACATTTTAGAGTGGCCTTTTATTGTGGCCAGCCTAAGGCACACCTGTGCAATAATCATGCTGTCTAATCAGCATCTTGATATGCCACACCTGTGAGGTGGATAGATTATCTCGGCAAAGGAGAAGTGCTCACTAACACAGATTTAGACAGATTTGTGAACAATATTTGAGAGAAATAGGCCTTTTGTGTACATAGAAAAAGTCTTAGATCTTTGAGTTCAGTTCTTGAAAAATTGGGGCAAAAACAAAAGTGTTGCGTTTATAATTTTGTTCAGTGTAGTTGGTAACACTTTATTTTGATAGTTCACTTACTATAAGTAACTTTACAACTACATATCATCTACCAGTCATTAGTATTAATAGACTGTCTGCTTAATATGCTAACACTTTATTTTGATGGTCCCCCAACAGAAATTCTACTGACTATAAGTAACTTTGCAAGTATGTCAACTTATTCTACTAACCCTAGTCTCACATAGCCAGACCTTTAGACAAATGGCATAGGATCTGGACTCCATCGCAAATTTCACTGGCCAAGGACCGCCAAAGAGAACCTCTGACCTACTGTACATGTAAACCAACCAATTAAAAGCAACCGCATTATGTTTAGGGCCATGAAGATGTAAAGTCGATGTCCCTACGATTACAGACTGGCGTGCATCTATTAAATACCGTATATACCCGAATATAAGACGACCCCCCCATTTTCCAGACTTATTTTTGGGGAAAAATATATTTTTGTGGAAAAAAATCTGGTTTTCAACAGAAAATAATTTTAAGAGCAAATTTCCGAGGCGTTGTGCCAAATGCCTCGCATCACCTGTGCCTCGTGTAGAGGCCCGCTCATCGGCGGAGACCAGCACATATGCGCTTCCTGAATGGCCATGACTGCGGCTGCCCTGAGTGCGACGGGATGGATTTAACCACCCTGCGGGGTCGTCTTAGCCTGACTACGTCAGACTTCCTACTTCCGCTAATTTCATTTCGCTCCTATAGTCAGTCTGAGATAGCAGCCTATCTTTCTGTTTTCCACCGGCCTGAAAACAGCCGGCCAATCAACGAACAGAGGGCGGGCTGAAAGCCGTGACGTAGTCGGTAAGCGCCGTGTTTAAGATTAGGTCAGGGAAATCGAAAACGACCGCTGATATGGAGACGCGGATGCAATTCGCTCTGTTGTGGAGAATATTCCCGGCATTAGCAAACTGAAGCCCGAACACGAAGAGTGTGTATTAAACATTTTGAATGGAGGTGATGTTGTGGCCCTACTCCCTTTGGGAAAAGTTTAATTTATCAACTATTACCGATCGTCAGCGAGAAACTGGGGAGCCTTTTGACAGGTCAGTGTCTCTTTTCTTTTCCAGGTCTTAAATACCGTAAAACTTCAAATAATAGCCCGGGCTTTTATTTGCCCAAATCGTCGAACTGCACCGGCTTGTACTTGAGATAGGCGTCTAACTTATATGAGACAGGCCTTTATAGTTGAGATGTTGTTCATCGAGATGTTGTTCCTAGAGTCTATAATCTCTAAAAATCTCCAAATGCTCCACGTGAAACCGCGGTCTTCCGACCTCTTACTATCTTGTCGATTGATTTTTATGAATATGCGCGAGGGAGAGAGAGCAAGACAGCGCTCGTGTTGTTTGTAGACGTGGGAGTGCGCGCGCGCGGCCGGGGCGCTCTCTCTCTCTCTCTCTCTCTCTCTCTCTCTCAGCAGTCATTCTATACATCACTCACAGATCAAAAAAGTCGTTTACAGCCATGTTCACTCGGGTATTTCGCTCGCATCATCAAGTGTTTACAGTGGAAGTTCGATCATAGATTTGAGTTCGATGCATGATGTCTGTGGTTCGATGCGGCTGTGTCGGCGCATAACATACGTCATAAACAAACTTATCTGATTGGCTTACGGGTAACCAATGATTTTAAACTTCAGTACGCGCCCCCTAGCGAGAGAGAAAACACTTCTCTATTATGCTATCCCAGACTCTGTGTACGAAGCAAAGTGAAGTAGCAGAGTCTGGTATTACCAGGCTAGGGTCGTCTGGCCGTTTTCGATAACGATCCGGCTCCCGCTCTCTTTCTCTCTCTCTCCCTCTGCTCGAGCTGCGCAAGAAAAAGGCCGTTCACAGAGGATGCCAGAGCGGACGAAGACAAGTGAGCAGAGACCCCCCCCCCCCCTCCCCCCCCCCCCCCCCCCCACCCCCGTTCACATATCGCGTCTTTTGCGCGCTCAAGTTCGTTATTTCAAATGTAGGCACACGGTATGCGCGCTCATAATGGAAGCGACGCGCTCATTTTTTCCAAGCGCGTCCACGCCGCATCGAGATCCTCGGTGCTCTCGTCAGTCGACGGCGCGGGAGAAAAAGGCTATCAATCGATTCCTCCACTCGAATATAAGATGACTCTGAGTATAAGACGACCCCCCCATTTTTCAGCCTATTTTTAGGACAAAAACCTCGTCTTATATTCGGGTATATACGGTAATTAATTCAAGAATGTTATGCAAGTTTACTGCAACAATGGTGCTGTGAAATTCACATACTTTCGAAAACCCAGCGTTTAGTTGATTCTGATAAGCGCTCACTGTCACTGTTGTAAACACAACGGCTTTCTTCTATGAGGGGGTTTGGCATCACGAAGGCTTTGTTTCCAGGTGGACCATTAAAGAATGTGACACACAAGTCTCCCTGAAATCTTGTAGATGATGACTTTGAAACTCCTGAAGTGTTTCCCATTTTGTGTGCCTTGTGCAACAGACGTTCAGCCAACGGTCCGTAGGAATGACATCTGAGGCTGAGACTATACTAACCGTAACCCTTAAAGACTACTAATACTCTAATAAGAGTTAGTTGACATGTTGTTGCAATATAGTTAGTAGAAATGTCTAAAGTGGAGAATCAAAATAAAGTGTAACAATCTAGTTTCCTAAAATATCACATCAAAAAACGGTTCAAATATTGTAGAGTTCCCATAATCCTCATCTCTTTTCAGAGGCTATTTCTAAATCCTTTAAACCTGAATTGGGTATTACCTTCTCCATGCGGTTTTAATCAATGATAGACCTGGGTGTGTACTAAAGTTGTCGCCGATGGATCCTATAGGTTCTCTGCCTCAACAGGAAGATAAGGGATGAAGTAAAGTGAAAAGAAGAGATGAAAAGGGAACAAAAACGTCTTTCACCAGGTCGATTTTATCTTAAGCTTAGATTCAGTAGATTCTCTTCTAGAAGACCCAAAATGAGACACATTTGGTGACAACCTGATCTACATTTCCCCCAACACAGAAAGGCTGGGCATTGTTTTTCAAAGCTGCATGATCATATAATGAGCGGTTAAAGTGCCTCTGGGTGGCTATGTTGTAATATTTATATGAGTTCCACGGAAGCTGATAGAGCTGATATACTACAGACGAAGACAAAATATGCTCACTGTGCTGGATTATTAAGAATGATCCAATATAACCCAGTGCTTATCCCCAGGCACTGGGGTTAAATTAAACGGGTTATTTACATTCATATTCATCTCAATTCTTTTATATGCTTGTTATGCATATAGAATGCACAACGAAGGAAACAAGATATGAATAATGGAAATATATGATTCTGTTTAGCTATTATTGATTTACTTTTCACTTTATTTGGATGTGGACTTGGAGACTTGGCAGTTGGAAAAAGCAGTGGCATGTGGCATCTTTTTGGCAGTAAGTCACTGAAAAGAAAATCTTTCAAAATTCTATCTAAATTTTAATTGAAAAAATTCGAAAAAAGAAGAAAAAAACCCTTTACTAACTAAAATGCAAGCAGCACCACCTAGTGTGTACACATTCATTCTAGTTCTTCAAAATAACTACTTTCAAAGGCAAAAGATGATCAGAGAGAGCGGAGACACACTGTAGGGCAAGGGTCATATGTGACAACATTTCATGTAAAATAATGAGGTTTGGCTGGTCAGCGCTACTCTGCCCAAACACATCCTTTGATGGACAAGAGTTCAGCGAGAAATGTCCCCTGGGGCTTGAATAGTTACAGCCATAGAGCTTAGATCAGCTAGCAGACCTGTGAAGATCTGCACTGACAGAATAACGTTTTAGTCCTGGTGAGCAAAGATAAGAAATACGTGGAGGATCAAAAGGGGATGATGGAAAGATGGACAGAGAAAGTATGGATATGATACTAGATGCACTGGATGCATCTCAAGTTTAAGCTAGTTATAAGTTACAGTAATAATATTTGGATATTTCAACCAAAAATTTTGAAGTTGTCAACATTTACTCACCCTTGTGATATTGCAAACCTATATGGCTTTCTTCTGTAGAACACTGAAGAAGAAATTTTGAAGAATGTTTGTAGCCAAACAGTTTGGTGACCATTAACTTCTACTAGATGGACAACAACACTGAGACCTTCCTCAGAATATTTTCTTTTATGTTCCAAATAAAAAAGAAAATCATAGAGGTTTGGAACGACATGAGGGTGAGTAAATGATGACAGCATTGTCATTTTTGGGATAATTATTCCTTTAACTAGTTTCCTTGTTACAAATATTTGTATTGATTAGTGGTGAATTGAAATTAATTGAAATGTCCGCCCAAAGTTCAAGGCTCAATTTTAAAATGATGTACACCTACACTAATGCCTAAACCTACCCGATGGTGTTAACAAAGCAAATGTGACATAAAAACGTAATCGTAACCACGGTATTTAACTTGTTTTTGAACTCTTGTCTTCATGACTGGTCTTTCATGGGATTTGTACCCGAGCTCTCCGCATCACAAGTACATTACTGCACCAGATGAGCTACTGAGCAAGCTTAGTAGATCAGTAAACCCGAACATATGGAGCTTGTTAAGTGATGCAAACTCCAAAATATATATCCGTTTACACAAATCATACACTATGGTAAAAAGTGTTTTAAGGTCATAACATAATTGTGCAAGGAGCCACATAAAAACAAGTCTTTATCAATCCATTATCTGCCCCTGTAATCATAATTGTGTGTGAAAAGGATTAAAAGTGCTTGCTGTTTTACATCCTCTAGTGTTCATTTCTGTTGGAAACTGCAGTGACATGTACGTATTTGGTACGTATCTTGCGTTTTGCAAACAGGTACGTTTTTCCAATGAGCCTGTGTTCCAAGCATCACTAAATTTCTGTTGAGTGCTGATCAGTATTCACATGCATTATGCAAGAGATGCTGCATAATATACATCTTCAATAACGAAAACCATACAGTATATCATTATTATATATAATGTATATATAATGCGAAAACCGTATATATACCGGTACCAATTATCTGCACCTACTTGAACAGACGGACCTCATGGAGAGGATACTGTTATTTCCAACATGATGTTAATATATAATACCAATATAATACCTTATAATAGGTTGTGATGATAATACTGCTAGTATTTTCTGCATACAGCATCCAGTTTGTGGTCTCGCCACCATCATCGGTTTTTATCAAACCCCTGGGTCATACCTGTTTCACAGATATAAATGCTAATTGGAACTCAGGGGAAGACCTGGGCAATTACAAAACACACACAAACACATACACACACGGTTCACTGCCACTGCAATAATGCTTTTCTGGGGAGAAAGGAGGAGAGAAGACTTATGAGCACCATTGATTTACGCCCACAGTTCCGTGACCTCTGCTTCAGAAAGGTGCATGTTGAACTGAGAAACAAAATGAATTAGAGCAGAAGTCAAACATGGAGCACATAAAGGGGTCATATGCATTTTATTGCCATTTCACACCCTCACTCTTACTTTTAGAATTAAATCGGCTGTTTTTGCTACTGGAGCTTTACTGGACCTTTATGCAAATTACCTCTGTTAAAAGATATACGGTGTATATCTCAATGTTTGTATAGTAATAGTTATAGTGTCAATGTTATCACCTATAGATTGAAATCTTTTGTTTTGGAAGAGCAACACAATTCCTATTATTCCAGATTATTTGTCCTCTAGTGGTGTTTAAAGGGATAAATCACCCAAAAATGAAAATTCTGTCATCATTTACTCACCCTTATGTTGATCCAAACCTGTATGAGTTTCTTTCTTCTGCTGAACACAAAAAAAAGAAAGAAACTCACACAGGTTTGGATCAACATGAAGTTGAGTTGGAGCTTGTAACATGTATGCTCAGTGTCATTATTTTATTGTTTCAGTCAGTTGGTCTGTGTTCGTGTTCATTAGAGTATCCCCTGGCTTAGTTAATTATCATGTTCACCTCCTTAATCATTTCATTAGTTCCCTTTGTTTGTACCATGCATTTAAACTCTGAGTTCTTCTTTAGTCTCTGTCCGTTCTCATCTATGATTTACGTGGTTGTGTTGGATTGATTATATACTATTTCCTTGGACTATTCCTGTCGTGCGCCTCATTCAGCCCAGCTACCAGTGACAGAACTAACCCTTTAATGTCTGTTGGCAAAATGGCATTTGGTACATTAGCAGCAGCTCTTTACACATGACCCCAAAACGGATGTTCAGTTTTTGTCACTGAAGGACAAAAAACTCTCTTCTGTAACTCTCAAAGGGGATTGGTTATGAGTCACCAAGTGAAATTTGGCATCATTGATGTCAAATCTGCCATGACTCGTCTTCAGGTATAAAGTCTGAATAGATAAAAAGCATCTGTTAAAAGCTGCTTTAGATAAAAACATCTGCTAAATGAATAAATGTAAATGAATATGTAAAAGTGTGAATAAGACTCGAGAGATATGGAACAACAGAGAATTTTCAAGAATATCAAATTATATATCAATCTGTTCCTCACACAAAACTACCATAAAACATCAGAAAATGTGTTGTATGGACTATTTTTATGGCAATTTTATTGTGCTTTTGTCAATTTTGGATATTGGAAGCCCATGGTCACTATATTCTTTCATTGTACGGAAAGGTCAACACAGGCTCAATGGAAAATCATACCCTTGGACACTGTAAAATGATATTACGTTGCTTTTTGCATGCTTTGTGACACTTTTAAAATATGCAGAGAGAGGAGCTAAAAGCGTGTTCTGTTTGAACGTGAATCTGGTAATGTTACATTGCATTGGTTGCTGTACATATCGCTGCAGTTTGGAGTGGCGCTAAAAGGTTAATGCTCTATTGTTTTTGGGGAAAAAAGCACCACCTACACTAAACCCTACTCTACACCTAACCAATTCATGTAGACAAACCAAACGTGAGATCAAAAACACATTTTCTGAAATAACCATGTTATTTTAGCTTGCTTCTACAAGTCTTTGAGCTCTTTAACTTGTGTTTCTCAGGACTCGTGCGCTAAAATTCGCCAATTCGTGTGAGTGAAATTCTGTACAATGGGAACTACTGAGCAAGTTGACTACATCAGGAAAGTAATATTATGCAATGCAAAAGTAAAAATGTTTTAGTTTTCAAATCTAGAAAAATAATTCTTACAAAAATAAGGCTTCATTACCTGATAATTTGCCCTGTAATCAAAATTTGTGTGAAAAGGAAAAAAGGTTATTGGTGCTTTACCGCCACTAGTGTTGTAGGTATGCTTTTGGAGTTTTAAACTTATTTCTAATGAGCCTATACAGGGAAAAGAGTAGCGTGAAGATTCTTCCGAACATCTACTTCTGTGTTCTACAGAAAAAGAAAGTTATACAGGTGTAAAAATTACATGGCAGTTGAAAATGATGACAATATTTGTATATTGGGATGAATGATTCCTTTGAGAGTCAAATATAGAATTAAGACTTTCTCACATGAGTTTCTCAGCTACACACATTAAAAAAGCAGTGTGACCTAGAAGGCACTTCAATTCTCCATTTCAAGAGATTGTGATCTTAACCCTGAATTTGAACATGAGACAATGACCCTGGTCTCATTTTTCACAGAAACAACGAGTGCACTCATTCTATTCCACATGGTGCATAAATGCACAAATGCAAGAAATGGAACATGATCTTCCTGCTTTAATTCAATCTTTGGCCTGTTTCTCTGTGGAAACAAGGAAGAAGGCAATACAATAAGAGTTAGTGTGCCCCAAGAATCTACTTCTTTAACTATTAAGGTCAACATGAAATTTGAATCCTAATACACATTCCTGATCTTATACTGAATGATTCATCAGTGCACATTTTTCCAAAGAAAAATGTTTGTCTTCATCAGTGTTGGGCATGTTACTTTAAAAAAAGTAATTAGTTATAGTTACTAGTTACTTCTCAGAAATAGTAACTGAGTTAAAATCATTATAAAAGTAACTAATTACCAGGGAAAGTAACTATTGTGTTACTTTATTTTAAATGTTCAAATAGGCCTATGTCAAATAACTTGGATGCCCCCAATATTAAATATGTTAAATTTATGAAATGGACACTAAATAGAATACATTATTATTATAAAACATTGTCAAACGTTGCAGACGATAGCAATAGGCTACAGAGATTATTCTAATGCTGAAATTGATTTTTTAAACAAACTATATAATGCTTGGACACCCTCGATCTCTCTCGCGCATTGTCAACCACGCTCACAGTGTTTGCTTCGCTTTTGTCCAGTCCGACACCTCATAAACACACACACACACCAGAGAAAAAACTTTGCAGGTCCTATGCCGGAGCGGAGAGAGAGCCTACTCGGATGAAAACCAAAAGCTCAATTAGGCTATAGTAACGCCGCATTTTATTGTCAGTAACGGTAACGGCGTAGTAACGGGGGAAACAGTAATTCGTTTCATTACTTGTTACTGAAAAAGATAACGCAGTTAGTAACGCTGTTTATTTATAACGCCGTTATTCCCATCACTGGTCTTCATAAACCCCTTGCTAAACTTGTAACTCGCTCCGCTGCTGAAACTATTGACTTCTGTTTTAGGCTCACATCACCAGTCCTTCATTTTTCTCAACCCATTTTCAGCTCCATTCTGTATGTAACACCAAAGACTTTAGGTATACAGAGACGGTACACTCATATAACAATGGGAGAAAGTGCAATGTGTAAATAAGTCCCGCCTTCTAAATTAAAGAGCAAATCGCCAATTGGCTTAGAAGCTCTGGTTGCTATAGAAACAGTCAGTGTTCGAGGCGCACGCTTATGACTGCACATGCGCAGCGGCTGGTCCAGCCTGAAACATGCAGTTTTTCTGTCCTGATTTGAGTGTCTAGAAACAAAAGTTGTTGTCAGATGGCCACTGAGTGAAATGACTTTGGTAAAAACCCACTTAATCCAGTCAATTCCTGATGCATAAAATTAAGCTCTGTCCATTTACATCATGTTTTATGTAAAGATTGAGTATTTTGTTGACTTGAGGGTGAATAAACTATGATTATGGTCTTTACATCAGTAGCTTTGTGAAAATCTATTGATTTTCATTTTTTCAAGCAGTCGTTTATCAGTAATGCTATTTACAGTGACGACAAGAGCAAATGCAGAGGACTGACTAGGTGAAGAGTGCAGCAGTGCTTCAGGTTTGAATTAGGTCCCCTTGGCCTTCCTGTAGCACAAGTCCTTTGGGCGTTTACTGTAATTGCTCTCTCACGGAGAGAACAGGCTAATTTAGGATGGTGCCACACACAGTGAGTCTGTCAGCGTAATAGGGTTTGCACACATCCCTAGCGTAAGGATCAGCCAGCGGCTGGAGCGAGTCTCAGAGTGATGTGATGCTGTTATGTTCAGCTGATAAGACAGAGCTCAGCGCTCAACGCTATACGGCTCATCAGATTGATTGTGTTCTGCCGAGTCGCTGTTTCATGCTCATTAGTTCTCTAATTCATATAATCAATAAAATGGATTACAAAGACATTTAAGTGTTTGCTTGCCTGGTTGAACTAATTCAATGAGGTATAGCAATATCTTGACAGTGGTTCTATCACTGTCCCTTCAAGGCAAGTCAGTTACTTGCTGTAGCACAAATTCAAAGAGCCCGGGACAGCTATTAATTGTTTATGTTAGTTCACAGCGCATTAAATAATGTTAACAAATACAACCTTTGATTTTAATAATGTATTAGTAAATGATGAAATGAACATGAACTAAGATGAATAAATGCTGAAGTATTGTTCATTCTTAGTACATGTTAAAAGGTAGTTAACTAATGTTAACTAATTAACCTTATTAAAGTGTAACCAATATTCTTATTGCATTCATATTGTAATATTCTTAATCATAATGATTAACATCATGCCAGCATCCTTTTTTTAATTGCAGCTTGAGTATAGATAGCTGAGATTTTACTTTAGTAATTGTACCTCGGTAGCGCAAGGTCATTGATTTAATTTTCCAGGAACTCGCATGATAAAACTGGTTGCATATATATATATATTAGGCCTGTCAAACGATTAATCGCGATTAATCGCATCCAAAATAAAAGTTTGTGTTTACATAATATATGTGTGCGTACTGTGTATAATTATTTTTAATACATAAATACCCACACATGCATGTGTATTTAAGAAATATTTGCATGTATATACTGTATATAGACTGAATGTAGCCTATATATAATGTATATTTTATGTAAATATAAACATTTTATATATAAATAACATAATTTTCTTAAATATATACGTGTGTGCATTTATATACAAAATAATTATACACAGTACACACACATATATTATGTAAACACAAACTTTTATTTTGGATGCGATTAATCGTGATTAATCGTTTGACAGCCCTAAATATATATATAGGCTATATAAAAGAAGTATATAGCACCTTCGACATTACAACACTACACAATTTTACATCCAATCATTTATTGAATAAAGCCACATTTATCATAGACTTTGAATTAAAAGCAATTTATCGTAAATTGTTTTCCTGGAATGATAAAGTAAAGAATGTAAAAAACCCCATTGAAACTGAAGGATCCAGACGTTTAGTCTGTTTTGGCTTCGTTTTCAAAGACTTTTAGTTTGCTTTTCTTTGTGTCCTGTGTTCCCCCTCATCATTTGTTGTCATTGTTATTCATTACGTTATTAATTAATGCACACCTGTTATCATTTGAGTTTGTTATCTGGTGTATTTAAGACCTTCAGTTCTCTGTGTTCATTGTCTGGTGTTGGTTGTGTTTTTCTACAGACTGTTTAGTGGATGTCTCTTTTATTCTAAGTAAAACTTCGCAGTTATTTGAACTGCCATCCTTCTAGTCTTCTTCAAGGACTCAAAGTGCGACAGTTCTTCTTTTGAAAGGCCATGCGGTGACTATTGAAAGGCATATACATTTCAAGGCCAGGTTTTCAGTCCATGTTGAATTCTCAGTAAGAGCTTGCAGTCAACGTGTCTAGTGACACATGGATGAGAAAATAAAGTAGCTTGATTGTCACATTTCCTTGAATATCTCACATACCAATTCACAATCCCAGTATGACTTCAATTTAACCTTCAATCACAGATTTCCCTTCTCTATCGCACTTCGGTGCAGAATTTACTGGCGTTTCAGTATCTTAGATAGAAGATTAGAGGTGTAAATATTTGATTTTATTCTGAACTCAATTATTTTGGAATATCTAAATATCTAAATTTAAACCTGCATGGTCAAGAATGTAATTTTTTGGGAAAGACAGAAACATGTAATACCTAGATATTTTTAAAGAGTGATGGGGTGGAGAAGGCCGTCCACAAGGGCGAATAAATCCCATACACATCTATTTAAAAAAAAATGAGTGTGTGAAAATTTCTGTTAAACACCCTTTGAACAGTAAAACTACTACTAATAATAATAGTAATGATTTGTGTTGTAATTTTAGGGAGAATATATACCAGATATTCAGAAATATGCTCAGGTCAGGCTCAGACACTTGAGCTTTATTCATTATGAGCATTGATCAGTAAGAGATTGACAGTTATCTTATAGGAGGTTGTTGAAGAAGAAAACACATTTTTTGAAATGGTGAAAATACAGATAATTTTTTTTTATCTAATAAGCTGAAATGTTTTGTGAGACAAACCAACCAATACCAGAAAACATTACTGATTTCCTATAATTCATCACTAGGACTACTTATCCACTTCATTTACTTTTTTTATTTTATTTTAATTTTATAAAATAAAACAAAACTATGATTTGTAATATGCTTTTGAAAAAAAAAATCCAATAAATACATGTACATGTCCTGCATAATAGAATGTAATGTGAAGATTCAGAAGATCTGAAAAGAAAGTAGCCCTCAAATATTATTTTATAATGCAGTTATAAACACAACACAGAGAAGGTTTAAGGAACCCAGCTGTGTTCTGTTCAGCCATTATGCAGAATCATGCTGTGTGTCTGAGCATTTACATGCAGTCAGAAAGTATAATAAAACAGCACTGGAAATGTGTCCAGCAATCATAAATCATTATAGCCTTATATGACGAAACACTGCAAGCAAGCAAGCAATAAAATAATGCTATTTTTATGAAGCAATTGTCATTTTTAATGATTTCACCCTGCCTCTAATGCCCTTATTAGCCCTTAACTGTGACATTTATTTACACCGTTTCATCTAAAGTAGTTTAGCCTGCATGTATTTGGTGATTGCATGTCTTAAAAAGTGTAAAAAAGCATTTAATTTAATGTATAACAGAAATATTTGTTCATCCAGGGGACTTTCTGCACATTCACATTTTATATTACAGTTTATACTCCATATGTTATTGTAAATATGTGCACAGAAGCCAAGCATTACATAAGAGTTAAAGTGAGTCTCATGGGTGTGCAGGCATAACAAAAGAGGCTCTGCACGAAATGCTGTTTTGCCAAGTTTGCATCAGTCAGAAAATCTCTACTCAATATACTGTAAACATTGCAGAAAAGCCTTTGGAAAATCACAAAATATGACAAAACTACATATCAAAACTAAACTAGAATGCCAATGATGTGGGAGTTAATTGGTTAAAAAATGTACTGTCATGTTGGAGAATTAAATCGACTGATACATGCATTTTTTGAATATTTTTTGGTTTTCTTTGAGGGTTAGGATTTAGGCTACGCTCTATTATAATTTACATGAAAACAATTGTGTATGTCCCCATTTAGGTGTGTGTGTGTGTTGTGAGACTGAGTGATTAATCATTCATCGTTCAGTATTGCTTGATTTTGTGCCAGTCATGGATAGGGCTGAAACAACTAATCGATTTAATCGATTAAAATCGATTATTAAAATAGTTGTCAACGAATGTCATTATCGATTAGTTGGTCTGCTTACGTCACGGGAAGCGTTTACTGGTGATTGGTTGAAACGGGCCAATCATGATGCTCTCTGTCTTACATGCGCTGCGCTTCATGAGACACACGCAAGGTCTCTCTCCCTTCGCCGATCTGCCGTGCGCGCAGAGACCGAGATCTTTTTTACAGTCTATGTTTGGAGCACAGTCTCTTCTGTCTCGCATGCGCGCTCTTGCTCGCGCGCTCTAGATTCCGGGAGTTTTAACTAATTTGCAGGCATCAGGGAGCCGCTATCAATATGCGGGAGACTCCCTGATCTTCCGCGAGACTTGGGATGTCTGTATTTTGTCTCGAGCATCAGGTTGCGCAATCAGTTCGCTCGCAACATAAGTGATGGATTAAAATAGCGCTTCCGCAGAAATAGGTTAAATTAAAACGGCGAAGCACTAAATATAAAGGCAGTTAATAACAGCAGCAGTAAAAGATTGTTTTTAGTCACTGTACTTAGTGGTTTTCAGCGAATGCTTGTGCACTAATGCATAATTTTTCCTGTCCTTTTAACAGGGGCGTCACTAGGCCCTTTTTAGGGGGGCTTCAGCCCCCCTAAATTTATGCCTAGCCCCCCTAAAAATTTGTGATGAATATGCTACACAAATTCGTGTTCGCTTCAGTCTCGTTTTAATCAGATTCAGCGCGTTCTTCATCTTAAATCCAAAGTGGCGCCGAACAGAGAGCGCGTCAAAAAGAGAGAAAAGTGTGTGTGTGTGTGTGTTCATCTGAACCCATTGGTCTGTCACTGCTCGTCAATGTCAGAATATTTGAGATGACCAATCAAATCAAAGTAGGCGGGCTTTACATTCACAGACGCTGAGGGTGAATTTTAGCAGCACAACTCTTCAGTGCACGGGCAAGTGCGAGATAAGATGTAAGTAGCTTAACTTATAACGTTATATATTTTACAGTTTTTGGAGGTCATTAAAGTTAAACGAATGACAAAAAATAATCAGGAAAACTAATATAGTTTTGTCTAAATTCGCCCTTTTGAACTGAAATTAGGCATGTAACGTCAGCCTAATGTAATCATTCGTTTACTGTCATTGTGAGTGGACAAAAAACATTAACAAAGCCGTTTTCATCCTGTCAGGATTAATAATGAATGTGTACATATTGAAAATATACCTAATACAAATTGTAGCCTTTAGTAAAAAAAAGAAAAAAAAGCTCAGCTTTAGGAGGAGAAGAGAACGGGCAAGATGAGGAGACTGAAAAAAAGAAAAGAAGATGGAGATGAGGAGAGAGCAGGTATTGACAAATAGTCTACTGACATAGTTTTAAAGCTATTTCTTATCCTTTTTTGGTCTTCAAACGTCTTGAAATGCACATTTCAGAGATTAAAAAATGTAACCCCCAAACCTCCACCTCAAATGCAGGACCTCTTTGATTATAAAGCCCTGTCTACAGCCCTGTAGTAGGCATCAGAATCAGAAAGAGCTTTATCCCAGTGCTTGCACGCACAAGGAATTGGTTTTGGTGCTGATGCTTCCAGTGCACATATACAAATATGTGATAAGGCATAAGATCAATAATGAATGTGTAGCCTTTAATGTGAATTAATTTTATAAACTTAGTTACCTTTCCTAGTTTTCAGTAAATGAACACGTTTGAGAAAATGATTCATAGGCAAAATCAACCAGTTGACCCCCAAAGAGAAAAAGAGTGTGATGCTGATGAGGAGAGAAAAATAATCAGCTGCCAACTGAAATGGTTTTATCCAAAAAAAATTTGCCTTCAAAACATCTTAAAATTTCTCGGGGAAACCCCCAACCCCCTTAACTAACACAACTCGAATTCAGGACTATAATCCCTGTACGGTATACCGTACAGGGATTATAAAACCCTGCAATTGCATGGTAATGAAAGTGAGCATTAGACCCTAAATTAAACTTTTACCTTGTTTTTTTTTTTTTTTAATCATACCCTCATTGGGGGCTTAGCCCCCCTAAAAGGAAAATCCTAGAATCGCCCCTGCCTTTTAATCAACCCTGTTAGCTTGCTGCGTACCTCCATCCCGTTCTTTTTATAGCATTTGTCTAATATTAAGTTTTAATTGTTTTTCAAACGCGATCTACCGCGGCTCTATGTTCACACGCTTGTTTTCAGTCTTTCTATATTTATTTTATCTATTATCCTTATAATTCCATTAATTTAAAATCAAAATTAAATGAATTATATATTTGAGATGTTTTTACTTTATATCTTCACATCTGAAAAACATGTCTGTGTAAATTTGTTTTAACAAAAATTGCTAAAACATATGTTGGATATAATTTTTAATTAATTTTACATTAATCATTGTTGTCAACTTGCCATTAGCAATTATCATTAAAAACAAAGCAAATATTGATATTAGTAAAACTCAATGTGTGGCTTTTGCACTTTTTAAAGGTGAACTAAGTAACTTTTTTACCTTAACCGAACAGCTTTGGAGTCATTGTAATGTTTATATTACTGATTTCGTGTTGAATGATGGTCGTCTCGCACCCCCCTTGGTGCCTGTGAGCCGCAAAACCACCCTTGCAACTTTGGGCCGGCGGGCCTCAGTGTTAGGAAGTATCGTGTGATATCAAGTCTCGCGAGGTAACGAATTGCTTTACGGCAAAAAATAGATCTGATAAAATGAGCATCAAACAGAAATAACCCGGCGCCGTATACATGTGGTGTTGGGCGCGCGCAGCTCTTAAAGGGGCCATACCTTATTTCCACTCGTTACAGCTTCCATCCTACTGAACAGGTACCGGTGTACAGGGGGAGGGGATCTGGCCGTGAGTGCGAGCCATCTCTGCGTGAGTGCTATTCACGACAGTACAAGTACTCCACAGCGACTCTAGGGGTCGCTGTTTGACAAAAACGGAATTCCTACTTAGTGCTGCTTTAAAGTACACTTTTACACATAAATACCCTTGTGGCGAGCAGGACCAGGCCGAGAGACGTGAGAGGCCGGTGGCGACACCTGTGAGACGCACCGGTCTCGCATCTCTCACGTCCCTCGGCCTCGTCCTGCTCACCACAACCCTGATTTAGGGTTTTATTTAGTTATAATACACAAAAAATCAAATTGGAATTTTTATCCGATTAATCGATTAATCGAAAAAATAATCGTCTGATTAATCGATTATCAAAATAATCGTTAGTTGCAGCCCTAGTCATGGATCTTTATCACAATCCTGTTCTGCTGAATGCCGTCACATCAGCATGTCCCATCATGTTCCATGCTTCACTGATCATCTATTCCAAATTAGCAACTGGAATGATTTTTTCCTCAGCTTAACATGCTTTATAAATTGAATATTGGAACTGAACTGAAGCAAACTGAAGAAGCTGAGTGTGTATATTTCTGTCTGTACATATAAATATGAAAAATGAACACTGAAATGCCTTACGGTGATTTTACTGCAGAATATCAATGCTCCCAGTTCAAAATGAGCCAATATTCCCAGAACACTACTGAAAAAGAAATCAAATTCATAAATCACTACTATTGTTGTCTTGCAGGAATTCTTCCTTATAAACCAGTGATGCTACTTCGATCCAGTTCAGAATACTTGTTGAGATAGTACAGGCAGAGCCCACAACGTAAGGGATGCAATTAAGAAACGAGCTAGCGAGCCTCAATCCTATTAGAGCATTCATTTATCTAGAGAAACATACAACAGCCTCTGTTTGGTAGATGGTGAGATAACTACACGCCCGAAAGTTCAAATCAATACGTTGTGTGGATGTTTCATGTTCCTTGCAATTATTACGAGGACATACAACAATTCGGTTAAATAACATAACAGTAATTTTTTCGTTTTCACTGTGTGTTACAGTGTTTTTACAGTTAAGGGGGTTTCAGGCCCTTACCCTGGTAAAATCACTTTGGCACAGATCCTCGAGTGGCTTATTGCTTTGTTAGGGGCTTTCACACCGAGTAGTTCTAGGAACTTAGTTCTAGGAACTAGCCACCAGGGTGGTTCCCTGAGAACGAGTGGTTCCCCGAGAACGAATGATTCCCCAAGGAACATATTCCTGATTGCATTCCCTCCGCCCGTAGTAACTCTGAAGTGATGTAAGCCGCGCTTGTTGTTGTGACCTTTATTTTTAACGGCTCTGCGGACCTTTATTTTGACTGCGCTGAGAACGCCAGAGGGTGAGCACATAGTGCTCGTATTCTCCGTGTTCATTAGTTTACGATCTGTTTAACAGTCCTGTTTAATACGATATTAGATAGAACTGTTATACATAGAGAGTAGACAGTAATGAAAAGTTATTAGCGTATGCCGTGTGGTTGATATCCAGTGTCGCTAGCTGAGCAGAAATACATAATCATGTTTCTCTTGGTCCCCTCAAAGTTGCATTGGATTTTCTCCTTAGCGTAAAGTTTGAGAGGTCCATCTATCACTGTTTTTCGTGTTCGTAGAGTTAGTTTGTGGAGTAAATATATAGGCTATAATCTGTGTGTGTAGCTTTTATAAAAATGGCGGGTGCTGGTGTTTCGCGCGTGTTCTGACAATCATCGTACACTTACGTCACTGATAGTTCCTATACTGCTGGTTTAGACCCTACTCTGAAGTATAGGAGCAAAATTAGTTCCTCCAAAAGGAGTTCCTAGAACTAAAATGGTTCCTAGTTCCTGCGTTGCGAACACGCCCAAAAAATGGGTACTTCCGCCAATAGTTCTGGGAACTATGAAAATTCCTCCAGTGCGAAATCCCCAATTAAATACTGTTCCTTTGGACTCCCTGTCATTTTTACTGTCCTTTTTCCAAACATTCCTCCCATAGACAAGATGAACTGAAGGAAAATGTAAATGTCAATGTTTCATGGTCTGGTCACTGAAGTGTCCCAAGAAACAATAAGGTGCGCAGATTCCACACGCTACGCAAACTGCATGTTTTCTGATGTAAAATGAAACACACAGTACTTCAGATAATCCACTGCCATCCTAATGGGCAAACAAGGATCTTTCTCTCTAGAGGACTGCTGCTTTAAAATAGACTCTAGCGTGAGGATTTGCTCGAGATACAACCTGCTTGTCATTCTGAGGAAAGGGAATGTGTTAAAAAAAGAGCTGATAATGAGGTGTGGATATATTCCACACAGCAGACACCTTTAACACCAATAAAAATGAGCCCCTTTAACACCATAATGCAGCTTGCGAATGGGATCATTTGGCAATTGAAATTTTTTGTTTATTTATTGTAATAATTATCAAAAGAAATATTCATTTATTAATGATAATCAGAAACCATTCTGCAAATGTAATCTGTTATAAGTTTAGCTAGGAAAGCTGAATAGCTTACTGCACAATAGAAGTAAACTGGACAGATGAGGATCCTATATAGATCTCCAAGTTACAGAAACTGTTCTGAAATGTGTCATCTATCTCGGAGTTTGCTCATGGTTAAAAGAAAAAGTGAGGTTGCTGTGCCTCAATTCGCTTATTTAAAAAATAAAGCCCCAGACATTGATATTATGTAACAAGACATCTAACTGCAGCTGAGTGCTTTTGAAGTCACATGATCACAACACACTTTTGGATACACACTAGCTTGAGTAGTAATTTATTCAGTGCTATATATGTGAGTAGTGGGGTGTTGGATTGCTACTTGCATCCAAATGTCTGGTACTGACTGCTGCTTATTCTGGCCAAGAAACACCCACTAAAGAGGTAAAGCCTGTCGGATTGACATGTTACAACAAATTTATACATATAAAAGGTCTAGTTTTATGTAATTTACGCCCAGGCTATTATATCACAATGATATATCGAAATAGAAAAAATATATAGTGTCTGAATAGAGGCAACACAGTCTCAACTAAGGGTTGTCACAGTTGGTTGACGCAGAGAGGAAAAATTAAGATGGATCTAATTGCAGAAGTGTTTAAGTTTATTAACAAACTAAAGATTAACAAAATACTCAGGATACTTTTCAATCAGAATAACAAAAAGAACGACCAACATAACGTGATGAACTGGAAGCAAGCCAAATATTTTTTAAAAACCAAACCAATCAAAAAAACAAGCAACAGGTCTTCAACTTAATCAATCAATGACAAACCATGGAAACACAAAAACACAAGAAACTCGGATGCAAGCATTACTGTGTATATTATCTGTATAGATTCACATTTTACATTGTTATTTTTGGTCATTATATGGAAAAGAGCAGCTTGAACATTCTTCTAAACATCCCCTTTTGAATAAACAAAGTCATACAGATTGGGACAGTGGTAAAACACTGAACCGACAAAACCCAACGAAGTGTCCGTGGCCGTTGCTTGGCGTCTGTCAGTGTGGTGTGAATTGGCCATTACAGTCTGATTCACAGAGCTGAATGAGGTTGTTTACTATGAAGATTCTAATGGTATCACGGCCCATGCGATGTATAAACAGCATCCCTATTACTTTAGTAGCACTGCAATATGAATGCAACCATTTAAAGCTCATTAGTTTGAGCTCAATTGCATTTTAAACACTTTAGGCATACATGACATCGCAATAAAGCTGACTTACTGTAAATGAGATTTCTGGGAAGGTTTGGGGCCACGCATTCACTTTTATTACCTGCATTCATCTAAAATGAACATTAATGAGGAATCGAGTTTACAGGCAGCAGGCTAAAACCGAAAGAAACTACATTTTAACTTTGATCCAAAAACAAGTGAGATGCCTACCTTACCTAGACAGCATTTTATACTTCAGAGAAAGATCTATTTGCTAATTTCGATTTTTAGGTTTTGTACAGTACCCTACCAAATCATGTTACGTTTGAGACCATTTTGTTCTTAGATTTTTCATTATGCACTGAAATAGGTTTTGGAACTGACACAGGAGAGAGTTAAAGTTTCGGTTAATTGATCAAGTGGGTACAGTTATTGAACCATGCAATAACCTCAAAATGGCCAATTTAAGATCTATTAATATTACACTGCAAGACAGCTCACTAGGTTTTGAAAGGGTTTAGGTTTTGATCTTGTGTCAACAGTCAAATCATTACAGAAGAACTGATGGTGATTTGAGAAAGAGAAAGGCACGAAGACAGAGAAGATACTGTCTGTCTTTGCTTCTGTTTTTTACTTTCTGTCTTTTCTCACCTTGGGCCACCTCTATTCTCCGGAGAGAGGGGCCAATACAGAAAATTACATGGTCAGGGCAATTCCAAGCCTTATTTAGGGGAATGATTGTTTATCCTGAAGACATATGGATAAAGTTAAAAATGGAGGTGGGCAGGGAGATAGAGAGAGAAAAGGAAGCAAGAATGCCATTAAAACTGGACCTGTGTGGAGGTTTATGAACACCAGCGTCCTCTGAGACAAAGCACATATGAAGTGAATGAGAATAGAGATGCAGCTCATTAGCTGACATCTCAGAAATGGCCATCTCAATAGATGCTTTAATACGAAGTGATGAGCTGTCAGATCGGACATACTCTACGGTCCAGTAACACTAATGGACTGTGAAATATCCCCACAGAGTCCTCTGCCTGCTGAGAGAGAAACATACATCCGATATCTAATAACCCTGAGCAAATCGCCAGAGCATGAGAAGTGTCCTTCAAATAACTGTCAGTTCTCCTTTTTCATGTAGTGTTTATGAAGAGAGTGTAAAAAGCCTTTGGATGTGATGGAAGTAAATGCATAAGCGTGTTGTAAATGGCTCACGGCCCTTCACTAATCATCAGATACATGTAGCACACAAAAATGGCCTGAAAATTATAAAACTCTGATCTGATTGGCAAGCTCTACCCAATGGCATCATGATGCACAGGTTTTAAACCCACCCAACATTTCATGGGGAGTCAGTCTGACAGAAAACAAAGCTGTGTTTATAAGGTACTAGGCTATAATTTGTGCTTCCTTTCTAAGAGGTTCTCGGCTAGTAGCTATGCAATGTGCATTGTAATCATTCTTTAGAGAAACTTTTGTGTACACAAATTATTGTCTGCCTGAGTATAACAACACAGGCTAATTGGAAAAACGTGCCTGTGGCGACTTTTGTGCAAAATGACGTCATTGCTTCTTGCACATTTCGCGACAATTTCAAAGTGAAATGTCTATTGAGTGGTGCTAAAAGCGCAGTTTTATCTTAAAGCTACAATATATAATTTTTTTCACCGCTAGGGGTTGCTAACCTCTTACAATAACAAAGGCGTAGGTTGATGACGCATAAGCGGAATTATGGAGCTTGTCGTCATGCCGAAGGATCTAATAATGTTTATGGATGAGTGAATACATTGATGTTTTTAACATGTCTGTGGTATGAAGCATAGCACGATTGCTAATGAGAGACAGATATCAGCGCCACACGCAAGTCACGTGGATATAAAGGAATAAGGACATTTCACTCTACCGAACTACCTGCAAGTGCAAAATTACTACTCACACAGGTCAGTTTATTTGACGAATTAAACTTGTGAGGTAACGCAGCGCTGTATCACTTGGTCTACACTATCACACTAAACTTTTTTGAAAATTTTCTAAAAACGTTATCTCCGCGTAAACTTCAAAAATGCATAAACCGCGTAAACTGTGAAAACACTGACGGCGTGCACATGCGTATTACGTGTTTAGTCTATAGGTATGCGCGTTTCAATATATATGTGCGTCTTCGTTATTCGATAATCTGCTAATTTCACATGCAAACTAATTAGCCAAAAATAAAAGCAGATGTCTAGACATCTGCATACCAGGTCAATGCATACCAACCCACACTGCATGCTACAAAGCAAGGGTCAGTTATTGACTAACTCTTCAGGCCTTTGGTATTGGTATTGACTCCTATCAGCTCTCAATTGTGTTTAAGTGCCGGGTAATCGGCACTCTATTGTCGGTTTCCAAATTAGTAATCAACTCTAACAGGCCTACACAATTACCGCCCTCAGTGTGGCACATTCAAGGGGCCTTCTAAACGATATAAATATCCTGTCAGTGGCTCAGGGAAAGTTTGTCTTTTCTTGCTTCCACAATGAAAACTAAATCCAACGGGCATCGATAGCTAGTCCATAGCTTCTCATTCTTTCTGAGATTAAGCACACAATAACATGGTTTGGCTACAGCAGTCTACTTCAGTCTACAACAGCAAGAAACACCTTATGCAACTGCATGGCATCATAGTTCTGTCATGACAACTCTCTGAGGGTTTGGCATGGTAATAGATATGACAATGTTATATGTCTGGTCTTGGCAGAAGAGATCTGCTACGCTGTTGCTGCTGTTATTGCTGCTGCTATAGAGCAAGTACAGGACTTGCTACTGCCAACATACATGACACGCTGCTGTGAGCAAGTAAGACATGCTGCTGCTGCACAATATAGCATACATGAATTACCCATAGCAGATCAATACAGGTGGAGCTGGGGAAGGTGGAGGGTTTCTGAAAGTGCGCTACACTGCTACAGCAAATGCTGACCACGTATTTGAAGGCTGAGCATGCATGCTCATTGGCTACTGATACCAGGAACCCTATAGAGAATGATGTGATTTAGGGCTGTCACTTTTGAGAAAAATCAAATTCGAACGGATATCAAATATCAAGCAATGTATTCGAATATATTCGAATATCTACGAAACTAAAAGGACTGCGCATGTGCAATGACGTATTACGCACGGAGCGAGCTGTTCTTCCTGTTGAATAGAGTGTCATAAATGAGTGTTCCGTTATTAAAAAATTCTTATTTCACTCAGCGTCTGTGAAGTGAAGCAGGACAACGTCCCACCAGCGCTTGTTTCAGATTATCATCCACGGACGACTGGTTTTGGGCGCAGGGTTTTACTGCGTGATCAATATAAGCTGGCAAGCAGCACGGCAAATCATGCTCATCGTCTCCAAATCATGACCAGAGACGGATAAATATCAAGTCTGCTGTTTAAAACAAATAAAGAACCAATAGAGGAGAATAGTTATGCGCGAACAGCGGCATATTCGTGCAGTGTGCGCATGTCAAAAAATCAATTCGGATTTGAATCTTGTGACATATAACGCGCACATTACTTTATGTATCGTTCATGTAAACATGTTCATGTTCGGATTCATCAATCGGATTGTCCATTTCCAGACACTACTTTTTAGATGAGTTGGGGTAGAAATTGTCCGCTCAGGCTGGCCGTTCTGTGTGTTATCTTCCATTTTCAAAACAGGGTGGCTATTGGCTATTATTCGCTTGATTTGGTCATGAGTTTACGCTACAATACGTTTAGAGTGCCCGCTACTGGATGAGATGGCAAACAATAAAATTAAAAACAAACGGTCTAATCATAGACTGTAAAAAATGCGCTAAACATGGCACTTTAAAAACCGGTTAGTTTATTTATAGTTCGATTACGGATATTTCACGTCATGTTCGAATGCATATTCGAATATCGAATAAAAAGTGACAGCCCTAATGTGATTGCAAGCAGATTGAGTTAAGGACCTATCAGCCTGCACCATCTAGAGATTCATAACATAACTTTGCATTTCTGAGAAAATGCCAATCAGGTTTTCTTCCGAAAATGCAAAAAAATTCATTATTAAAGCTAGTAGCAATTGTATTCCACTTCGACACCTTTTCCTAACCAGACACAATGCAGCAGCACGACACAATAAAAGGTGTCGTTTCCATGCGAGTATCCCAGTAAACATAGTCGGATATGGCTTAAGTGAATGTAATTTAAAAAGTAGAGAAAGACAATGCTTGTGTACCAGTATATTGGATCTGTGCATTAGTCTTAAAGTGACAGCAGCCTAATCTACCTGGTTCTGTCTGTTTTGAAGTTAATCAAACTACCAAAGAGACAAATGTGACCGGTCTTCGTTTAGCTCTGCGTTGTGTTTGTCGATGAAGGAGACCGGGCAACAGAAAGTACTCGAGATAGATTTTATTCTGCATGAATAAAAGGAAATGTCAGAACAAGCTCGAGTCTGTGGCCTTCTCTCACAATTCAGCCTCTCTTCAGTCGCATTTACCGCGAACTGAAACACATTTTACTCTTTTGACATACTTATAAACATGTATTTCAGTTTCTCATGTGCTCAAATCGTATTTGTTCAACAGATTTCATAAAAAAATAAAGCATTTTACAAACTCAAAACAATATTAACAAAAGCATGAAAGAGAATATACCTGCATGAATAAAAGGAAATGTCAGAACAAGCTCGAGTCTGTGGCCTTCTCTCATAATTCAGCCTGTCAGTGAAAGGCATTATTTTAGCCAACAGAGCTTGCACACTCATGCTTAATGAATTCTCTCCGAAAATACATTTATAACTCTTCACATCATTCACCCAAATTTCATACATGTTTGAATAAGATTAAAGTGCATTTTAAAATTACATGTTGTATTACAATAAACAAAACTCATATCAAACTTTTAGACGGAGCATTAACACAACTCACCTCTCTTCAGTCGCATTTACCGCGAACTGAAGGAGAGCAACCGGAACCGGAACATGAGTCTTAAAGGAACCACGCACCGTATTTAACAATACTGCAAAATGACCACGTAACCATAGAAATATGTCATCTCAATTAATAGGGATCAAAATTAGAAGAATAAATTCCAAAATACAAAATAATGAAAGAAATTATAACAAAAGGGAGAGATTTTGAGTGAAATTAATAAATAAATATAACAACCGTTACACAAATAAATCACTCACTGCTCTTCACTGAATAACTTTTGTAACTTTAATAAGTAATAGTCTTTATTTAATTTATACAGTGAAGATTATATGCAGTGTTATGTTGCATTTGATTACTTTATTCAATTTCTGTACCTGAAAACTACTGTGGGACCTACCTGAAAATTTTGAAAAACACTGATTATTTCATTTGTATATTTTTCTATTATATTTATTTATGTGTGACATTTAATTTATGTGTGTTTTCTTGGCTTCAATAATCTTTGAAATGTATATTAGTTAGTTTTAGCTGTGGTATCGAAATTGTAATCGAGAATTGTTTAATTTCACTGATATCTAAAATTTTGGTGTCATAACCTAGTAAGGTGGCTATAAGAAGGAGGCTATAATTATTGGCTTATATAAAGCCAATAATTACTTATTTTAATAAGTATATTAAAATACAAGGATACATGGGTCAAAAACAACAACAACATAATTATTGTATTCATTTATTACCTTTTTTAGTAGGGCCAATAAAAATGTAATCATTGAATCAAATAGAAAATCTTGAATCAAATCGAGAATCAAACAGAGATCTTGAGAATCTGAATCTGTATCAATACCAAGCCCTGGCACTTATTCATTTTGTTGCAAATATGACTGATTTTGTCAAATTGTGTCATGTCTTGTATACTGTCTGGTGCTTGTCACTGAAATCTTCTTGCATCACGTCTGGTTAGGAGGACACAGAGTAAGGGTCAGGAAGAAGCTGTAAAATGGTTTATAAAAACTAAATTAGCACTTTTTAGTGCAAGAGACCTTGACTAAATTGGACAATTAGTGATTCAGTACAAAATGAAAGCAAATAATTCAGCAGCCCTTAAAAATTTGCAAGCGCAAACACTTGACATCCGGCTGCACATTACCGCTGCATTATGCCAAAACCACTACACAGATGACCATTGGAAATGAGAGGAAGTCTCATTAGTGCTGTGGTGTGTAGAACAGGGTTTCTAGAGAGAAGATATTTCTGTCAGGGTTGTTTCTGCAATATTGCAATGTGCTGATACTCAATGAGAGCAATTAGCAGAAACTATAGAGTCGGTAACTCGTCACCCACATAACTAAAGGCCTGACCGAAGACAGATAAGAGAATGTGGAATGAATGGCTCATTTTCTGTGTGTGTGTGTGTGTGTGTGTGTGTGTTTGTGTTTGTGAACTTGTCATTATATTGAAGCACTGCACTGAAGTTCTTCTCTCTTCTTTTTCCTTTTTTTCCCTTTGCTCCATTACAATTTTTTTTGTAGATAATTTCAGCCTTAGGTGTGCCATTTATTTTACTTTGTATAAACTTCTCTCTTTTAAAGCTTTTAATTTTTTTTCACTGCCATTTTAAAATTATTGCACGATGTAAATAAATCTCAACTGAGAACTGTGCATGATAAGGATTCATTTGAAGAACATGGCCCAGCTTCAAGACAAACTGACCATTTAAAAAAAATTACCATGGGAACCATAGCATTCTCTAAGACACACATTTTACTATTGATGCATATCTATTATGCCTGGCTCACACTACAGGAGTTTTAAAATCCTAACCGATTTTGAAATCTGGTTGCAGCACACACTTAAGGACAATCTTTGCAGATTTTCTTCCCTCAAATCTTAAACATGCTCACATTACAATATTTGAAAATAGTGGCGCATCACACACTACAAGATATTCTTAAGATTATCTTGCCAGATATAGCACCTTACCACTCTCTACGTGCAAGGATACGAACGCTCGCCGCAATTCCACAAGCGTTTCCCAAAAATGCACTTAACATGAACGCGCGAGAACGCGTTCTGCGTGCTACTTTATAGTCGCTGTCCATTCGCGAAGTGCTGAAATATAACCTTATGGAATCGTATTCTGAACGTTTAACTTAATAATCGTCATATGTTGTGGATTAGCAATCAAGACAAGCAGGGTCGGCGCCACGAGGGGGCCCCAGGGGCATGGCCTGGCCTGGCCACCTAGGTCACTGTGCCCCCTCACCTCTGGTCAGCACACCACCCTGCCTCAGAACGCGATTTCTGCCGCTGAGACTCAGCAACAGGCACGCTACCAATTTGTCCTCTAATTCCGGACAATACATATATATATGTAACTATTTTTCAAATTGATTTAGTTTTACCATGATTAAATCAGCTTTGCAACTTTGCATTTGCACTCGCGGCAGGCGATTAACTAAATAACGTCACTAGCAGCTTGTAATTTATTGTAAAAAAAATCCCCATGTTTTCGGTGCTGATGCTGTGGTGAATGAATGAGGCATTTATATAGCGCTTTCATATGTACTACTGTACACCCAAAGCGGTTTACAATCATACCAGGGGATCTCTCCTCAACCAGCACCAGTGTGCAGCATCCACTTGGATGATGCGACGGCAGCCACAGTACAACGGCGCCAGTGCGCTCACCACACACCAGCTATAGTTGGAGAGGAGAGAGAGTGATAGAGCCAATTCAGTGGATGGGGATTATTAGGAGGCCATGATTGGCAGGGGCCAATGGGTGGAATGTGGCCAGGACACCGGGGTTACACCCCAACTCTTTATGAGAAGTGCCATGAGATTTTTAATGACCACAGAGAGTCAGAGCCTCGGTTTAACATCTCATCCGAAGGACGGTGCTCTTTGACAGTATAGTGTCCCCGTCACTATACTGGGGCGTTAGGACCCACACAGACCACAGGGTGAGCGCCCCCTGCTGGCCTCACTAACACCTCTTCCAGCAGCAACCTGGTTTTTCTCAGGAGGTCTCCCATACTAACCAGGCTCAGCCCTGCTTCAGTGGGCAACCAGTCTTGGGCTACAGGGTGATATGGCTGCTGGTGACGCGTTCATGTAACATGTAAGGATGGCGCTGCCAATAAAGCACCTACAAGCTGTCACAAAGAACCGGCAAAAGAAAAGGATTATGAATATGTCGAATATAGCAAGGAGATATTTTAATTGTTTATAAACAAGTGTTTTCTGTGTCACTGTCGCCGGCAAAGATGAAGTTGATGATGCTGATCGTGATCTTCGCAGTAGTGAACGGGCCAGAGAGAAATGCACTTTTCACACGGATTACATAAACAGAGAGCAGTCTGTAGTCTGTTTTCTTTCGTTTTGAAATGTTCTGTTTAGAAGTAGACATTTTAGATATTTCTCAGGTCTGTGAGGCAAGTAGGCTATTATGCTAAGTTTTGGTTAATTTATGAGACAAGCTCCAGTTCAAGCGCTGGCGCCACGTGTCGTGATGATATATCTGCTATATTTACTTCTTATTTATTAAATCCAAGCAATTGGTTGATAAAACATTTATTAAAATTAAGATACAATTAATACAAAACGAAATTCACTTTAAAGAAAGGCTTTGTGCTTTCTGTTCAAGGTCTGAAAGTTTTAAAGCAGTCTTTCAGTGCCGCTTTCAGAGCGCTCACGTCCGTAACGGATTCCCCAATTTTAAAGAATTTATCCTCAACTAGTTTTGTGGTGTAGGTCTACGTATTATTGTATAATGCTAACTTCAAATAATAGTAATTTAAAGGCGAGGCTTATTCCAACGTAAAACGCTGTATAATTGTATATAGTTTTAATCAAATAAGGTTGGATTATTTATATGTTGAGCTGCCTGTTCATGAAGCTGACAGTGCACATAATAAAATAATATACAATTGATGCAAACCAACAGGAATCCTTTCCTTTTCTGCTCTATGTTTATGTTTTATGTGGGTAGGGCTTTATTTAGCAATAAATAAATAAATGGAGATAATGCCCGCATCGCGCTGTTGAGTCACTCAAAATTAACCTCAATCGAAATTCCTTCACCATGACAGCCCGACTTGTTTCTTATTGGCTATTGTGACAGTAGCCTACTGACGTAATCACAATCTTGCTCATCCCGATAAATATCAAACATGTTTGATATGATCGGGGCGAGCCCGATTTGTGTGAGAGCAGATCGGGAGGGACAAGATTCGATCTGTGAATGCCTCACATTACCAGATAATCTGTGCCGAACATCGGAACCGATCGTATGGAAGTAAAATAATGTCAAATGTTTTTGAAACAAAAAGCATGTTGAATTGCACCCATTGAAAAAAAAAAATGCATTGCGTTAACCATGCTTGTATTTTAATCCATTGTATTTTTAAGGCTTGCATTTTTATGGGCTGAAATTCAACATGGTTGAATATTTAAGCTGTGAATATTTCAATTAAAAACATTTCAAGCACATTTTCAATATTAAAAATTCAATAATCCATATTCACCTTTCATATTTCACTTCCAAAATTTTCAAACTGTTTAAAAATACAACCTATAATATTCAACAGGCAATTTTCGGTCCATTTTATTTCGCCTTGAAAATTCGCTTCCACAAATTCAGTGGTTCAAATTCGACAGTAATTCAACGTCGACATCCAGGAACTGCAGGAAAAGCAGTAGATTACCGATCATAATCTCCATCTGCTGTAGTCGGCTTTACCAGCAGGGGGTGCACGCGCGTGTTGACAAGCACCAAAGCAACAGGAGAGGCCTTCACAAAACGTCATTTGCTGAAATGGACAGAGCGATGAGTACGAGTTATAATTTATGTGTGTGGAAAAGGTTGATTAAGACACAAAACACACGAGCGTTTACTCAAGTGTCTTATGAGACTTATTTTTACCCCCTTGCAAAGTAAGGTGATTTGTATGGATAAATTCTCTCGCCGTTGGCATATTAAGTTTTAGTAAAACAACTGTAATACACTGAGACAGAGTGAATTGTTTGTTTTAGTCACTATGACGGAATATTAAATTGATGGCTGGGTTTTACATGATGGCAAAGGCAATTTTATTTAAATATAGCATCATTAAATACAACCAAATTACAATTATAAATTAAATTCAGCAATTATAAATTAAAAATTACATCTCTACCATGATATCTGGTAATCTCTGTGTTATAATATGAATTGTCTCCGCTATTATCCAGGGCTGCGTACAGTAGGGGTATTTGTCATCTTATTTTATATCTTTTTGTCCATTTGGAGCGCGCGTCACGTCACCTATTAGCGTCACGCCTGCCACAAGATGTCTCACTGTTTACATGAACCAGACACTCCGATGAGAGCACATAAAGTGCAATCCATCTCTTATTTACCATTTTTTCATCTTATCGTATATTTTATTCGCTCTTTTGCCCGTATTGGAGCGCGTCTCGTGGCTCTTACTAGCGTCGGCCCAGCCACACGATCTCTCACTGTTTTAAAGGGATAGTTCGGCCAAAAATGATATTTAAACCATGCATTACTCACCCTCAAGCCGTTCGAGATGCATATGTCAATCTTGTTTCAGACGAACACATTTTCAGTTATTTTAGAAAATGTCTTAGACCCTTCAGTGGATATAATGTGAAGCAATGGGGTCCACCTCCTTCAAGTCCCAAAATGTGCATACATCCTTCACAATAGTAATCCATCCGGCTCCAGGGGGATAAACGAAGGCCTTCTGAGGGTAATCCGTGCGGTTTTGTCGTAAAAATATACATATTTAAAACTTTATAAATGAAAATATCTGACTTCCGGCAACGATCGACACGCGTGCGTTCACGCGCTTTCGTGTTTTGTTTTGCTCTGCTCTCTGGCTGCGCTGGCGTGTTCGTTCTACGTCACAACAGTTCCTACTCTACGTCCTACCTCGTACACCGACTTCCATCACCCGTGAACGCGCGTCGATCGTTGCCGGAAGTCAGATATTTTCATTTATAAAGTTTTAAATATGTATATTTTTAGGACAAAACCGCACGGATTACCCTCAGAAGGCCTTCGTTTATCCCCCTGGAGCCGGATGGATTACTTTTGTGAAGGATGTATTCACATTTTGGGACTTGAAGGAGGTGGACCCCATTGCTTCACATTATATCCACTGAAGGGTCTAAGACATTTTCAAAAATAACTGAAAATGTGTTCGTCTGAAACAAGATTGACAGATGCATCTCAAACGGCTTGAGGGTGAGTAATGCATGGTTTAAATATCATTTTTGGCCGAACTATCCCTTTAATCTACCAGACACTCTGATTGATGCACGAAAACACAAAGCCAATGTAATCCTGCTCTAGTTACCCTTCTGCCATCTTATCGTATATTTTATTTGCTCGTTTGTCCCATAGAGCGCGTTTCGTGGCGCGCCAGCCACAAGATCTCTCCCTATTACAGTTGCCTGATTCTCCGATTGACATTCTGAAGGAGAATGATTTTGACCACTCCATTACGTTTTGTTTTTTATAAAGCCTTTCTTTAAAGTGAATTTCGTTTTTAATAAATTGTATCTTAATTTCAATCATGACATATAGGCATAGACATAGCAATAAAATCATGAAATTTATGCATTGCACATTTCTCACAGTCATGATAAATACATCAAGGTAGAAATGTCTCGCCTACTTTTACACGAAACAATTCAAAACGAAAATAAATAGACTACTCTCAGATAATGTAATCCGTATGAAATGAGCATTTCTATCGGCGCGTTCACTACATGCGAAGATGGCTCCAATACGACGCGGGACGCGCGCTCCATTATGGACAAAAAGAGCGAATCAAATAAGATGACAAATAGATAGGCTACATAAGAGCAGGTCAGGATTGCACTGTCTGTTTGCACATGTGCATCAATCGGAGTGTCTGGTAGATTAAAACAGTGAGAGATCGTGTGGCTGGCCCGACGCTTAGTAAGAGCCACGAGACGCGCTCCAATACGGGCAAAGGAGCGAATAAAATATACGATAAGATGAAAAAATGGTAAATAAGAGATGGATTGCACTTTATGTGCTCTCATCGGTGTCTGGTTCATGTAAACAGTGAGAGATCTTGTGGCAGGCGCGACGCTAATAGGTGACGTGACGCGCGCTCCAAATGGACAAAAAGATCAAATAAGATGACAAATACCCCTACTGTACGCAGCCCTGGATAATGGGGGAGACAATTCACGTTATAACACAGAGATGACCAGATATCATGGTAGAGATGTAATTTTTAATTGCTGAATTTAATTTATAATTGTAATTGGGTTGTATTTAATGATGCTATATTTAAATAAAATTGCCTTTGCCAAAACCCAGCCATCAATTTAGTATTCCGTCATAGTGACTAAAACAAACAATTCAGTGTCTCAGTGTATTACAGTTGTTTTACTAAAACTTAATATCAAGTGGACAAATCACCTTACTTTGCATGGGGGTAAAAATAAGTATCATAAGACACTTGAGTAAAGTGTTGTTTAGTTTTGCTCGTGTGTTTTGTGTCTTAATCAACCTTTTCCATACAAATGAACTCCGTTCTGTCCATTTCAACAAATGACGTGTCGTTTTGTGAAGGCCTCTCCTGTTGCTTTGGTGCTTGTCAACACGCGCGTGCACCCCCTGCTGGTAAAGCCGACTACAGCAGATGGAGATTATGATCGGTAATCTACTGCTTTTCCTGCAGTTCCTGGATGTCGACGTTTAATTTACTGTCGAATTTGAACCACTGAATTTGTGGAAGCGAATTTTCAAGGTGAAATAAAATGGACCGAAATTTGCCTGTTGAATATTATAGGTTGTATTTTTAAACAGTTTGAAAATTTTGGAAGTGAAATATGAAAGGTGAATATGGATTATTGAATTTTTAATATTGAAAATGTGTTTGAAATGTTTTTAATTGAAATATTCACAGCTTAAATATTCAACCATGTTGAATTTCAGCCCGTAAAAATGCAAGCCTTAAAAATACAATGGATTAAAATGCAAGCATGGTTAACGCAATGCATATTTTTTTTCAATTGGTGCAATTCAACATGCTTTTTGTTTCAAAAACATTTGACATTATTTTACTTCCATACGATCGAGGTCCTCGACAAGATTTTTTCTCAGATTCTCGGGAGGGGAAAATCGGGCATAAATCGACCTAAAACTCTTGTGTGAGCCAGCCATTACATGGTTATTACACAGTTATACTGTTATGTAATTTTGTTTTTGAGGAAAGAGGTGATAAATCGTGAATAATTCCAAATTAGGCTACCTCGGTTTATATTAGTTACAATAATTGATTTGAATAATAATTGATTACCACAGACAGACAGACAGACAGACATACAGATAGATAGATAGATAGATAGATAGATAGATAGATAGATAGATAGATAGATAGACAGACAGACAGACAGACAGACAGATAGCATCAGATAGCATAGATATTTTTGCATTGTTTATATGCATTAATAATGTAATCATGAATATTCATATTTTAACACTCATATGCTAATAGAATTATTTTAATCACAAAAATGCATGTAGGAGTCAGTAGTAGGATTTGGATGAGATCCCAGTGACAACACTGGAAGGACTGACATGTTCAAATCCCTGAATTGGCTAACCTTTCTGTGCACATTATACATTTTTTGCACAGCTAATATTGTGCCATCAGAGGCCTTCTCCAGTTTGGTCCCTAATGAATAGTGGGCGAGGGGCTCGAACAAATTAAAATGCATTTCATTTACAAATCAATATTTCCCATTACTGTGAAACTAAGAAATAAAGCTATAAAATAATAGGTGTGGTTTAGTGCTTAGAGGAAAAGTACTAACCAAAGTTGGCAGCTCTAGAAAATGCATAGACTGATACTGTGTGTGTGTGTGGTGGACTTTAGTTGTACGTACAATATCAACATCTGCACCACAGAGCCTTCAGTCTTTCAGAATTTAATGCTGGATGTGAATGATTTATGGAGCCCTGAAGTTCCACTGGAGCTGTAACTTACTCATCAGTGATCCCCCAAACTACACACTTCTTTTTGTATCTTCAAAAGCAAATGAAAAGAGGTGGCAGACAGGGAGTTTTGGAGAGAACACTGCTTGTTGATACAGCATCCTTCCTACACACATACACACACTGCAAATACTTAAAGATAAAGCACCAAACATGACAGAATACACCAATATTAAGATGCAACACAACAAACACAACCATTTGATTAATTTTCACAGATTTCTGCCCTAGTGATCCAGCAAGTGCGTAAACGGTGTTCTCAGTGGTTTTTTAAACATGTTGCTATACAGTTTCGAGGGTGTTTTGGATGCCGCTTGCGAGTTGCTAAGTTGTTCTGGCTGGTTGCTAGGTGGTGCTAGGACATTCAAGTCACTCCTTCATTGTAAATCTGTTATTTTTTCCCACTCATTTTATCATCTGCCTGGCAAAAATTTGAATACTTACTGTCCAGCATTATGACATACATCATGCAAATGAACAACGACACACTGTTGCAATTCATCAAAACAAATCAATTTAAATCAAACATATCAAGCAAACAATTTATACCAAACCCCTACAGAGTGTTGTAGCAGCAAACATCTGATTCTAATTAATTTTAATTATATTACTATTATTTTAAATTGGAATCAGATTATTTTAACAGTCAGTTGATCTCATTAGTGATCATATTTCAAAAGCTAAGGCCAGTTACACAGGCCACTAATAACATTAGAGCATCTACAGTAGCAGTAGAAACGCCAACTACAACCAACAGTATCCATCTGGCGACCTCCAGCGATAAAACTGCTGTATGTATGAACGCATAAGCATAAGCATGCATAAGTATTAGTGATGCTTGCCTGAACAAACACCGTTAAAAATGATACCAGATAGACAACCTCAAATTCAGTAATTGTGGAATATCCATTTCATATGAGCTATGCATCAGTTAGCAAAAATACACTGACTTCAGGCGACACAAACAAGCAAGCCACATTTCAGCAAAATTTCCATCATTACGAAAATGAGAATATATTATACTCCTTATTCAAGGACTTATTAGCGTTGCCACCGGGAGTCAACACCTCAAATCCATTTCAACGCAAGATTGGAGGCAGCTACGGCATCTTTAAAAGTGGCTTTCTCGCCTCTCTGCAAACCAGGCAAAGGCTTAATATATTACACAGCATGAGCTTTCAATTTTACCGGCATAAATATCAACCTCAAATATAGCACAGGTGCAGAGAGCATGTGTTTGAACAGCCAGAATTTGCAGAGAAACCTCCAACAAACATTAGCCTGTTTTTTTTCATCTTCTAATCCATAGAGAGCACCTAATACAATTCTCTTGAAGAGAATCTAGGTCTAGGATTCCAAGATATCTGTCAGCACCAGAAGGTGTCACAGACATTATTTCCTTTCCTGATGACTATTTGCAGTCTGATGGACCTCAAAACACAGAGGTGTTCCTGAAATTTGTGCACAGCTAAGGTCATCTCCTCCTGTTCATCTTTTTTTCAATAGGTCACCCCTTCAGACTCAGCAAGATTATGAAAATATCAGATAATATTAGTACAGGATCTAGATAAGGCTCTATTGATTACATTTTTTTTTTTTTAGAGTGAGAATAAATTCATGATAATTTATTGTAAGACCTTCTTAAATATTCCATCCATTATATTGACCAGGCGTGTATTTTCTGAATGCATCATTATTCAACTATGATTGTAAGTTTTGTTGTTATACCAACATAGTTCAATGATTAGTGTTTCAAGAACCTATAGACGCTTTCAGCAGTAACATAAACAAACGGTACTGCGCATGTGCATTACTCTGGCCCAAACTTAACTTCCGGCAGACTTCCGCAGACAATCCATAACAAGTAAATAACCTTAGTATTAGCTGGTATTTCTTGCCAGTCAAAGAAAAGAAATGTTACTTGGCCAAACTGAAATGTGACACTACCAGACCCGTTGAACAAAAATTGGTTCAACAGACAAGAATGTTTTTCTACCGACGTGTCTGATTTACCGCTGTGTTAAAAAACTGGCGAGCGCGGCGGCGGGGTTTTATAAGGTTAACATAGCTCTCCTTATTAGCTAGGCTTCTTACATGCTTGCTAATAACCTTTTTTCAAGGTGGGTCTCCACATTGACAGCATGTTGGATGGATCTGTGCAGCGTTGTTTATGATACTAACCATTCAATACACAGACTGGTCCGCTGTCAATGTGTTTGCGAGAGAGAGAGAGAGAGAGAGAGAGAGAGAGAGAGAGAGAGAGAGAGAGAGAGAGAGAGGGAGCGAGCGAGCGAATATGCGCTGCATGCAACTCTGCAGTCAAATAGCTACAACTTTGATGCGCGGATAATGTGATGGGCTGCCACTAATAAATGTATGGGAAACACTGTACCGGATATCACTCAGATAAACATAGCTATTTTAATACCGCCGTCTCCCTCTTTGTTAGGAAACCTTAACGTTTTTATTTTCAAAAATTGCGTTTGCTCCCAAGGTCAGATTGCACCCCACAGCTCAACAACCTGCTTATCACCTTAACTTTCACTGCATTTGTAGTCAATGCCATATTATCCAGTAAACACTAATAAACAAACAGAACGGAAGTTAACTTTGGGCCAGCTCATCACCATGGCAACGCGTCTGATGAAAGCGTCTATAGATTTAACGAACATTTGCAAACACCATCGCAAACTTTTTGGAACCTAATCAATCAGAAACCATAGAAACAAACAGGGAGAGAACGGAGGAGAACTGAACTAATTAACAGACTAGAAGATTAACAAAGAAACTCAAACATGAACAGAACAGAGAAACAGATAAAAAAACAAACTCAAAACGTAACAGTGGTCATTAACAAAAGTCATATTGTTGAACCAATGTGGTTCAAATGATAAAGGTTCGACCATGTTACTAGGGTTTCGAGAGAGAGTTGTGACTAGCTAGTTCATTTCTCTGACGATGTATACGATCGTTCTACAGTGGTTAAGCAGTTACTGTAAGTTGTTGTACGGGAAACACATCCCAATAGTTAGCCATTTTGAAATAATCGCTGTTCACCAATAATGTTGATTTGGCTGATTAACAGAGATGTCCACCATTGTCCACCATTCTATATAAATAACAACTCACTGCTATGAAACCACTGCAGTTTCTCTTTCTATGGTGTTGAGTGTACTGACATATATCCACAGAACTTCTCACATATGAATTTACAATACATTTTATAACATTCTATTGATTGTTGTAGAGAGTCTTAGAGGCCTTAAAGGAAATGCGCTTAATTCTACTCTTAAATCTTAATAGTATATCTTTTAAAAAACTGTACTTCCAGATAATGTAATAATAATGAAATACAATGTCAATTAAGTGTACTCAAAGAGAGCACACGTTCATGACTGTTTCTTAAAAAGTGCACTTTGTAATAATGTCAAATTTAGTTTCACTTTAAATCAAGTTACATTGAAATCACTGTTTTAATAATCTTTTAGTTATGCTTTAGAGTACAGTTATTTTGTTTGTTGACTAAAATACTAAAGCACATGTAAAGTAGCCTACTTGATTATACTTTTAACTGAACTGTGTTACACATTTAAAGTTAATATATTTTAATAACTAATTTGCAACTTGATCATTACAAATGTCGAATTACCAAATAAAATTAAATACATTACATACAAGTTTCAATATAAATGACATAAAAGTATATATTAGTTTACCAAAAATGCTTGTCTGTACATTTGGCAGTACACTTGAACCATATTTCAAAGACAATAGGAGTCAGGCCCGGATTGGCTAATCGGAAGTACCGGGAGAATTCCCGGTGGGCCGGCCTGTTTTATTGGCCAGGAGTTGTCATGGCACTGGGTTGAATGCTTTACATAGGCTCCAGTCACAGCTTTCTGAGTGTAGGCCATATTTTTCAGAGTGTATAATGAACGTTGTGAAATAATTGCCTAAAATTAACTCTAATTTGGTGCTGCAATGATTTGCATATCGCGAGGATAACCGACCTCATAATCTGAGCTGCTTCAGTATTAAAACACCGCTCGTCGGCAATGGCAAAATGTTTGAGATGACCGATCAAAGCAAGCGGGATTTATGTTCACAGAAGCGCGAGCCGCGGCCGCGCGCGAATCCCAACGCGACGCTTCACGAGATAAAATGCAAGTGGCTAAACTACGCAAACAGCTGTTTTAATTACGAAATAAGTTTTAAACGACCGAAAGAAAGAGATTTACAGGTAACCTAAAGATAAAGAGACTGAGAAAAGAAGAATGAGAGAAGATGGAGATGAGAAATGAGAGCAGAGGAATAGCCTATTGCATACTGTGCCCAGCCCCAGATTGAGAATAACTTTACAATAGATTCCTATTTACCACAGACATACATATGTTCTTTGCCAATGATGATCATCAGTGTAAAAATAAGCTCAATTTAACAACCCAAGCACCTATATAATATATTGCCTTTGTTATTGTATAAATATATATATTTGTATACCTCGAATGTGTTTATATTTCCCCAGTATCAGCACTGGGACTTTTCACTGTTTGTATTACTTCACTTGTCTGGGTGGGCATATGCCCCCGAACCCCCAAGATCACTTTTCGGACCTCTGTATTTATAAAACCCTGTATACGGCTATTGCACTGAATAGAAATTTATATATTTTTAAAATACAATGAATAACAAGGCTGTAGGCTACAGAACACTGCACTATTGCAGACTTATATGCTGAGGTCTCAATTACATTATTTTAATATAGTCAGACAGGAACTAAAGTGGGCCGGTCTAAGGCATGAAACTCCAGGGCTGAAAATGAGTCCCACTCCGGCTCTGATAGGAGTAATTATTAAATAAAAGATGTACTTAAAGGCACAATATGTAAGATTTTTGTAATAAAATATTCAAAAACCACTTTCACAGTGTGATATATTTCATGCAGTTGTGTCTTTACAGTATCCCAAAAGTTCTCAAGGATGTGTAAATCCAGAGAAATTCCAGTTTTTAATAATGGCTCGTCCATGGTCATTGTCGCTTATCAGTGACGTAATATCCGCGCTATCCTTGGTTTCCGCTTGTAGAAACCATAGAAACAATACATAGAATCCTCATTAGCGGCCGTTTCAATGGTCTGCTATACTTAAGCCGCTAATGAGGAATCTATGTATACATATGATACAATATCTGTTGTGTTGTTCAGTCGTCATGGTTCACGATTATTGATTGGCGAGTACAGAAAATGTAAATAACGTAAATATAGATCAACTTAGGCAAGCAGGCTTTGGGAAAAACGGAGAAATAAAACAAGGATCAATATCGGCGTGGCGTTTTCAGGATGGGGACAGCTTCGCGACAAACTTGGACTTGATCTGTCCACAGAGACTCTGCTCTTGCATGTGTTTTAATAGATAGGTAAGCAAATATATATTTTTTATTGAACACTACAGTTATATTGCACTTTTATTGAACATAAAACATATTGAACTCCTACTTAAGGAATTTTGATTCAAAAATAGTACTCTTAAGAACTGAATGCATTTAATATAAATAAACTATTATACATTTTCATTTAATTGCAATTAACATACCAGTTAAATGTTAGAAAACATTACATTCAGCTCACACTTAGAGTATGTATATTCTTTAAATTATCTGTAATAAGTAATCGATGCATGCAAAAGTGAACAACTTTTCCACAAGGGTTCATTGGAATTGCATTAAAATCATGTCCATACATTATTTAAAGGGATAGTTCACTAAAAAATGGAAAATCTGTAATCATTTACTCACCCTCATGTTATCTATTCCATTAATGATTCTTTTAGAACTTTTGGGGAACTTTCCAACCCAAATTTGTAACTTTGATCTACACAAAATGTCTAAGTCAGCGTTTCCGTTCCCCACCACTGTTTCCCACTTTCAGACTTCAGTACCATGTCCTCCCTTGTAACATCCTTGTTGATGCTATAACTCAAAGCTTTAACCTTCAAAGAGCTCACGTGACCTTTCTGTAGCAGTGCAGGCCTTGACCTTTCTGTACACTGAGTGTGGGTTAACAACAGCATAAAGAGAGGCAAACCAGCACTGACAGAAAGGCCAAAAGCCACAAAGATGCTCTCTAAAACCTTATTAGCCTTGGCTCAATAAATACTTTATGGATAATAAATATAGTGACTCATCTGAGCTGGCTTTAATTGAATACAGTGTTGTTTGTACAGCCATATGAACTCAACTCATACAACTCAAATATCACATCAGTTCAGACAAGATATAATCAGATAGATGAAAGGTTATGCATATTTGGCATGCTGTCCGAGGGGAAGGCTCTGAGCACCCCATCTGAACGTGCTCCTCGCAAAATTTGTTTATTTTACTAACCCACCCATTAGTTCAACACAATGTATTTGTAGCGGTTATGCTCTGTTATGTCCTGTTTTAGTTTCGTTTTCACTGTTTGATAATTTCCCGTTTTCCTGTGTTCCCTAGTTAGTTTCCCAGTCTGTTAATTAGTTCTTACACACCTGTTTATTTTCTATTAATTATCTCCCTGTGTATTTAAACCCTCTGTTTATGCAGTTTCTTGGTCTGGTATCATCTTAATGTGGTTGTGTAATACTCTTACTCCTAAAATCTCCAGTGTGTTCTTGTTGGATTTACTAAAGAATGTATATTTTGAATACTAGGATTAGGGAAAAACCTGGCAACGTACCCCTGAAAAATCATTGCCAAGAAGATTCATGGACAGTCTCTCGCGTATGGCAAGAGATCGCCATAGAATCACCAAGAGTCGGATATGACTGAAATTGTAATAGATAGATATAATTTGAATCCTCCTTTGTTTTCTCTCTGCACAGTATTCATTTGAGTAGATTTTTGTTGGTAACACTTTACAATAAGGTTCATTAGTTAACTAAGAATGAACAATACTTCTACAGCATTTATTAATCTTAGTTAATATTAATTTCAACATTTACTAATACATTTTTAAAATCAAAGGTTGTATTTGTTAACATTACTAAATGCCCTGTGAACTAACATGAACAAACAAAGAACAGCTGGATTTTTATTACCTAACATTAACAAAGATGAATAAATACAGTAACAAATGTATTGCTCATTGTTATTTCATGTTAGTTAGTACATTAACTAATGTTAACTAATGAAACTTATTGAAGACAGTGCAGATTGATATTAGAGACAAAACCTGTTGCCTTGGCTTTTGGCTTGCTTAGTTGGGGACATTTAATATTCAATAATATTATTGATCTGCCTTACTTAAGGTGGACGTTGACGCAATTTCCTTTTAGAAACAAACTTTGTTGTATTATTTTCATGTTATCACTGTGAAGCTGCTTTGATACAATCTGTATTGTAAAAAGCGCTATATAAATAAAGGTGACTTGACTTGACTTGACAAAACATTATAACCAGTCACAGGTCAAGCGGATATCGTTGATCATCTCCTAACAAGGCCACATACTGTATTAAGGTCTGGGTAGATTAGAAGGTAAGCAAACAATCAGTTCTCGCAATCAATATGTTGGATGTAGGATAAAAAGGCAGTTATAAAGATCTGAGCGACTGTGAGACAAATTGTTATGGCAATGCGACTGGGTCAGAGTGGCTTGTGGGTGTCTCCTGGTCAGCAGTGATGAGAATTTACTAACAGTGACCCGGGAGACAAACCGGCGATAGGGTTTTGGGCACCCGAGGCTCATCGATACACGAGGGCAACTAAAGCTATCCCGTCTGGTCTGAGCCAACAGAAGGTCTACTGTGGCACAAGTAACACAACATTTTAATGATGGTCATGGGAGGAATGTCACAACACACTGTGCACCACACTGCTGTGTATGCGCAGACCAATTTAGAGTGCCTATGTTGACCCCTGTCCACCGTCGAAAGCACCTACAAGCGTTGAAACTGGAAATTGGAGCAGTGGAAGAAGGTCGCCGGGTCCGCTGAGTCCCCTTATCTTTTACATCACGTGAACGGGCGTGTACATGTGCACTGTTTGCACTATGGGATGGCAACAAGATGGTGGAGGGAGTATGATGTTCTGGGCAATGTTCTACTGAGACGTAAATTTGACATGTGTATCCTACCTAAACATTGTTGCAGAACAGGTACACCCCTTCATGACAATGGTGTTGCCTGGTGGAAGTGGGCTATTATGATCCCTGTCCACCGTTAAAAGCGCCTACAATGGGCACGCGAGCGCCGAAACTGGACCTTGAAGCAGTGAAAGAATCTCGCCTGGTCCACTGAGTCCCGTTTTCTTTTACATCACGTGGACTGCAGTGTACATGTGCACTGTTTACCTGGGAAAGTAATGGCACTATGGGAGTATGTGTGATGCCCTGGGAAATGTTCTTCTGGGGAACCCTGGGATGTAAATTTGACACGTGTATCCTACCTAAACATTGTTGCAGAACAGGTACACCCCATCATGACAGTGGTGTTTCCTGGTGGAAGTGTGCTCTTTCACACTGCACACATTGTTCAGGAATGGTTTGAGGAACATGATGAAAAGTTCAAGGTGTTGCTCTGGCCTTTAAATTCCTCATATCTCAATCCAATTGATCATCCGTGGGATGTGCTGGACCAATGAGTTCGATCCACCTCGCAACCTACAGGAATTTACGGATCTGCTGCTAACGTCTTGGTGGCAGAGACCACAGGACATCTTGTAGAGTCCATGCCTTGGTGGGTCGGCGCTGTTTAGGCACACGGAGGACCAACAGCATTAGGCAGGTGGTCAAAATGCTTTGGCTCATTGGTACAAGAGCTATTTCAGAGAGCTGTGCAGTATTGTAAATAGATTATATATATCAATATATATTGATTTTAAAGACATATCCATTTGACTAACCAGTCAAAGCCAAACAACATGCTGAACGGGAATTTATCAACATCAAAAAGATTCAATTAAACTTGGCTATATTTGAGTTTCTGAGAATTCATGACATGCAAGAGTGTCTTCACCGGTTGAACTGAAATCTAAGAAGGCCACTATAGTCAGGTATACATTTCATATGCTGTGAAGCTCCATTAGAATGCTCAATAAGAATCCTAGAATATTTATTACATTTGAATCTTAAACAATATCTACATTACAAAATCATATCAGTATTAAGTAAATACAATTTTTTTTTTTTTTATATTAGAGTAGGTTTTACAAGAAAATTCAGTTTCAGTTTTTTCTACCTTAAAAATGTTATGTAAATGTGTTACTTACTGTCTCTTTGTAATTGCTTGTGAAATTTACAAGAAATTTCTGAGTGAAAACTGTTTCTACACCATTTTTTCAGTGTACATTAATTGTTTAATCTTTTTTATTATCAACAATAACTGTAATTGATTATTTGTCTTTTATTTATTTTATACATTTAAATGAATTTAGAGAAAAATAAAGGCAATTAAATTGGAGCCAGTGACACTGTGAGTGCTGAATGGAAATGAGTAATGAATGGGCAATGGGAAAAATGAGCACAACATTGCAATCCAAATAGGACTAAGATAAATAGAGCTGAAGTCAAAGCTGTTATTTACAGACTGATTACAGTTGCTGAATAGACATAGGACAAATCCTTTTACGTAGAAGAAATCGTTTAAAATAGAAACAAGATATTGACTAGACTGAGTTCTGATGCAGTCAGACTCGTGAGAATATCGGTTATTACACACATGCCCTCAAGACCCTGACACTTAAGTACTTTACAAAGAAAAGAAAATCCATTCAAAGCAGATGAAATGAAAACAAGCAGGCGACAAATATGGTGATAAAAGATGATAAATTCCTTACTCTCATGGAGATTATAAACATCCTTTTATACATTTTAAAAACGGAATATTACATTTAAAATAAATGTACCTTTATGATATGGGTCGGCATTGAATACAACCTTTGAACATACATCTATTTATGAAGTACAATATTTGGTGCAGGTTTATTTTTTATATGGGTAAGTCTCACAAAAAAAAAAAAAGTTTAAAAATGAAAGGAAGAAATAACTGCATTTTTCACTGTGATACTATTTTTTGTGTGAATATGAAGCACATTTCTCTGCCATATTTTGATTACTGAAATATCTCTGCCATATCATATTAATGAAAAAAAAAAAGATTATGGACAGGATATTTTTCATTATATTTATAACTAAATTGGGCTCTTCCCGCATTATACTAATGTACTTTCGTATGGAAATGTGCTTTATTGTCATGAAAAACGTTAAAACAATAATATTAAAAATATATATATATAAAAAAATCAAAACGTGCTTTATTTTGTTCAGGTAATTTGGAGTGAAACATAATCTGGATGTTTCTTCATGAGATTCACCTGTATATATTACCAGATGACTGGACACTTGTGTATGTGTGTGTGTGTGTGTGTGTGTGTGTGAACCCTATGTTATGGGGACAAATTGTCCCCACAAAGATGGCAATATCTGAAATCCTTGCACCACTGGGGACATTTTTGGTCCGCATGAAAAAAATATACTAAGTTATGTTTTTTGAAAATGTAAAAATGCTGACATTTTCAGTGATGGATAGGCTTAGGGGTATGGTTAAGGTTAGGTAATAAATTGTACAGTTTGTACAGTATACAAATCATTATGCCTATGGAAAGTCCCCATAAAACATGAAAACCCCACGTGTGTGTGTGTGTGTGTGTGTGTGTGTGTGTGTGTGTTTGTTATCAATAATTTGACATTTGTATGTCTCTAAAGTTATGTATGGTTTGCATTTTACAAGCTCTCCATATGTTAATATTGTGCATGTCATTGTCTGATATAATTTACATTTATTTATTTACATTTAGCTGACGCTTTGGATAAAGCGACTTACAATTGCTATATTTGTCAGAGGTCGCACGCCTCTGGAGCAACTAGGGGTTAAGTGTCTTGCTCAGGGACACATTGGTGTCTCACAGTGGATTCGAACCCGGTCTCTCACACCAAAGGCATGTGTCTTATCCACTGCGCCATCACCAGCCCAAATAAAAATAAAAATATAAAAATGCACATGCACACCTTACATAAGATTACTTACAGAAACTAATGAGATCACATAGTTATTATAGAGAAGGGAAGAGAGAGAGATGTTTTCGCAGCAACAAGGGGGAACGGTCCCTGATTAATTTTCAAAGTTTGCTTGAGGTTTCTAAAAACTTTTCATGGCTTATTATTTAACTTGTAGTCATAACCTGCTACGAGTAATTTTAGCCAGATAATAAAACATTTGATCAATCCAGCACGGGAAATACCCTGAACAACATCTCCGTTTAATCAGCCAGCACCAGCGTTAAGAAACACAAGTCATGTTGTATCCTGTTTATGGTTTGACAGTTTTGAGAGAGAGATAAATAATTATTCCCATCTGGCTTTCTTTTACAAGCACAAACCCACACATATATTGGATTATACTACTGTCAGACACCGCTAAAGCACAGTATTCTATCACTATTTTAGTTGGCTTCAGGTAAAATCCCAGTGTCTGCATTAGTTTCATGGCTGTGTGAGCTTAAGAAACCTCTTCTCTAAAAATCTGTTTCAAGAGCAAAGAGAGTATGCCAGCACACTTCATTTACTTCTCAATACTTACAGGAAGCAATGAAGTTTTAAAGAGCTAAATTGAAACGATGACAGATGATGCACTCTTGTGGAATCTTCCGCATAGCTTTATTGTTTTAATTGCTTTGCCTTTTTATCCGGGGGGGGGGGGGGGTATGTGATGATACTTTAAAAAATATATATACATATATCCACTGCACCAGCAACTGCCATTTTTCTAATTAAATAAGTGGGGATTAATGTTTAAACAGAGAAAAGGTTGCATGCTCAGATATGTTGCAAGCTGGAGGTGTGCTATTAAATGATAATATGCATCTTTGAATAATAATGTGGTGCATGTGCTTTGCAAGACAGTAATTAAACAGTCGCATGCTAAACATTTGACATGCTCATTTAAAACTAAAGATCACATATTCCTTAGGCAAATTCATTTATATTAATGATTTCATAATAGAAACAGTGGACAGAAATAAAGGTAGATATAATACTAATGACACATTATGTGCATTTTATTTTCAAATACAGTGTATCAGGATATAAATGTCCATTCAAGGTTTTTTAATGTGTGGTTGAGAAAAGGTCATAGACAGTGTTGGGGGGTAACACATGACAAGTGACGCAAGTTACATAATCAGATTACTTTTTTTCAAGTTACATGCAGCACATTACTTTTCAATTCGCAACAAAATTTTTAAATATGACTGACACCTCTCCTGTACCCATTTTGAGAGAAATCGTGAGTACTTGTGAACATGATGGTTATTGTAGTAATTTAGTCTAATGTGAGCATGCATTCATCTTACTAAACAAACACAGATTCAGTATATAGTATATATTCAGTATACAATATTCAGTATACAGTGAAACTCAATCTCAGAATATTACGCAAACTTGCAATAATTAAATGTTCAAAATATACTTTATGTATTTAATCTCACTTTATTAACCAGTGACTTTGCTGCGGACATTCAATGATCCAATTCAACCATACCAATAAGCAAAAATGATTCACATGAGCAGATATCACAATTGTCTTTCTTAACAATTGTCTTTCAAAAGTTCTCAACAAGCCATGGCATAAACGAGTTACATGGCGTAACGCAATACTTTTCATCTGTGCGCTACCATGGCATAAGAGTTTTAAGGACACAATTTATAGGCAATGATTCACAAAGATCATGAAGTCCTAAAAAGTGCTCAGATGAAGATTCATCGAGCGAGCAGTTGGCCATTGGGAGCTGTCCACAGAGCGTTGAAACAGCCCCTGAAACAATAGGACACAGTGTGCTTTTCTTGCAAGAAGCACATCCACAATATATCCACAATGCTGCAATCTAAAGAGAAGCCTACAAATGATCTCAGAATGTAATCGTGTTGTTCCACGCATAATACTTTAAAATGCATATTTTAGTATTTACAGCTTGTCAGAAAATGTACTACATCCTTTCTGTACTAGACTTGTAGCAATTATGTTAACAGTAGACTGCAGAAAACCGTGTGCTGCTGTGAATTATTAATAATACAAATGTTTGGCAGTGCAAGAACAATAAAGCACTACAGCATCAAAAGCTTACTGTCAACGCCCAAGCTATTTATATTAAGATAAATGCATGTAGGATTATTTGGCTTCTCTAGAAAAAGTTTTCATCGGAAACAATATTAGCATATTCTCTAGCTCATGGGCCTCTGCAGCTGCTGGAACAAAATTACACCACTTTACAGAAAGGGAAATACGTGCAATAAAAGTATACTGTAGACATTTATATCATTTATTCACCATCGTGTCGTTTCAAATATGAACGACTTTGTTTCATCTAGGGACACAAAAGGCAATGAGAGAAAGGAATTTTTGCTAACAAGAACTATAAAAGTGGTCATGTGCGATATTTTAAGTCTTCTTAAGCCAAAGAATAGTTTTTAGCCTTAAACTGAATCAAAATTGCATCTTGATGCTCCAAGTTTTTATGTATGCGAATGGGAAGGAGATTTGAGAGATACAGCAGAGAGAAAGATTTTCAGTGAATAAATCAAAAGAAAGAAGAAAATCAAGCAAGTTTGAAATAAGACTTGATATGAGGGTATATGCCGTGTGATGGTAGAAATGTGTCAACTGGTAGAGATGCCGTTCATTTTGCAGTACATCTGCAGAACATTTTCAAAAATCAGACACAATGCAGACTATATCAGCATCAGCTTTATGATAGTGGACTCTGTAAACTGATTTAGATAGGTGTTTAAGTGTATAATGTAAGGACTGTTATATGGTCACAGGTGTTTGAACGTGGCTCATCCAAGCATACTTATATATATATATATAATATTTAATATTTATATTAATATATATATAACGAAGCAGCTGTTTTTACACTGATGCCAGATTCATTTATGTTTAATCTTATATTTTGTCCATCAAGTTCCATAAAAAACAATAATCAAATAAGATAAAGTACAACTGTAACCTACAACTAAACGTTTTAACTGGTATGCAATTAAAAGGATATATAATTATATTGTACACCCTTAGTTTGCATCATTTTTTTTTGAGTGAATTATTTACAATAGATGGGTTCATATGCACACACGGTCATCAGGCTGAGCTCATTGATGTGACACATTTCTCTTGCTCTATTTGAGTCAATTCTAGCATAAAATGAGCACAACGTAATATATAACTGCACAGGTAAACAGAAAAAGCTGAAACACCAAGATATAATGTAGTTCTAGAAAACAGACGTTTATCCCTGTTCCTCATAAAGACAAAATCTGGGGCTTGTTAGTGGGTATTAAAACCATCATCATTTCATTGTAATTACATTTGGAGAAACTTTATAAGCACATTTGTGCCTTTATGTGAAGCAGAGAACTGTATAATCAAGATCCTCTGTTATCCCTGCGTCTGAAAGATCTGACAGCATTTTGATCCGACAGCGGTTTTTGATACCGAGCTCAAAGATAAAGTGTTTTCCGCATTCAATCTTTGATTCTCTTAATGCCAGAGCATCCATCATTCCAAACGTCAAGGCTGACTTCATTCGAATAACATTTCTGCCTCATCCGTTTCAGCTATTAGGAATAATGGGAAAACATCCCTGAACCAAAAAAAAAAAAGGTAAGGATCCTAAGACATTGCGTGGTTGCAAGCTAGCGACTAAATTAATCAGTTAAGGTCATAAAATGAATTTAAAATGACATTGATTAAAGTCAAAAGATCAGAAATCAATCCTTAATATAACAAATGCATGCTTAACAGTGCATTTCTGTCTTTATTCCTAATCAATTGATAATAATGATTAAAATGCATGATCGGATTAACCATTTGATGCATGCATCTTAATGTTTCCTTTTATTTCCAAAACAAGAACAATCAATCCCAATCTTTTTTTTTTTCTCTCCAAAAAATGATTGTCTAATTCAATAGTTAACAGAGCAGAGGTTAAACGCGCTCCCATCACTAATCCAAATATCACTGACATGCGATATGAAGATGTTCATTAGAAGAGATCATGCACTGAGAAAGCTCATTTATAGCACACAGACTCGAAAACTTCACCGCAGGTCGTAAGTCTCATATAGTCATTTACAGACTTGTGATTTGTCTCACAATGATGTCAAGCATGCAGAGAAATGCCCGGAGCAACAGCTCCACCAGGGATTCAAAGGCAAACTCAGAAATGCATTAATTAAAAAGTACAGAGACATGAAGAAAATATGTTTCAACATACACTGAAAGAGCAATTAGAAGATGAGACAAAACAAGACATTGTTCAAAGGTACGTACTGTACTTCTGAGGCAGCGCTCCAATGTTCGCCATGCTCTTCTGTGAGTTCAGTGCACATGTGTGAGTGTGTGTGAATGAATGAGAGAGAGAGAGAGAGAGAGAGAGAGAGAGAGAAAGAGAGAGAAAGACAGAGAGACCTTCCCCGTTCTCCGTGGTGTAATGTTCACACCAATAGTGATGGTGTGGCAACAAGGGGAAGGGGGTTATGATGTTACAAGATAGGGTGAGCGAGAGAGATAGAGAGGAGAGAGAGAGAGAGCGAAAGAGCAGGAGAGATAAGCAGAGAAAGGAAGAGAGAGAGGGGGGGGGGGGGGGGGGTAGTATGGCATAAAACAATAAAGAAAGAGCAGATATGCAGAAAAAAAACAATGCCAGGGTGCTGAGATCAAGAGAAGAGGTTGACATCCAGAGAGAGTGTGAAGGAAGGCGAGATATATGAAACTGCAGGAAAAATTGCGTAATCTGAACTAATATATATATATATATATATATATATATATTATTTCAGATTACACAATTTTATATAAATAATCACAGAGGAAATGAAATGCAATTTTTTTTTTCTCACCTGAGTACATTTACTTAAGACTTAACCCACAGTGTTTATGTGAATACTCTCCAAAAAGGCATTTTGACATTTTATGCGTGTTCCGCGTTTTGGCACGTATCCGAAGCCCATCCGCTTTTGGCTCCGACACGGAATCACACACACAGAAAGCCTGGGGGAACAGTGACTCTTTTGGGGCTTTATCCGCTTTTAATAACACTGTTTAATATCAAACATATCTCGCAGTTTAGCAACAGTAGACTGCGCTTTACAACACTCACTTTGGTTGTTAAATTTAGGCTTTTAGGGAGGAATGAAAGCGCACCGCTGTGACGCTGGATGGAATGCGGCAGCAGTTATGCGGCATAACTCCTTATTTTTCAACACCTGTCACTTAGGCCCTGTTTACACCTGGTATTAAGATGCATTTTTGTCGTTCGTATAACAAGTGGATGAGGAAGACACTCCTGTTTAAGCCTAATACGCCTCTTTTGTCCACTTTCAACATTCCTGTCCTGCTTTCTTCGAGGGGAGGGTCTATGGGCTTTTTCAGATCTTTTGATCCATTGGACGAAATGAGCTCATGCAATTTATATATGAATGCGACACATGAAACGGGGATATTCAAGAAATGTTCTTGAAGTTTCTTCACATCAATGTTATTGATTTCTGCGGTCAATAAAGCACCAGAGCATTGAAGGTCTTCTGATGAATTAGAATATAAAATGTTCTTTGTGGAACTTCTTTTTGGCATTACATTGTAAAAAACGTTCTTGTTATGCCTATGTGCTAAATTGCTGGTGCTCATATTGCTTCACCCACAGGAGCAATCTGCTTCCCCTTTAAAGCCACGATCCAACCACTGCAATAGTGTCCATCAAGTATTTTGAGCCATGCTGGTTCCTATCTTGGCTCTGTTGATATTCTTTGTAACACATCCTTATCAGAATATAAAAGTGGAAATGCAACAGTGACAGCTAAATAAACATTCCGAGCATCTCATCCCAGTACTCCCGAAAGATTTCCTGCCAGAGCAAGTGGCTCAGGAAAGAGTAAAACTGCAGAAGTCTCATTTCCATAGCGACAGCAGAATAAAGAGACCTTGGGGCAATCCCGCGCAAGCTAATGTAGTGGTGACCCTAGAAAGCGAGACGCGGATTTGAAATATATTCAGTAGCTCTGTTCCAAAACCTAGTGAGCTGCCTTGCTGTTTAATGCCTAAGGCAGCATTCGAACTGAACCATCATAATTGACTCACCGTGTCATAGGATCTGATAATAAGAGCCCACAAATTTCATGTTGCATGTATGAATTAAATTATGAAGACTAAGGGTTTGGAGATGCTTTTCTGTGATCCATGGGTTGAGCAAGCTGTTTATTCAATTTTATTTATTTTTTTCAAAAAGAACAGGGTGGGGACAAAATGCAATACAGCGAAAAATGATGCCCGTTCACTACTAAAGACATTTTTCAATTTACCATTTAGTTTTATTGTTTTAATTTTAAACATATACATATTTAGAAAATGTTGCAATAAAGAAGTTATTTTATTAATTATTCGTGGCATAATTGTTATATGTTAACTGTGAAGGGAACAGAATTACATTTAAATAAAATAAATGATCTTAACACTGAGTACTGTTGGTATCCCATTCATTGGTTTATTTCCTGTTTACCTGTTTTTTTTATTATCTTATAATCCATTGCAGTGTTCAAAACAATCGTTCTGGCAAGAAAATGAACACAGCAAAAACATTACAGTACTATTATGATTTTTTTTTTAATACAACTAATAAATATAACAGAGACGCAAGATAGCAGCAGCTGTATTTTTATTAAGCAAGTGCGAGCGAGTCCGCGGTATAATACGACAGACATGAAACATTTAGATACCCAGATAGGCAGTATGTTATTCAGCGTTGCTATGACGACAGTCCTTATCAGGGAGTAACACACCTCAGAATGTCGCGACTGACCAATCGGAATCAAGTATTTACCAGAGACATACATTAAGGGGAAATAAATAAGGGGGGAAAAGCATAAAAAATATTGAGTTAAATAACACACTCTTAATTAAATAGATTTTTTTATATCGGTGTAGCAATGTTCAGGGAAGAAGGAGGCGGGAACCGGCGAACAATCAAATAAACTTTATTCAAATGAAATAAACAAACAAAATACCTGCCAGCAGTCCCTCACGGACGACTGCTGGCTACCAAAATAAAATACAAACAAAACACAACTAAAACACAGGCCTGTTCCTCTCTCCATCATCAACGTCGTCGCTCCTCCTTTATGCTTCCGCTCCTCCGTGAGAGATGCGAGACCGGTGTGCTTCACAGGTGTTGCTCATTAGCAATCGCACCACCGGCCTCGCGCCATTCTCTCACGTCCCTCGGCCGTCCTGTTCGCCACATACCCCCATCGCCCCTCACAGGCCGGGGGTACCCACGAACCTGTGCCTACTCCCCCCCCCCCCCGATCTCCTCCGCGGTGCCTGGCGGTGACGCTGGGTAGCCCTCGGTGGACGGCTCGACGCTCCTCCGCCGCCCGGTGGACGGTGACGGCTCCTTGGGCTCTAGGGCAGACAGCAGGAGTCCCACGCTCCCTGCTCCTCCACTTTTCTGGTGAACGGCAGCAGGCTCCGGCCCACGGCGAGCAGCGGCGACTCCCCTGCTCCCTCCCGGACGGCAGCCGCCCCTCCAACTCCCAGGCGGCCGGCAGCGAGCTCGACCGTCCCCCCGGCAACTCACTCCAGCGCATCGCCTCGAGCGTCCATGGCCGCGAGTCCCCCGCTCCCTGCTCCTCCCCTGCCCGGCGGATGGCAGCAGGCTCCGGCTCACGGCGAGCGGCGGCGACTCACGCACCATGCTCGATGGCACCGCGGATTCCCCACAGCGGCGAGGACTCTCTGACAGCGCGTCCCTCCCTCCTCCCGGGTTTCGGCACCAGTGTAGCAATGTTCAGGGAAGAAGGAGGCGGGAACCAGCGAACAATCAAATATCAAATAGATTATTAACAGTTTGATAACATAGTCAAGCAAAAGGCTAATCATATTAATTACCATTATGTGTCCGCCGTTGTAAAGAGCGATACCACTGTGCAGCGTTTACCTCAGTAAGTTGGCAGAGCGGATATTAGCATATTCATAGATCCGCGTATACTAAATGAAGCAAGGGTGTAGAGCTACATTCAAGCTATTTTAGGGCATGAAGATCATTTTTTCACAGGACCAGGTTTTTTAAATATATAATTTTGGTGATCAAAGATGAGTTTTAAGGGATACAAGTATTGACTACAGGGGGACTTTAACATTAGTATAACTAAGAAAAAACTTTTACAAAATCGGAACGTTAGCAGAACGTTCTTAGAACATGTTTTTGTTAGCTGGGTGTAAGGACAAATGTCATAAGACAACTGAACAATGTCTTGGTGTTGTAACCATAGTATAAGCAGAATAATTGACTCCAGTCTACTAAATTATTAAAAAATAATGCACACCTGATGTGTAACTCTGCTTTGCATCGTGGCTGCATTACCACCTCTGGTGTGCATTGTTTAATTCAACAGCCCGTCATCAATTATTCCTTACTTAATACAATTCAGTAGAATTAAATACACATAGGCCTATATTTACAATCTGCATTTCTGAATCAAGAATAAATTGTTTCACTGAGCTTGTCGCCGTGCATTCTGGGATTGACTTATCTGTGAAAAGCACATGCAATGCTGTCTTAGAATGTGACCAAAACTCTTTCAGGAGCATGTCTATGATTCCTATCAGCATGAAGACTGACATCTGGATAGGCAGTGGAGCAGGTTGTGGAACAGAGCTGTTGTGTCTTCAAAAGACTGGGATGAGGAAAACAGTCCATCCAGGAAAATATCACAATGACACGGTAGAGGGTTTGAAAACCTGGAACAGTAGCGGCAGCAGGAAGATTGTACAATAGAGAAAGGACATTCTAAAAGGAAAGGAAAGCTAAATGCTATTCTCTTCTGTTCTATTGGTTTTTGTAGTCCCCGGATATCTATATTCTGCAAGAAAGCGACCACTAGGCTGAAGGGATGTGTCTATCCCTCAGGACGGATTTAGAATTGCAGAAATGAAGGGTTGCCGCCACTGAACTTCCCTGCGCCTTGAGTTTTTCCTCTGACATCTCTAGGGATCAGCATGAAGACTTGCTCTCAATACATGTCATTACTTTCTGGCCCCATTATGCTTCTGCAAGCACCCAGCAGTCACTATCTGTGCGTTTTATCTCTACACCCTTTCGAATTCAGTGGAAAGCATGGTCCGATTCTGTAGAATACAGGTAATTGCATGGTGAAAACACACAGAACAGCACACGCATGCAGAAGCCAAGAATCCCCCTGAATTGCGAATGAAGGAGCCATGGGCTGTTTCCCCAAGTTCCTCATTGCCACCATTCATTCAGTATTCATGTATTCGCACAGATTCGCCTTGATCTCGATCGTGTCGGCAAACAGCATGAATCAAGTATTCATCTTTCATTTTAAATGAGCTGTTATGAATTTGGATGGATGAGATTTTGGGTCAAAGCTGCTGTGTTGTTGTTGATATAATAGGTGAGATGAGATATGGCAATAGAAATAGAACATAATTAAAAGCGATCAATACAATGAGAAATGGGGCAGCAAAATGATGAAAGTGTTACACTCATGCTATCAGATCATAGAACTAATATACGGGAGTGTGACTGCGGAACACCTAAAAATGCAATTGTTCAAATGCATGAAATTGATTTGTGCATGCATGTATCATAAAACTAGATTTTTACATTTTCTTAAGGAAATGGTGTGGTGCTTATCCGTACAAGTTTTCATCACAATGCTATTATACTGATAGGAAATGTTCATGTTTATTAATGTGAAGCTGCTTTGAAACAATCTGTATTGTATAAAGCACTATGTAAATATTTGCGACTTGACATAGCAGAATAGGGATAATGAAAATTGTAATATAATTTCATAAAATTTGGTAAAAATCAGTCTCCGAATGCATTTTCAATTAACTGATTCCAATGAGACTTGGGTGCATCTGATCATGATCCATTCGTTAAAAACACATATGCCGGGTATAAAGGGACCTTGGAAGATTTTGAGGGGTTATTTGAGTGGTTACTACAAATATAAACCCATTGTCTCTATGATATTCAGGTCTAAGGGTGTAAAAATGAAAATTTTTAATGCTAAGTTCTAAGGGGAAATGTCATGTTATTTTACAGTCTGTTAAATGTACAGTTTTTGAAAGTGAAAAAGAACAAGTCACCTTATAATTTACAGTGAAACACCGCAAATTGACAGTATTGTGCCATTAATGCCAGAATTCCCTGCGTGACACTTCGCATTCATGGTTTTTCAGTTAAATAATTGTTTCTTCTTATAGTAAATAGTATATACCTCAGCTTGAGGAAAAGCTAGTGATGAACTTTGATTTATCACGTGACACTCTCTTTACCACCAGAATTGCTAGATATAAACTCACAATTGCGAGGAAAAAAGGCAGAACTCTGAGCTGACTTTTTTTTTTTCTCAGAATTGCCAGTTTATATCTTGCAATTCAGAATTTATAACTCCCAATTGTGCGTTTATATCTCACAATAAATAAATAAAAAATCAGAATGGTGGTATTTTAACTCAGAATTGAGGGAAACATTCTGATTTGTGAGATATAAACTCACAATTCTGAGAATAAAATTCAGGAACATAAGATAAAACGTCGCAATTACTTTTTTCTTTTTTCATTTTACTATGCAGCAGAAACAAGCTTCCTTTAATAGGCCTATACAGGTTTTTACCGTAAATTTAAGTTCAGTTCATAAAGCTAAAATGTTTCTACCATATATTTATATGGTAATTTTCTGGCAACCACAGCTGTGTTTTTTTAACCATTCCATTCATTTAAGTTTGTTTTTTACAGCTTGGGAGACATTTAGAATAGCTTCTCTCTTCCATAGGATGAATATGGATATGAAATATGGCTCTAAAAATTATAAAAAAAAGCAGCAAAAAATTAAAAAATGTTCAAAGGCGTGTGTGTGTGTGTGAGGAACAGCCTGATATTGAACTCACTATTCACTGAAAATCTAGTCTTGAAAATCTTGCTTGACACTTGACAGCCATAGCTACAATTCACTTTCACTGCATGGGAAAAAGCAGCCTGGACATTCTGCTATAAAGTACTCCTTTTGTATTAGACAGAAGAAAGAAAGTCAGGTCTTGAAAGACATGGGGGTGAGTAAATGAAGACAGAATTCAAATTTTTGGCTAAGCTGTATATTTAAGGTTTTATTTTCAACCTATGCATTGTAATTTGAATCGTACTCAAGCACATAGCATGTAGCCGCCATGGATGTTCACTCCACTGTATCTAATTGCATCTGCACACAATACATTCCCCTCTTATTCCATTCCCTCATACCTTACAAAACCACAAAAGGCAGCAGGCAGCCACCATTGTGGTGGCACAATGCGGGTATGCTTGGCTGGAAAAAAAGCCAGCCGTCAATTGATCTCAGTGGATCAATTGGTGCACCCCAATGTGTGAGATATTCAGCTGGGTTGGACCAGCCCTGTTTCCAGCTCAAGTATCATGTTTGCCCAAGCTCATTAAGTGTTCAAGACAATTACAATGGATAGGACTTCTGGCAAACCTCAGCAGATTAATAATAATTTCTGAAGCGCCTGGTGAGGTGTGGAACATATTGCTGGTGAGAAAATGATTTTGCAGGCGGCCAGGCTTGGATGCTTTTAAATGCCACGCTATGTGTGATGAGGTCCAGAGCTCATATTCAAAAGCTCTCCAACCACATAAGAATGTGTGTAAGTGTATAGACGCTTTCAGCAGTAACAACATAAACAAACGGTAGGCTACTGCGCATGTGCATTACTCTGGCCCAAACTTAACTTCCGGCAGAATTCCGCAGACAATCCATAACAAGTAAATAACCTTAGTATTAGCTGGTATTTCTTGCCAGTCAAAGAAAAGAAATGTTACTTGGCCAAACTGAAATGTGACACTACCAGACCCGTTGAACAAAAATTGGAGACAAGAATGTTTTTCTACCGACGTGTCTGATTTACCGCAGTGTTAAAAAACTGGCGAGCGCGGCGGCGGGGTTTTATAAGGTTAATATAGCTCTCCTTATTAGCTAGGCTTCTTACATGCTTGCTAATAACCTTTTTTCAAGGTGGGTCTCCACATTGACAGCATGTTGGATGGATCTGTGCAGCGTTGTTTATGATACTAACCATTCAATACACAGACTGGTCCGCTGTCATTGTGTTTGCGAGAGAGAGAGAGAGAGAGAGAGAGAGAGAGAGAGAGAGGGAGCGAGCGAATATGCGCTGCATGCAACTCTGCAGTCAAATAGCTACAACTTTTCCCCATCTTAAATTGTAAAAAACACGGAAATCAATATGTGGCGGTCAGCGCTGATAATGTGATGGGCTGCCACTAATAAATGTATGGGAAACACTGTACCGGATATCACTCAGATAAACATAGCTATTTTAATACCGCCGTCTCCCTCTTTGTTAGGAAACCTTAACGTTTTTATTTTTTAAAAATGCGTTTGGTCCCAAGGTCAGATTGCACCCCACAGCTCAACAACCTGCTCATCACCTTAACTTTCACTGCATTTGTAGTCAATGCAATATTATCCAGTAAACACTAATAAACAAACAGAACGGAAGTTAACTTTGGGCCAGCTCAACACCATGGCAACGCGTCTGATGAAAGCGTCTATATGGGTCATGAATTACCTGATCCTTGGCTAAATTGCATTTCCTGGTTGGTCTATCTTTCATCATGTGATCTAATGTGACTGCTGTTTTAGCAGGATGAATATTGCAAGCAAATTTCAGTGATGATAAGGTTTTTAACAATTAATAATGTCAATAACTTGAGAGAAACAGTATCTGCTGTATCACTCTCACATTCTCACTGGAAAAAGAGTAATTCATATTATATCATATGCAAGTACAGGTTTTTAAAAAATACATTTGAATTACACTAGCAGTGCACATTCACATACAATTAAACTCATTGTTTTTTGTTTTATGTAGTTCATGCATTTCCATTAATAAAACTAAATTTCACTTCAAGCTGTTAGTGAGGGAAAAAAACTACAATCCCATGAATCATTGTGAAGAGCAATACCTTTATAAGTTATCGTTCAAAATCTATTTTCCTTCAAGTTTTTACTTCCGACTGTTGCGCTCTATAGACCAATTTCGAGCCGACGTCACAGTTACGTCACGGCGCTAGCTGGAGGCAAAACAAAGGGAAAACGTACTCGGTTACTAACGTAACCTCGGTTCTCTCTAGAGAGGGAACAAGTACTGCGTAATATCTTACGCTATGGGGAAAACCTCTTTTCCACGAGATATTGAAGCCAAAAATTATCCTTAATTTTGAATTAATGTAAAACGCTGTGCAGCAGCATGCAGACATAGGCAGGACAGCTCGCGCGCCTATTGGCTGCCCTGCGGCAACAGCAGCAGCCTATCGAGAGAGGCGCTGCGTGACACATATCCAATGGGGGCATTTCGCGCCCATTTCGTCACGTCCCGCCAGAAAGGGCGTGGTCTCGCCCTATAAATATAGCTCGATAAGGCTGGTACACTGGTTTTCATCGCCGAAGCGAACCAGCGCTGTTGTATGCACGGCAAGATGCGCAGTACTCGTTCCCTCTCTAGAGAGAACCGAGGTTACGTTAGTAACCGAGTACATTCTCTTACGAGAGTATCTCTCGTACTGCGTAATATCTTACGCTATGGGGAACACAATGCAAAACGCCGTGCGTACTGGGATCCGACACCAAAGTCCCAAGGGCAGTAGCCCGGGGCTCATGTAGTGCATAATCACCATAGACTCACAGAGAGTCGGAGAAGAGAGGCTGCAATCATCATTCCCCATGAAATAGCATCCTATAGGAGCTAGTTACGTTAATAGTGTTTCACACAGACAGGGTGAGGGTGTTCAGCCTGAACTGGGTAATAGTACAGGTTATTCAACACCCATGGAGCCGTGTTATCGCCCAGTGAGCGATGCACAAGCAAAACTCAGCATCTGGGCCGGCACAGCGGGGCAGATAGTACTGAATTCTATACTGACAGAAGCTTGGCTTGTAAGGCGGGAACCTCTAGGTTATAAAACCTTATAAATGTAGACGGCGAGGCCCAGCCCGCGGCCGTACAGATATCTTGCAAGGTAACCCCCCTATACCACGCCCACGACGAGGCCACGCCTCTCGTGGAGTGAACTCTGACACCCAAAGAACACTGCAGGCCCTTAGAAGTGTAAGCCAGTGCTATGGCGTCGACTATCCATCTGGATAGGCTCTGTTTTGATGCGGCCAGTCCCTTGGATCGTCCGCCAAACAAAACGAAGAGCTGCTCGGTCTGTCTGAAGGCAGACGAGCGGGACACATAAGCGCTCAGTGCCCTGACAGGGCAAAAGGAGACTCGCATCCTCCTCCTCATTATGAACCGAGAGAGCGCACAGGGAAATAACCTGGGCCCTGAACGGTGTGTTGAAGGATTTGGGCACGTACCTGTGCCTTGGTTTGAGTATGACTTTTGAGTCATTAGGCCCAAACTCCATGCATGACGCGCTTACCGAAAAGCGCTTGTAAGTCCCCTACGCGCTTCACTGAAGCGAGAGCCATAAGGAATACCGTTTTGAGAGACAGATGTTTCATGTCTGACAAATGGATTGGCTCGAATGGGGCATCTTTCATGGCTTCCAAACCCATAGAAAGGTCCCACACAGGGACTGAGGGGGGTCTGGGAGGATTCAGCCTCCGAGCTCCCCTGAGGAATCGCACGACCAGGTCGTTTTCCCCAGTGACTGGCCAGATGTCGGTTTTGCAAACGCCGCTATGGCCGCCACGTATACTTTGAGCGTGGATGGGGTTCTGCCCTTATCCAGCAGCTCCTGAAGGAAGGAGAGCACTTCCGTAACCCCGCAGTCTGCGGGTGAAAAGCCCTGAGCTTGACACCAGGCAGAGAACACTGACCACTTTGAGGAATAGAGCCGTCTAGTAGACGGGGCTCTAGCCTGCGTGATTGTATTTAACACTCCCTCTGGGAGGTTAGCGGGTACCCGTTGATGGCCCATATATGTTGGGACCATAATTCCGGGCGAGGATGCCAAATCGAGCCCTTTGCCTGAGAGAGGGGGTCTCTCCTCACCGGTATCGGCCACGGGGCAGTGCTGGTCCGCCGTATTAGGACTGGGAACCAATTCTGGTTTGTCCAGAGCGGAGCCACGAGTAGCACTGGGCATCCGTTTTCCCTGATTCGTTTCAGCACTTGAGGCTGGAGCGAGACGGGGGGAAAAGCATAGAGGGGGCAGCGGGGCCATACGTGGGCCAGCGCATCCCTGCTCTTGGAGAAAAAGGTTCGGACAGTGATCGTTTTCTTGGGGCGCGAACAGGTCAACCTGCGCTCTGCCGAATGTCTCCCACCGCAGTTGGATCGTCTGCAGGTGCAGCGCCCATTCCCCTGATGGGACATTGTTTCTGGACAGACGGTCTGGTCCCAGATTCAGGCGACCAGGCACATGCGCTGCCTTCAGTGAAAGCAGGTTGTGCTGAGCCCAGACCAGGAGGCGTTCCGTCAGCCTGTAAGGTTTCGGGACCTGACGCCACCCTGGAATTTATGTATGCCACCACTGACATGTTGTCCGACTGGACTAAGACGTGGCGACCTTTTATCTGGGGACAAAAACGCCATAGCGCGTTGCCAGCATTTGATTAGGAGGTTTTCCCGTTCTGACCACTGGCCGAAGAACGGGCTGCCCTCGAGCAGCGCTCCCCATCCCGAGGCAAGGTTATTATAGTTTTGCATTTTTCATTAGTTTTTATTTTTATTTCGTTTTGAATTTTTGTTTTCAAATTCAGTTTAGTTTTAATTAGTTTTTAAAGTGGGTTTGCTAGTTTAGTTTAGTTTTTATTTTTTGAAAATGCTTAGTTTTAGTTTAGTTTTTATTAGTTTTAGTGTTAGTTTTAGTCTTTTTAGTTTGGGTTATTTGTCAGGGGCAAGATTCAAAAAGGTCAGAAAAAGTATCTATTTAACAATAAAACCAGTACATAAAATGTAGCCTACAATGTAAAATTCCTTTACCTTACAGAATCCACACACCGTACCAAAAATCCACACATCTTCTATATAAAATTCACACCCTATACAAATCCCACAGCTGTACAATTTCCACACCCTCTACTAAATTTACCCTATACAATACTCATCTGGATTGAAGCAGCAAACATTCAGTGTAAGGGTAAAATAATGACATAACATTATTTAATATTTGAATCACAGCTTATAGGCTAGTGTTTTGACATCGACAACCCAAGTGCATTTTACCTCAAATTTGCGACTAGTTAACTTTCTAACAGGCATGAAAACGGGTCAGGGGTGAAAAAGGTGAGAAGGATATAACTCCTCTAGGGGGGTCCGGGGGCATGCTCCCCGTAAGAAAATTTTAAATATTCCATATTTTAAAGCATCAATCTGATGCATTTTGAGATGCATTTTTTGCCAACCTGGGGAGAGCAGGAGAAACTTAACTTCAGCCTTTAGTCAAAAATATTATGGCCTCCGTAGCGTTACCTAATAATAATAATTTAATTTTTTTTTTTTAAAAAGACCGATACCGATCCGTTACCAACGCAGTTAAAAAAAAAAAATCAAGTAGAATTTCTATAACTGTGTGTTGAACTGATAATCACTCTTTTGTGTGTTAAACACAATCTACTTAATACAGACAACTTCCTTATAAAGAAAAACAACAACAACAAAAAATATGATCATAAACTATGACAAAAATTATATTATAAACTAGATTAGTGGGTAACTCAGTAAAATTTAGTCTAGAAAAACAATTTTATAAAATCAGAACATTTAGTGAAAAAATATATATATAATTAGTGGGGAACAAATAAGAGACAATAAGTGTAGCACTAAATCTGGTAAAACGTTACACATTGCTCTTTGTATTGTTGTAAAATACATTCATGAAAAACAAGATAAAAATCAAAAAAGATCAATTATTTTATAGTCTACTATAAAATTAAGAAAATATATATAGCACAAATGTATAGCACAGCTGTTAAATGAGGCAGCAACATATGATAGATAGGGCAGAACAGAACAAAAAATACTATTAATAATCTTTCATTGCGCAAAAGTATTATGATATGATTATGAAAGACTCCAATAGAGTGCTGCACACAGCGCTTATGCGCATCCCGAGCGCTGAATGATGCGCTTGAGGCAACACGAGTCACAGCGCGCAGCTCTTCGAGTACGCAGTGAAAAGTTCAAAGCACACAGGAAATACCGATGCATAGTGTATTATACAGTATCTTTCTATGCAATAGTTTATTGAGCCGTTTCTTTTAACAGTTTTAAATTTCAGTTACTGTGCGCGTGAAGAACAATGATAATGCTCTCCAGTGTTGTGATCTAGACACGCGGTAAAGGAACATGATTGAGGTACTACAGCAAGATAGTCAATTTATGCGAAACCACAGAGCTTTATCTACAGATCAAGTATAATAATATTAACATTTAATCATCTTGGAGAGAGTTCATCGTTGCCGAACGCGACGCGCTGTGCTGTTTGAATGCTGAATGACTGACGACGCGCGGTGCTGTTTGAATTCTGATTCTGAATGGAGAATGACTGACGACGCACTGTTTGAACGCTGAATGGAGAATGACTGACGACGCACTGTTTGAACGCTGAATGGAGAATTACTGACAGCCGAAAGAATTTCGCCGAAAGGTGAGTGATTTTCATGTCTGAAAGAAGGCGCAATCGCTTATTCTCGGGTCGACATTAACACACTGAAAAAATTGTATCAAGAATTTAAAATATTTTTACACCACTTTTTAATGTGTGATTGTGTAAAGGTGTTCACGAGATACCAACCTTTCGCGAACTTGCTTTCAACGTCGAACCCTCGTTTTCATGGAGACGCAGTGTGTACGGAGGGGAGGGGCTGTGTGTGTGCTCGCGTGTGTGTGACAGAGAGACGGAGGGAGAGCAGGGAAAGGAAATGCAGCTGAACGAATACACTGCGTGTTTTAAATAGCGTTAAAAAATGAAAGACATTGACAAAGACGAAAACTAAGGACATTTACTCTATTATTTTATTTTAGTTAGTTTTGCCAAACACACATTACAGTTTTAGTTAGTTATCGTTTTTTTGTAATGCCTCGTTTTTATTTTTATTTCAGTTAACGACCATGTTTTTTCCCACCTAGTTTTCGTTTTTTCGTTTGTTTTCGTTAACGATTATAACCTTGTCCCGAGGTGGAGGCGTCCGTGGACACCACCGTCACACTCGAGGGAGTCCCCAGACCCACGCCTGACTGATACCAGTCAGCTATTTTCCAAGGTTCCAGAGCCGAATCGCATTTCATGTCGACCCTGGGGCGAAACAGACCAGAGGTCCATGACCGGGGTGGAACTCGCACTTTCAGCCATAACTGCAGTGGGCGTATGCGAAGCAGGCCCAGCTGGAGTACTGAAGATGCCGAGACCATGAGGCCCAGCATTTTCTGGAAACTTTGAGCGGGACTATAGAGCCGCGGCGAAAGGATTTCGCGGCGCGCTGAATGTCCAGTTCTCACTCTGGCGACAGACGTGCTGTCATAGACAGCGAGTCCAGTACTGTTCCCAGAAAAGAGATTTCTGGCTGGGGAACAGCGAACTCTTCGTCCAATTGACTGAGACCCAGATTCTCGAGATGCTCGAGTAATGTGGTTCTGTGTTCTGTGAGCTCTGAATGTGATCGAGCTAGAATCAGCCAATCGTCCAAGTAGTTCAAAACTCGCATGCCCTGAAGTCTCAGGGGTGCGAGGGCCTTTTACGAAGTGCCCATGCACTTCGTAAATGTACGGGGTGCTAGGGATAGGCCGAACGGTAGGACTGTGTATTGATATGCCTGGCCCTCGAAAGCGAATCTCAAGAATCGCCTGTGACGTGACGCTATTTGTATTTGGAAATAGGCGTCTTTCAGATCTATTGACATAAACCAGTCTCCCTGGTGCACTTGCGCGAGGATTTTCCTGGTTGTCAGCATTCTGAACTGGTGCTTCATAAGCACTCTGTTCAGCTGTCGCAGATCTAGAATGGGTCTGAGACCCCCGTCTTTTTTCGGTACCAGAAAATATCTGCTGTATAGCCCCCCTTCGCTCTGAGATAAAGGTTCTATGGCCCCTTTGCTCAGCAGTTTCGCTATTTCGGCTCGAAGTAGTTGTGATACTTCACTGTTTACCGTGGTTTCGACTCGCACTGTGTAACGGCAGGGACGTCGAGCGAACTGTAGCAAATAGCCTCTTTTTATAGTGTTCAACACCCATTCTGATACCCCGGGAAGCTTTGCCCACGCATCTGCGTGAATAGCTAGGGGTAGAATGAAATCCAGGCTCTGGCCACGGCATAGCGGCGGCTGCAGAGCTTCGGTGTGCTGAGACATAAACACTGTGTTTATAGTGTGCGAGGCGGGATGCGCGCCGATCACGGCGGGCAGCCTGGTCGCGCTCAAATTCTCTATGACAGATTGTGGAGAGAGAGCGAGCGGGACAAACCCCGTGGGGTTGAGCGTGTCTGTGAAGGAATGTGGGCGCGGGACGGCGGGCACATTCACTGCACTGAGAACACCGTCGGCTTGTGCTGACTGAATGTGTGTCGGTTCCGTTTTTACAGAAAACGAGGGACACGCATCGTGTAGTGTTTGTGGGCACTGTGTCGTGGGCACATTCACTACATTTTTGCACAATCGCCATGAGTCGATTTTATTTGTGCTAGCCCTGAACTGTGGCGGGCTGTGTCTGTGTGTGGGAATGGGCACTGAGACGTGGGCATTCTTACAACACTCATAACACCATCGGCCGTGGCCGGAATACCAGAAAATACACTCTTTTGGGATTTATCTGGGTCGCCGTAAAAATGGCATTTGTGTGCAGGCAAGCTAGCTGTGGTGCCGGCTTGTTTACTGCGAAATACACTGGAACAGTCACATTGTTTGGAACTGAACGAGCAAGAAGTTTTGGTGGAGTCTGGCCGCGGCGAGACTTAAACACCGTGGGCTTTAGCTGACTGTATGTGTGTTGGTTTCGTTTTACAGAAAACGTGGCACATGCAGTGTGTAGTGTTTGTGGGCACTGGGTTGTGGGCACATTCACTACATTTAATGCACAATTACATGAGTCGATCTCATTTGTGCGTGCCCTGCACTGTGGCGGGCTGCGTTTGTGTGTAGAAATGAACACTGGGCTGTGGGCATTTTTATTACACTCATAACACCATCGGCTGTGGCCGGAATACCAGAAAATACACTGCTTATATGATTTTTCTGGGTCGCCGTGGAAACGGCATTTTTGTGCAGGCAAGCGGGCCATGGTACCGGCTTGTTTACTGCAAAATACACTGGAACAGTCGCATTTTCTTGGAACTGAACGAGCGAAAAGTTTCGGTGCAAGTCTGGCTGCGGTGAGACTAAATTTTTATCTGCTGCGAGACCTGGGATCGAACACGGGTCTCCCGTGCGAAGGCTTTGGGTTTCATCGCTGAGCCACAGGGGGAAACGACAGAAGCTTAAAATAGCTTGAGCAGATAAGAAAGCGTCATCACAGTTTGTGTGTGTTGGCGTTTGTTTGCAGGCGTGCGTGTTATACAACAGGCTCATTGCTGCAATATTGACATTTTCAGCCGCTCAAACTAAGAGGAGCTGAGAAATGTTTGAGAAATGGAGATTAGTCCGGCCTCGGCGGGACTAAAAACACACTCTTTCCTCATTTCGCCGGTGACGCATGCCCACGGGGGGCGGGGTAGCTTTCTTATAACGTAAATAAAGCTAGCCGCTAACTCAGGGAGGAAGGGCGCGGGCCTTGACTTTGACGGGGCTTCGTCTTTCCCGAGAAAGCGTCCGTCCAGTCTGTTGCGCGGCGGTTGCGCGGGCGCCTCCCAGTCGAGGCCGATGTTTTCCACGGCTTGAGAGAGCAGACGCATCAGCTCAGACTCAATGCCGGCTCTCTTCCCAGTGGTTTGGCGGGAAACGATAGCGGAGGGGAGATCCACGGAGCTCGCCCAATCCTCGCTATCAGCTTCTTGTGGTGCGGCGTCACGGCGGGCTGTGGTGAAGGCTCGGAGAATGACGCCAGGCGAGTCCTCAGAGTCACCATAGGCAGAAGCTCGCAATGAGGGCATCCGCCGTCAGCGAGCGCGATAGACGCGTGATCCTCACCCAGGCAGGACACGCAGATGACATGACGGTCCTCGTCGCTGAGTGGGGCGCGGCACGAGCCACAGGATGGCATCTTTAAAAAGACGCAGCTCTTTTGTGATGAGAGGTGTAAGTCACGTCACGTACGAGCTAACACTCTCAGCAGAGTAAGGATAAAAAGGATACTTAGAACGCCGGAAAGCCCAGCAGGTACGGCAGTTGAAGGCGGCGAGGCCAGCGACTCCAGGAGCTCGTCCCGCTGAAAGGCTTGCGTCGACGGCGCGGCTTCTCACTCCGGATCCAGCGATGCGTGTGCTTCGCTGAAGAGATGAAAATCAGTGTACCAGCCTTATCGAGCTATATTTATAGGGCGAGACCATGCACTTTCTGGCGGGACGTGACGAAATGGGCGCGAAATGCCCCCATTGGATATGTGTCACGCAGCGCCTCTCTCGATAGGCTGCTGCTGTTGCCGCAGGGCAACCAATAGGCGCGCGAGCTGTCCTGCCTATGTCTGCATGCTGCTGCACAGCGTTTTACATTAATTCAAAATTAAGGATAATTTTTGGCTTCAATATCTCGTGGAAAAGAGGTTTTCCCCATAGCGTAAGATAGTACGCAGTACGAGAGATACTCTCGTAAGAGAACTGGAGGCGGCTAATACAAACCAGCACAGATTCGGCTACACAATAAGGAGCTTAAATTATTATTATTATTAAAATGTCATCTGGTTGTGTTGTTGGGTGCAAGAATCGATGAAAAATGAATATACTGTATCTGGGATTTTTATTTCTAGAAAATTAAATCATTAAAATTGCACCGTAATGTCACAAAGTTACATTGTCGTCTTCTTGGCGCTGGCTAGGCAGAACTGCGGATCGTACCACACAAGTCTTGTACAGGACCATTCAGCACATAGTTATAGGCATCTAAAGATTTATATACCCTCAGTTTCTTTTCCCGCTCTGTTTCTCTATCAGGTAACGTTAGGTGTAGAAGTCAAGGCCACTCCTCGACCGGAGATAGCGTTAACGTTAATCCTATAAGATCGTCCATCCATTGACAGCGTGTACAGTACGGGTCAGCCAATCTGGTTCCGTCCGTTAAAATGAACTTTTGCAAATAACAAAATCGCGGTCCTGGACACTGAGTGACCTTGCACATTAAGATAAAATCAGATTTTCTCCAGTCATTGTTAAAAAAAACAAGCTAACAAAACTTGCAAACTAACGTTAGGGAAGCGGCCAGAGGGATCGTTCTGCCATCACCTAAGCTCCCCCCACAAAACGTCACCATGTTTACCAAATGAAAAGGGGTCTATTCTGTCAAGTAAACAAAATGTCATAATTTAATATTTCAGTGAAATGTCAGACTTCTCTCTTTTTTTTTACCGGGAGAATACATATGAGAAAATGAACAAGGCAACTACACTTTAACATTAACAATGGTAAACACTGAACTGAGAAAGCCAAGGGCTTAACCCTTATGTGCTGTTGGGGATGTTTTCAGCCACTACGGGGTATTTTTGAGTCTTAATTTGGCCATAACTTTCTCTGTGTTTCAGCAAATGGAATGAATTTTGGTGACAAATCTTATTTTGACACATATTTTGGGAAAATGCTTTGAAAAATTTCAAAAACTCAACAGTACACTCTGGGCAAATTCACTACCCTTTCGTTATGTTCGTGGCTGAAAACAGCCACTACTTTAAAGGTGCTATATGGAACTTTTCTTCTAAAATGAATCCTTTTTGTATTGCCTGTGTGTGAAAGGGTTGTAATCACATATTACAATGATCCACTTGTCGGGTTTTACTATTACCTCTGAAGGCCAGTATTCCTATTTCTATGTGAAGTCTCCGGGTCGGATTTTCTGCGAAATCCATCGGATGTGACGTGCATGCGCGCTCCCGAGTCTCTCTCCTTTACAGTCTATGCGACGGCACTGCAGCTAACGACATGGAGTCTGATAACACCAAAAAACGACCTGCCTCCAGCACAACACAAACTCCACATAAATATAAAAAACAAAACAAAAAATGTATCTGCTGAAGCTCGTCAGGCCAAACGTGCATCGGATCGACTTAGGACGAAAACACGGATCAACATCGGCAGAGCGTTTGAATTATAGAGAGACCTCCGCTATTTTTATTGTGATAAATTACAAGTTTTCAGATATGCTGAAATAAATAATGGTAAACTGTAATGAAATAGCAAGGTAAACTACAGCATACATGAGACATGAAATACAAAAGACTGTTCCAGGATAACAAGTAGGTGCTTTAGGATGTAGGCTAACTTTTATTTTATGTACTAGATCTACTGTCTAACGTCACTCATCCCACTACTATCATATTGTTTATAATACACATTTCCTGACACGTTCAGTACAGTAACGTTACTTCCTACGATCTTACTGTTACACTGAAATTGTTCAGTCTAGTTCACTAACCGTTTTCGTTATCATATTATACATTCACCTATGTTGACATTGCTGATTGTGAAAGATACACGAATAGTTAGTGAAATGCCTTATTATGCTAACACCACATGTCGGCTAAATGCAGTGAATGTAACGTTATCATGGTACGAGCATGGAGCATTAGTTCAACGTCAAGCTGATAAAAGTAGCCTATTATTGTAACGTTGCAGTGGGAGTTTACATGAGTTTCCAGCATGTTGTGTGATGCTTTCTCCAGTGTGTTGAAAGTCTCAGTGTGGCCGGTACCTTTTGTTCGAGCACGCGCAAGAGCACGAGCGCTCTTGTAAAAATTGGTTGCAATCTGAAACATCACCGATAGAGGCCGCTAAAAAATACATATAGCACCTTTAAACTGCTGTAAAAATGTATCAGATAAATATATTTTTTTTAAATTTTGCGCATAAATCTATTAATCAATCTCAGTCCTGATCAAAACTACTAAATGTTTAAAAAAAATCAGGATTTTAACTTTTTAATTGCCAAATTCATAAATGGTGTCACTGATATGGGGAAAAAAACACACAAAATGACTTATTTTCAATATTAAATGTGATTGTGGACTGGAATTTTGTTTTACCTTTTATCAGGACATGTCAAAGATTAGAAACATTGGTTTTGATGCATTGTTAGTTTTTGTGCAGCATCAGATTTTAACTTTTTCTCCTTAATTTACTGTTCGTGGCTGTTTTTGCCCCATTGACTTCCATTATAACCACATTTTTTGATGGCAAAGCCATGACACCATACAATCATGCATTTTTGATTGTTGGTGGTTTTCCCCGTTAGAAAGAGGTAAAAAAAAATGTATTTTTACTGTTGATAACCAGGTAGCACCATTAACCCTTTAGATAGGCCTGTGCAAAAAAAAAGCTTAGTTTCTGGCTTTTACATGGAGTTATATGGACTATAATAGCATATTAAAGTGTGCGTGTGTGTGTGTGTGTGAGAGAGAGAGAGAGAGAGAGAGAGAGAGTGTGAGAACTCACCTTGATGCGTCTGAGAAAATCAAAATATGCACCTCAGATCTCAGAACTACATGGAGTAAGCAAAAACAAAGTAAGTATTTATGCATCTGCTGCCTTTTGATGGTGAGAAATGCAGACTAAACAAAAACAAAGCAAGTGGATTTAAACACTTGCATGCAAGCCTGCTGGTCATTTGATGGTAAGAAGAGCAGCAAGAAACATGAGAAAGGGCTTTAGTAGTGAAGTTTTAGAGATGATTATGCAGCCTGACCCCTCCATTGAGCTGCAGGATGTATTGTCTTGTCTCTCTGACACCACAGACTCAGGAGAGTCAGATCCTGATTTGGATGTGGATTATCCTCTCTAGCTTCCACTGAAGGCGAGGAGGATTCAGAGGATCCTGGATCTGGGTGGATTGGGAGAATCTTGAGAGGGACATGGTGGCTCTAAAAATCGATCATCCCACAGGCAACGTGTGGACTCCCCTCTGGACCTGTAGACGCCGGCCAAAATCAGTAGCACCATGCAGGCAACTGGACCGGGGTGGACTGTGGAGTCCACCCCGGTCCAGTTTCTCATTGTGCGGCGCCCATGAAGGTTAGTCATGCTGACAATGAGGTCAATCATCTCCTCCTTAAAAAACAGATTGAACACAGAATCCATGTTCTGGACCCTTGCGATGGCATAGCGCGTCGGCCCTGGAGTCACGCCTCTGGCAGGCTGAAGAAAGGGAGTGGTCTCCGCGTTGGTGGAAAACCACAATTCGCCGTTTCTCCCAATCCACCCAGATCCAGGATCCTCCGAATCCTCCTTGCTTGCTGCTCTTCTCACCATCAAATGACCAGCAGGCTTGCATGAAAGTGTTTAAATCCACTTGCTTTGTTGTTGTTTAGTCTGCATTTCTCACCATCAAAAGGCAGCAGATGCATACACTTACTTTGTTTTTGTTTACTTGTTTAGTTCTGAGAGCTGAGGTGCATATTTTGATTTTCTCAGACGCATCAAGGTGAGTTCTCACACTCTCTCTCTCTCTCCCTCTCTCTCTCCCTCTCTCTCTCTCTCTCTCTCTCTCTCTCTCTCTCTCTCTCACACACACACACACTTTAATATGCTATTATAGTCCATATAACTCCATGTAAAAGCCAGAAACTAAGCTTTTTTTGCACAGGCCTATCTAAAGGGTTAATGGTGCCACCTGGTTATCAACAGTAAAAAATACAAATTTTACCTCTTCCCAACAGGGGAAACCACCAACAATCAAAAATGCATGATTATATGGTGTCATGGCTTTGCAATCAAAAAATGTGGTTATAATGGAAGTCAATGGGGCAAAAACAGCCACAGTAAATGAGGGAGAAAAAGTTAAAATCTGATGCTGCACAAAAACTAACAATGCATCAAAACCAATGTTGTTTCTAATCTTTGACATGTCCAAGACTGTGATAAAAGGTAAAAGTCCACAATCACATTTTATATTGAAAATAAGTCATTTTGTGTGCTTTTTTCCTCCAAATCAGTGACATCATTTATGAATTTGGCAAGAGTTAAAATCCTGTTTTTTTTTTAAACATTTAGTAGTTTTGATCAGGACTGAGGTTGATTAATAGATTTATGCGGAAAAAAAAAGAAAAAAAAATTATCTGATACATTTTTACAGCAGTATAAAGTAGTGGCTGTTTTCAGCCACGAACATAACGAAAGTAGCCTGGGAAAACCCAGACAACTTCCGGCAAATTTAGATTTGCTCTGAAAATTCGTCTGGCAAAGAGCACATTCAAGCCCATTTCCAATCCGTCAAAATCGAGGCACCAATCAGAAACGTCGTGGCGGGCTTTACACGATGACGACAGCGCTGGGGTTTTGAAGCAGATTTTAGCCTACATTACAAAGATGGATGCCGCCGTCGAACATCACTCGTTCGAATCAGCTATCACGTCTGTTTTAAGCGATTTAAACGTTTCCTTTTTGTTAAAAATCGAGCAAAGAACAACACTCATAGATGTTTCTCCGCCGCTCTGCATACGTCATCTCCTTCATCGCTCCGATTGGTTTTAGGTCTATCCGCGACGTCCGTTGGTGACGCCCCTCTAGAAATGATTTGTCTATGACGCTTTGCCAGACCATAACTCAGTTACAACTGAGAATGGTCTGGTTTTAACCAGGCTATAACGAAAGGGTAGTGAATTTGAACAATGCACAAGGGTTAAATACACAGAGGGAGGTCATAAACAGGAAAAGAAACAGGTGCATGATAAATCAGAAACCATGGAAACTAAAAATGATCAGGAACACAGGCAAAACAGGAAAAGGGAAAAGAAAACCAAAACTAAATGAAACTAAACAGACATTTTTCAGTAACACTTTACAATAAGGTCTCGTTTGTTAACATTATTTAATGCATTAACTATCATGAACTAACAATTAACAATATATTCTTACAGCATTAATTAACCTTTGTTAATGTTAGTTAATAAAAGTGTTCATGTTCATGTTAGTTCACTGTGTATTAGCTAACAGATACAACTTTTTACCTGAACATTTAAAAAAAATTGAGATTAGCCTACATTAATTAAGATTAATAAAGGCTATAGTGCATGGCATTGTTCATTGTTAGCTCATGTTAACTAATGAAACCTTGTAAAGTGATACCAATACCATTTTTCTTTATAAATAATCTTTTTACTTGGATGTGCATTACAATACTGTTGAAAATATCTAGAAATATTCATCGCAACTTTAATGGTTCCTTTTTTTTTTTTTTTTTTTGAAGAGAGGTGTGTTATTGTTTTTGTATGCAAGCAGACTTACCATTTTAACTGGTGGATGATCAAAGGGGGTAAAGAATGGAATATTTTGACCAAAGTCGGAAAGCAAGCAACTAGCAACAACCCAAAATACCCTGGCAACTACATTAAACACCCTAGCAACCACCCTAAAGACTATAGCTAGTTTGTACTACGACTTAACAGTACATTTACCGACTACTGTTTCACCGCAAATTAACAAGTCAGCTCAAAATATACAATTACAGGATACAACCGTAATGTAAATATATATATATGAGATATAGGATGCTGGTGATGGGGGTATTATAGGTCTTGAGATCTGGCCTGCAATAGCAAAGGTTGAAAATTAAATCCTGAATCTACAGCATGCTAAGATTGCTCCAGCGGTACCTTTCCAGCAATTAGCATAATGCTATTAGGCATAGATCAAGTTCTTCAAAATGACAGTCACTAATGGTGTCTAATACATGACTCTAAGCACAGTGATGCCCATTTACATTTATATTACATGATATCACATCATCAAGGCTAATGAATGCCTAATGAGTATGCTTTGCGGATGAATGGTGCATTACTTATATTAACCGTTTGCTTACTGTATTAAGCCGCTGAATAGCCAAATTAAATGTGACATGGGCTATGTTCTAAAATCTAGTGAGATGCCTACATAGGCTGCATTTTAAAGCATTATAGGAAAAGCGATGCAAGGCTGTTAAAAAAAAAAAAAGCAGTCCCATCATTCTGCATTCTAAGGCACCTTAAGCTAAAAAAATCCTCACAAGATCTCAGACGAAATGAGAGAAACATTTTGAAATAACTCAATACCAAAAAGCTATAAAAAAAAAAACAGTTAAATTAATTAAAAAAAAAAACTATTTTACAAAATATATAAATGAATGCGCAATGTAATGATTTTGCTTTAGTGTTGTGTTGTTAGCTTAGCACCATGCTAACAGTAAAACTGTATTGAAATGGACTGTGAGTTGAGTCTTCAGGGATGGTTCATTGGAGGAGTACGCCGGTACAATGTGGCTAAAGGAATGCTGGGAAAAAATGCGCATTTGATTTGACTTTTTTCTAAACCACTAAATGGCACAAAAACTCACTGCTGGACTTTTCTAAACATGATCGGTTTACTATGCAGCAGGACATTTTGCGTTATTTAATTTGTTACATAAATCTATAACATTTTAAAAAAGCATTAGTTTAAAATAACTTTTTTTGAGACAAGGGCTTGTTAACGATTTTTAATTTTGTTTAAAGTAATTAAATCATCAGTTTTTCAATAACAAAAATAGTATTTTCAATACAGTAAATAGTTTTTAGGGTAAAAAGCAACCCTACTGTCTTCTAATGGCACAATAACTGATGTGATTAGTAGCTGGATGACTTTTTTGCTTATATTAGCGACAGGACATGGATAGATTCAAATGGTCAATATTTATTAAGTGTCACTAATTAGATAAAAATAAGATAATAACTATATTTATAAAGAAACCATCATATTTAAAAAAAAATGATATTAATTATAAAATATCATTCACTGTCACTGTAAAGCCATTTGCAATTATTATGAGATTATTTTCTGTATTTAAAAAAATTGTACAGTGTATTTGTTGAATAAATATAATTAAACAAATGCAATTATTTTATTATAAACAGAATATGGTACAAACTTTGCAGAAGAGATTGTTTTGAACAAGTATTAAATTAGATATTAAGCAAAACATATTACTTTAGCTAAATTATGTGTGGGTACTTAGGCCTTTTGCTCCATGCTGGTGAGCCCTGGATGTAGGATAAAAGGCTATTTCAACGCTTCATACATTTATATGATTTTTTTTAAATAAAACAAATAAATGTATGATTTCTTTTCCCACCAAATGTACTGCTCTGACAATGCACAATAAAAAAAAATATATATATATACACAGTATTTTTTTCTGCAATGATACACTATGGAATTAGGGGATTTGTGGAGCTTTGTGAATTATAGGTCTTTAAATTCTATGGAAATCAGCATGCATTCTGTGGGGTTCTGCAGGAGAGATTCTGTGTGGGCCTGGTTGTGAGGTTAATTTTCAGGATGCTGCTGATCAAATCTCCCTCTTGCTCACTCTCTCTCCTCTCCTATCATGAGTGGACACGCCCCCTACTGCTGATTGGCTACAAGTATTGTGTGCTGCTTGGTCCGATCCACTTTTAACAGCGTTTCTCAGAAATCGCCTACTGCACCTTTAAATATAGGCAATTAAAACTGGCAAAATATAATAAGGTTACAGCATTTCTACACTGTCACAAATAGGTTTTTCTACACTTTACCACTGTATCCAACTGTATCAGAATCCATCTGCCATGTTGGCGGACTGTGTTGCTAATTTAAATGGCATTGCCAGTGGTCACTGCTGCTTACATTCCCTCAAATCAACTCCTAGTCACTGATATACATGTGAAAGCCCTTTAAAAAACCTAAATAGGCAATAGACAGCAATGTAGCTCACTCTAAATTGGAAAAGGGCCATAATCATCCCTCACATCTTCGTGCTTTGTGTCTTTATTTGTCCTCTACTTTTCTCAGCGTTTTCTGCACCTGCTTATGAAAGGTGTTGCCATGAAAGATGTCACTCGCTTCTAAATGCATCAAAAGGCTTACCTGCTACTACAGCAATCCAACCACACACACACAAAAAGAGAGAGTGAGATTTCATCCCCCAGCAGGAGGTTTGGATTCAACTGCACATTATCCCCCATCCTCTGGGTTTCATGCTCTTCAAAACAATTGGGGATAAAAGAGCAAAAATTGAGCTAAATCACTTTCCCCAGGGAAGAGAGAGATAAGTCATATTCTCAGTGTTATCCATCATCTGCAGCTCATCATGTGTCCTGTGCTGAATTACGGCGCAGATGACTCTGGGCACATGAAACTAAGAGCTTTTCTCAAACTACAAACACACATTAACATCTCATTTATAAAGCAACAGGATTTACAAGCAATGAATGGAAAGAAACTTTAATTTGCTGTGAATAAAAATGCATTGTATTTTGAATGTGAATAACTTTTACGTGATGACAACAATCCCAGCTTCAAGCGGCAAGCTCGTGCATCGTCCCCAGACCGCCTGAAGGGGGCGTTTATAAGGACAGTGAATAAATCTTGGTGCTAGTAAGGGTTCTTACTCAACTGGTGTATCAGTAGTATCAGGAGGGAACGCATGAGCTTTACTACTTTACTCCTGTTGGTAACAGACTTTTTGGGCCCTATCATACAACCGGCGCAGTGCAGCGCGAGGTGCGACGCAAGTGTTTTTTTTCTAGTTTCAGCCCGACGCAGTTATCATTTTCACGTCCTGCGCCACGTTGTTTAAATAGCAAATGCATTTGTGCCCATTTGTGCGCCCATGGGCGTGCTGGTCTGAAAACGAGGTGTGTTCAGGCGCATTGTTGTCGTGTATCTATTTTGAGGCAACTCAAAAAAAGTGCAGTATCTTTTTAGTTATTTGAAGAGCGCGTTAGTAATATGCGCCTATAGGCGGGTCCACAATGCTCGTACACTTTGTCCCGTAGATGGTCTGCTTGCGCGCTTTAACCTCGCACACAAGCTCGTTCAGTCTTTCCGCTTGCAAATTCTGCCATGTAAATCGCAACTGGCTTTTAAAGGGAATGGGAGATGAGACTATGATTGGTTTATTGCACGTTACGCCCAAACTAAATCCCATTACTCATTAGGAGAATAGGGACAACCCGCTTCGACCATGCGCCGGGCGCGCCGACCATTTTTCCCTTCAAACTACAAAAGTGGATTCGGAGCCGCCCTAAGTGCACTTGCACCGTACGCTTTAGACCATGCGCTTAGATCAATAAAATAGGGCCCATCATGCTGCTGCATATTCACAGTAAGTTGGATTCCTAATGTCTCTGTCACTTCTGTGGCCTACAATTGCCAGTTCTCATATAAAATTAATGATTTTAGGTCACTGTTAGTGTGCTCCTTGAAGCAATTTGCACGCAAAAATGGAAAAAGCTTTTAAAAAAGGCAAGCTTCAGTCTAATTGACTGCTTATCTGGAGGTGTTCTGAGTTTTTGTAATTTCAGAAATTTTACTGAGAGGTTTCCAGCATTGCACAAGATTTAAAATGAGAAGAATTTGAACACAATTACCAACAGAAGCTTAAAGTGTAAACACAGAAGCGTTTACATTGGCTCATGAATTTACTGTCAATCAATGCCATTGAAAGTGATGAAATTAAGACATAAATATGCACTTTGGTTTTACATCATTACATTATTATTATTTGGAATACATTATTATTAGTAGTAGTAGTACAAAATAATGCTTCCATGATGTCCTACACCTATTGCTTCGAAAATTCTGGTATAAAAATGTCTATGTATGTATATGTATGTATGAATGTATGTGTGTATGTATGTATGCATGTATGTACAGTATGTATGGATGTATGTATGGATGGATGGATGGATGGCTGTATGTATGCATGGATGGATGTATGGATGGATGGATGGATGGATGGATGGATGGATGGATGGATGGATTAAATCGTGGATTGATTGATTGATTCATAAATTGATTTAATCAACATTCTGCCACAAATGCTGTTGCCAGAGTCCCTTCCACTGAACCCAAAACATTGCTTAAATGAATTTAGCTTGAATTGATATGAAAGATAAACGACAATCATACATTGTGCAATTGACACTGAAACACTTAGACATTCAGACAGATGCTCCGAGGCACAGCAGAACAAGTTCTCGCATCAATAATGTAATGTCGAGATCTATGAAAAATGCTACAATGGGACAATTGAATGCGTAATTCATTTGTCAATGTTTTTTATGAAATGGTTTTTATAGACTCAGAGGCTTCTGTTCCAATTCTTCCAGAAAGAAAAGCTTTCTGCAAAGCAGTGTGTCACAGTGGTCAGAGACTGAGTAGAAAAATCAAAGTAGGAACATTAGAGAACCCTCCCTGAAGTGCTTGCTTAAAACATCATGACAGAAGTAAGCTATTAAGCCAACATATCCGTATCTTATAGCACTACATTTCTGCCTTAATGTGCCCTTTAGTGCAGCACATAAACACATAAAGCACGGCTATTTATGGGAGGAAAATGGCTGTGGATTTACAATGATGGCCTTTCGCATCATCCTGATTAGCCCTGATGGCTTCCTTAAGAGAGCCATTGAAGCCTGTTGATTCTCTTGCTCAGCACAACTATAAGTGCATGAGTGGTGATAAATTACACACCATGTGCGCTCAGTGATAAGCAACTGAACAATTATTCCATTCCTGAAGCTCTTCAGAGTAGCACCAACACTAAACACATGTATACACAACCACATCAGCACACACAGGGATCTTTACTGTGGGAACTCACTGTAAATCACATTTAGCTTTCTACGTTTTTGTATTACATTGAACCTAACAGCATTGTCAGATGTTGTGCCCAATTCTGCACCCCATTCAAATCCAACTCTGATTACAAAGAAATTGCATTGGCTGACAGAACATGGGTACTTTACTCTGTATAGGACTAGAAACCTTACAATATTGATTAAGAGAGTTCAAAAACTTTTAAAATCCCCTAAAACTGCCAAAGATTTAGCCACATGCAAACAAGCCCAATTATTAAATATTGTATACGGTGTTTTTTTAGTAAGAGGAATGGCGTTCAAAATCTTCCAGCAGAGTCCAGCAAATCTGCAGACGTGATACAAACAAACCCAATTTAATGATGAGCATGGTGGGTTTAGAGAAAAAAGCCAGTGAAGGGGATCCAAACAACAGATAAATGAGAAGATCTTTGCCACAGATGTGAAAAACTATAAACTGTGAAATTGGTGGGGTTTTTTTTTTGTAAAATTCAATTTATGTGCCCTGCATGTTATCCTGAAATAACTTCTATAACCAAGTTGAACAGAGTCAGATGAGCTGCGTATGAGATACATACTGTAGTTTACGCAAGTACATTATATATATATATATATATATATATAGCAACCAGTGCGCATCTGAAGTGTCTCAGCTGAAGGAAATAATCAATTATTACATTTTCTTATAATTGACATATATCAGCCGATACGGTGGCCGTCTGGCCGATATATCACGCATCCCTATAAAATAAATTAAAATACACAACAGCTATTTTAAATTGTAATAATATTTCAATATATGATGTTTTATTAACAAAGTCCGGGAGAAGCACGTTCAGATAATTAACACGGGTGGAGAGCACTCAGCAATCATGATTAAAACGTGTATATATAGACTCAGCAGTCTCACCTCATTTCTCCGACAGTTTAGCAGCGTCCCTCCACCACCCCTTCTCCACTCTTCTAGTCCTAAACCACCTTACATACAGGGGGGAGTACTCTGGGTTCGGGCCAAATTCCGAGCTCGGAGCCCTCCCCCCGGACAGCACGCCAAATACGCGTTTTACTTCATTCCCTTTAATTGTATGTAAGTGTGAACTCGTGAAAGTACTATTTTGATCAAATAAATGCAGCCTTGGAACACAAGAGACTTCTTTCAAAAAAGATAAAACAGTCTCACCAACCTTGACTTTTGAACGGTGTACAAAAGGAAAGGTCAAGGACAAGTTCTCTTTGTACATTAATATTAACAAGTGTTGTTCTGGAAAGCAGTGCTTTATTTTAATAATACTGTGGGGAGGGGAGGTGTTTTGGGCTTGTTGACTAGATTGAGGGCACGTGAGTCGGGGAAAATCAGTGGCCTACTTTAGCTTTGTGATTATTCAGGCTGTGCGCTACATAAATAACCATCAAAGCCTTTTTCTGATTTTTTTGATTATGGGGGCAAGCAAAATTGTTTCCTGAGTAATCAAGCCCATCAAAATGAAGATGAAAATTAAAGTAAATAGGCAAAATCACAGAGAGGGAAGGAAATAACAAGGTGTACCTGATTATACGGATCCACGAGGGACACGTGTAAACCATTTCGCATGCTTTTTTCTTGAAGACGGATGACAAACGAGGGATAGCATCAAATTATTTAACAAGGACAACCAGAAACACATCCAAACTTGGCCCCCCCACCCCAAAAAATAAATAAAAAGCAGTTCATTATATTCAGCAGTGAATAGTAGAGTGGCTCGGATACTGATATGCTCTGAAGTATTTTGGTATGTGTTAAGTTAAAGAATTATTGCTTAATAATGACGTTCAGAGTGGATTGGCAATGGAACACCCAGGGATATGCTATTCAATATCTACACAGCGCTGCTGAAATAAAACCAATTTACACGGGAAGTCGTGTAAATGAGTGTGGCTTAAAGGCACAGAGCAGCTATAAGTGTGTCTATATAGACTATATAGACACAGGTACTATGAGTTTGAGAGATTTTGATAGGAATTTATATATTGTAACTACAGTAGCATAATTAAATAGTAATTCAATATACAGTGTATTTTCATGGGAAGATTCTACAGCGAACAGTTTTTCTGTAGTTTATGGCGCAAATGTCTCATAATGTTAAAAAAGGGAAAAAAGTGCAAAAAATTATATTATATCTTTTGCATTCAAATAAAGGGTCAAGAAAATACCCAGTTCATTCATTATGTTGGAATGGAAGATCAAGATGAAAGATGGGAAACTCTGTTCGTATGCTGCACAATTTGGCATAATCAGTAGGTCATGTTCTATATGCATACACAAATTTCACATAATATGCACAATGTATTACAGTAGTGAATACTGCAGAAATGGTAAGAGTAGTATGATAGTGGGCCATTCTGAGCATAACATTAAGACCACAAAAGGACTAATTCTGCCCTCTATTGGATAATAAGAGAAGGCATCTGAATGCATCAGCTCAAAATCATAATCTTTAGATTTGAATGATAACACCCTATGAAGAGGAACCAAAAACACAGCTTTTCCAACTTGGAAGATCTACGAAAAGAGCCTTTACATTCAACATTGTGTAAATATGTTGTGTGTAATGATGTGTGACGTACAGTGTGAATCAAAGTACTGTATATGTCCTATATAGCTGGAAATAAAATGTGTCCAGTGAGTAATCAATGTGTGAGTGTGTGACGAGCCGTAGGGAGTCTGTAACAGCTGTCAGGAGATGATGATGATGATAAATGGGGCCTATGGTTTTGTGTGCTTTTGTAGTTGTCTCTGACAGTGGCCTGTCGGGACAAGTTGCCGGTGGAATAGGAAAGTGGAAAGTTTGACATAAGGTTTGGAAGTGAACTAAAGAGTCCGCCCATGCAGAATACTTAAAAGGTGCTTTTGTACAAAGATAAGGAGCTTCGATAATAGGAAAATTTTGTTACTGACATTATCCTTCACATAGAACATGTCCCGGCAAGTTACCATTGGTAAGAGTGTAACAAATGATAACAGATGATCTTATGATGTTAAACACTTGGACTAGATTCCCTGCCATTGATGGAATTTTCCAACAATTCATGTTTTCTCTGTTATACGGTAGGGGGCGCTATTACACATCTTCTGAAAGAGTACAGAATCTCTGGGTCCAAAAACAAGCTAAGGGTACGTTTACACGACAACGAGTTTTCCGCATACAGAGGACACCTTCGTCAAAACGATCCCCATTCACACGGATCCGTGAAAACGACTAAAAATGCTGTAGATTGAACACGTAATACGCATGTGCATGACGTCATCGTTTTCAGAGATTTGCGTTTTTTGCTGTTTACATGGAGACAGTTTTCAGAAACTTGCACTTTGAAACCCGTTTTCAAAAGTTTGCGTTTTCAGCCACCCAAAACGCCGTTGTCGTGTAAACGAACGGCCAAAACGCATAAAAAGTTTTACGTTTTTACGTTTTTGAAAGCGGTGTCATGTAAACAGCCCCTAAGAAGAAGCAGAAACCAGCGATAGTGGTTGGTTAATTCAAATTAAGAAGTTCAATTAAATTGGCAACAATAGACAGGATGTTGAATTGGAATTTGAATCGGGATGACAAGCAGAATTTACTGAATTGCAATCTACAGGAATTCAAAATTAATTTCATTATTCAAACAAGTTTTGAACGAAACCTTAAATAATTATATCATTATTAATGCAATTAATAATGCAAGCCTGCTTCATGTTGTTTGCCTCTGGACTGCAGGGTAAATGAAAGTAACAAAGTGTTGTTCCACAATGATAAGAAAAGATTCAATTCAATAAAATACAATGATATAACATGTCCTTTAGTTCAAATACATACACATCTAAAATATTGTTTGCTTAAATGTTGGAATTAAATTGAGTTTCCATTCTCAATTGAGTTCTGAATGTGGCACAACACTTATTGAACCCCACTTTGAATTCCTTCAAGGAAATGAGCTATGTAGAGTAAGATCTGTGTGAGGGGAATTCTCTAATGCTCACACACAGCCGTTTAATAACCCGCCCAGTCGGAACAAATGAGGATAAATTCATTTAAAAGAAATAGTAAAGCAGCATGCTATCAAAATCAAATCAAGACAGCTTTAAACTGACCTTTAATTGAAACATGTCCCTATGTAAATGTTATGGAATCCTGTTGATGTTGCAAATTGTTTTTATTTGTTAATCTCCTTCAACAAGTAATTACCAGTAATTGCCCTTCTGGAGACAGCAAAGACATGCAAGCTTAAATAAATCCACGAGAAATGTTCACAGTAATTAGATTCCCAGCATTTGCATGTACATGTCTGTGATTGCGGAAATTAGCATCACTAGAGTTTTGTCATGGCAATTTAGCACTTAACAAAGAGTATAAAACACTTAACTTAACACTTAACTCAAACACTGACCGCGGAAATTTGATGCTGGATAAAGTGAAATACTTTACACTCATCCCTTAGTTTGTAAAAGTAAACAAATATGACATTTATAATAATAAACTTACAATGGAAGTCTATTGGGCAAGACATTCTACAGGTTAAATAACAAAAAAAGTGATTTTGTAGATTAATAATTTGCAGCACAAACGGTGTATTATATAATTCATCTTTTTAAGATCAAAATGTGAGATATAAAAATAATGTTCTAATGTTTCAGTGTTAGAGAACGATCTCCACTTTTTAATGCCATTGGCTCTTTACACAAACCACAAAACACAAGTCCTTCATTCGCGAGGAAATTAGCAAGCTGAATTGTCTGCAGCACCAGCTGTTTAATTTGATCTAGACTTTGTGCTATGCGATTAGACGGTGATTCGAGAGATAACCTCACATCCATGAAAGAGTCAGACACGGCCAATAAACTGATCGCTGCACTGTAAGACAGCCATCATAGACATACATTTCAGGAGCTTTGTGAACAATAAGTGATTCATTAAGGGGGATCACACATAGTGAGTCAGGAGATGTTGTACATCTTTTACCAGCAGCAAAAATGACAGTACAACATGCTTTCTTTGAGTCTGGAATCTGGATTAAAAGAAGTCTGGATAGAGCTCTGCGACTAATTTGTTCAGTCTTGAAATATTATTGACTTAAGCTACAAATATTATGGAACAAATCTCTCTAAGAAATTAAACTCATATTTTAAATAGCAAAATCTCCAAACATTCCAAAATACACTTGGAGTTTGAAAGTATTCCTTCATGCAAATGTTGATCCTTACATGAGCGCAGCAAATAGCCACTCAGCGATATTAACGGACTTGTTCACCAAAAAAATAAAAGGTCTGTCGTAACTCGTAACTGACTTAAGTTATTGAATTTGATGAAACGATGCAGATACGTCATCTTTGAATCTGAACATGGGTGGGTTAGACGCAAGCTTCAGGGACTTTTTATTTAGCTTTTGTGTGTTTCGTTATGACAGACATGGTCATTATAAAAAGTTGTTTTATGAAAAATTATACTCATGTTGCTCCAACAAAATGGCTTAGAATGACCGGTAATTGACTTCTATGTTTTTGGGTGAACTTTTCCTTGAGTCTTTTTTTTTAATAACTTTATAAAAAGAACTCACCCACACTGATGTAGTTGCCAGCCAGAAAGAAGTTCCAGTGTAAGAGTGTGCTGCTGCGGGAAGAATCCGTGTCATTGGTGAAACCTAAAGATCTCATGGACAAACTGGGAGAATCCGTACTGATGCTCTGACTGCCAGAGAACAGGGAGGTGTTCAGAGATACTGTATCCATATTGCTTAGTTTCTTTAATTCAAATGGAATCCAAAACCATTAAACAACCCCAGGAACAGTCATGTATGATTTAGGTTCTAAAAATTCCAGAAAAAAAACTGTCTGTTGTTTCCCAATGGTGCTCTTCTCCTCCTGGTTTCCAGTGTTTAGTTGAAAAATGCAGGAAGTTTAGCAGATGTTGAGGTAGAGTCAGCTGCGGGACGTCTGGGTTTGGGAGTGTTTAGGGTTGGAGGTGTGGTACAACCATCTGAAGGAGCTCCACAGCCAGTAATTGACCTTCAGACAGGACGAGGTCAGTGTACTGATGCCCTGGAACAAAACCACACCGGCAGCGGGGACGCACCTGTTAACAAAGGGCAAATACAAGGCTTTACAAACTACTCAAACATCGTATAAACGTACTTCTTATACAATGAAAAATGAAGGATTTACTTTGAAAAAAAAAAAACTTAAAATAATACCAAAAGAAACAAGTAACACATCGAATTAAACATGACATTTTGAAGTAAAACACCTGAAATAGCATTTTCTTGTAAAAACGTAGTCTAATCATTTCTATTTATTTCGATAAATAGTTTTTTTTACAGTGCACTTGCAAAGACACCATTTAATAATATCAGAAACAAGGAATATGATTTTGAATAACATTAAAGGGGTCATGACATGAGAAACAAAATTTGCCTTGATCTTTTGGTATTTAAGAGGTCTTTGTACCATTAAAACCTCCTGCAAGTTTCATAGCTTAAGACGTCCTCCCCATTATAAACGAACCATTTCGTTTAAATAAGCTCTAAATACAGCTCATTCTAGAATAGATCCTTTGAACTTAGTGACGTCACGGTCCGAAGTGACGTACCAGTCGTTTGCATATGACCGCCTCCAGCGCAGGACAACTACGCCTCATTTCGCATCATCGCGCATGCGTTGACGTGCAGTGAGGGGGTCTGTTTACGCCACGCAGATGTGCTGTTCCTGGCTGTGGACAAACAACATGTTTGAATGCTGCCGAACGATCCAGACGTCAGGGAAAGCAGTTGGATGGAGTTTATTTGCAGCATGCAGCCTGCCAAAGCCTTATTTGTTCGGTGAGTGATGTAGATGAGTGTGACAGGGCGCATGTTACTGAAAGAACGACAAGAGAGAGAGAGCCCCGGCCGCGCGCGCGCGCCTTCAAACTGTCTTGCTCTCCCTCTCTCTCTCTCTCTCTCTCTCTCTCTCTCTCTCTCGCATATGAATCAAAATCAATTGAGAATTGACACGATGGTAAAAGATCGGAAGACCGAAGTTTCACGTCGCGGAGAATTGTGTAGCCTACATGTGATACAAAATGATTAAAGGGTTAGTTCACCCAAAAATGAAAATTAAGTCATTAATTACTCACCCCCATGCTGCACCAACCCCGTAAGACCTTCGTTCGTCTTCGGAACACAAATGAAGATATTTTTGATTAAATGTGAAAAGGAATAGTCGAATAAAGTCGTAATTTTTGTTTTATTTCCGCACAAAAAGTATTCTCGTCGCTTGATAAACTTATAGTTGAGCCACTGTTGTGACATGGAATATTTAAACATTTTCTTCATTGACTTTCTGGGCCGTCAGGATTCATTCCCTTAGGGAGCCTATGGAGGAGTGATCCAGCTGTCACATTTAATCAAAAATATCTTCATTTGTGTTCCGAAGACGAACGAAGGTCTTACGGGGTTGGTACAGCATGGGGGTGAGTAATTGATGACTTAATTTTCATTTTTGGGTGAACTAACCCTTTAACGTTAATAATTTATGCATAAGCAGCACTGACGTTAGCCAATCATAACAATGGGCGTTAACACTGAACTCTTAAAGGGGAAACACCTCCAAAACAGACTGTTTGAATCAGAGGGGGAGAAGCAGGGTGGGAAAAGGTCATAAATCACTACATTTTAAAAAAAAATTGTACAAAAAACTATAGTAATACTATAATTGCACATAAGGGAACATAATAAAACAAAACAAAAAACCATGTCATGACCCCTTTAACAAATACAACACTATCACATAAAAATAAATACCCAACAAAATTGTATATTTTTTTTATTCAATATGTGGTTTTGTGCTTAATTACACAAACATGACATGCATTAATAATTTCAACCAATACATTTTTCGATTAATTACTGTTTTGACCAATCATTAACAATGGGGCTTTCGCACCAGGTAGTTCTAGGAACTTAGTTCTAGGATCTAGCCACCAGGATGGTTCCCCGAGAACACGCCAAAATCTGGCTACTTCCTCCAATAGTTCTAGGAACTATGAAAAGGTTCCTCCGGTGCGAAAGCCCCTAATGTGTGAGAGTGAAACAGTAATCGAGTAGGGATTTTGACAAACTTAAGGAAAACCTTGAGGACAATGGCATCAGTTGTGTGACTGCTTTTAAACATGCATTCATGTGAAGGCCAAGTAACCCATACTTGAAATTCATCCTTTGCATGTAACCTATTCATGTTACTGCACACACATTAGGAGTAGTGAGTAGTGAACACACAACACACAGACCGCAAACTGTGGACACACACACCCGGAGCAGTCGGCAGCAATTTTTGTTAGGTGCCTTGCTTGTCATTTCCTGCCGGTATTGAGACTCGAATCCGCAACCTTCGCGTTACCAGTCTGACTCTCTTACCACTAGGCCACGACTGCCCCAATGTTATGCTTGATGATGTGAGTCTTATAAAAAGCAGTGTGCATGCTGGTACCATGGTACAATGGTTATATTAGATGGTCCTTTAATGTATACCATATACTGACTTATACCAAATAACTGACTTATACCAAAGACTTTTAGATATACAAAGGCATGCACTCATATTATGAATGGGAGAAGGTACAATGCGCAATATGGCGGAATAAGTCCCGCCTTCTGCATAAAGTAGCGCATTTACGCTTATGACTGCACATGCGCATTGGCAGGTCCACCCTGAAAAATTCAGTGGTTTTAAAGTCATGATTTAAGCATTTAGAAACACATTTTATGAGACAGTTGTTGACAGATTGTATTGACAGATTTCCATCTGTAACTTTAGAAATGCCGGTACGCGAGAAAAAGTAAGGTTATACGCTGAAATATAAAAGTGAACGTAACTGGTACCAGCCTTCGAGCACTTCGAGCACTGACCAAATCCTAAAGAACATGTTATTAACATTGTTGACCCCCGACAAAACGATGTAGTGCCATGTTTAAAAAACACAGTATTATCTTGGTACCTCATCCAAGTACTACAATGATACCATGTCACAGAAACACATACATCTAAACATAGGAATGAATGGAAACTTTCATATTACTAGGGATGAAAAATAAATGATGTAATCACTCAAGTCTTATCAGTGAAGTCTATACTTCAAGAGAGAAACAACAATTGAACACTCCCTTTGTAATCATTGCTGATCTCTTACAGGACCGCTTTCTGAATTTCACTCTCCACTCTGTCAGGAGTGTGACTTTAATAATAATAATAATTTGTTACATTTATACGGCACTTTTCTCGGCACTCAAAGCGCTCTACATGGAAGGGGGGAACCTCCTCAACCGTCCACCCATCCACCCATCAACCTGGAGCTGTGCTAGAGACATGTCAACTGCCTGCTAACCTGAACAATGGCTTGAATGTTCACTTCGAGTGCTTGTTGTGTTTGACGTGACGTGTTGATACCTGAGGATGCAGGACTGGACGTGTCAGCAAAGTAACACCTGGCCTCAGGTAACAGATAAGACGATGAGAGGGGTTGCAAAAACCAATCCCCCCCCAACCACCCCCCTCTAAAACACCCCAGTCTCAGCTAAAACGAATCTGTCTGGCTAAAAATCCTCAGTAGACAAAACAATGGATGTCTATTTGAAAACGCTTCACTTGATGCCTGTATATCATATGCATTATAAAGATATTCTTCGGGGGTTTTTTTTGAGGGACGTGACAAATTATTGTTTGCGATAATCAACAGCATGTTGAAGCATTATAAGATTTACTGTATGTATTTTTTTGTAATAACATTATAACATTATAAAACATTATATTTATGACTACACCATATCTTTAAAATGCACTATATAAAGACATAAATATTGTCTAATAACTTTATCTGGACAGTAACTTTATTCTAGAGCTGCTGTGAAGCCAAAACAATCTCGGTTACTTTAATTTCCTATTATCACTGTAAATCTGCTTTGAGACAATCTACAGTATATTGTTAAAGCGCTATATAAATGAAGGTGACTTGACTTGACTAATGTGATATGGGCGAATCTCATTCACCTGTGCCAAATTATATGTTGTAAATAATGATTGGGTACGTTGCTTCAAAACAAGTAAGTCAAGACAAGTTGTACTTGTGGTAATTGTTGTGCATATTTTATTAATTTCTTCAGTAAACCTGGATTGTGGACTCTTTTTTTTTTCTTACAATATTTTTTAACTGACTTTTGTGATACGGTGTGCAGATTCTGCTTTATTCCAGTCATATGCAAGAAATTATATTTAGCATAAAGAAAATTAAAATACAAATGGGACATTATTTATATGGCAATTAAGTGCATTCTCACCCTCGCATTATGTGTAATGTGACATAATAATAATTCATTTTGATTAAAATAATATAATAATGCTTTTTTTGTACATTTTTGTTGTACTAACTATAAGTTGTTATTTATTGTGATAGCATTTGTTTGTTGTGTCATTCATCCTGAATCAAATGCTAAAAGATTATATTACAGTAAAGTAGAGCATTGCATTAATATGAATCTAATGAGAATCACCTCCTGGACAAATGTGTGAAATGATCACAAAGTTAATGTCACAATAAATGCTTCAAATGAAATACTTGTTGAAATGTAACCTGTTCGCGAGGTTCACTCGTCTATTCAATATTAATGTGACATCAAAGGTATCTGAAGATTAATGACTGTAATAGGTCAGAGATTGGAATGAATCAGACGCACTGTTGTTTACACACTCTCTCATTCACTCCAGGTTCAAAGCAGAGGCAGAGACAATTAAACCCTTAGTTTTATAGGAAGTAAGGAAGATGTATTGCCTCACAAAACGTCTATTCGGACGCTGGCACCTCTTTAAATCTGCTACTGAAAGACGCACAAAAGCCATTGTGTGCTCAACCTGAGCCTAACACTGATAGGAAACGCAGTGAGTATGCAAATGTTTGTCCTTAATTCCCTTCAACATAATAAGAAAAACAAAAAGAGTGTCATTATCAGTCAAACGTGCAGATCATTTGCTTTCAGATAAGTGAAGCCGTTTTTGTGAAGCAATAACAAAGACACATGGTTGATCTAAACATCCCCCGAGAACAAGCCTGCACTCAACACAATGCACTCAATCCTCAACGTAACATGAGATCTGGCCGATCTGGCTGAACCAAACACACACCATCACAGCACAAACAACATTCCAGTATCTGAAAGCCAAACGTCTGTATAACTCTAGTTGTTTTTCTTTCTTTTCCTGTTGTCCATATGGAAAAATAGCAGATGTGTGTTGACAAGCTAATGGCGTACCAGCTGGCAGGCCGGCGACCGTCGATCGCTCAGAGTTTCCCCCCACTACACAGAGAGAATGACACAATAGAGCTTTTATTTCAGATTCAGCCGACCAGTTCGCATTGCAACTCGCAAGACGTCCCACATCGCAGTGTTTGGATTGAGATTTCCAAAGGAAACAGGGAGCATAACTGTGTCACCCACACTGACAAACGAAATCTACTTTAAATGGAACTAAAGTGACTCAGATGAATCATAATCATTGGACATAAACATCTGAAATGACACAGATAGAAGGGTGTTCCCTGCCTAAGTACACCGGTTAGGTTTTAATTTATGGCTGACTGATTCATGTTTAGCCTGAAGCACAGGCCAAATGTAACAGACACAGATTAAATCAGGTTTCTCCAATGAGTATGGAGAACAAAAACTGTTTATATAGAGGAATCGCAGGAAACTTGTGATAATATTACATTAAAAAGAACACATTTTTCCAAACAAATTCTAGTGTAAAAAAAAAAAAAAATCGCATTCTTATTGCAGCACAGTATTTTTTTTACAGCACAGTAAATTTGTAATGAATATACAATAAAATGATGGTAACACTATTTTAAAGTGTCCTGGTTACATATGTTACATGTACTTACCGCAATAACAGTAAATTATGCATAATTACATGCAACTAACCCTCAACCAAATCCTAATCCCACTCTAACTCTATAGTAAGTACATGTAGATGCTTAATATTACTCAGTACTTAAATATATAATTACACTGTAACAATGACACCTTAAAATAAAGTGTAACCAACATTATAGTATTACAGTAATGAGAGTCTAATGAGAATAATCATTGATAATATTATAAATTAGCAAAAAACATAAACATTTATTATGTGAATGAGCATTTGTCAGGAGAAATGTCATGAAAATTATGATACAATGCAAAAATAAATAAATAAATAAACTATTTCTTTATAGAAAATATCATTTATTTTCTGATTTTGGGGAAAAATATAACCTGGACATGTTTTTGTGAGATTAACTCGGACAATGTCACATCACAATCACAGAAAACACACCAACAGACCCCTCAAAAGTTTATCGTGTCTTTCTTTCTTTTCATTCTTTCTACCTGAGCACCCAGATGAGAAGTGTAGAGTTTCAGAATACAAAACTCCCAGAGAAAAAAAAAAAGCCCAAGTGAAACTAAGCAACAAACTTTCCAATCTTTCATCCACAGTTCTACATCTCTGCAGGCATGCGCCAGAAAATCTTTTCAGAGTAAACTCGCCCGAGTAAAATCTCCTACTAAATGTTGAAAAGAAAAGTAAACTGAAAGTATTGTAAAGTCTCACGTTACCTTTGTGAAAGTGGGTCTTGTAGGAACAGAAGCAGGTAGGCTAGTTCACAGATGATGTGATAGTGAGTAAAACACTTCTCCAGGCACTTGTTTAACAGCTCTGTACAAAGAATAAGCCTTTTTTTATTGTGGGCAAAAAGCTTCAGGCACACAGCCCCATTCTGCAGGTAAAGGAAGTTGTCATTTGAAAGCTCTTTGTACACAGTGGGTGTTCCCTTATGGAGCAACAGTTTTCCCTGCGTCGAAATCAGACAAGTAAAGGCAGAGGAGTCTTTGCACAGGTGGGCGGGATATGGGGTGGAGTGCAGACAGCTACAGTGTAAGGGAAATAGACATATTGTCTGCAAGTTTTAAAGGACGTTTATTCTCATATCAACATATTTCATTTTGTTGTTTAAATCATCTTGAATTGAGTTTGAATCATGGTAACACTATATTTGATGGCCCCCTTTAGACATTCTGTTGACTGTAAGTAACGTTGCACCTACATGTCAACTAACTCTCAGTAGAGTAGTAGACCGTCTGCTTAATATCTGCTAACACTTTATTTTGATGCTCCACAACAGACATTCCACTGACTATAAGTAACTTTGCAAGTGCATGTCCACTTATTCTACTCCCTTTCACCTTAACAGTCTACTAATACTCTACTAATGCTCTAATGACTGTTAGTTGACATGTAGGTGCAGCGTTACTTATAGTCAACAGAATGTCTAAAAGGGGGGAAATTGTAACAGAGTTTATATTTTGCAATATATTTCAGTCGTTTACGGTTAAGTTTTTGAACTCTCTCTTTATATTGTATTGCATTGGCATACAGCAGAAAGGTGTTGCAACTTTTAAAATCCCGTCATTTTGTGTGTAGAGACGTGTTTCAGATAGGCCAGGTAAATGGGTTAAAGGTAAATCAGTTACTTTCTAAACACATTAAATGATATTATGCAACCATGGTAATATGAATTTAATGACTAATCTTGCTCTATGGGATCCTTTAATAGAAGCAACCAAGTGTGCAGTGCTCAACAAAGCAATTGCTTGATATTGTCTTGAAATGTTCACGCTAACACATTCAGCAGTCTGCTGTGCATTCATAAATATGCACAAAAAGGGTTCAAGTCCTTTGATGTGACTTCCCATTACAACATTTCATATTTTATTGGCCCACTATGTAATAAAAATATTACCAAATGAGCAAAGTGTGATATTTTACTAGACCTTGTAAGAACTCGAGTAGTGGTGCAAAGCAGCATATATATATATATATATATATATATATATATATATATATATATATATATATATATATATTATGTATAATTTTCATTACTGATTTATTTTTGTTATGGGGCTTTCAGTATTTTCTCACCCAGGTTCTTCTCATATTCTCATAACATAAAAAATTGTGTTTCTGCGTGTAAGTGTATAATATTTTCCACAAAGAACATTATGTTGCAGTATTGTCAACCTTGTTCAAATAATGGCATGATCTGGCTGACAGAAAGAAATGTATGTTTGTTTATACTCTATGATTCAACAATCCCCTGTGTAAAAATAACACTCATTATGGAAATAATGTACTTAAAAGAAGTGCGAACTGAATGTAATGTTTTTTTTTAATCACATAATGGCATGTTAATTGCAATTAAATGAAAATGCATCATAGTTTAAATTTACATTAAATGCAATAAGCTGAACTTTAGAGTGCATTTTGAAGACTTAAGCGGGACATAAATACATATTTATATTTAATTTCATAATTACATCTATCGTCCTTGAAATATGGTTAAAGTGCACTGCCAAATGTACTGACAAGCAAGCATATATGGTAAACTTATACTTTCATGTAATTTCTATTGAAACTTGTATCATGTATTTAAATATATTTTTAATTACACATTTGTAATGATGAAGTTACAATTTAAAACATTTAAAATCTATTAACTTTAAATATAGTATTAAATAACACTACAGATAAAATTATAATCAAGTACTTATATGTGCTTTAGTAGTCGACACATCAAAATAAGTGTACTTTAAAGCACGCAAGAGTTTATCGAAACAATGTACAATGCACTGTAAAACATTTGACATTATTACAAAGTTCACTTTTTAAAAGTGCTTGGAAAAAATCATGGAAGGTATCTATTATGTAAGTCTTTTATTTAAGGTGTTTTATTTATTTAATATTAAATATTAATATATCCGCAAGTACAGGATTTTTTATTTTAAATACTTTTAAGATTTGAAGTATAGGCCTACTACAAGTTCAGTCCCTTCATACATCCAGTTCCAAGGCCTGGCTAAAAACTAAAGTGATTCTCTGCTACTACAACACTTGTGCATTTCTAATAGAAGCCTAGTATCTCTATGCACATGAAATTACCAAGCAGACTCTTAATTCCATGATTCATAGCATCCCACCTCAGACGGCTCTACTGCTGCTCCATCCACGATCAGGTCTCCTCAGCTGTCCTCTGCACGACCTCACCTCTGCCTGCAAGAAGTCACACGGGAGTCTCAATGAGAAATGAAGACATCACTTCCTCAAATGTAAACAGTAGGGTGCTCCCTTGACTGCACTGTGAGTAAACAGCCTTCTGCAAGACTGCAATCTGACCTTAATGGGTTTCGTGATCAGCTTTAGGAAAGAGCTGAATAAAGTTGTTTAGCGTGTGTGTTAAGAATTTCAATGGTTTGGACTGATCTAAATGCATTAGAGTAACAAAGAAACAGGGTTTACAACCTTGTAAAAAGAGCTGACTTGAGAACAGCTAAATAGAGAGAGCAAATGAAAGTGCACGGATACAGAAGAATGATGCAAATAATATAGAGATCATAAATGGATTTCATTTTGTAAATGATCATTGATGATGACATAGTCTGTGTTAGGAATGTCAATAGTGTCAATAGTTCAACCATACTCTTACTCTCAGTGTATACTGTGCAGTATGTTGGCTACATTTGCTCAATAGAATACACACATAATAAATGTGCCAACATTTCTAGTTTACAACATAGCACTGGCTACAGTTTGAATGCAATGCAACTACACACCCTGATGTTTCAGGTCAAGTGTGAATAAGCTGTGGTTTTCAATTTCATTTTTTTTTTTTTAAGAAATAGCAATATGTAGTATTAATGAGATAATAAATGAGATTTGTTTATACTATGATAGATGGGCCATCACTGAAAATAGTAGACATATGTAACTAGCCTAAGCCAAGTTGTAAACTACTAAGCATGTTTACGCCGTATTAAAACAATTTAAAAGATAATTGCGAATTTATCTCTCAATTCTCACTATTTTTTTCCTCGCAATTGTGAGTCCAATTCTGAGAAGGAAAAATTTTCATATTTTTTTTTTCTCAAAATATATCTCACAACTCTTTATACCGACTTTATAACTCGCAATCGTGAACTGAGGGGCAAAAAGTCAGAATTGCGAGATGTAAAATAATTGTGAGAAAAAAGTCGCAATTACCCTTTGTATTTTTTTATTCTGTTTTATTCTTATTTTATTCTATTTTTTTTTTTTTTTTTACTTCGTAAACTATCACTAGCGTTATAAAAAAAATCCAATATTATTTTTTTATAGCCTATACCTCAAGTGAGTTCAGATTTTCTGGACAAGCCTAGATTTTGCTGATATTTATAGTGATTATAGAGGATGTAGCAATAAATATTGTTGATATTATATATATATATATATATATATATATATATATATTAATGATGTTGTTATTGTTGATGATAATACATTAAAAACCCAGTCAAATATTAGCCTATTTTTATTATTTGTGCAGGAATTACACAAACTCGTTTTAAAATAAATAAATAAATAAATAAACATAATCATGGATACATATGGACACACGAATGTCTTCAACTTCTACACAGTTTGTGTATACTACACAGTGTGTTCTCCAATGTGATGTTCACTGCACTTAGCTACATGCGACAGATGTCCTCCTTGTTCGAGCGCTAAGTCGTATAAATAATTTCCAGAAATATTGGTTCAATGTATTTATTCGTTTGCGCCGTCACTTCTCTGGTGATGAACCATTTAGATTTGAACCATAATCTCACTTTCTAAATACTGACCTCAGCTCAGTAAGGCGAGTTTGTTGTTGTAGACTGCAAACCGCAAAACTGATCGCAAATCAGTGAACCGTCTGTTACCAACCGACCAATCGAGTCCTCGCGTGAGCATCACATGACTAAACACGGAAGCGTTAGAAGCATGCACAGTAAGTGACCTAGACCAGTAAATAGAGCCATAAACGCTGTATATCCTTGTTTATGTTTGGAAAATGATATATATATATATATAAACTGCTAGTATATACACGTTCTCTAAGGATCTTGTTAACGTCTTCCGAACTGAGCAATGCCTCTAGTTCCTGCGAACCAGCCGCAGCTGATCCGCTCTTGTCAGAAGGATGAGTTCTACCAGAACAACCTGACAAACAACGCCAATGAGCTCGTCCACACCTTTGCAGGTAAAGCAATCCCAAGCACACTGAATGCATGGTTTAGGGATTTTAAAAGGGCTTATTCTACACTTCTAAATTGTATTTAGCTTTTCCCACCTATTTATTTTCAATAAAACTACTTATATAAATCAACATGTCTTATAATTTAGTTTTAGGCATTTAAAAATAACATTATTTTTGGGCGGTCATATGCTAATATGATGTAGGTGTGGCATAATAATTATGACCATTAAAATGCAAACTTTTTCAGTATAGTTTCAATATGCTGTTCAAAATGGAATAATAGCTTAATGTGCAGTATACTGTATAGTTCCTACTGTATATTTAATAATATGTGAAATACACGTTATGTAAAATACATAATATGGGAAGTACACCAAATGCACCTATAAACACTTTAAATAGCAGTTTTGTACATTGTTTATATTATTGGCGCTTGACCTCTTTACAACACTAATGCTAATTTTGGAGAAACGGCATCCAATTTTATGTGAAAATGTCTGGACTGTCTCCCTTTTTCTTTTTCTTTTTTTGTGTCCTCTTACAAAATCTTTGCCTTCTTCCGAATAGCTGTTGTTTCAGCCATGACGACAACATACTTACAGACGGCAATCAAATGCGAGTTGAGCTCTCACGTTAGAATTTGGGGAAGTGACGTCTGCCGTAAAGCAGTCGAATTTTGTAGTTCTTTTTGTGCTCGGGTTGCTGCCCGAAACCCGAAGTAACATAGTGCTAGTAAAAGTGATACAGACACCTTCAGGCTACGGCAGACGTGTCATTCAACCTATTGTAAGTCGATGTACCATCTCAATGGGTTTTGGTAATATATTATAAATGTTGAAAAGTTCCACAGTGTGCCTTTAAGTATTAAATTAGATTTTTTTTAATTTAAAGGGACTATAAGTAACTTTTTAGGTAATTCATAAATATGTCCCCAATGGTGTACAAATACCTCTGCCAATTATCTGATTTATCCTCGTAAACGAAGAATTTATTATATTTATATACATGGGACGGGTAAGTCCCATAGACAGTATAAGAAGTGGACAGAGCCATCTCATTGGAACTCAGTTGAGACAGTTGAAGCCCATTTTTAGCGATTTTTGAGCACTTCCGTTCCTGACGCGCAGACTCAAACTAAGCTTGATGACGTGAGCAACCTGTCTGACAGACGTTAATCTTCTAGTAGCTGTGCGTGAAAATTGCCAACGTTAATCTTGCAGAGACGGTGAGCTTGAGCAAAGAGTTCTTTGGCGTGAGTGAGCAGGAGTAAGTATTCCGTTGCTTTTATGGACTCATTATCTATGGGCTTCTCCCTTGACGGGACGTCCCCCCGATTGCCTGCGAGCTTCTCCTCCTGTCTGTACAGTCATTTCTGTACAGCGCGACAGAGAGTCGAGTGGTTATGACGCAATCGTTAGCCTATTTTTACAAAATCTGTTTCTACGGGGCCATAATGTAACATAGAAGGTAATGGAGCCCTTTATACATTGTCGTGTTTCTTTAGAAATAAATAATGGACAAATGGAGTCTTTAAACGCCTCAGATGTAAAGTTATTCGCTGTCAAAGTGACGCCAAAATGAATGGGAGTCAATGGAAATGCTAACGCAAGTGAAGTTCTGCTACAACATGGCGGCACCCGGCCGGCTTCAACTTCCGGTCGATGGATTACCCCCTTGGTAAGTCCACGGAGGCTTCCATGTAGTTCCGCCATCTTGAAAAACTATAATAGCAGAGAGGGACAAAAAGTACGCCAACGAGTTTCCACAACGCGTTTTCGTTCAGAGCCAGCGTCACGTAACTGAAAGCAGCAGAAACGGAGGAGCAGAGCAGTGAGAGGCGCTTGTCACTGCCCCGGCAAGTTTAAAAGGCTGCATTGCAAATCCTCTCGCCAGAAAAGTCCCAAATAGATCGTAAAAGGAAACGTGACCGGAGATTACAAAAAACACAAGTTAATGTCGGGATAGCTTTTTCCAGGTGGATAGAGCTAATGCAGGAGAAAGATTTCAAAAGAGACGCTGAAGTCCTGCTTTCTTCTCGACAAGGCTACAGTCTTAATTTTAAGCTTTTATTCATTGTTTGGTTGTGTACTTTATTTTATAGACAGATGAACATGTATAGTTAAAAGTTGATGATATCTAACAATGCACGTAGGCTACTTCAGAAAATATAACGAATAAAGAAGGCATAACTACTAATTACAATAGTTCATGTTTTTGACACTCATTACTTCATACTTTAACATTCGTTTGTTCGTTGTGTCAATTTGAAGTTTGTTTGAAATAACAAACCTGTTCACCCGAAGGAAAACTCGACGAAGTGCTATTAGAAGACATCCTGTCATGGCTTTTTGGTACATAACGGCTACCGTAGATGCAACACGCATTTGAAAACGCCAGGCGCTGGAGAGCACAATTCGTTTGAATGCTAAATACAATTTCACCGCTAGATGGGAGTAATTCTTACTTCGTGTCCCTTTAAGCTCATAAAAAGTCTTAAGTCTGATTTTTTACTTATGAGAGTTCTTAAATTTTAGATGACACATTGGCTCTAAATACTTTACCAAATTAACACTATCTAATTAGCATTAGCCTATATGATTTTTATTATTCTTTGTTGTTTGTGGATTTGCTTGTTCACGTGATAATTTGCAACCCATATGAATAGAAATATTTACAAAAAAAAAAAAAAACGATAAAAATGAAACCAAAATATAAAAATAAAAGCTAATTCAAAATATGAATAAATACTATAACAGTATTTAAATAATACTAAAATAACACTGGTTCACACAGTATACATACATACTGCAAGAGTGGTAACCAATTCTGAATTATTATTTTTTAAATCCTGTTTTCCATGATGCGTCCCTTTTAATACAGCTGTTCGTTCAAAGATTGTTTTTCCCCTTGAGGTTCCAGACGTTGGCTACAGTGCAGAAAGGAAATTGAATTACTATCTGATCTGACCTACTATGTTCTAACAACTTTATCTGGTAAGTTATTCGCTTGTATTGCAACACTGCTGATGTATTTGTTATATGAGTTGTATTTCAGAGCCACGTTTCTGTTGTCCGTTTCATTTAGGATATCAGACCCTGGGTGAGGAGTATGTCAGCATCATCCAGGTGGACCCCAGCGAGAGAAGAATCCCCTCGCGAATGCGCCGAACGGCACTTATCTTCTTCCACACATTTGTGCCTTATCTTATGGACAAGGTCTTGATCTGTGTTGAGAATGAGTTGGAAGCAGAAGCTCCTCAGAACTCGCAGCACCAGACGAGCAGAGCCTGGAACCCGTTATCACGCGTGCGGTTCTGGATTCAGAGAGCTGTGGGGATCCTGACTGAGTCTCAGAGGAAGTCTTTGATTCCGATTGTGTTTGCCCTGCAGCAGGGAATCACTCTTCTGTACGGGCTACATGTGGCTGTCTTTTACATCAGTGGAGCCTTTTACCACATCGGTAAAAGAGCTGCAGGTGTTAGTTATGTAAGTTTTTGTTCTTTTATTATTATAAAACCTGTACTGTGGGAATAAGTTCCTATATGCTGTATTAAAGAGATAGTTCACCCAAAAATGAAAATTCTGTCATTAATTACTCACCATCATGTCGTTCCAAACCCATAAGACTTTCATTCATCTTCGGAACACAAATGAAGATCTTTTGATGAAATCTGAGAGATTTCTGTCACTCTATTGACAGTCCATGCAACTCTCACTTTGACGCTTCAAAAAGATCATAAAGAGATTGTAAAACGAATACATATGATTTGAGCGGATTTGGCCAATTTTTTTTGAAGAGACACGATCGCTTTATATGATGAACAGATTTACTTTATTCATATAAACATTCATCAATGCACACATCAGTTATAATTAACGGAAGCTCAAGCTTGTTCTCTTGACGTACGAGAACCAATAAGGATCATTCTCGTGTTACGCAGCACGTTTGAGCTTCAGCAAGAACCAATGAGGTTACAATCTCTTTATGAACTTTTTGAAGCATCAAAGTGTCAGTTGTATAGCTGTCAATAGAGTGACAGAAAACTCTCAGATTTCATGAAAAAGATCTTCATTTGTGTCCCGAAGATTAACGAAAGTCTTATGGGTTTGGAACGACATGAAGGCGAGTAAACTAACCCTTTAATGAAGCACAGTAATAACGGCAGATGATTTGTGTTATATCCCTTACGAAAAATTACTGTAAGAGACCATAATACCATGGTACTTCAACACATGATATGGTACTAATTAATAACCAAAATCATATGTCATGGTATTTACATGGCACTCCAAGGTGCTTCACAGAATTCTGTGGAATACTCCAGAACATGCAAATACATTGCTACTTTTTCTGTAAGTTATCGCTTTAAAAAACACCCACTTCTCACTCTATCAGTGTAACTTTAGGTTTTGAGCCTTTTCCTTACCATTCTATCAGTTCCTGATCACCAAAATTAAGTCTAACTAATTTATCCTGTTTTACTCTGAAATGCACTACCGTTCAAAAGTCTGTAAGATTTGTTTTATGTTTTTGAAAGAAGTCTCTTCCAAGGCTCCACCAAGGCTGCTTTTTAATTGATAAAAAATACAATAATATTGTAAAATATTACAATTTAAAATATCCTTTTATGTTTTAATATATTTTAAAATATAATTTATTCCTGTGATGCAAAGCTGAATTTTTTTAGCATCATTACTCCAGTCTTCAGTGTCACATGATCCTTCAGAAATCATTCTAATATGCGGCATGATGGATCTCAATTCTGATTATTATCAATGTTGAAAACAGTTGTGCTGCTAATTTTGTTTTTTGTGGAAATTATGGTAACTTTTACTCAACATTCCTTAATGAAAATAGAACGTTTAAAAGAACAGCATTTATTAGCAATTGATTTTTTTGTAACAATGTAAATGCCTTTACAGTCACTTTTTCTTATCAATTTAATGTATCCTTGCTGAATAAACGTGTTCATTTGTTTAAAAAAAAAAAAAATCTTTCTGACTTTTGAATGGTGGTGTACATCATATTCCTGAAGTGTAAAAGTTTATTCTGTGTAAATGTGTTTTTTTTAGCTGAGAGTGGGGAATGTGTCTGGGGATGACCCAAGGATCAGTAACGGTTACCGTCTGCTAGGTGCGCTGTCCCTTCTACAGCTGGGCGTCACTCTCACACTGCAGTTTAACAACCTCAAGCAAAGACAGAGAGCACGACAGGAGTGGAAACAGCACAGAAACCTTCTCCCCAGGTAACGCTGTAGTGCCTTAATGCTTGTTCCTTCCTCTCCTAACACCCCCTGTTCTTTTGTGAGACATGTGTCATTATAACAGTACCTTTAAAAAATGTGGAAACATTACAAAAAGTTTTAGTCCCCTATGTTCACCAATGCATATATATATATATATATATATATATATATATATATATATGTATATACACTCACCTAAAGGATTATTAGGAACACCATACTAATACTGTGTTTGACCCCCTTTCGCCTTCAGAACTGCCTTAATTCTACGTGGCATTGATTCAACAAGGTGCTGAAAGCATTCTTTAGAAATGTTGGCCCATATTGATAGGATAGCATCTTGCAGTTGATGGAGATTTGTGGGATGCACATCCAGGCCTACGAAGCTCCCGTTCCACCACATCCCAAAGATGCTGTATTGGGTTGAGATCTGGTGACTATGGGGGCCATTTTAGTACAGTGAACTCATTGTCATGTTGAAGAAACCAATTTGAAATGATTCGAGCTTTGTGACATGGTGCATTATCCTGCTGGAAGTAGCCATCAGAGGATGAGTACATGGTGGCCATAAAGGGATGGACATGGTCAGAAACAATGCTCAGGTAGGCCGTGGCATTTAAACGATGCCCAATTGGCACTAAGGGGCCTAAAGTGTGCCAAGAAAACATCCCCCACAACATTACACCACCACCACCAGCCTGCACAGTGGTAACAAGGCATGATGGGTCCAAGTTCTCATTCTGTTTACGCCAAATTCTGACTCTACCATCTGAGTGTCTCAACAGAAATCGAGACTCATCAGACCAGGCAATATTTTTCCAGTCTTCAACTGTCCAATTTTGGTGAGCTCTTGCAAATTGTAGCCTCTTTTTCCTACTTGTAGTGGAGATGAGTGGTACCCGGTGGGGTCTTCTGCTGTTGTAGCCCATCCGCCTCAAGGTTGTGCGTGTTGTGGCTTCACAAATGCTTTGCTGCATACCTCGGTTGTAACAAGTGGTTATTTCAGTCAAAGTTGCTCTTCTATCAGCTTGAATCAGTCGGCCCATTCTCCTCTGACCTCTAGCATCAACAAGGCATTTTCGCCCACAGGACTGCCGCATACTGGATGTTTTTCCCTTTTCACACCATTCTTTGTAAACCCTAGAAATGGTTGTGCGTGAAAATCCCAGTAACTGAGCAGATTGTGAAACACTCAGACCAGCCCGTCTGGCACCAACAACCATGCCACGCTCAAAATTGCTTAAATCACCTTTCTTTCCCATTCTGACATTCAGTTTGGAGTTCAGGAGATTGTCTTGACCAGGACCACACCCCTAAATGCATTGAAGCAACTGCTATGTGATTGGTTGATTAGATAATTGCATTAATGAGAAATTGAACAGGTGTTCCTAATAATCCTTTAGGTGAGTGTATATATGTATGTGTGTGTGTGTGTGTGTGTATGTATTTATGTATATATATATCACAATCAGCCAATCTAATGGCAGCAACTCAAGTTAGGGATGTAGACATGGTCAAGACGATCTGCTGAAGTTCAAACTGAGCATCAGAACTGGAAAGAAGGGGGTTTAAGTGACTTGGAATGTGGCATGGTTGTTGGTGCCAGGGCTGGTCTGAGTTTTTCAGACACTGCTGATCTGTTGGGATTTTCATGCATTACACCTCTAGGGTTTACATAGAGTCGTTCAAAGAAGAAAAAATATCTAGTGAACGGCAGTTCGGAGAATGGCCAGACTGGGTTGAGCTGATAGAAGCGCAACAGTCACTCAAATGACCACTCGTTACAAACGAGGTCTGCAGAAGAGCATCTCTGAACGCACAACACATTGAACCTTGAATCAGCTGGGCTATAGCAGCAGAAGACCACATTGTGTGCCACTCCTGTCAGCTAAGAACAGGAAACTGAGGCTACAATTTGCATATGCTCTCCAAAACTGGACAATAGAAGATTGGAAAAATGTTGCCTGGTCTTGATTTCTGCTGCGACATTCAGATGATAGGGTTGGAATTTGGCGTAAACAACATGAAAGCATGAATCTATCCTGCCTTGTATCAATGGTTTAGGCTGGTGATGGTGCTGTAATGGTGTGGGGGGATATTTTCTTGGTACACTCTGAGCCCCTTAGTACCAATTGAGCAATTGTTTAAATGTCACAGCCTACCTGAGTGTTGTTGCTGACCATGTCCATTCCTTTATGACCACAGTGTATCCATCTTCTGATGGCTACTTTCAGCAGGATAACGGGTCATGTCACAAAGCTCAAATCATTTCAATCTGATTTCTTGAACGTGACAATTAGTTCACTGTACTATAATGGCCTCCACAGTCACCAGATCTCAGTCCAATAGAGCAGCTCTGAGGTGTGCTGGAAAAGGACCACAATCTCGGAGGAATGTTAAATTAAGGCAGTTCAGTTTTGAAGTCATAAGGGGATCCAAACCAGTATTAGCGAGGTGTACCTAATAAAGTGGCCGGTGAGTGTGTATGAGAGAGAGAGAGAGAGAGATTTTTTTTCTGGGTCATAAAGTTCATGTTTTTTCTCACAATTCTGACTTTTTTTTCTCGCAATTGCAATTATTTATCTCGCAATTAAAGGGGTCATGACATGAGAAACCGAATTTGCCTTGATCTTTTGGTATATAAGAGATCTATGTACTATTAAAACTTCCTGCAAGTTTCATAGCTTAAGACGTCCTCCCCATTATAAACGAAGCATTTATTTAATCAAGCTCTAAATACAGCTCGTTCTAGATCCTCTGAACTTAGTGACGTCACGGTACGAAGTGACGTACCAGTCGTTTGCATATGACCGCCTCCAGCGCAGGACAACTACGCCTCATTTCGCTCGATGGTGTTTTTAGCCCCCAATGGCTCCTTCCAGGCAGCTAACCCTAACCTCATCCCTAAACCTACCCATCCCCTCGCTGCCTGGAAGGCGCCGTTGGGGGCTAAAAACTAAACACCCCTCAGCTCACATCATCGCATGCATCTGTTTATAAGATGACTGCAATGCCACGCAGATGTGCTGTTCCTGGCTGTGGACAAACAACATGTTTGAATGCTGCCGAACGATCCGGATGTCAGAGAAAGCAGTTAGATGCAGTTTATTTGCAGCATATGCAGCCCGCCAAAGCCTTATTTGTTCGGTGAGTGATGTAGATGAGTGTGACAGAGCGCATGTTACAGAGAGAGAGAGAGAGAGAGAGAGAGAGAGAGAGAGAGAGAGAGAGAGAGAGAGAGAGAGAGAGAGAGAGCGCCGCGCGCCTTCAAACTGTCTTGCTCTGCCTCTCTCTCTCCCCCTCGCGTATATGAATCAAAATGAATTGAGAATTGACACGATGGTAAAAGATCGGAAGACCGAAGTTTCACGTGGCGGAGCATTGTGTACATGTGATACAAAATGATTAACGTTAATAATTTATGCATAAGCAGCACTGACGTTAGCCAATCATAACAATGGGCGTTAACACTGAACTCTTAAAGGGGAAACACCTCCAAAACAGACTGTTTGAATCAGAGGGGGAGAAACAGGGAGGGAAAAGGTCATAAATCACAAAATGTTTTAACATTTTTGTACAAAAAACTATATTAATACTATAATTGCACCTAAGGGAACATAATAAAACAAAACAAAAAACTATATTAATACTATAATTGCACCTAAGGGAACATAATAAAACAAAACAAAAAACTATATTAATACTATAATTGCACCTAAGGGAACATAATAAAACAAAACAAAAAACCATGTCATGACCCCTTTATGACTTTTTAACTCAATTGTATATTTTTGTTTCAAAATTCTGAGAAAAAATCTGAATTGCGAATTCAATAAACTCGCAATTTTAACTTTCTTCTTGCAATAACGAGTTTATATCCCGGAATCCTGACCTTTTTTTTTTTTTGCGTTAAAAATTTTGAATTGTGAGATATAAATTGCAGTTCTGAGAAAAAAGTCAGCTCACAGGTCGGACTTTTTTACTCTCACAATATTAACTGGCAATTTAAAAATCTAGAATATTATGTTTCAAAACTTTTATTTTATGGTTACATACATTTTTACATCTCATTTAAATAGCATTTCACTTTTGTGAGTCATTAAACCGAAAAGTTTTAAATATTTTCATTTTAACCTTTTTTTCCTTTTTCCAAGGATCTCAGACATCCTTGTTTGTCTTTTTTTTTTGCATTAGTTTTATGGTAATAAATGTGACATTATGGAGTCTTGAGCGGAGCGTTCATAATACAGTAGATTTATATTGCGTTATTCGCGTTCTTCTTTACACATCTGTTTTTCCTCTCAGTCGTCAGGTCAGTGAGTCATCGTCTCGCTCTTCACGCTGTATCTTGTGTTTGGAGGAGCGCAGAAACACCACTTGTACTCCCTGTGGTCATCTCTTCTGCTGGGAGTGCATTACTGAGTGGTGCAATACCAAGGCAAGACTTTTATATTACATAATGCTGTGGTGTGTTTGCACATAAAGTTCAACATTAATGATGTACGAGAAGTAATTTTCTTTGTTGCTTTTATTGTAGACCGAATGCCCACTTTGTCGAGAGAAATTCCAGCCTCACAGATTGGTTTATCTGAGAAGCTACAAGTAGACGTTTGGTTGATCAAGATTATGGGAATTTAACACCCCTTGTGTTTTACTTTCCATCATTGTTTGTAAAACTTACTGTAATTAGTGTTTAAAGATCACATGACTTGAAAATTACATTTTGTATTTTGTATGAAATGGACAATGAATACAAATTTCTTCCTATAATTTGTCAATTTAATTTGATTATGCAGACTATTTAACGGTAATTAAAGTATTTCTCAAATAAAATAAGATATTTTTACTAAATTTGATGTGTGTATTGCTTCTGACAAATCTATCGAAATCAAATTTTACATAGCACAAGAAATAGAACAATAGTGTAGCCAATCAGTGATTGACAACCATACAAACATGAAAAGCCATAGTCAAGACAATCTACTAAAAACAATTGCTATTTTTATTTTGCAACAAAAACTATTTTAAATAAACGTTTTAAAATGTGTAATAAAAAACTAAAACGGCACGGTGTTGTGCACTTTACTGTACACACAGACATGAATGATGCTTTAAATCATTCAGCTTACATACCAAAATATCATAGGCTACACTGCGAGCTTTGGTGCTCATTTCCGTTGTGTTCCTTAGATCATTGTTGTTTTAAAATGGCTAATATCAGATTCCAGTGTGAACAGATCTTCTGGACTGACCCGCATGCGCAAAAGAACAATAAAAAGATGACACGCAGCACACTGTCATATGGAAGTAAACACAGAGGACATTAAAGTAAGCGATTACGTGTTTATTTATAGCGTGATCTGCTGCGGAATCCAGCGAATTTATGCACAGGCAATTTAAAAAAACTAAGACAAGGATACGAAATTAGAAAGCAGAGTTTTTAAGCACATGATATATCTATGTATATAGAGCTGTCATGCCACTGTAATACTTACAAGTTACACATCACTGTCCACTTGACTACCTTTCGAAACTTTCTTGATAACTTCGGGTATGTAAAATCTTTGAAGTGACTCCCATGAGCGCAGAATTGTGTTCAGACTGACATCTGACCTGTATTTGGGCCACATTTACCTGCAGTCTGAACAAAGCCATAGAGACTTGCGAATGAACTCTTTTGATTCGGGCCAGTTAACAACCTCCCAGATTAGCCAATGCAATGAACTAACCACTCAGAACAGCTTAGGAACTGCACATCAATTCCCATAGCATCTTAGCATTGTGGTGCAGTGTTTTGCATGGGCAAACACCAGCTATGTTCTCTTCAAAAATGTAAAATATAGTTTTTAAAGGTCTCCTCTCAGCTTATAATGAGAACTAGACTGAGTTAATTTACCGGCTCCTCCCAGCAGGTTGGTTGTACAGTAATCTGTTTCTAATCTTCTTAGCTCACACAATGTGAGCTCTGCAGTTTGAAGGTTTTACCCACAATTTATACAGATCATTAACTATAGATGACACAAAATGGAGACATTAGCAAATATAACATGCTGCCCCTAAGGGTGAGTGATTTTTTTGTAAATACTTTACAGCTGTAGCCTAATGATGATCATAATTGCCACTGCATTATCCACATGTAAGAATATAAATGTTTAATCAGTTGACATTTAAATTATTAGATCTTTAATTTAATTATTTGGAAGTTCAGCCATTTTTAATGCAGCACTCATGATTATGCCTGAATATTTTATTGAGCTGATGGAATGAGACCTTGTTTTAAAATGATACCTGAACTGATCTGTATTGAAACGGCAAAATGTGAATAAAAAGCATCATGCCGTTGCCTGAGGAAAACGCAGATGAGCCTCCATATGCTCCGAAAGACGGTACAACAACTTTATACAAGAACACCCCGCTGAGTAGACGTCCCTCTATACTAACGTTTGGTTCTGAGCCTTTCATTCAGCAAACATTCTTCAAGAGGGAAGCAGACTGCACTTTTGATCTTCCTCACCACAAGAACATTTATTCAGTTTCAGAGAGTGCAAGTGGCTCAAAATACGCCAGGAGGGATACAACAAGTGATGCTACAGCCCTCATATGTTGTAACACAGCAGCCAAGCATAAGTGTGAGGAATGGAAGACTCAAGAGAGGGATTTTACTGAGGATTCCTCATTATCCACCATTTCAAAGAAAAACAGCCAGCCGACCTGCTTTAATTCTGCAGACATTGCTTATAAACCCCAAAAGGAAGCGTTCGCTTTTCAAAAGCAAGATGAAAGGCTTTCCTCCTCTACCTTTCATGAGCTTCTTGAGTCCTCGTGGATGTCTGCAAACTTGCATTGCTCGATGCTCCACTTCGACACAACTGAACAAGCCGTCTCTTTTGTGGAACATCAAACGCCCAACTTATCTGGATCCACCTCAGCAGTTTCCTTTCTCGCAATACCTGTTGTCACTGAAAGTGAAAGGCACAGTTGCTACATTCCTAGAGGTATCAAAAGACAACCAAGAAATGAGCAGTTTCAGTGCTGTAATACAAGATTCAGCTCTAGTCAAGTCCCTAGAGTATCCATACATGGCAAACAACCAAACAAATCTGGACAAAATGAAGATTTTGTCAGAGACACAAGGCCTAATGGCAACAAATTGGCTTTTAAAAGCCCTACAGAGATTAACCCTCATAAAAGGCTTGAAATCCAAGAGAATTTGAGTCAGATGCACCCACTGGTGATTCATGGAAAGGATATAAAGAACCATACGCAAACTATGCAAAGAGTTCTTCTTAGAGGAGCATGCGAATGTCCTCCAGGACTGGCAGGAAGCAATGAACTAGTGTCTATTCATGGGCAATACCTTACATCTCATCAACACTCACCTTTTGCGAAGTGTAAGGGCTTGGCTGCAACAGAAGCTCAGATTTCTGCTCAGGTATGTTGGCATTCAAAATCCCATAATGAAAATATCCTAAATGAAGCCTGCTGGGATTTATATCATTATATGGAACCAGTTCAAATGGAGAATTCCTTAAGAATTTTAGATGAACACTAGATTGTTATGAGTACACAGTTTACTTAAAATGATTAATGATAATTAACACAAAAAAAATAGATTTAAAAACTCATTCCCCCTCTGATTTTCTTTTGTTTTCCAGTAAGACATTCCAGTATTCCAGAGTTCTAATATGGATGAAAAATTATCCATTTCGACAGCAAAAATCTAATTAGAATCAAATATGTACAGTATATCTTATTTGATTCTTATGGCCCAGCCACACAAGCCTGGTCCTACCAGACTCTCGTACATTTCATTTCTACAGAGAGTCTGGCTACTCCCCATTGACAAGCGTTAACTTCCTTGAAGGCGGTTACTCTGTTGAAGTTTAAAACTATTAGATCTGCCCATAGTCACTCTGGAACGTTTGGTCGTGACGTATGACGACTCAAACTAACGTCATCGTTCTCAGCCACTCCCTCTGTTCGCTGATTGGAACGGTAACAAATTGGCCGGAGAAAACCTGCTTAAATATACCTTAAATATACCGCAAACCCAGACAACGTACTGAAGGAAAATGAAAATTGAGCGGAAGTAATTAGGAGGGCGGAGCCAGCTACAGTCACACTGTCATCAATAGAGATTGTTAATAAATTTAAAAAAAATTTAATTAAAGGGTTAGTTCACCCAAAAATGAAAATTCTGTCAGACATTACTCACCCTCGAGATTTCACGTAGTGAAACTACGCAAAGCTTTTAGGTTGCACGTCACACGTAGGCTCACTATTGGCCTACGCTGGTCATGTGTGTGACGTACAACCTAGAAGCTTTGCGTAGTTTCACTACGTGAAATCTCGAGGCCCACAGAGAAGGAAATGAATAGTTGAATTAAGTCGTAATTTTTGTTTGTTTTTTTGCGCACAAAAAGTATTCTCGTCGCTTGATAAAATTAAGATTGTGCCACTGTAGTCACTCTGACTATTTTAACAATGTCTTTCATAACTTTTGGGCCGGCCAGTTTCGATCCCCTAAGAAGCCTATGGAGGAGTGATCCAGCTCTCAGATTTAATCAAAAATATCGTAGTTTGTGTTCCGAGGATGAACGAAAGTCTTATGGGGTTGGAACAACATTATTGGGTGAACTAACCCTTTAAGAATGACATTAAGACATTGCTATAATATATTATTTTATTTTTTTAATTTGTTTAGTTATATATTACTGGATGTAGCTAAAAATTAAGTGTACATAGGTGTGACGAATCCTTAGAACCCTACTTTGATGGGTCTGCTCAGCTCCACTTAAAGTCTAACACACCTATCGTCCTAACATTGAATTTTGATAACCTGACATCAGAACCTATATTCAGCCAAACAGAAATGTCTTATGCCTGCTGGATAGATTCTTATTTGATTCCATTTGGATTGTTTTCCAAGAAAATCTAATCAAATTCCTTTAAGATTGGGTTTTTTGAAGGGATAATATAATTTTATGTAATTTTAGAAAACCGAACACATCTTTAACATAGTTCTTTTTGTTTGAAAAGCTTGATGTGACACCAGAGGCTTATGATGACTTTGATGAAAAGAAAATAGAAGAAAGGTAAAGAAAACCAACTCTGTATCTGTATCAAATGACTGTGCTTGTGAAAGCGTAATAATAACCCTCCTGATAGAGCTTATAAAACAATAAATATCTTACTTGTTGTGACTTGTACCTGTAATTTTGAGCACAGCTGAATAGATAGAATTAAATGCTTTTTCGAGCCCATGTACTGTGTTTAGATTGAGATCAAGATAATTATCTGGAGGTTGGGCCGTGAAATATGTATGGTGACTGTCATCACTGTTAATTTTTTTGCCAATTGTCACTGTGTGTTATGCAGGAGTAAGGATCTGTATAGGTTCCGTCTGCGGTTGCGCTGTCTGAGAATGTGGTCCAAAAGACTCCGGTTACTCTCTCAAGCCTGCTGTCATGACAGAAGACGGGTTTTAAACAAAGCTCTGTATGTTCTGAGATGGGCCGCAAAGATGCATTGTGCTCATACAGATGCAGTGGAGAGGAGAAGAAGTAATTTCATACTCTATCAGAGTTTTTACCAGGTGGGAAATTTGTACAACAGCCTAATACTCTATAATACACTGTACCCTTGTGATAATGTATTTTATAAATAATGGCAGAGTTTCCTGAGAATATCCCTCAGAAATGTACAACAAAGTTGACTATGATAACTATGATGAACTACAGTGTTTGGATGGTGAAAAGGCATAATTCCTCATGGGGCCCTATCATACACTCCGGCACACTGCAGCGCCAGGCGCGACGCAAGTGTCTTTTGCTAGTTTCAGCCCGACGCAGTTATCATTTTCACGTCCTGCGCCACATTGTTTAAATAGCAAATGCATTTGCGCCCATTTGTGCGCCCATGGGCGCGTTGCTATTTTGAGGCAACTGAATTAGACTGCGCCATTGACCAACTGAAACCTGGTCTAAAGTCAATGGCGCAATATTTTTTTTATTTTATTTAAAGGGTGCATTAGTAATCTGCGCATATAGGCGGGTCCACAACGCGTCTACACTCTGCTTATTAACTTTAACCTCGTGCACAAGCAGATCCGTTTCCTCGCTAGAGAAGCGTTAATTTTTTCCCCTTGCAAATTCCGCCATGTAAATAGCAATCCGCCATGGCGCTAACGCAACTGGCTTTTAAAGGGAATGGGATATGAGACTCTTATTGGTTTATTGCACGTTACACTCAAAACACACCCATTAATTATTAAGAGAATAGGGACAACCCTTTTAGACCATGTGCTAGGCGCGCAGACTAGCAAATTTGGTTTGCTTGCGCCATGCGCTTTAGACCATGCACTTAGATCGATAAAATATGGCCCATGGTGTTAGACGGTATTTTAAACAAACCATTTCAACTTCATATCTTAAAGTTAATAGCACATTCTGTTACAGTGGAAGAATCACTATGAGAGCAACACAGATGCTTTAAGAAAACGACTCATTCAGCCCAGCAGAACTATGTTTCTGATGACCACATGTTCCACCTGGAGGAACCTACGTTTGCTCAGAACAGCTGTGATTCATTATCAGTAAGAATCATCCCATAATCTGGGTCATATCTACAGTTACCTCACTATGAATAAGAGTTCATAGGGATGCCTGAGTCACAATTTTGGACAGGAATCAGGGTTTCCCTTTGCTAGCTATCATGAGTTTCATCTAAGTTGTGCATAACGTAGGTCCTGGTTGGTTTCTTACCTCTTTTTAGAAACACCACTCTCCTTTTCTTAAGCACATGTAAGTATCGAGTTGTGTACTTAAGTGTGTCTGTATGTGCTTTACACCCTGCAGTCTATCTGTACTGTATAAGCACTGGCTGCTGTGGAGGCAGGTGTGTTTAAAACGGTTCTCTAGGAGACAGCAGGAGTGGTTGGCATCTGTGTGTTGGGTCAGACGACTCCGGAGCAAAGTCTGGACCCTGTGGATATTAACCTGGCAGAGAAAACAGCTGGCCACAGATCAGTACAGGTACAGACATTCTCTCAATGGTATATCCATGTCTGTCATGCACATGCTAGTGCAGTATATTTTTTTTCAGTCTCCCGAATGTTTCAGTCTCTTCTCAGAATTTGCTTTATCTTATATAAATATCTCATAATGTTTCTCCTAGATATCAATGAGATCTCTGTCTTTCTTTAGGATGCATTTGTTAGCATTAGCATGGAAGAAATGGAAGATCCGTTACCATCAGAAGAAGCTGGAGAACTTGAAGCAGTCCACTCAGATAAGCAACCTTCTTCACTCCTTCCATCGTTGGCAGAAAAGAGCAGGATCTCGTCAAAGAGAGAGAGAAAAACAGATAGTTTTGAGCCGGTAAGGGTCAATCTGCCTCTCACATCATCACCCTTATGTCATTCACTGTATGACTTATTTTCTGCCATGGAACACCAAAAACAAATGTGCTTTTAGGGGTACAAAAGTTTGTCACTGGGAGAATACACTTAGGGCATTCACACTTGTAGTTCGGTTCGCTTGGTTCATTTTGTCCGGACCAAAAAAAACAACATTTATTCCTGGTCGCTTAGCGTTCACATTGGCATTTTTAACACCAAACCTTAATGCATAGGGATACATTCACAACCTGATTGGTCTGCTTTTATGGCGTATATTTCGAGACAGAACTTACCGAACATCCAAAACAATCCAGTGAGTGTGCTAGGCTAAATGCGTTCACTGTATGTACGTAGCCTACATATGATGGTATTTTGACCAGCTGAGAACTTGTGGAGAGCTTATAAAATGTGTAAAGAAGTCAAAACAGTGGCAGGAATCCTTCCGTCACACACACAAACTGAACCGAACTGTAATGGGCAACATCATGACTGTGACGAGAAAAAATAGCTATGCTTGAGGATTCTGTTCTTTTTAGGGTCGCATCTTGTTACATCATGTCCTGTTTTTGGTTTATTTGCATGTCTTTTTTATTTGCATGTCTGTTGCGTTTATATTTAATTCGAACTGCACCAGAGTTTGTTTGGAAGTGGACCGAGAAGAGGACGCTTGTTTGGTGCGCACCAGTCCGCATTCGGATGGCAGCGTTCACACTTATTCAAATGAACCGCACTAACTGAGCAATCGCACCAGGGTTCGTTTTAACTAACCAAACATGACAAATGTGAACACACCCTTAAAGAGACAATCTTATTGCTTACCTCAAGTCAAATTTATTTGTATAGGGCTTTTCACAATACACACAGTTTCAAGCAGCTTTACAGAAAGAGATATTTTTATGTCTATAATGCCTTAGTGCTTTGCCATCAAGTTTTAGGGCTGGACGTTATAACGATATATAACGATACGAATGATCTTCTGGATTTAGATCTACCTATATTGTATAGTGTGAGCACATATATGTATCCTTAAGGTACATCCTCAATGTGGTGTATCCTTAGCAATAAGGATAGGGTGTATCCTTAACAAACCTTTTACGGGTAAATAAGGTAGAGTACAAAGATTATTTGTATTGCCCCAGTGTATTACTCCACTTTTAGACATGCACTCGCAAACTTCCCTAAGCACTTCGATCCTTCGATTTTGGCTGAGGGAGCGAGTCTACTCAATATGTAGTACACTTCAGGCAGATCCATAGACCATAATGCAACAGGATTTTGACATCTCAGCAGATTGCGCTTAATTTACCCCCCACCCCACACAAGTCTAGTGTATGATACAGAGTTGACATTTAACACCATTTGTGTAGCTACCTTAAGCTGACTGTTTTTACATAGTTACAGTTTATTGTATTGTTATCATTTTCATTTGTGTATTTTTGTATATGTAATATAAATATGTTAATATTTAATATTCGTTTGTATTTAATTTTTTTTATCAACCCAAGCAGGAAAACTATAAAACTATAAATAATATATAAGCTCTATATCGGATTCCAAGTGATGAAGGGCTTAGTGTGTTCCACTTATACACATTGCAAGGGTTCCGCCAGTAGTGGGCACATGCAGTGTAAGCAATGACGTACATCCGAGTGAATAAGATGGAGGGAAGTTAGCGAGGGAAGTGCATAAAAAATTGGACTTAAACGCAGCCTGGGAGTGATGGCTGTTGTTGAAATCTGTGCAGTAAGCTTCAGGAAGTGGAGAGATGTCACAAGAAGGATGCAGGAAACAAGGATATGTCTGGATAGAGTGTGCCATTTGCAGGATAAAAGTAGAATACAGACTAGATTTACAATATGGCGTCAAAGTGCTCGGGCAAGAACAGAGTTAAGAAGAGTACGGGAGAATTTATAAAGAGCTCAACTCTCAGGGTAAGTCAAGCTTGTTTTCCTGTGCTTCATTTGCATTGTGGCTGTTACACTCAAATGAGATGTTGAAAAGCTTGCATTTTATACAAATAATCAAGAAAGTTGCAAACACTTTTTTGAAATGTTGTCAATTGTTCATAAAATGTTATGGCGCTTTTCCACTACACAGTACCAGCTCGCTTCGGCTCGGCTCGACTCGCCTTTGTTTGCTTTTCCACTGTGTAAAAGTTGTACCTGTTCCTGCTTTCGGGTACTTTTTTTCGTACCACCTCCGGCGAGGTTCTAAGCGAGCTAAGGCGATACTAAAATGTGACGTGAAAACAATGCCGACTGCTGATTGGTCACAGAGAATCTGCGTCATCATTGCACGCGCCAGATGGAGTATCCAGAATAAATAACCCCGCCATTTTTAAATAGTTTGGCCAGAGATAGTTGCTAAACTTACTACTATTATTATGGCAACTCGGAAGAATACGCCGTGGTCAAACGAGGAGGTGCAGACATTCCTTTGTTTGGTTGCCGAAGAGAGGATCCAGCGAGAGCTTGATGGGGCAACGAGGAACGAAAGGCGTCGCTATGACGACCGGGTACTATTTGTGGCGGTACTTTCTGCAATGGAAAACGGAGCGAAAAGCGAGCCGAGCCGAGGCGAGCCGAGGCGAGCCGAGTCGAGTCGAGCTGGTACTGGTAATGGAAAAGCGCCATTAGTGAAAGAGTTTATCAGAAAATGTTAATTACCAACATCAGGAGGTCAAACTTAATATTATCTGAGCTATTTTGTTTTATATTAATTTCAAATGACCATGTTTATATGACCCATAGAATTTATAAGACCTTAAAAGAGCTCTCCTCTTACTGGGGGTGGTTTATATCCCTGGACGCTTGAATCTAGGGGCAGATGTCGAGGCAGGGGCTGAGGGCCAGGGGACTCCACCCGGAGGTGGTGGAGTTGATTTGGCAGAGGTACGACAGAGCGGAAGTGGACTTGTTTGTCTCAGCACTGTCCTCTGGTTCGCACTACTGATGTGAAAGAGCCAGCCCGAGTTTAGTTCTCGAACCTAGGGCCACAGCGCATGGTCTAAAAGGGTTGTCCCTATTCTCTTAATGAGTTTTGGGAGTGTTTTGGGCGCAACGTGCAATAAACTAATCATCTCCTATTGCCTTTAAAAGCCAGTTGCCTATAGGCGCATATTACTAATGCGCCCTTTAAATAACAAAAAAAATATTGCGCCATGGACTTTAGACCAGTTTTCAGTTGGTCAATGGCACAGTTCATTTCAGTTGCCTCAAAATAGCAACGCGCCAACAATGCGCCTGAACACACCTCGTTTTCAGACCAGCATGCTCATGGGTGCACAAATATGCGCAAATGCATTTGCTATTTAAACAACGTGGCGCAGGACGTGAAAATGATAACTGCGTCGGGCTGAAACTAGTAAAAAAAAACACTTGCGTCGCGCCTGGTGCTGCATTGCACCGGTGTATGATAGGGCCCCTATTGTTTATCCTGGAAAGCTCTCCGTGGGAGATTCCAACCAGGAGTGACTTTTTGGCTTAGGTGTAGGGATCTTTCACCCCTGACCGGAAATTTGGAACCGGTGGGTCTTGCCTCCACTCCACTCTTTACCTGCGGTGTTACAACTGCTTATAGCACTGCATTTTCTGTTTTTTTTGCCACAGTTACATTGGGATTAATTTGCTTTTCAAAATTTCAAAATTGTTTTTCTTTTACCATATTCGTCAAGAAGAATGCATTTCTCCTCCTCTGTCCAATTAGGCTTTTTTTTTTTTTCAAATTTTTTGTTTTGTGTTGCAAAGTGTATATTTCAAATCAGTAAATAAACTCCCTTTTCAATCGTGACAGTGGTGTCATTTTTGTTCAATGTAGAACCTCTTTTATAAATTTTATCAGCTCTTTAAAGGTGCCAGAGTGGAGACATGTAGGCATTGGGGACTCGAGACTCGACTCGGACTTGAACTCAGGTAATGGTGACTCGACTTGGACTCGACTCGGACTCTTCTTTGGTGACTCAGACTTGGACTCGGACTCAAACACTGGGACTCGAGACTCGACTCGGACTCGACAGTTGGTGACTCGATTACAACACTGGCTTATGGCAGGTGTTTGTCAGCGTTGAGAACACTGGTTCACCGCAGTGCGTTGTTTCTGCATTGCTGTTATCACAGAAAGGCTCTGACACTCAAGACATGCTTACAGCAGTGGAGCAGATCTCTACAGCTACACTGTCTTCAAAAGGAGTTCCTCATCCACCAGTTTCATACAAGACAGAAAAACACAGGTTAGATAATTTTTCGAGTATGATTATGTGTTTAAGATGTAAGCTATCTGTGATATGCATATCTTTCAAAAGTTTAAGGTTAGTTCGATTTGAAAGAAATCCTCTTATGCTCACCAAGGCTGCATTTATTTGATAAAAATACAGTAAACAGTAATATTGTGATATATTATTACAACTTTAAATAACTCTGTTTGAATATATTTTAAAAATGAATATTCACCAGCTTTCAGTGTTACATGATAATGATTCTTCAGAGATCATCCTAATATGCTGATTTGGGGCTCAAGAAACAGTTCTTATTATTACCAATGTTGAAAATCTGTTTGGATTTTAGGTTGTACGATGGAAGTGTTCAAATGGAAAACACGATTTTCAGCGCAAGAACTATCATCCATGCTACTTCTCCACAACACTCTTCATAAGTGGACAGAGATATTAGTGAAACAACAGTTGGCACAGTATGCTAAACTCATTTTTTTCTCTTTCTCTGTAACTATATTTCTCTCTCTATCTTTCCCTGCTCAATTCTTAAATTTCTCTTTGAGATCTCACAGATCAGCTCAAGATAGAGCTGTTCAGCGGGCCGTTCTTCTGGAGTGGCACAGACACACTCAGGCTGTTTTCTCTGATCGAGTTCTGCTCTTCACAGCCAAACTGGCTCATCTTCATCCATCCTCATCTTCCTCATCCTGCTCTGTATCCACTGCATTACCTCAGGTACAAGACTCAGAGCTAGCTAGCTGCCTAACGTGCATTTTGTTTGTTTTGTTTAAATTAGCATTTTTCCAGCTAGCAGACCCAGACCATAGCAGAACTCTTAAAACTTAGACCAAGACTTTTTAAATAAGACTGGAGGTCTCAAAAGCACCATAATACTGCTAATATTATAGTATCATTGACAAAAAAAAGGTGATTGATTTATTGTCAAACGTTTTGCTCTTTAGCTGAGTAATTCCTAGGGAACATGCTGTAAGTAATCAGTTGGAAAAGTATTGGTTTTGTATTCTCAATAAGCATATTGTGATTTTTTTTTTTCATCATAAATGTTTAATCGTTCAAAAAGGGTTCTCCGGTACAATGTAAAAACTGCACAACAGATAGTTTGGAGCGAAGTGTGTTGACACCTAGAGAGCAACACTGCCCTCTACAGGCCACAGAATCACAGCACAGCCACATGTCATGGATCGCATCAGAGGAGCACAGATCATTTATCAGGTTAGCTACACAATTTAATTTTAATTTTAGAATAATTTTAATACAAAGTTTAAATTAAAGACAAAAGACCATTCTACGTTGGTTCTTTTTTCCCCCGCAGTAAAATCTCTGTGGAATATAAAGACCCAGGAGATGAGAGAATGGCTCATAGTTGTTTCTGGAGCTCCTATGATCACTGCAGACTTTGCAGATCAAAGGTGGTATTGTTCAATCAATCAATCAATTGCAATTTATATTGTTTATACATAAATATTTTGTTTATAATATTTGCCTGATATTTAACATGCACTTTGTATTAAATCTAGTAATATTTATTTATTTTGCGATTTAGCTATCTAAACCGCTAAATTTACTTGAGAAACTAAATATTAGGAGTTTAGATTTTTATGGCTTTTTATTCTTTGTTATAACTTGAGTATTGATTCTTTCCACCAAAATGTTAATCATTTTACTGGATCCCATAATATGAATCATGTTTTTGGATCATTCTGGTGGTAAATTTACATTTAAAACTTCATAGTATAACAGTTCTGATCCAGAGTCAGCTTTGCTTCTGCTGTTGTATTATTAATAGTACGGGACCAAACTGAGTAAATTCAGCAGTCAGTTCTATTCATTTAAATCTGCTACTTTTTCATTCTTTCTTAGGTTGTGCTACTAAGAGCCCTCGGCAGGATGATGCATCCTGATCTGAGTCTGCCTTTTTCCCAGTGGAGGAGTCTAGTGCACACTTACAGAGAGATGAGGCAATGGGGGGATCTCTGTAGAAAAAGCAGGAGATGTAAAGACCTGACTGTGGCGTTCAGGGTGTGGAGAGCTCATACACAAATACACTGCAGGGCTGGCCGGCACTGGGTAAATTAATTCTTAATCAACAAAATCATTTATATTGGTCCACTGGCAGAAATGCTGTTCCATAGTAACTATGCCAACTTTTGAGAAACACGGCGTCATGGAGCTATGGGGAATGCCCTCTGCCTCACTGGTGTCTGAACACATGTACACAGCAACACGCCAATTTAATTGGGCAGTCTATGACGTCATGAGCAGAGCACCCATGATGAGTATTAGAGGGCGCCTGCAAAGTACATCATCAGCTTTTTTGTCTTCAGGAGCTGTTTGTTTCTGAGCACATGGAGAATAATGGCAAGTGGGAGCAAGAGTTTTCGACAGTGTGTTCCTCCGCGTATACGCTTTCTTACACCCGAGGACTCTCAAGGGATCTGGATGTGCACTGTGACAAGTTCACAGTAAGAAGGCTCCTTTCACGTTTGTCAATCTTTTCGAGGGGAGGGGGACAATCACCTGTGCCTCGGGGGTCAGGGCCTGCAGCTGCTAAGGCAGCGTTCGCAGGTTGAACTGGCTGAGGAGTTTGGGGACGCAGTAACTATTAGTATTTTCCAGACCCCTCAAGCTTGTTCAAGCGATCTGCTGGGACCAGAGGCTGTGCGGATTCCTCCTGATCCAGCAGAAAGCATGTTGCTGGCAACCTCCAGTTCTGAGGAACTGAATGTGGTTGGGGAAGAACATGTTGATGTTTCAGTTGAATCTGCTCCTCCCACCAGCCCTGCAAACGTGAAATTATTGGATGTGATGGGACAGGTTAAACTTGGCCTGGTCACGTGAGAAATGACAAGTCGCTTGTGGTTGTTTGGACAAGCGCTTTCAAGTGGGCCATGGCGACCCTTAGCAAGGGTGCGCAAGCTTTCAATTGTTCCTAAAGGTTTAAACCGAGGTAATCAGTGCATTGGATAGCTGAATGCATGTCCCCGTCCTTGCATACCTCTTTCACGTAAGAAGGTTCTTTGTCTGGCATTAGGAGCAGCCCTGAAAGTTGTAGCCTGTGAGGCTGTTTTGGGAAGTCAGCATTTTGCATGCTACCTTTGAGGAACTGCTATAATGTTCCTTGGGATAGAGCAAATGGGATGGGTTTACTATAATATAATTTTACCCTCCTCTTCATTACCTCCCTCACCTTGTGGTGACTGTGTTGGTGTTGCTCTCTTTGGAATGTGTTATCAAGACGCATTGACGAGCTAAGTCAGGGTATGAGCTGTCCTCCGCCCTTTGCTCCCGGGTGGCACCCTCGGATTGGAGCCTTGGTGATCATAAGTTTTTGGGCCCACTATATTATGCTCTGCTTTCAGTTTCATTTTTTTTCCACTACAGCGAATAAAAGGGAATAGGCTTCCCTTTGAAGGAAGAGCAAGTTGAACGGAACTGTGGCATTCACATCTCCCTATCTACCTCCCTAACTATTACTGTGTTCTGAAGTAAGGGTTTTGCTTTCCTTTGGATAGGTGCTCTAATAAAACTAATTGATAGCTATAATGGGGTGTGTGCTACTCTCCCCAATGACATTGTTGTTTTTAAGTAGGGACTGAGCTCCCCTGCGGCAGGGTGGTAGAAGTTATTGAGCACATTGCATTATGCCCTGCTTTATTTCCCTCCCTTTTTGGCAAAGTACAGAAGTTGGCTTCCCTCTCGGAGGAGCAGCAGCTCTAAGCAGCTTTTCTTGCTCTTCGTGACAGTTGCTTTTAAGTACCATTAAGATAGAGCAGGTTGAATAGAACCATGCTTCAATTACCAACCTCCCCAACTATTATTGGGTTCTGAAGCAGGGATATCGCTCCTCTTTGAATGGGTGTTCGACCGTGGCGACAGTAATAATGAGTAGAGGTGTTTTGCTTGTGGGCATCCCTCCCTGTTGTCTGCCATGAAATACATGTTGTGTACCTTTATTAAAGGCAGGGTTCAACTGTTCTTCTTAGAGTCTGGATGATAGGATTAGTGGGCACACTGCATTATGCCCTGCTCTCATTCTCCCTCCTTTCCTAAGCAGGAGCAAGGACCCTGAAAGGGCACCAATAGGGAAGGTTGTAGCCTGGAAGGTTCATTACGAAAGTTTTAGCACTTGGGAGGCTCCTTTTCTTAATCTGCTCTTAAGATTCACCTTAGGGTAGAGCAGGGTGGACAGAACTACTATGGACAGTTCTCGAGATTCCCAATGTTTCGTGCATCCCCCTCTCCAATTAATGTTGGACCCATCAGGTAGGGATATCTATCCCCTTTTTGGAGGATGCTCTACTATGGTCAATCCTAATGATGGGAGGAAGTTTGTCTGAGGGTGTGCCTCCTTTTTATCTGTCACTTACTATGGCCTGGTGCCAAATAGACTTGAGGCGCTAGCTGTAACTTACCTCAGAGTACCTTTACTCAAGGCATGGTATGAGCTGCTCTTCCCCAGTTGCATTGTTTTCGTTAAGTAGGGCCTAGCTCCCCTTCAAATTCCTTGGGTCTAGAGTCTATGTAATGAGGATTACTGGGCTCACTGCATTATGACTTGCTTCATTTCCCTCATTCCTGAGTATAGGGAACTCTCCCCTGTAGGGGCAGTTGTAGTAAATAGTTATTGAGACTAATTACTAAGTGTTTTGAGCACTTCCCATGTTCCCAAGGATGGAGTTTTGATAGGTATTCCCAGATTCCTCAGTTTTGTTTATTCACTCTCCAACTATATTGTTATGGCAGCACTCTGATCAGATGAGTTCATAGAAGTGTTTTCTGGAGAAAATATTTGATCTCCCATGTGACTGTAGAGCTTAAGCTCCCCTGCAGTTTCCCTATATGTTGAGTTGAGATGGCGAGAGCCTTTGCACTATGTCCCTTGTGTTTTGATTCTTTCTGATGAAGAGAGGGATATTTTCTCCACCTTGGAAGTAGTGGTAGACCGAAGGTCGTAGTGGAGTACTTAGTTTGGTAAACTACTCCCTAGCGGCTTTAAGCATTGACATAACTAGCAATTATTAGAGGTTTTGTTTGCTCTTGGGGAACTTAAGTTTTTTTTTTTTTTTTACCTGCCCTGCAAGGAAGGGAGGGAGGTTGTAAAGGCCAGGACTGCCCTTGCAATAGAGCACAGAAGCTAATATACCTTCTCTTGCTATAAGAGAAATTGAGCTGAGGGAATGGCTCCATTAAGCAGTCTATGAGTCGCATTTGTGCCCTGGGGGTTGAAGCCCTTGACTCCAGCTAGGTGATCTGTAGAGTCAATCTATTCTATGCCCACTATGGATTGCAGCGGGTTGCCTGCACGTCTCCTTCAGACAAAAGAGTAGATGAAGTATTTTGCAGGCACCCTCTTATACTCATGGACGCTCTGCTCATGATTTTATAGACTGCCGTCAGCCAATAAAATGACATGTTTGGTACATGTTCAGACACCAGTGATGCTGAGGGCGTTTCCCATAGCGTCAACTCCAGAACACCAAGTCTCGTTACCCTTGTTAGAGAACCATGGTTACATATGTAACCTGAGATGTTTTCTTTAAGCCAAAGCCATATTCCATATATATAAAATAGTTCACCCAAAATGAGTATTGAGTATGAGTATACCTCCATGTTGTTCCAATGATGTATACCTGTCTTTCTTCTGTGGAAACCAAAGTAGATATGATGTAATTTATAGTCTTTGTTCTTTTTCATGCAGTGACCAGAAAAGGGTGTCAAGATCCAAAACTGATATGTATATAATATAAAGTGGTCCATACATATATTTGACTTCTTCAGAAGCCATACAATAGCTTTGTGCAACTCGTCTTAAGGTGCTATATTTGATTGTGAAAATAAAAAAAATTATATGTGATGCAGTGGAGGAAAAAATTTTAACAACAACCTTTTGACTTGTTCCTGACACAAAGCTATATTGTATGACATCAGAAGAATAAAAATGTAACTTATGAGTCATATAGCCTACTTGTATGATACTTGTTTGATGTTTTTATTATAGTTTGAACTTAGCCCCAGTTTTTACCCTCTTTAAATGTATCATACAAAAACACCTTTTGCACGGAAAAGTCATTTGGGTCTGGTACAAAATGAACAAAATTTTAATTTTGGGTGAACTAAGTACTAAACTATGTTGATAAGCAATGAGAAAAGTAGTTTTGTTGATTTTTGTACACATATTTTTTTTAATTTTTTTTTATTTTTTTAAACAGGAGAGGAGGGTGATTTTTCACACTGTCATTCAATGGAAAATAATGGTTTGGCAGAGATGCAGGAAACGCATGTTGGAACAGCACGCAACGCTTACCCATGACACCAATCTACTCAGACACTGCTTCTGTACATGGACCAGAATGGTAAAAATAAAGTAGAAAATGTATGTTATGAATCTGCCCTAGTTACTCTAAATATCAATACAGTCAGAAAAACTCCATCAGCATTGGGAGGATTGTTATTTTATTTCCTTTTATATTTAAAGCAGTGGTTCTCAACCTTTTTTTACCCCAGGCCCCGAGAAAGAAAAAACTGTTTTTTTTTTGTACCATTTTTAATATAAAACACCATAAACAATTCTCCAATAATGGGAAAATTTTTCCATTTTAGCTTCTCTTTAAAAAATTCTATTTTATCAATAAAATCATAATATACGCATATTAAAGCTACTCTGTCTTTGACTAAACACTTAAAAACACAATAGCATCAATCTTTTTGTCCTTTTCAATTGTCCTCTTTCTTGATATACAAATTGCCATTTTACCTTTTCATAATTACCCAGATTGATTCAAAATTGTACTTATATTTAACAAAGTTTTCTACAAAAAAAAAACTATTGAAAAGTTTCAAACAACTCTTTCAGCATGTTTAGTAAAAAAAGTAGCAGCTAAAAGCTAAGTAGCAAAAATAAATTTACTATTAAAAAAATAATAGATATTGGCTACCTCATATATCCAGATTTTCCAACACCGTGGGAACCCCAGTTCTTTAAAGGAAACAAACTTGATAAAGGGGTAAATATGTATGTATAAAAAGAATTTTAATAAAAAATGTCATTGTTTTACCATGCAAAAATGTACCATTATTACTCATAATGGACCCTTTTTACTTCCTTGTGCTGCTTTCGCGTGCTATCGGAAATTTCCTACTTCCCACAGTTGTAATTACGAGCTTTGTTGTCAGAAAGAACAGGAATCATGGAGGAGACCAGGTTTATTCTTGCCTATTTATTGAGAATCTTAATTAAGCCAAAATTATATTTTGCGTCCCGTTAATTGACAACCATATAAACATTGACCGCACTATCTAGATAGTCAGCTTGCTAACAATTTTGGAATTTCGGTCAAAAACAGGCTATTTTCTTGGTGAATAAAACCTACAATATTCTTCAAATGTTTATTAACATATGTAAATATGCACTACTTTAATGACAAGACAAGGACGATGTACAGTAGCTGTTGTGGAAAAAAACTAATAAAGAATACCAGTCACAGCAGCAATCTTTCTCCCCTCCGCCATGTTTAAAATTTATGGCATGCTCAACGTGGGAACTTGCGTATCAATATTATCCCAGAGTTCCCCAGTGGTAAATACAAATTTAGAGTTCATGTCAAATTTTTAACTAGGAAACTCGTATTTATGATCATTCTGATAGCATGTGATGGCAGCATTAATACATGTTCTTATTCAAGTCCCTTTGAGGCAAATCAGTTCACTTGATGGCCACAATGGGTAATGGGCCCAGGCTTATTTTCTGTATAGGTATAGCCAAACAAGTACAGCTCGTCTTCTTGAATGGGGAATGATTGATTCAAATTAATGATAGATTACATTTTAAGAAATATTTCTCAAATTAAAAACAAACTTATCTGATATTCTTTTGCCAAATTTTGTTTCTTTAGCTAGAATGTCAATATTGTCAATATTCGAGAAGTAAAATGAGTTGTGGATGTTTCATGTTGATAAATCATATTTAAATTTTTGACTGTGGACAAATGCAGATCATATCTGCGAGCTGTTTTTCTATGCGTGTTATAGGTCGTGGGGCCGCACTGCGAGCAGCAGAAGTGCGCTGTTGAACAGATGGAGAGCAAAGCAAAGAGACACAGACTGAACTTGAGCTTCTCCACGTGGGTAACATGTGTAAGCCAGCAGCAGACTGCCAGAGCCGTTTATATCCGCACATTACAGAACAGGTACACGTCATATCTGTGACAGCCTGAATGTATTTTTGGCTGTTTTATGGTGGTTATCAGATATCACTATCATGTTTTAAAGCAGTTGTGTTTAATTTATGCACCACTGCCATTGTACATATTGGTGATACATCGTTGTATCAGTCAGACTGATTAATCAACCAATATTTTACTTTTACAATATCAACAACCATGGCTGTATTTTTAAAAAAAAGTATAAAAATAATTTAATAGGGAAATTTCAGTAAATATTGTACAAAACAAGCAGGGTTATTGTTGACTACAACTTAAGCCGTAAAAAAACATAACCATTGCCTGAAATAAATAACAGTAACTGAAAAAAAAATAAACCCTAAACGCTTACTTAAAAATTGTTTTATTTAATAAAATTCGGGAGGAGCACGTTCAGGTAATCCAACCAATCAGCGCAAGAGATACCTGTATACTGTATATAGGCGTCCCTCACCTCTGTCCCATGAGAGTTTTGCAGCATCCCTTCACCACCCTAACGCCTCACTCTTAGCTGGTTCCTATCCCAGTCAAGGATGGGTGGAGTACTCTGTTCAGGCCAAATTCTGAGCTTGCAGCCCTCCCCTCGGACAGCATGCCAAATGTGCATACTTTACCCGATCTGATTGTAGCTACGTGTGAACTCGTGAAACTTATTTTATTTCAGCTCAAGGCAACATTTCTCCTTTTCGTTTAGTTGAAGTACTACAACAGCTAAAAGTAAATCATTTAAAACTTAATAAACATTACATATACATATTTGAAAAAAACAAAAACAAATAAAAGTGACAAAACAACAATAATTATTACAACTTTATCTGAAATAAAAATGAAAACAAAATGTAGAAATAAAAGATAATTCAAAATATGAACAAAAACTACATTAGTATGTTATTGATATACTAAACAAGTGTTCATTGTATTTTTATATTATTATTATTATAGTTTATTAATATACAATTAATTATATATGAATGACAGCATTGGTCATTGAAATGGTCAACCACTTGTTTTAACCTTAAATTATATATTTTGCTTTGTTTTATCTATCTGCAACATGGAAGGTGATGTGAAGCTCAATGTGAAGTGCATGCTAATGATAGTGTGTGTCTGTTTCTGTGTGTTTAAGAGTGTTTTGGGCATGGCTGAGGTGTGTGCAGGTCTGTAAGCAGAGGCAGGCGTCAGCTCTGTTCTTTTCACACTACAGACTCTTGCGTGTCTGTTTCTGTCAGTGGAGAATCATCTGTGCTCAGCAGCGGCTCTCCAACAGCATACGACAACACAGACTCCACCTAAGAGTCAAAGTCATCTTACAGCAGTGGAGAAAACATGAAAACTGTGAGTCTAAATCCATCATTGAATTAAGGCATATTTGTATCATTGATTTTTTTTCTTGCTTTTCTGTTATACTGTAGTTTAAACATTTCCCTTAAAAGGCCTGTATATATTTAATATGTATATATAATGCAAAAAAGTATGCATATTGCCTTAAAATGAACATTGCAATGCAATATTGCAGTAAATTGAGTGTATGCATTATAACATAACAAATAACTATTAATAAACCAATAAAAGCACATGAATGTTCTTGTGATTTAGGTCGGGCCCATCGACAGGCTCTTCTGTGTGAGTATGATGAGAGGAGGAAGATTGTCATGAAGAGAAAAACATTTCTCATGTGGAGCCAGGCAGAGAAATATTTCAGAAGATCTCAGCATTATCACCAAAGAGTCTTAAAACACAGGTTTGTGTGTGTGGAAATGGGAAAACGCACAGTTTATCATAAGGATTCTTCATCGGCTGATTCTATAACTATATATATATATATATATATATATATATATATATATATATATATATATATATATATATATATATATTCTATAACTATTTATATATATATATATATATATATATATATATGAGCTATGAGTGTGATATGCATATTTTTTTACTTTCTATTCATCAAAGAATCCTGAAAAAATTATCCTAGTTTAAAAAATATAAATTAATAAAATATATAATATAATATATTCATAATATATATATATATATATATATATATATATATATATATATATATATATATATATATATATATATATATATATATATATATATATATAAAAGCAGCACAACTGTTTTCAACATTGATAATAATAAGAAATATTTCTCGAGCAGCAAATTAGCATATAAGAATGATTTATGAAGGATCATGTGACACTGAAGACTGGAGCAATGATGCTAAAAATTCAACTTTGCATTACAGGAATAAATGACATTTTAAAACACATTAAAATATATAACAGTTATTTAAAATTTGAATTGTATTTCACAATATTACTGTTCTTACTGTATTTTTTCGGATCAAATACTGTAAATGCAGAATTGGTCGGCATAAGATATATATAAACCAATAATGAGTGATTATTATCCAAATGTACTCCATTGGATTTACTCAAGAATGTGTCACAACAGGTCAGAGGAGATGAAGAGCAGGGGATCTATTTGTAGCAATATTACTTAATTTTACACAGAAACAAAGGAGATCATTCAAACTCAAGGAATGTGACAGCTTTGTAAAACAAAGACGACACAAAACAGAGAGAACCAAACTGAGGGTTTAAGCGGGCGTTTACGCGACACCACTTTCTAAAAACTGAAAACTGCGTTTTGGCCGTTAATTTGGTTTCAAAACGGTTTAAAGTGCAAGTTTTTGAAAACAAATACATTAATTGTCTCAATGTAAACTACAAAAAAGAACATTTGTGAAAACAGTGACATCATGCGCAGGCATATTACGTGTTTAGTCTATAGGCGCGTAGTGTTTCTTTACAAAGTGGCATCGCCAACAACTGGCCTGGCATGAATAATACAGCGGTTTTTATTGTTTTCACGGATCCATGGGAACGGTGATCGTTTTGACAACAGTGCCGTCTGTACACGAGTAACACAAAGGAAAAACTTTTCAGTTTTTAGTACAACGTTGTGTAAACGTACCCTAAATACACAAGCCAAAGAGAACTGAACAAGAAACAGGTGGTGAACATAATCAGTAACTAAGGGAACAAATGAGAACATACTTAGAAACCATGACAACCAAGAAAACGAGAACTAAACAGGAAATGGAAAACCAGGAAAAACAGAACAAAATAATCTTAAAGCTAAGAATCTCTGCACACAAACAACCAAAACCATGACAGTATGTTTATTATTATCTATAATAATCATAATAATAATTGCCAAATGTTTTGGGGCTGAATCTCAGTAAGGAAGAAAATAAGCACATAAGAAGTAAATAAATAAACAAATAAATGAACAATTTTGATGGGGATTTTTGGGGGAAGTTGTTTTTCCCCAATAGCTGAATTGAACTATCGAGGTTGATTGTGCCAATATAAGCGCAAACATTATTAAATGCTGCTAAAAATCTTCAATAAAAAACATTCTATGGTAAAGTCATTAAAGATTTTGTTCTCTTCTACCTCCAGATATTTCTCTCAGTGGCTTCATGAGTTCATCATGCTGTGCATAAGCAGAGAACTGGAGGAGGTCAGGACGCAAAGAATACAGCAGAGAGCTTTCTGTGTCTGGCAGCTCAAAGAGAGGAAGAGGGCTCAACTGATGATGCATCGGTGGAGACAGCACATCTCACGAGCCAGAAAGCAGAGAAACATCATGCAGACCATGAAGAACATGTTCCTGTGTTGGAAAGCAGCTTTCAGACATAGTGTCAGGAGCAGAGAACACTGTACACAGAGACAACAAAGGAGGTGAGATTGGGACACCAAAGGTGAATACTGTAAAAAATGTAATCTAATAGAAATTACCGTTTTTAGGAATGTTATGTAAGTCAGGTGAATGTTATATGAACAAACCCCTCAGTAAAAAAACGTCAGAATATAGATGGGAATGAAACTGAAAAGTTGTGTGTATGTAAGTGCTACATAAGTGGAGATTTGTGGCTCTGAAAGAAGGCTTGTGGAAGCAAAACATCCCCAAATCTCAAAATAACCAGTGCATGAAAAAACAAAACAGATTTTGTCTATATAGTGTCTTGCCTTAAAGAGGTAGTTCACCCAAACATGAATCCTCTGTCATAATTTACCCCCATGTTATTCAATCCCATATGACTTTCTTTCTTCCATGAAACACAAAATGAAATATTTAGCAGAATGTCAAAGCTGCTGGTTTACAGATGAGAAAACACACACACACACACACACACAAGCAGTCAATGTGACTTGTGCTGGAGAAAGTCCAAAAATTGAACAAGACGCATTAGAGGCAATTGCTTTTTTTTTTAATGGTCGTTTTGTAATGTTTGTTGGTCCTTTTTGACGCTTGACAGACCCAAGTTACATCATTCTTTTTGTAAAACTGTTTGCAAAATGTTTTTTTTTTTTCAAACCTGCTAGCTAACAATGCATGTGATACCTACCTCTGCCTCGACAAACCAGCAAAAGCCCCGCAAAATAATAATAAAAATACCGAATAGCATTTCTGTGCTGTCATTTGCATTGCATTTGTTTGCGCCTGCCAGGCTTTTGGCTTTATCAGGACTTGTTCTCCATGTAGGGTTCTGCTGGCATGGTCCAGACACACAGTATCAGAGCAAAGACTGAGGTACAGAGAGGCCTGGTTCCAGTACAGCAGTGAGATGAGACTGTTGGCTGCTGTATTCATGCAGTGGAGAAGAGCTCTGATCCAGGGTCAGCAGAAGAAGTGTACAATGGAAAGCCAGCTCATCATCTATCAGAGAAGAGCTTTTCATCGCTGGAGAACTGCTGCCACAGAATGTAGAGCGATTCGAACATTGAACAACAGATTTCTTCACAAGGTTTGATTCAGTTCTTTAATTCATTTTCTATATTTTATCAGTCATTTGGCTGATTGATCTCATGTAATTTAAAAATGATGTCTAGGAGATTGCAGTATTGACCTATTTTTTTTAATTTCATCACTTGAAATAAAGCTAATATTAACTAAAATAAAATGTAAAAGTTGAAATACATTTTTTTAAATAATTTTTTTTTAGCTAGTTGCGAATGATTTCTTATTTTCATTTAGTTTAAGTTGAAGTGCTAAAATAACTAAAACTAAAAAATTAAACAAAATGGAAAAAAAAATCTAATTCAAAATAATAGCAAAAAATATAATAGTATATCAATTATAATACAATAAAACTGCATTCAACTGCAAAAAAGAGGGTATCTGATTAAAATAATTTATTATAAATTATATTACAAATATTTATTACAAATATTTTAAAAAGACGTAATTAATTATTTTTATTATTATTTAAAATTAAAATAAAAAAAAAGAAACCAGAAAAGTTAAGTCTAGACACCTTTATTTATATAGTGCTTTATACAATACAGATTGTTTTAAAGCAATTTCACAGTGATAAACATGGAATTAATGAGCAGTGATGCTAACTAAGTTCAATTCTGCCGTGAAGCAGCTCTAAAAAGACAATAGTGTCATTATTCAGTTGAAATCAGTTCAGTATTAATTCAGTTTGGTTCAATATCCGTGTAAAGTTTATCAATTATGGAATGAGTTCAATTCAGCTATAAAGAAGCTCTGGAGAAAACAGTGATGACATCATCCAGCTCAATTCAGCTCTCGTCCAATAGTGTCAGTGCAGTCAAAAATTAATGATAGTGCTTTAATTTATTTTATTTTGTGTATTTACTTCTCTTTACAGTGGTTCAAGCATTGGACACATCGCAGGGATTTGTTGAAAGTTGCAGACATGTTTTGTGTGAAGAAGGAAAGAAGTGAAGCCCGGTTAGCTCTAAGGACATGGTCACTGTGGGCCAAAGGTAAACTGCCTATTTCTACACATTTGCCTTGCAGATACTATTAAATAATATAGAAATCATGAAGTGATACAAGCGATTAAATAAGCTGTTTGGGTCAGTCACCTCATGCAAATATAATGTGAACTTCAATATAATTGTAAGAATATTTTTTGGACACTTAAAGGAGTAGTTCACTTTCAAATGAAAATTACTCACCCTCAAGCCATCCTAGGTGTATATGACATTCTTCTTTCAGACGAATACAGTTATATTAATAAACACCCTGACCTGACGCTTCCGAGCTTTATAATGGCAGTGAATTGCAACCAACAGATTGAAGCTCAAAAAAGTGCATCTATCCATCATAAAAGTGCTCCACACGGCTCAGAGGGGTTAATAAAGGCCTTCTGAAGCAAAACGACGAGTTTGTGTGAGAATAATATTCATATTTAAAACTTAAAATAAAATAAAATTTAATAAAACAATAGAACTTATCAAAAAATATTGTGACACTTTGTGGTTGTCAAGTGGTAGTGGAAGTGTTTATAGTTAAAGGTATTGTAGGTAGGAATTGAATAAAAAAAACTTTTTTCCAAATTTGTTTAAACTTTCTGTATATATCAATGCATAATTAAAATGTCGGTTTCGTAACAAAATAGTTTCTCCTGGGTGGGTTGTTAGCCCTCCGCAGGATAGTCGGTTGGTGGGGCTGCCACCTTGCAGCATACCGACATGCTGGGGTCTTTGTTTGTCTGGAACCTACCCTGGAGACCGGCCCGCCTAGGGTGACCCTACCAGGAGCGAGCTCCCGACGGTATCGCTCTCCAGGGTCACTGGAACACGCAAGCCCCCTCGCCACGTCAAGGCCAGACCCGAGAGAGAGCCAGACCCGAGAGAGAGTCCTACAGCACGTCCTACAACCAGCTGAGAGATGCTCTGGGCATATACAGCGAAGAGGCTGAGAAGCTTGGCCTTCAGGTGAGCTGGACAAAAACCAAGTTCATGTATGTCGGTGACGGACCTCATCCAACTTCCCTGCAGCTTGGCAATCACATTGTAGAGCCTGTCAAGAGCTTTGTGTATCTGGGATCCTTAGTGACAGACAACGGGGAGCTAAAACCAGAGATTACCCGCAGAAGAGCCCTGGCTGCGTCAGCTCTGCAGTCTCTCTGGAAACCACTCTGGCGGCATCAGACCATCTCACGCAAGACGAAGCTCCGGATTTACAACTCTGCAGTACTCTCCATCCTGCTTTATGGCTCGGAGACTTGGCCCTTAAATAAGACACTGACTGCGAGATTAGATGGCTTTGATAGCAGGGCCCTCAGGACCATCGAGAACATCAGGTGGCCCCAGCGGGTTTCCAATCAAGTCCTTAGAGCCCGCACGTGCCAGCCCAGAGCATCCTGCCTGGCTGCGCAACGTCGCACCCGCTGGCTCGGCCATGTCCTCCGTCTCCCTCCTGACCATCCGACGAGAGCCATTCTCCAGTTTGATCCGAGGGCCGCAGGCTGGAGACGACCACGGGGTAAACCCCGCACCCGATGGCTCGACGTCCTTGCGAGCGACCTCCAACAACATGGAGTTGCTGTGGAGGATGCAGAGCAGCTGGCACAAGACCGTCAGCACTGGAAACAACTGGTTCATCTGGTCGGCTCAACGCACAGGGATGGGACGCCCCCCCACCCATCGCAGGAGCCAAAATGAAATGAATAAATTAAAATGTAAGTACTCTGAAAAAGAAAGTATAAAAATCGAGTGTCTGTAGACCTCTCACGACTGTTTTAAAGACAGCTTATTATTTCCATTCACTCCACCCCCTCCCTTCTGGGCTCCTTCCAAAGCCACGCCTCCAAAACACATGAACGCGCGACTCCGACCGCTGAGCTGAAGACGCATTATTTACCTGAGACGAGCGGAGAGGAAGGAGCGCAGTGCAGAATGTCAGAATCACATGTAATAAAAAAAATCTAACTTTATCATTATGAAGATAAACAAATAAGATGTATTTTAGTACTCACTATCAAGTAGCATATTGATATTGGTAAAGTTTAAAATACATATTTATTGATTCGCTAACGAGCTAGTTATCTATAAGGCAAAGCTAAAAACAGGTTGCATGATACACGTTTTTCCATTGCCATCATTTACACTGTGATGAAGATGAATTTCGTGTAACATTCATAACATATATGGTGTTCTGCATGTAAGAGTTTCCATGATAAAAGCATTGTTGACTCTGATGAGGACTACACTCCAGAGACAAGTACCGCATCGTCAGGTCGAGGACAGATCCGGGGTCGAGGGATTTTTTGTTTAAAAACAAAACAAAGGCGAAAAAAACGTGCAGGTAAACTTCCAGGTAGAAGAGGTAGACAGAGGGTAAATATAATTCTAAGAAAAGTTCCTGGATGCGGATCGGCCTACTATCTGTTAAACATGTATTTAGTTATCTAAAGCAAAATTATGCACAATTCAACACTATAGCTATCATCTTGAGCTAGGCATATATATATTATTTATCATCTCTACTACGGCTCGCTAAGTAATGTTATGTTAGCTATATTAGGCCGCTACGTGTGCTAATGACACATGCTTCATGAAAACATAAAGAAAAAAATATGTATGATCAAAATACAAAAAGAAAGATTTACCTGTCCAGCAGAAATATAGCCATCCAGGCGTCACTTTTCAGCCCCTTGAGGTCTCTCAGTTCTCGCCATCGCTGGAAAGCCACGCCGATATTGGCATGCGTTTTATTTTGTTGTTTATCCAAAGACTTTTTGTTCATTACCTTTTCTAGTAACGTTACTGTCTTCCTTTTTTTGCCTGGTTTGCCTTCGCGAACTGCATATGTGAATTTTGATTGGTCTTTCTCTGCCATTGTTTTGCTATTCCTAGGTTCCGTGCCTCTTGAATTCCTCAAATCAAACGGATGCGCGCGCAAGTAGGCAGGTCCTGTGTGGCAAAAGGGTGGTTGCCATGGTTGCGAGAGAGCGACAGTCGCCTAAGCCAATCCTTTGTTTCGTCCCGAATGGAAATAATGAGCTGTGTTTAGTGCAGATTAAACGGTCTAGAGTCACTCGATTTTTATACTCTTTTTATCAGAGTACTTACTTTTTTAATTATGCATTGATATATACAGAAAGTTTAAACAAATTTGGAAAAAAGTTTTTATAACATTCCTACCTACAATACCTGTGATGAACTTCACCTATGGTTTCTATGATAGGACGTTTGTGTGAAACTCACTTCATATAGCCACTAAAAATCACCAGAACAACAGTAAAGTCATGAGTCAGTAAAGAAATTAGTTAGTGCTTAGAAAAGTTCCTGTAGCTCTTGTTTGATATTTTGTATTTAATGCAATAACATTAACAAGTGTCCAAATGTGTTTCCCCCCACCAGATCATAAAGCTCAGAGGCAGATGGGGGAGGCTGTGCGTCTCTGGCTAGAGGGAAGAGGAGTATCTAGAAGTTTCCATCATTGGGTCAGAGTGTACAACCAATATCAGAAAGCTTCCCAACACAGACAGACACAGCTTTCACACAGGTAAAAACTATATTGGTTTTAAGTAAAAGATAAATAAAACAGACTCACACAACAATACCAAGTTCACATTGGCTACACAAAATCCTAAAAACTCAAGAAGATTGCCACAGTAATATGATACATTTAGAGCTAGATTGTGAAACATTGTGTGAAGACAAACAAAGCGTTTTATGTTTGTATAAGTTTTGAGAATTTTTTGAATGTTGGTAATTAATATCTGGCTAATAATAAGTGATATTTTCATGAGCCATATCAGAGCTGTGGAGAGAAGAGTTCATGGACTGACCCATCTGTACTGGACCTGTTGGAAAAACCAAACCGAAGCATCATTGCTGTATGCACAACAAGTTAGTGATCAACATGAATGAACATTAATTATTATGATTGCTTGACAAAATCTGTCTGTTATTGAACTGCCAAGCAACCAGGGCCAGACCGTCCTACAGGCGACACAGGTGGCTGTCTGGGGCCCCAACTTTTAATCACCAAACAACAAATAACTGACAAAAAAGTCCAAGTGACAATCAATACAGTATAAATAAACAAAAAAAAGTAGATGTAATCTGTATAATTTATTCATGTTGCGTGTGGCATCTCTGGTATATCGCGTATGGCTACTGTTTTATTATCCTCAATTTCCAAAGCTTCCTCAAAAGTGCTTAAGTTATTGGAAATGTACAAAATACTGTAGGTGTAACGCTGAGGCAGGAATGACGAAGCGGAGAGCGAATCCAAATGCAAGCACTATTTTAATAATAATAATAATACAAAAAGGTAATCCAGGTTAAACAAAGAAACTCAGAACAAGAACAAGGAGACAGCTATAAGCAACAGCAAACAACGACCGGCAAACGACAACTGAAGCACAGGGGTTTAAATACACAGGCAAACAAGCTAAATAAGATAACAAGGGGGCGGGGATAATTTGAAACACCTGGAGAGACTAATAAACAAGAAAAACTACAAAGGACTACAAAACATGGCACAGAACAGGAAATAACAAAAGTCCACACAAGACAAGGAAAACATAAGACAGGAATCGTGACACTAGGTCACAGAAAGGATTGCTTTGCAGCTATTACAGATTCTTTTTGTGTTTCAAGCACATTTGGATGGCAGAGGCAGAACTTCTGGTGCCAAAGATCTGCAAAAATGTGGGCAATTAACCCTGTAAAGCCTGACATTTAAATTATAATCAGAAAAAAAAATCTCTTTTTTAAATGGAACAGTGTTCAATGTTCAAAGCTCAGGGAAGAAGGAGGCTGGAACCGGCAAACGATCAACGTAACTTTAATAATAATAAACATAAACTTTAATAATAATAAACATAAACATAAACAACAAAAGGAAAGTAAAGCACGTCCCCACGCTGAGACAATGAGCAGCATTCTGTTCATTGTCTTGTGTTAAAGTATGGTAGTTGTGTTATCGTTTATCCTATGGTAGTTGTGTTATTGTTATCGTATTCCTTCTGCGTCTTGCATCGTCTCACCGTTACATTAGTAAAATACTATATATAATACAATTAAATGCTTAGTTTTATGATGAAATCTCTGTAGTTTTTATTGTGGGGGGTGGGCAAAACATAATGCAATAAAATGTAATGATGATTGCGAGATTCATAAAAAGTGTTATGTATCATATTTGAATTTTTACATTTGAAATAATTTTAACAAATGAATGAAAAAAAATCATAATAATCAAGTAAACGTAAGTTGCTTCAGATCAGTCGGTGTTCATCTTGAAATATTGCTAAAAATATAACAGTTATTCTTATGTTTACTTCATAAAAATCTGTAAAAAAAATGAACACAGAAAAGACGCATTCACCTAAACCTGAAGAGGGACATTTTTAGCATTACTAAAAGGCCTTGCTGCAGTGAGGCTATGAAAGCGACTAGTAAGTAAATGAGTTTCCCTGTTTGGTGTGATGATATTCAATGTCCCTGACAACTTCTGTAGTCCCATTTAGCCACTTGTTAGCAACCACCTTTTTCAAGCGAAGTAAACACGTTTTAAAAAATCACAAGGCTTTTTGCTGATGTGTTATAACATAGATATTTAGATACCTCAAGATATTTGCACATTTATTCTTAGACATTTAACCAAAAACTCATAAAAAAGGCTAAAATGCCAGAAAAATGCTAAAATGCTAACTCATGCAGGAATTTAGCCTAAAATACGCCATCCCTGCAGCAAAAAGTGGACATGGTTTTTGTCAACAAACTATGTACTTGTGCTTAGTTTTAGCGATTTCTTTTTCAGTGTAATTGTCACATTTGTAGTGGCTATATACTGAAGTTCTAATATTGTCAGTATTGGTGGGACCCATTTTCTTGCCCAGGGCCCACAAGCCCCTGCAAGCAACCAGCAAGAACACAAGCCACTAACAACCAGAGTCTCTTTGTTTTTTACTATAATTTGAGAACATTACCACGACAAATGTTTTTTTTTTTAACTTTCTCCTTATCTTTATGGTGCAGAATGAGCGCTCTGTGCTGCAAAAAGCCTGGCTTACCTGGAGAAAGAGACACATCAGGAACAGAGTGTCAGCTGATCACTCAGCCAGCTTTAACAACATGCTATTGGCCCAGGTAAAGCAGACACAGTCCACAACACTTTGAAATCTCACCATATTTGCACAAGATAAACAGGGTCACTTTACACTTAGTATCTCTAATAGCTATTAGGTCACTGTAATCTGGTCTGTGCTTAATCAACCCAGTGTGCCTATGAATAAACTCATAAACATTGACTTTCACCCTTATCGTTCACACTGTCTTATCAGTGTGTAGCAATGTGGAGCAAAATTTGAGCTTTTAGATGGAGAAATGGGTCGTAGAGACTCAATGCAGAGCTTATCATCTAAGGCTCCCTTGAGAAAAGGAAGTGCGTTTAGTTGTATTGAATATCCACAAGTAGTGTACTTTAAATCTTAAAAATATATATTTTTTAAGAACTGTACTTGTATAAAATATAATTTTACTGAAATAAAAGACCACTGAAGTGTACTTAAAGAGAGTGCCCTTTCATGACTGTTTCGTTACACACATAAGCACACTTTTAAAAAGTGCACTTTGTAATAATGTCAAATTAAAGGTCCTTAAAGTACATTTTAAATCTGTATTTTAATAATCTTTTTGTCATGCTTTAAAGAAGTACACTTATGTTGATGTGTTGACTAACATACTAAAGCACATGTAAGTACTTAATTTTAATTTGAACCATAGTGTGCTGTTCACAATTACATTTAAAGTTCATATATTTTAAATGTACTAAATTGCAACTTTATCATTACAAATGTGGAATTACAAACACATTTAAATACTTGATATACAAGTTTCAAATGACATTCAAGTATATTTAAGTTACAATAAATGCTTGTCAGTACAGTTGGTAGTACACTTTAACCAAATTTAAAAGACAATAGAAGTAATAAGATGTACAGTACTTAAGTCCTATTTAAGTAGGCTAAAGCACTCTCAAGTTTGAATAATTGCATTTGATATAAATAACAATTGCAAATAACGTGCAATTAAGTGTCCGAAAACATTACATTCAGATCATCCTGAAGTATATCCTTTTAAAGTATATTATTTCCATAAACCATGCTCTTTTTTAAAAGCATGCTAAATCTACATAGAAAAAGTATGATATTTTAACTAAAGCAACATTTAGGCCATTCAAATATAATGTGATGCATGGATGCATGGAAATTGGGTGATGAAAAACAAACAAGTAAGACTTAACAGAATACTGAACTTAATCACATTATTATGTAAGTATATCAGTGAAGGGAACACATGGCACACAAATGACACCATTACCTAAAATTAACCCATACAAACAACTCGGATTGATAATAATGGTTTTTTTTCCTACTCTGTTTTATTGGAAGGTTTTGCAAGTGTGGTGGCAGCGAGCCCATGGATCAGCCTTTGAGCCCTAACAAGTTCTGTTGATCAACCCTAGTGAAACCTAGAGCAAAATGTATTTAAAATACATTTATTTCATACTAAAGTATACTCAGTGGTGGAAAGAGTACTGAAAAAGCATACTCAAGTAAAAGTACTGTTACTTGTCAAAAAAAGTAGTGAGAGTAGAGTAAAAGTACCGGTCCTAAAAACTACTCAAAGTAGGAGTAAAAAGTAGCCCTTTTAAAAGTACTCAAGAGTAGTGAGTAGTGAGTATTATGCTATGAATGTTAGTCCACCTTATACCCTGCAAATTGAAAATGTAGCTTACTTTTTTATCACAGATTCATAGAAAAAAAGAAACAGTATTTCAATATTTCTCCAACAGATTTATTTTTGACTGCTAGCACTAAAAATACAGCGTTTCCCCTACCATTGTTTTGGACGACCCCCGCCCCCCCTAAAATGCTGACAAAATCCAGTCATAAAAAAGGAATTTATAACTCGGAATTTCACGGAATTTGTAAATTTTTTGAGGAAAAATAGAAAGCAGTTCAGTACACTTGAAATCAAATCGCGATATAGTGTGAATATTAAACCACAAAAGAATTTAAATACGAATCCTGCATGTTCTGTGTGAATGAATGGTGCAGCCGACGCGCAGTTTCATTTACCACACACACACACACACACTGAAGCACGTGTGAGGTGTGACGCTTGCGCTGTTTTTTTGCCTATATGAAGACACAAATGCATGAACTTCCTCCAGGCTCAAGATCCACTCCGAAAGTCACTTCGTGAACAAAATAAACTGGCGCCAGGTGTCTCGAAGTCTGTTGATGCTGGTTTGATGCAAAGTTTTCCTCGCGCGATTTGATTTGACGGGAATCACGCATGGAGTCACATGATGACTTATTATAAAAATAAATATTAATATAAATGTAGCGACGGCAGGTTCAGGGAAAATAGCGCAGTAAAAGTACCGATACAGCACTTAAAATGTACTCAAGTAAAAGTAAAAGTACACTGTTTTTAAACTACTTAAAAAAGTACAATTCCTAAAAAAAACTACTCAATTACAGTAACGAGAGTATTTGTAATTCGTTACTTTACACCACTGAGTATACTACAAATCCATGAACATATTTACTGACATATCGCTTGAGACTTACTGATATAAATATTATTATTTGGAGTAGTTTATTGCACAATGCACATTTCTTAATATTAAGCCTACAATGTGTTTTAATATCACTATTAGTAAGGATAGTATGATCTCTGTATAATATCAGTTTTTAAATGCAAGATATTTGAAGTGTACCTAAAGTATCCTAGCAATATACTTAAAGTTCCCCTGTGGTGAAAATCAACATTTTGTCGTTGTTTATATGTCTATGTGGTGCTTTTAATATGATTTAAAACAAACCATGTGCAAATTCATGTCAACACCATTGCTGAGTATTTTCTCTTTAAAACTGCAGTGAACCAAAGAAAGTCTCAAAAACCTGGTTTGAGATCGCTGGTGTTTCTGACGTCACAAACTACCTTGTTGTAACCAATCACGAGTCGACAATGTGATCATGAACAAGTGGATCTCTGAGCCGGTCTGAGTTAGTGGAGGCAGGGCTCATTTGCATATTCATAGAACTGTGTAAACTAAATGATGCTAGGGTGTAGTTACAATCACGCTATTTTAAGGCATGAATCATTTTTTTAAGGAAAAAACTTTTAAATATGTCTTTTTGGTGGTCAAAGATGAGTTTTAAGGGTCAAGTCAAGTCACCTTCATTTAAATAGCGCTTTATATTATTGTTCCAAAGCTGCTTTACAGTGATAATAGGAAATTAAAGTAACAGAGATTGTTTTGGCTTTATGACAGCTCTAGAATAAAGTTATTTTTCAGCTAAAGTTAGTTTTAATTGATTCACTTCCGTCACAAACGATCATTAGTTATTAACTTAGGGGCCGCTAACACGACACCGTTTTAACAGAAAACTCTTAAGTTCTCTCTACTCAAACTTTAAAAACTCGAACCTGTGAGAACGCTGATGGCGTGCACATGCGTATTAAGAGTTCATTCTAGAGGTATGCGTGTTTGAATATATGTGCGCAGGCATGTAGTCCTTCCCTAAAAAAACAACCCTCAACAAACCACCTGTCTGGCCTTAAAATTTATAATACAGAATTGTATCGCTTCGGCGTAGCCACGTGAACCGGAATTATCCCGACAACGATTATCTGTACAGAGGTAAAGGTAGGGAGGCCTTTACAGGGGAGGGACCAGTTAACACTTCAGGACTGTGTTGTCGTCGTGTCCAGGCGCATGCCCTTCATCAGATCTGGATACGGCCTGGATCCGGCGGACTGCGGTAAACCTCGGGATAAACAGAGAGACTAATATTAGCGTAGACGCCATCCTTCTTATGATGTAACAAGTACATCAGGATTTATGGGAAGTGTTCCCGGTTCCGGCTGACCTAATCTATCCAGCCTAACATTGAATTATAGAAGTCTATAGTGACCTTATTGACTATAGGTTATTGATTGACTATAGGCTATAGGTTAATAAAATTATTGACTATAGATGGACTATAGAAGTATATACAGTACTTCCGGATAACTGAAGTGCATTAAAGGTGCTGTATGTAAGTTTTTGACTGTACTAAAGCAAAAAATTCCATAATTTGTAGATATTTAGGAAACATGCTGAGTTCACATACTCTTTTCTCTGAAAAACACTTCCACAACCAGTTATTTTACTTTGAAATGTGCGTTCCGTGTCGGAATGTCCGTTTTTGTTTTGGTCTGTATGATCTCGCCCACTGTCAGTTCACCCAATAGTATTTCGACACCCTAGGATGCCAGTTGGCAGGAAGCACGGCATATTACAGCCAGCAAACAAACTGGGTCAGAGATTGCAGATTCTACTCAACCTAAAAAGCCTCCCCAACCGCTAGCTGTCAATCTCACATACAAAATTGGGTCCAATTTAGCAGACTTTAAGTATACCAAAAGTACAATTGCAGGTTATATTATGTACATAAATACGCAAATGTATTTGTAGTATAATTAGCATAAAATAAATGTATTTCAAATACATTTTAGTATATTTATTTTTTACTAGGGAATACTTTGATCTAAAGCCAAACAGTGTATTTCCCCCCAGACTTATTGCATTATCCACCAAGTCCACAGCATCTAAAATTAACATCCTCCTTAAAAAACTGCATGATTTGAGATATCATTCATCTCTGTAGCACAAACGTTGCGTAAAATTTTTTTAAATTGGTTTGTTAGTGACTGCAAGAACCCCTATAGCATATTAGTATCACTCTTTCAGCTACTGTTAGACATTTAAAACGTTCTAAAAAACTCTGTAATTCGTTCAGTGTTGTAAATGGGCAGTAGGTGGTGATTCATTCATTCTAACTCATTGGGACACAGTTCACTAAACATTCTCATTTTCTACTAGATAAAACAGTTTCAAGTACTTTGACATTCTGCATGGTCAGTGCGCTTCACTCTGTTTCTTCTGGAAATATCTATCAACACCTGCGCACTAATATCAGAGTTCCCAGAAGTTTCACGAGAAGTGCCAGCGGTTCAGAGGGTTCACTTATGTAACGGCCCTATAGTGAGCATATAGAATGAGTGTCAGGTTACTGACTCCTCCTCCTCTCCTCATGTGGAATGAGCACTCAGTGGAAGAACAGTCTTTCATTTTCTCAGTGGTTTTTAGAAAATGGCTTAGCTTGCCAAGGTACTATACAATTTTTATATACTTCACGTATTTAAATCAAGTATTGATGTGGAATATCTCCATACCTTCTTTGTCCAATAAAACTTAAAAGGAGTAATCATTTTCCATGATTACTGGATTTAAAAAAAAAAGAATTTTAGAGATATTTCAAACCTTTTAAAAGGATAGTTCGCACAAAAATAAAAGATTCTGTCATCATTTACTCACCCAAGTTGTTCTAAACCAGTATGAGTTTCTGTGTTCCGTTGAACACAAAAGAAGGTATATTGAAGAATGTGGTTAACCTTTCTTGTCCCCATCGACTTCCATTTTGATTTTCATACTATGGAAATCAATGGGATCCATCAACTGTTTGGTTAACCACATTCTTTAAAACATCTTATTTTGTGTTCAATGGAACAAAGAAACTCATACTGGTTTAGAACAAATTGAGGGCGAGTAAATGATGTCAGAATTCTTATTTTTGGTGATCTAGCCATTGAAATACAAATATAACTAAAGATATATATATATATATATATATATATATATATATATATATATATATATATATATATATATATATATATATATTTGGGTAACACTTTATTTTAGTGTTTTTGTTATACATGTTACATTATTAACCCTTTATTTTAAGGTGTCCTTGTTACATTGTATTAAAAGTATTAAAATATTAACAGTAAATTGTGCATACTGTAACTTACAAGCAACTAACTCTAAATCGAATCCTAACCCGTTCGTTCATTAATATTACTCAGTACTTAATTGCATAACTACAATGTATAGGACACCGATATTTGCTTTAGAATTTTCCATGATTTTATTTACTTTATTATTTTTCATGATATTTACAGGCCTGCAAATGACTTTAAAAATAACCTGTTTCCAGGTTTTCTTTGAAAGTGGAAAACCTGTTGCCAAACATAACACTAATTAGTCATGACTCATTACTCATGCTTGATTATTCATTTTAAAATATTAGGAAGTTTTTTTTAGAAGGCATTTTTTTATTATTGGAAATATTTATTGCAGAATACAAGTGTAACAGCTAGAAAAACTCTTTATGTCAAGAGTGTTTAAAACTTAAAAAATGTCTGAATTTGGATACTAGCTTAAAAACACCACAAGGTTTAATTGATTTTTACTCGTAGACAGAGAAAACGAGACATTCAAAATGCAAACTGCACCAATGAGAAATGCTAAAAATAAAATGCACATAAAAAATGAACATGTCTAAAGCAATGACATTTCCCCATGCCTACTCAAGCAAAACCGAGGTCAAGTTCATGCTGTTGGCTTCCTTCCAACAACTGTCATGTTTCATCATCTGACTATGAGATACGACAATGCACGTGGATTCGAATGTGTGCATGCCTTCATGTTTAACATAACATCTGCTGATGGCAGCGCCACCAATCCTTTATCCTCTTCCAAATCTTCACCTTTATCAATAATCCAACAGTGGCATGGACTTTGAGATATAGGTGAACTCCAAAAATAAAACATGTGAATCACAGGCAAACAAATCATGTGATAATGATTATGTCAAACTTGGACAAGTTTGCACAGAGGGAAGAGCGCTGGTTTATTGAGTTTTCTTTTGGCAGCACAGAAATGATCATACTTCTCAAATGGTTAAAATAAGGGCCAAATAGGGGGGAAAAGATTCAAAAGTGATTCACAAATCACTACTGTCACAAACCAATTACTCCACTAGTATCAATTCACACATGACAGTAGAAGACTAAAAGAGGGAATTATATTCATTACAACTATATGGAGACCTGGATATGACATGTAGACAAAAATATAGGCCTATATATTGTGGCCACGAATTAAGAACTCATCCTCTCATTTTAGGAAATCGTGGCCCCACGTTTTAACTATATTGTGCATACGATATAATAATCCGTTCCCTCGTTTTACTAAAATGTGCGCCTGGTATAATAATTTGTTCCCTCGATTTAGTATATTGTGGCCATGTTGTAAAAATTTGTTCCCTCGAGGGAACGAATTAGTAAAACATGCTGACACATTAGTAAGTCGTGGGAATGAATTGTACATTCGTGGCATTTTTTGTCCACATGTCATATGTAAGGCTCTGTACATTTAAACGTTCACTCCCAATTCTCATTATCGTAATATGGCAAAAATTTTATACAATTTAAATTATTTGTATATCATGGTTGTAATTGTTTTTGTACTACAGTAATGAACATCAAAAGAATAACATCCAAATGCAATACGATGATTATTTAGACTGAATTGTCATTGAAAAAGACAAAAAATTCTGAATCTTTAGTTATAGTTCACCCAAAAATGATTGATCAGCGACCAAAATGTTCAAACTTCAAAAAGTACTGTACATAAAGACATCAAAGTTTTAATCTGAGTCTTATGAAGAGGCACGACCGCTTTATATGATGAACCGATTTAACTTAGGCGTTTATTTAGACAAAAACATTGATCAACTTACTTATATACATATAGCACATCAGATTTGGTTAATGGCCATACTTGATGCATGAGAACAAACCTCATTGTTTTGCTGAAGATCAAATGTACACATTTGAGCTTCTGTTGGCCATAGTTGATGTGCTCAGCATGTTGCTTATATGTGGATAAAAGCCTAAATTAGATCTGTTTAAAATATAAAGTGATTGTATCTCATATAATATACTTCGCATCTTAATGTACATTTCAAAGCTTGGAAATTATGGTTGCTTGGACTTTTAATGGATGGAAAAAAAGATAAGCTAAAATCTTATGGTTGGGTTTTTTGGGATTAGTTTTTTCTCTTGAATTCAGAAAGACAAATAACCTGTTTGACATAGGATCCACCTATAAAGTCTAAGTGAAATACAGTAGCCAAATACTGTATTTGTGTCCACACATTTGACCTGACTTACAAGAGTTCATTTCATATATTGAACATATGCAGTATCCAAAACAATTTATAAATAGTTAAAAATATAAGAAAATGGCACTCAAAACAGCCAACTCTAGTCCCTTTAAAGATTAAGGCAAATCATCTTGTGTAGTGCTACGTTTGCAAAAAACAATTCCTATATATTGACTGTGATGACAAATTAAACTCTGAAAATGACTAAAAGTACTGTGTCATCACAGTAAAGTACTCTTGTGTGTGCGTTGTGAGGTCTCTGGATCAGATAGCAGCGCATGCAGACTTTTTGAGTTCTGTGGTGCTACAATTCCCTTCCCTCATCCTGAGTTACTTGAGGAGAGTCCAGAAGCACAAACATGTCTTCAATCACTTGCCACAGGCAGCTGTCTAGCGGGAAGTCGTTGTCCACGAGGTTGACGAGGTAATAGTTGTCGTGGATGTACTTAATGATCATGCGTGAGGGCGATTCGTCCTCGTACAACTTCGCCCATTGTTCGATCCACAGTGCGAAAGCCTCGTCCTGCGGGAACAGAAAGAATTGAGCTCGGTTCTAATCTATTTTATCTTTTACTACAGCACATAATCACTCTTATCATTGAGACAATAACGGTGAGTGTGTGCCTGTAAGCGTGCCAAGGTTGTCTAAACTGGGACAGTGTGAGAATGTAAGGTCAATGAGGGTTTCCGAAGTGTCACACATGGATGAGCAAGCCGTTTAAACACCTCATTCAGGACATAATCGGTTTAAACGCAAAGTGAAATTTGCATTGTTAGGTGGTTGCTAGGGTGTTCAAGATGATTACTAGGTTGATGAATCATCACCTTCCAAGACATAAAGCTGACTGGATCCACCACGGTGGGCTGAACGATCTCTCTGCCTGGGAATATCCCCCATGTCACAGCGTTGGGCTGCATGTCAGGGGCATTTGTGATATTCCTACCCTAAAAAGAGGAGAAAACATATTTCAAATGGACAATATTAAAACCTGGAGATTATATAATGTAATTGGCTCTCGTAGGGGTACAGGTGTTTTACCTGAACGTTGACAATATGGTAGTTCACACGAGGTTCATATTTCTTCAGCACTTTCAGAAGTGCAGTAACATTTTCACTTGACGTGAAAAACTCCAAATATGCCTGTTGATTACAAGAGGTAAAAATAAACACGCTGAAAGAACCATTTCCAAAAGCCAATTCCAAAAGCACGAAAAAACCCCAAAATAAACCCACAAATCACCAAGTGCACAGTTCCATCAGCATTACTAGACCTGGTAAACTATGAATTTGTACTTGGAATATATTTAATTGATTTTACTTTGATATTTACTGTTATCATTTTAATTTTATTTACAGTTTTTGTAATTTTGTTGTTTTTTTTATCTTTTTTTTAATATGCATAACTTTTATCAAGGTTTAATTAATTATTATATTTTTAGGTCTGTCAATGTTAACGCGTAAATGCATGCGAATCAAAATCCTTAACATTAAAATAATTTATGATTTTAATATATAACCAAAATTAATAAATACAAGCCTTCTTATACACTATATACATACACACACAATTGCTCTTTCATGGTTATTATCGTTAACTAAAACTAAAATATGTATGTAAAAAAAGTGTTACTTGAAATAAAGTAAATGTTAACTGAAGTAAACTAATATACAGTGTATATATACAGTATATATACAGTATATATATATATATATATATATATATATATATATATATTATATATATATATATATATATATATATATATATATATATATATATATATATAAATATATAAATATAAATATTTATACACCGTATATTATTTTACTTTAATTAATATTTACTTTTATATATATTTTAGTTTTAGTTAACGATAATAACCATGAAAGAGCAATTGTAATGAAAAATGTTTTGATGTTTTGAATAAAATTCAAATGAGATTAAGTTTGTTCCTCACACAACGTCACAGTTATGTTCAGTTAATTTCAGTTTTTTATGTGTTCCTTTGTTTAGATTCCCGACACTCTTTTGGTTACCGTTATTAGCTAGTTTGTGTTCACCTCGTTATCTTTAGTATACAAGTTTCTATGTGTTCCCTTTGAGTTGGTCCGGTCACATTTCGGTTAAAGGGTTAGTTCACCCAAAAATGAAAATTAAGTCATTAATTACTCACCCCCATGCTGTACCAACCCCGTAAGGCCTTCGTTCGTCTTCGGAACACAAATGAAGATATTTATGATTAAATCTGAGAGGTGGATGACTGCTACATAGGCTGCCTAAGGGAATGAAACTTGACGGCCCAGAAAGAAAGAGAATGTTTGTTTTTTCGCAAAAAAAGTATTCTCGTCGCTTGATAAACTTATAGTTGAGCCACTGTTGCGACATGGAATATTTAAACATTTTCTTTAATGACTTTCTGGGCCGTCAAGTTTCATTCCCTTAGGGAGCCTATGTAGCAGTCATGAACCTCTCAGATTTAATCATAAATATCTTCATTTGTGTTCCGAAGACGAACGGAACGAAGGCCTTACGGGGTTGGTACAGCATGGGGGTGAGTAATTAATGACTTCATTTTCATTTTTGGGTGAACTAACCCTTTAAGTGTGTGTCTCCTGCTACCTGTTTGGATTTGTATCTATTTGGATTCGTATATTAAACCTTGTATTGGAACTTTATTCGTCTTTGTCTTCATCAGTCTGCCGACACACACGCGTTACAGATGATAGGACCACAAATGGATTTTACAGCGAAGTTTGCTGCGGTGGCAAATGAGTCAAGACTTTTTTGTGTTCACCGATCAGTTCTTTCGTCTTGCCATCACCTGCCCGGCTGCCCCTACGACGACGAGACCCCGAAGTCGTTGTTCTGGATAGGGGCAAATTACCACAATCCTGTTGACCTCCCAGACACCACTGGATTAAACTGGAGAGAAGCCATCATCCGGTGTCTTTGATAGCATCTATACCCAGTCCAGAACACAGATGGACCCAGACCCTAAATCACCACATGCGACCACGGAAATATCGCGTGAGCCCCCCGCAGATGGAGAGCTACCACCCGCTGGATTGCGTCAACCAGAGCCCGAGGACAAGTGGACAGCCTTGACCCTCGCCCCGGAAGAGGAGTTCCCCAGTGAGTCTGACCAAGGGTGTGAGCCCACGACATCAGTGGCTGAGGGTATAATGGTGGAATTGGTAACTGAGGACTGGCTGATGGATTTCCATTCGGCGATATCGCTGCCCACCCTATCCCACCTCTTTTCTCATTCTTCACTGCTGTTTTTAGACAGCAGAATAGTCTGTTTAGACTGGGACTTATAAGTTTCCTCTAACCCTCATCGCCGTTTCTAAACAGCGCAGAGATTTGCATGGACTATACATTACCTTTAACCCTTTTAAGTCTCCATCAGCCTCCGTCGCCAACCTTCTCAACCAGTCCTGCAGCCCGACTTCTGCTGGAGGTTTGAAGCCCCTCGCCATCTGGAATGCCAAGCCAGGACGTCGAGCCTCAGGTCCAACAACCTCATCCAGCAGCTGAGCAATCCCGTGGCTCCGCCTCTGATCGTCTCGGACCTGTCAACTCAAGGCTCTGCCTTGGCTCCTCCCACCTTCAGCTCCACCAGACCCCTTCGGCCTCTCAACTCAACCGGGTTCCCTTGTCCCAGTAGCTCCCCCTTGGTCAGTTGTCACACCACCGTGGACTTGCAGATCTCCAGCTCTGCTCCGTTCCTCCACCCCTGCGGCTACAGCCGCTACTCCTTACCTTCGGACTTGCTTCGGTCTGCGGTCACACAGCATCGTTCCAGTCCTCGGGTACTCTGGCTTCTCCTCCGACTGTCATCGCCACAACTTCGCCTAGGCCTCCGATGCCAGTGATGTCACTCTGCTATATCGGCTCTCCATCTGCGTCCTGGGATCCATCGGCTCCGCCACCGTTGGCCGTTTCCCAGATGTCAAAAGTCATATGACCTCGTCTCCACCGTGGGCTGTCGTCACTGCCAGGCTCTGAGTCTGCGCCATCGGCCGTCCACCAACGCTGCCTGGGGATTGTCGTCTCCTGTCACCACACCTTTGTCCACCTCCAAAACCCCCTCCATCCCTCCCTCACCTCATCTGCTTTCACGGAGCAAGGTCGCGCCTTGTCGGAGGGGGGTGTACTGTCACTGTTATGTTCAGTTAATTTCAGTTTTCATGGACTTTTTCATGTCACATGTGTTCTATTGTTTAGATTCCCGCCACTCTTTAGTTTCTATGGTTGCTGTTAGTTAGTTTGGTTTAGCTGTGTTCACCTCGTAATCTTTAGTATACAAGTTCCTATTTGTTCCCTTTGAGTTGGTCCGGCCACGTTTCGGTTAAGTGTGTGTCTCCTGCTACCTGTTTGGATTTGTATATTAAACCTTGTCATGGAACTTTGTCTTCGTCTTCATCAGTCTGCAGACGCACACGAGTTACACACAAGTCACACAGACTACATTTATGGTAATTTTTTCGAGCTCAACAAATCTATTACCTTTTCCCCTTTCATTTTATGGAAAAGAGCAGTTTGCTCATTCTTGAAAATATCTTATTTTACATTCCACACTGTTAAATAGTGTTTTGCTGACCTTTTGAAAGACGTATCCCCCTGGAGGGCCCCAGCCTACAATGGGGTCGGATGAGGCTTTACCGTTAATGTTGGGTTGAGAGTTAATGGTGAGAACACCCCTGCGGTTCACCTTCTCCAACTCATCCTTCAACAGGTTGGTCTCTGTAGCCAGAGGGTCGTCGTTCCAAGGCAGACACATGATCTACAAAAAACATTAAGATATAAATATTACACGCAATATTGTAGTAGTATTTATTTATGACACATACATAACTCAATTGATAACATTAAGAAATGCCTTTATTTTTTGATAATCCAGTGAATTAAATGTTACAGAATAATTTAGATTATTTTCCCTTTTGATTTGGAACTTGACCACAAACCAAAGTCTGGTTAGTGACAAAATACTCGTATAAAATTAAACCGTAAAACCAATTAACCAATATTACAAAACAGATGTTCTGTCTGTAACTTTGTTTACTTTGTTTGTGTAACAGGACTTTGATAAGTACTTGTTGAATTCTATATTCATAAGAAAAGTGTGCCTAGTTGTGACATTGTTTGGCAACCACAATTAACTTTCCTTTGTGTTGTTTAGGGATGCAGCGATTACCGGATTTCACAATTAACCGCGCTTTAAAACGTCACGGTTAATTAATCGTAAAGACTACACACACCGAGGGTTCTGCACTGAACGGAACTTTTGCACCTAACACAAAACGAAAACAAAGTTATACCAGCTGTGCACCAGCTTAATGCCGTGCTCGTCAACCACTATGGCAGAGGGACCAGCTGCGACGCTCTATTTCCACCGAAAAAACGCCTTAGGCCGGATTCACATATAGCGCCTAAAAACGCGTAGAAAACGCTGGGCGCGCCGCATTCTCCTTTTTCCAAAGCGCTAGGGCGGTTGCGCTCCGGTTGGTTCTTGTCACGTGACCCACTGTGCGCTTATGGTGCGCTTGCGGCATTCTGAAAAGTTGAGATGTTTTTATCTCGATGCGGCGCGGAAGCGCTTGGAAAAAACGAGCGCGTCGCACGCGACCGCGTCGCTTCCATTATGAGCGCGCATGCCGCACGCCTACATTTGAAATAATGAACTTGAGCGCGCAAAAGACGCGATATGTGAATCGGGCCATAAGGGCCTGTTCACAGATCGCGTCTTTTGCGCGCTCAAGTTCGTTATTTCAAATGTAGGCGTGCGGCATGCGCGCTCATAAGGGAAGCGACGCGCTCGTTTTTTCCAAGCGCGTCAGCATCGAGATAAAAACTTTTCATAATGCTGCAAGCGCACCTTAGGTCAAGTGACAAGAACCAACACAGCAACGACAGACGCCTCCGGAGCGCAACCGCCATAGCGCTTTGGAAAAAGGAGAACGTGGCGTGCAACTTTCAGCTTTCAGTGCAACGTAAAAAAACAACAACAAAAAACAGCGGAATGTTTTGGTTACGCAAGTCTGTGGAAAACAGAATGTGACGTGCTCTCAAGAGTTTCAGTCAGTGAACATTTAACTTAATATCCTATTGCTTTCTCCTATAAATGGCTTAGTGTTTTACACCGGGCATATTAAAACTACAAACATAAGATCAGGGCCGTGTAGACTTCTAGGACTACCAATTAACTGCATTTCAGTTATTAATAACACTGCATGAGAGATGTTCTCAGTTTCTTTCTATAATTTTTACTTAAACTTAAAACAAACAAACCAAAATAATGAGATTATAATAGATGATTTTCTAAAGGCACATGTAAAATTTGGATTAATAATTTAAAAAAAAAAGAGTATTAAAATAAGTACAATAATATTGGAGTGGATAACATTTGGACTATATTGGTTTCCTTTTAAAATAAATACATAGTTAATATTTAGCTTACATGTAATTCAATAGAGCCAAATACTTTGTTTATTCTTATTTTCATTGGGATTTATTATCCCTTTATTTGTTTTTAAGTCAAATGCCAACAAGATATTGTTTTCATGTTATCAGGTTTTCTACCTCAGGTTGAAAATAAATTTAGAACAAACTAAACACTTAATCGTTTTGTGATCTATTTCAATCAAAGAGCCCTGCAGCCATTGACTTAATTTGTTATTTTTAAAAGAAAAATGCTGAATGTTTACAAAGCACTTCTCTTTAATTCCAAAGGAAGAGATTGATTATTGTTTGTCATTTCATAATTTTGTACTGTGCTGTGGCAAATAACACATTAAAATCTAGTGTTGAGTGTTTTATCTCGATGCGGCGCGGATGCGCTTGGAAAAAACGAGCGAGTCGCTTCCCTTATGAGCGCGCATGCCGCGCGCCTACATTTGAAATAACGAACTTGAGCGCGCAAAAGACGCGATCTGTGAACAGGCCCTTAAGGCGTTTTTTCGGTGGAAATAGAGCGTCGCAGCTGGTCCCTCTGCCATAGTGGTTGACGAGCACGGCATTAAGCTGGTGCACCGCTGGTGTAACTTTGTTTTCGTTTTGTGTTAGGTGCAAAAGTTCCGTTCAGTGCAGAACACTCGTGTAGCATAGTCTTTACGATTAATTAACCGTGATGTTTTAAAGCGCGGTTAATTGTGAAATACGGTAATCGCTGCATCCCTAGAACACACTGTGCTCTGCATTTGTGTACTACTCTGTGTTCCTTCACATAAACCAGTCATACCCACACAAATACATCTACCACAGTATAGCAGAACTCTACTGGTACTTTTACCATCATACTGCCCAGCCGTACATGGTTGTATACTGATCCTGGCTGTACCACTCTACCTTGTGTCCATTGCAATTGGTTTGCCCCGTGATGTAGTTGGTGAAGACTTCATAAACACTCTCCTCGCTCATTAGTTCCTCACCCCACATCTGCAGCAGGGCCTCTTTAGGAGACTTACTCTTCAGGTAGAACAGGTAGTAGTCTGTCAGCTCGCCAAAGGCTGGTGAGGAGGAGTTACCCCTGATGGCAACACGTTAATTAACATTTTTGGTCTCTACATCTTGAACGATCCACATAAAGCCCAGAAATGAGGGAGGAAACATGTTATGTACCATCTTCCGTTGGGGAAATCATCCCAGTCCTGTGTTCTGTAGATGTAGCTTTTGGGTCGGGAAGCCCAGAATATCGGCCTGACGTCTTCTTCCTTACGCTTTGGATGGGCGCTGATGGCCCAGGGCAGAGGTCGCCTAAAGTTCACATAATATCAGTGTAAATAGGTGAACCTCAGTCAGAAACAAGTCTTTATTTTACCCCCAAATAATAAAAAAAAAGAATAAGAAATGATATATAGTATATGAGTCTCTTTACATTGAGACTCTTCTAAATTGAAGGTATTTTTTCCATGTTTTTGTCCTAACCAGCCGTTCAATTCTATGGGAATGTGTACATTTTTCTTCCAGGCCAAATACAGTTTAACTTCCAGGAAAAAATTATTATGCATAATGCAGGACTTTTTATTATAAGCAAACCGTCACACACTGGGACTCTTATTTTGAAATGTTTATTCTTTACTACTTTTAGCTGCTCTTGTAAAAAGATTTACATAGTATATGCAATCTATGTAAAGTTAACGCTTTGCAAAAATGTGCAGTATTTATTGATTGAGGGTCTTATCACAATTCCTGTTTTTCTGTCCCCATATAAGACCTAAAATGATACTTTTGTTATACCATTTAAGATATTTAAGACTTTTAATGACCTTGAATATGATTAAACTGGACCCTGATTACACCTGCTGCTGTTATATAAAATCAATACAGCACTCAAGTCCATCACAATCCATAATCACCTGAGAGCCATTATCGCCTTCAGCATTTGCTGTACCATCACCAAAGCAGAATGGGTTGGAAAGGAATGAAAAAAAAAAACTAAAAAACAGGAGCAGTTTCTCAGAATTAAGGTACATTTCAAAGCCACTCACCGTGGATCCTCTACCCATAAGCCTAGCTGTCTGAGAACTTCCATGGTGGCCACCTCTCTGTTGAGTGTGTAAAAGTGCAGGCCTGGGACCTCTCCACTGGCCAGCAGAACCTTACACATCTCCACCGCCTGCTGGATGCCATAGTTCCGAATGGCGGCGTCGTTTTCTTTGATGGGCTCAATCACCTGCTTGATCTCCTCTGGCACTTCAAGTTTGGAGAGTTTGACCAGCTGACGGAGTGAGTGGTACCCCTGTGCAAACAATGGAAATTCCAATTTTAAAGAATGCACAAAAAAGCACAATAAAAGTCTGTACAAAATCTTCTGAAAACTTATGATAGTTTTGTGTGTTACAAATTTAACACTGAAATCGAATATGTTATACCCTCCACAACATTTTATAGAAATCTGGTTGATGTGACGAGTCTGAATAATTGCTTGTGTGAACATTCTTCAAAACATCTATTCCCGTCTATTTCCCGTCTAAAACATCTATTTCATCTATTTTCCGTCGGTCTTAGTGCACGATGTAATTACAGAAGAGTCAAGTTTTAAATAGGAAAAATATCGAAACTCTTTGGTCATTTTTTTTGGAGAAATGCTAATGGCCTTGTCCACTTCAATGATGTATGCTAAGCTAAGCTAAAAGTGGTACCGCCAGAACCGGAGATCGGCTGAATGGATTCAAAAACGGTAAAACTCAACAGTTTAACTCTGGGGGAGTTGTAAAATGAGCCTATTTCCAAAAAAAGTGGAGTATCCCTTTAAAGCTGCCGTCGGCAATTTTTTTTTGATCATATTCAGTGAAATCGACACTATAATCTGACAGAACAACATAAATAAAGCTTCTAACTCCACCTGGAGCGTGTTATTTGTTTTGCAAAAATTCACAGCTCCCGGATCATCCGGTCCAATCAGCGCAGGGGGGGTGTGAGATCTGACTGTCAATCACAGATCGGGCACACGCCACCCCTCGCGCACGTTACAATCACATGCACACGCCTGAAGTCCGCGCAGTAATGAAGAGTGATGGCGAAAAATCAAGTAAACTCATTTAGAGTATAAATGACGTTAGCAATTGTAATCTATCGGTAGATTAGCCAGGGCAGCATGCCTCCAAATAATCCATGGTGTTGATGGATGCTGATGAGACGGGCGCGTTCACTGAAAATCTGGTGCACACGCACTGACGAGCATGAACTCGGTGGGAGGGTATTCGTTGATAGTGGGGGAGGGCCATGAGAGTTGTAAACATTCAAAATTTTGCCTAAGTCCACTCAATCTGCCAGACTTGCCGACTGCAGCTTTAACTACATTTTACTGCTGAAGCTGCTGCCATTTTGAGTTTTGATATTACAGAGTACAAGTCGGAGCTCTCCAAAAATTCAGAGTTTACGATTTGTGATTACAAGTAACGTGACCATTTTTTTTCCGTTCAGTAATTCTGACATGGCATGAACACACCTTAACATAAGAATGAATAAATGACAGAAATTAGATTTTTAAGAGTCAAATGAGCTAAGTGAAGTACTGTAAAACATACAGAACATTACACAGTGGTGCTGCGGGCCTGATAACTTTTTTTTTTTATTGTACAAAAATCTGGTGCAATAAATACATTAATCACATCATTGCATAAATTCAATTGGTCTTTTGCAATGATATGACATCATATGGCAGTTTATGCAGCAGTGTTTGGCTGATAAGAGAATTGGATGACTTCCACATCATCAAGGTGGAGTGGTTGGTCAGTTTAAGTGTTCACGTACCTGAATAGGGAAGATTCCTGGGAGAATGGGGCAGGTGATGCCAATGGCCCGACAGTCTTTGGTAAATTTAAGGAAGGTTTCTGCCCTGAAAAAAAGCTGGGTGACGATGAAGTGAGCACCAGCATCAACCTTCTCCTTCAAGTGCCTGAGGTCATCTTCATAGCTCTCAGCCTCTGGGTGACCCGTGGGGTAACCTATCATTACAGGGGGTACAGAGGGGTTTGAGCTGGTGAATTTTAGAGTTCCATGCAAAAATCACAATGTACACAACTAGAACCAGAAATCTAGAAAATTGCTGCACGAAAACCATGTGTTGTTGTAAAGTATTCGGAGTGGTTGCTAGCTAGGTGGTTACTGGCTCAGGACCCTACTTCAATGTAAGCATATGGCACTTTATCATCAACCAGGAGAAAACCTGTGAACAATGGTAATATGCCTTAGCAAACACCTTTAATTGCTTGTCTGTCTAAAGCTCACCTGCAACACAGATATCAAAATAGTCATCGAATTCACAGCGAATGTGCTTGACCAGATCTGTAGCATAGTTGAAACCTCCATCTTCCTCCACCCAATCTTCCCCAATAGGATCTGCAAAAGAAGACAATTCGGGTCAAATCGGGTTCACTCTACCGAACATCCAAAACTAGCCTGTGTGCAGGGCTAAATGTGCTCGCTGTATGTGTGTAGTGTGTAGACAGCAGTCTTGGTCCGCTGGTTTGGTGCACACCAGTATTTGGATGGCAGCGTTCACACTTATTCAAGTGAACTGCGCAAACAGAGCAATCGCACCAGGGTTCGTTTTAATGGAAAAAACATGGCAAGTGTGAACACACCCAAAATACCAAAATTTGGCCAAATTCTACAGCAGTACTTCATGTATCCTTCATCGGGAAGGCAAACCTAGTTTCACAGACAAACACAGTTGGAAAAAAAATAATCCAAGATGGCAGATGGACTAGAGAGAAAAGATTATTATAAGCTATATACTTAAATCTCATTCAGTATTGAAAAGTTCAGAAGTTTAAACATAGTTAGAAGTTAAATTTAATAAACAATTGCCTATTTTACCAAATATCGTACATACATTTCAGTAAAACTGATGCTGCCATTCAAAAGTAAATTAAGTCACTCACTTATGAGGATGCGTAACAGTTACGATGCTACTTTAGAGAGCAGTTGAATATGTAGACATCATGACCTTGTACTATATTTTGAAACATTTTTTTGGGTGGTGGTGGTGGAATGGCACATCAAAATGTGTTGTTTGAACCTAGAAGTAACTCATAGATTTCAAATGAGTCAGTGTTCATACCTCCTCTGAGGGCCATGATATTCTTTAGGCCTAGCCGCTTGGCTTTATTTAAATGGGCGGATATTTTCTCTTTCGTCTGATTACAGCATGTCAAATGCAGGACACTCTCCAGGCCGCAATAATTGACTGCTGTGCTTGCTATCATCATGGAAGACGTTTCTTTATCTGAGCCTGGATCTCCAGCGGGATGCCAAGTGATGTCAATGAAGAGAGGACCTCCAGAACCCATTCGGTCAAATCTAACACACAAAGAACAGAAATATCAGAAATATCATGATAATTTGGAAGGAAAATATGATTGATTTTCAAATGTGCCACAATGGTGTATATATATGTCCATATGTAATGATATTTATATATATATATACATTTTTTGGGGAGATTCACCCAATTACAAAAACATAAAAAGTAGATCAGCATTTTTTTGCTTTCCTACCTAGAGATAAGATTGACTGCTCCAGAAGTTGTGCGGGGTGGGAAGAACTCTAGTGAGAACCAGTGGTCCCCAGACTCGATCCGCCGTTTCATCTTGTCCCGCAGCCGGTCAGTGCGGTCGGCGTCCAGAACAGGGGTTGAGCACCTGGAGCTCTCTTTGGAGCTCTCTCCACTGTTACTGGCCCCGCTAGAGTCGCTCTTAGAGGACTGCCAACCTATGTCAGCTCTTTGGTTCACCATGTTTCCTGTACTAAGTGCTGAACGTCACCCCAAAAAAACAGAAAACACGATCACTGACTATGTTTAGAATGGAATAATAGCTGCCCAAAATGACTGTATTCTACTAATTAAAAAATAATAAGTGAAACGGCATTCACTATATTATAAAAAAATCTTTAAACGGTATTATACATCATCCTGCAAATAAAAAAATGGGTATTTTGTATTTTTTTTATTACATTTTGTAAAAATGTCTTAACATTCGGCAGTCCGATCATATGAGTCAAGAGAGAGATGTGTAAAAAATTGCATATGTAATGACTTCACACAGTGGAAATGAAAAGTCGGGCCCACTGTATTGTGGAATATACACACTGTTCTTATACTGTGCACATCTTTAAATTGTGTAAAATTATGTAACATTATTTCAGTAACATGTACGTAGTTGAAGAGATAAAAAAGCACAATTATTTTCATTTAAAGTTTACTACTCAAACATGTATTACTGACAGCTAAAATACTTAGTACCATATGAAGGTGATGCGTTACGTTCATATCTTTCTCAAATATTTATGGCTAATGACAGCAGGCAGATTTGTAGTAATTGCTCACGATCTCTCCTTTATGATAAACATGAATGGTTAGCAGTACGTGAAGTTTGATAAATAAATAAAAAAGATATGATGATCCTAATAGCTAACTTCAATGGATTAAGTTTTGCCCATAACGGGTCTCATTTGACATAATAATGAAGACATGCTTATGCAAAAAGTTGTGTTTCAAGGCATGATTTTAAAGCAGGCAATCAATGCAAGCAGCAAACATCGTTTTATATGACATAACTAATTTCAGAAATTATTTGTGCATCTTTTGGTATTGTGCGAAAGGGTGGTCTAGACATGCGGGTCCGCGCGACTGCCGCCTATAAATAGCCTAACTGAAAGAGAAACATTCATGCCAGCTCTGTAAACGTGTAAAGAAGTCTTTGCTTCATTACCTTCAACCTTTTCCCGATCCCCTAGGAGTTATGAGAGGATAGTCCCAGTGCTCTGGATCAACAGCGTGTGCGAACACAGCATGGACGACAAAGAGGATGGTGTTATGGTGGACCACGCCCATTTCACACTAGTCACGCCCACTTCTGTCCATAGGATCGTCCTATTGGCTGCAGGGTCTGTCATCGTTTATGATGTAAACACACCACATGTACTCATTAATAATTAAATGAGCTATATAACAAAATTAAGGAAGTGTCTTACAAAATACTTCACAGAATGTACCCTGCTAAGCATGTTTTGGAAAGATTTAAGCCTAATATTCCATATACCTGTGAATTTTGTGCACTAGAAAAAGAAACTGTTTTTTCACTGTATTTATTTTGGAAAGACTTAGAAACCTTAATTAGTAGAAAACTGAAGTGCATGATAGACATTTGTGAGTTTGATGGGATTATTTATATTCAGAATGACAATTTGGAATGTAAAGAACCACATATACAGTTATTTATTTTGTTAGGAAAATACCATATACATTAAAAAAGTGGGCTCAATGCAAACCAGATTTTTCACATTTTAAAAATGACTTTAAATTAAATGTAAATCTTTTGGAACAAAAAAAAAAGCGCTGAAAACATGTAATGCTTTGAAAGCACTAGATTTTTATGTAATTTTACTCTTTCTTTTTTCTCTATTTTTATTTATTTATTTTCTTTCATTTCCTAGCAGCTAATGTAATGTGAATATGTAATACTTCTTGTTCTCATGGCATTGAATAATACAAAAATAAATAAAAAAGGTGCTACTACCGGTATGTGTATGTGCAGGAAGCAGGATAAAGGCAGATAAGAAGCACCATAGACTGGGCAGCACACGCCCACAAAGAAAAAAGAAAAGAAAAGTCAACAATCAACCTATTTATTTAAACTGTTCTTTAATCTTTGAAGTCTTTTGTTTAATTTTTCTGTAATATTATAATGCACATGGACCTAGTGCGTTTTGTACACGTAAAGCTGCGTAACTGGCGCGCGCTTGACTAAAAAACGATTGAATCCAGCTTTTCTGCGTCAAAGTTGCGCAGCTGGTGCGCGCTTGAATGCCTCAGCTCTCGTGTGATGGTCATGTGATCAGGTTCGCTTTAGTAGCGGTGTGTTGCTGAAGATGGCGTGCTGTGGAGGCTGTTTGTGTTGTCACTGCTGCTGCAATGAAGGCGATATAAGAACACCAGAGGAGCTGGTATGAGTGAATTCATGTGTGTTATCTGTTTCATAACGGAAAGCGTCTTGTTGAATGTTATGCGCGTCCTTTCTAATGCGCAAAATGATGCTTCATCTGTTATTCTCCACCCACATTCACTGTAAACAGCACCATGTAAATCAAGTGTACACTAACAATGAGTTTAGCAATCAAACTGAGTGTACTGAGAGCAGTAAAAACTCAACAAACTACTGAATTCGTATGCATTATCACTGAACGTGAAAGTGTAACGTTAACTGTTTCTGAATTTAGTGTGCTCCCTATCTAGACGACATTGGGCATACTTGGCCAGTGCAGAAATTTTGGATAATATGTCATTAGGGCATCATGTCATTTGGACGTCATGTAATTTGGGAATTATATCACCAAAATATTATCTAGATAGGCAGCTCATCAGGTTATGAGACACAACTTGTAAATCTTGATTTTATGATGATTAACCTGATTTAATAATTATGTTAATGAGTTTCTTATTGTTGTAAAGACAAATAAAGACAAAAAAAAAGAGATTATAGACAAATCTTCTGCTTCAGTCATTATTCTAGGTATAATAAAATGTCAGAAATGTACTGAGAAAGAGTCCCTCCATTGTTTAGAGTCGTCACATGCCATCTGTTCATTTTGAAGACTGAGATCATCCCAGTCTGGGAAACCTTAGAACCACCAAAAGGAAACCATCGGGGATTTACTTTCTAAAGCATCTGATCTCATTTTCTGAATGTGTTAATATGATTATATGATTTTATTCTGGCTTTTGCTTGTTAGACAATACTGGGGGAAACCAGAGAAGATGATGATGATGAAATATTGCCAAGAAAAGACTATGAGGTCAGTGAATAATGGACATAAAGTAATTTTAAGACTTGAAACATACTTGATATTTTGTCTTTACCTGTGATGTCTGAACAATATGAATGCTGCATGCAATGTCTTCATTAATATTTGACATTTCAGAGTTTGGATTATGACCGATGTATTAATGAGCCATTCTTGGAGGTTTTAGAGGGGTTGGATAATAAGGTAAAATGTGTTATGTCATCATTTATCATATTCGATGATGTCAAGTCCTTGTTTACCAAGCTAATTATCTCATTTCTCTTACAGAAAGCCAGAAAGTATGAAGCGATAAAGTGGATTTTGGTCTTTGCAATAGGAGTATCAACAGGCCTGGTATGTTTCGGGGTGGTTTATGCATCTAAAATAATTTTGATCAATTGCACAAGCTGTTTTTATACTGTCTTGATATTTCTACTATAGAGTTTGAAACTTATAGAGGATTGTAGATCCTGTGGTAGTAGAATATGCAATATAAAATTATAACTACAATATAAAATGAGAACTAATGTCTTTGTTGTGGTCAGTAGCCTAGTTGGTTTATAATATTAGTATTGGTTATCTGTAACTTTGATGTTTTTATATTTTGTACAAATACACATATATTTAAACTGATGAATGTGCCCAGCAGGGGCCGGTTGCATAAACTGATAAAAACTAGTCTTACAAGACCATTAAGATGCTTCTGTTACACTTTATTTTAAAGGTGACGTCCTAGTTACACGTGTACTTACTATACTAATAACAGGAAGTTATTGTAATATTTGACATTTAATCTCAGTACAGTTTCTATGGTTATACAAAAAATTGTGATTTTTCTCTTTTTTTCAGACTGGCCTGTTTGTGGATTTCTTTGTGCGGCTCTTCACTCAGCTAAAGTTCAGCTTGGTTGGAAAATGTATCTTTTCTGCTCAATGCTGCTTTGTGTTTTGGCTTGTAATTTTGCACCATTTGCTGATTGGAGTCCTTGACGTGTTGTTTAGCTGTGGAGGATTGCAGTGAGAATGGCTGTTTAGCTCTCTCATTACTGGAGCTGCTGGCTCTCAATATGATGTTCATATTCATCTCCAGTGTTCTGGTGCTCATTGAGGTAAGAACATCTGAATATACATTAAAGTTAGGCTAGGGAATTTCAGAGAGGCTAGCAATAGCAACCTAGCTTTGAAAGCATGAGATCCCACCCTCCCTTCACAGTGCTTTCCAAAGCCACGTCTCCTTCAAAGCACATGAACACGCACAGCAGAGTCTACAAAGCATCCCGGGATGAAAGACTGCGTTAAATTACCCCTTAACTTGATAATGTTGACATAGAAACGCATAAATCCGAGTCCGACAGCTCCGGGTAGATCGTCACCAGGTTGCCATCTTGTAATTATTGTTATGACATGGCATGAACGCAGCATAAGCTCCTTGTTTTGGTTCAGGAGGAACTGTAAAAGGTGGCTGCTGTTTGTTTTTTTGCGCTCTGTGGTTGTCTGTCTGCAACTCTGCTTAACATGAAACATGCTAATGATGTGTGATGTCTGAGCGAGTAGGGTGCGCGGAGTAATGGAAATACATGCGTTGACAGCCAGGTAGGACATCCTATGATTGCATTCGGACCGAATGCAATGATTGGACGAACATTTTTTGATCCTGAGACTTCCACAGAAGATATTAGGGGTGTAACAATATATCGTGCCACAATATATCGCAAAACAAAAATGCAACAATACGTATCGTGGATAGTGACAATATGTATCGTGGATAGTTCCGCCCCAAAAAAAATTGACTGTGTGAGAAAATAATTCAAGTTTTCAGAGTTTTAGTGTCAGTACTACATTAAACTACTATATATAATGTTGATTATAATGTATAATAATGCAATGGGGGAATATTTGTGGGTCCTGATAATACCAAATGTTACCTGACCAGTAAAAAGTGTCCAACATTATTTTAAATATATCTAGTCAGTGAAAAAGTGCAAGAATATTCTAAAATAGTTCTGTATTTTCAGCTTCAGATCATGAATTTTTATTCTGGTGTCACCATTGTCCTTGGGTTAAAAGCACAGAGTTCAAGCCTATTTATTTACACATACAATGTAATATCAAAGTTAGCATTTTAATCAACAGTACATTTTTTGTTAACCTTTTATCATATGTCTTGGAGTATCGCAATAATATCGTATCGTCAGTTCAGTATCGTGATGTGTATCGAATCGTAAAATGAGGGTATCGTTACACCCCTAGAAGATATATATACATGTTTTAATAGACCACTTCTATTATTAAATGCTATCAGGACGTGAAGACACACACAAACACACACATATGCAATTTAGATATAAATTACATAAATATATATCATTTATAGAAATGATAAAATCTAAATTGCATGCTATTCTTAAAAAAAAGCTCATTTAATAATTGTATAGTGTTTGTGTGTGGGGGAGTATATAATGAATCTATTTTTTTCCTGTATTTAGCCTGTTGCAGCTGGGTCTGGTATCCCAGAAATTAAAAGTTACCTTAACGGAGTAAAGATTCCAGGGATTGTGCGGCTGCGGACCTTCATTTGTAAAGTCACTGGTGTCCTGTTTGCTGTTGCTGGAGGTAATTATGAGAAAATTGCCTATATCAGCAGAACAAAGATTATAATAAAGCCTGGCTCTGTGCTCTATATGACTTAATGGTGATTGCCATTTAAAACTCTTTTTGGTTAAAGGTGGGGTATGTGATTTTCTTTTTGGACCATTTTTTCAAAATCACTTAATCCTATTCCTAACCCACTTACAGCCACTGAGTTAGAAGCACTGAAATGAAAATTAAGCAATTGAATCATCTGTGGAACGGGCAGAACTCCAGCCAATCATTTCCAAGACCACCTAGAATCATTGGACCGTCAGTGCGTCAATCAAACGGTCGTACCATGCACATACTCAAAGCTCGTGACCCAGTCACAGTAAGTGCAAGTCGCCCCGGTACAGAGAGAGAGAGAGTAAGTGCAATCTCGCGCATCTGAGTTTTGCAGATGCATGATTGCACGTCCATGTTCTTCGAATGGGTGGAGTCAGGGCCAGCGTTGGAGGAAAGAAGGTAGGACCTTTTGAGTTGTGTATTTTAAAAAAAACGGCCGTTTTGCAAATCCCATACCCTACCTTTAAGATTTTCAAGAAACATATGTGTAAACTGGCCTGATGCTGGTAATATGTCAATAAATAACTTGATGTTTTCCAGACCCTTGCGGACCGATGACAGTGGTAGGTCTTTTAAAATTTGTTCCAGGCTGACTCAGTATTGTTTTTTGTTTCAGGGTTGTTTGTGGGTAAAGAGGGACCGATGATCCACAGTGGAGCGATAGTAGGGGCAGGACTTCCTCAGGTACTCCTCCATATGCTGATATTTCCAACGTGAGCTGAGTAATACACATATTGATTTCACTAATCTTTAAACTTTCTGCCATAGAAAGAAGTTAAGCTTGACAGTACTGTAGGCTAGAAGCTTACGCTGCTATTTTGAACCAATAATCGGAACAAAAAGCAGTTGAAGGATGATGTGCATAATTCAGTTTTTATCTGACTCCAATAGAATTCATCTGACTCCATTAAAGTTATTATTATTATTCAACCTCTTATTCTTTAAAGGTAAGTCTTTCTTAGAACTGATATGAAAACATAGGATTTCACTTAGAGAACAAAAGTTCCAATTACTTTAGCTTTCAACAACTTTACTTTTTTTAACTTTCAAAGATTCCTACAGCCTTCCAAGCAGGCAAAGGGATTTATTAAGTTACATAATGCACTGCTGTGCAGAAGAGTCCGTAAAAGCCTTTCTTGTAGTATGAGTTTACGATTTTGATTTCACTTTTCTAACTTTAGTTAGTGTGTAATTTTGCTGTTTGAGCATAAACAACATCTGCAAAGTTACAACGCTCAAAGTTTAAAGCAAAGGAAGATATTTGCTTTTAAAGAAGACTACAACAAACGGCTGGTAGGGACTACACGGCATTCCTCCTGGGTTAGTGACATCACCAACCTTAAAATTGCATAAACCCCGCCCCCGGGAACACGCAGTCCATGTTGAGAAGAGGAAGAGTTGTTGTAGTACAGCACATTTGTGAGTCTGTTCAAGCTGTCGCATTCGTCTTTTCACATGCAATACAGTACGTAACACAAATGCAATAGCATGTCACTCTGCAGGCATCTTACAACAGTTCCCACACGAGCGATTTATAGATTATCATGACAGAATATGATAATTTGAGATAGTTAACTCCACATCAGCAACATAAATTCATTAACAAATTATTCGGAAACGTCCTGTTGCATTTTACATATAATCATGTCACTTCTTTTTGAGTCTCTCCATCATTGTTTGACTCTAGTTTAAATTTAAAAGGCAGAACAGTTTCTGACATTTTAGTGCTTGTCTGTGTGAGGAAATCAGTGCTACACACACACAGTGCTTGTCTGTGTGAGGTAATCAGAGCTACACACACACACACAAGCTCTTGAAGCTCTGCCCTCTGTGCCGAGAGCAGCAGCTCATTTGCATTTAAAGGGACACACGAAACGACGTGTTTTTACTGACCCTCAAAAGGGGACAATTTTAACATGCTGTAAAAAATGATCTGTGGGGTATTTTGAGCTAAAACTTCACATACACACTCTGGGGACAACATAGACTTATTTGACATATTGTAAAAAAGGGGCATGTTTATACCACCTCTACATGAGTGGAATACCAACACCAAAACCAACTGACAGGAAACCAAAACATAAGGCAAATGGGTGGTGATCAAGAGGGGGAGAAGTACATTAACATATTCTCCTCAATGCTTGTTTAAGCAATAGTACCTTATTGTACATTAGGATACTTTAATATCTCTATTAAGTTCACCACCTTTCAGTTCAGTTTATAAGCTGTCAGATGAGACCAAACATAACATGGCATAGTTACATATTAGAACACACTAGTAAATAATTAGTCTGTAGTGGAAAGCACATGTGTCTTGTGAAGCGAATGGTACAGATCTGTCATTGAGGTGCAATCGATTCTTGTCTCCCCAGAGACCATCCAGTGCCTGGAGAGTCTCAACAGGCCTCGATCCGCATATTGAAGAATCCCTTGCATTAGATTGGCATCAGCATACTGTGACGATGAAGGCCATTGTGCCACGTATAATTCACATGTATACTTTTAAAGGGATTTCTAAAGTACTAGGGCAGTAAAGAGTTCTACCCATATTCGCTCAGCCCTACAATACTTTAGATGGTTGATGATTTTTTGATCTGAATGTTACCTGGTAAGTAATTTATGCATCATCTTTCCTGCCACATTCAAAGTTAAATCTTTTGAACGCATGTTTGTATGTCTGCTTAGTTTCAGAGCATCACCTTCAAGAAGATTCGCTTTCACTTCCCATATTTCCGCAGTGACAGGTGAGTAATGCATCACACCACGCACTAAATCATTTATTACATTGTGCAAAATGAATGTAAAACAGCATTTACCTCCACTGGCTGCAACCCTTTACCTCTGTTATGTGGTATATTTCTATGTGAAAATGTGCAGTATAGAACATTGTATCCAGTGATAATTGACTGAAATGGAAAATGTATCAATGTTTAAAGCTAGATTACAGAAATAGTTTTTTGGTTAACATGATCCAATATCATGTGTAGCTTTTAAAAAAAAAACTTTTTTTGGTTACTCTTTACAATAAGGTTTCATTTGTAAACATGAAGTAAGAATGAGAATTATTATTGTATTAACTAATATTAACAATGTTAGCGCAGGTTAGTTAATACATTAACTAATGTTAATTTGGCCTTATTGTAAAGTGTGAGCCTTTTATCTTTAGAATATTACTGTTGTATGATATTATTTTATTATAATTAATAAATAATATATATATATATATATATATATATATTTTGCATCTTTAGAATAATGCGCACTGCATAAATGTGCTCAATAAGACTGACTGTGTATTAAAAACTGGGATATCAAAAGTGCCCTAATTTTTTAATTTATGTTATGTTGTGTTAAGGGACAAAAGGGATTTTGTGTCAGCGGGTGCAGCAGCCGGAGTTGCGGCTGCCTTCGGGGCACCCATAGGGGGCACACTCTTTAGTCTGGAGGAGGGGTCATCCTTCTGGAACCAGGCTCTCACATGGAAAGTGGTATGTTGATGTTTGTTGGGTTTTGGTCATGTATTTTTGGTATGTGCTCAAAGTGCTACTTGACCTTAATCCATTTTAATTCCCTGTCTCTGTCTCTCTTCTGTCTTTTAGTTGTTCTGCTCCATGTCTGCCACTTTTACACTCAACTTCTTTCGTTCTGGGATCAACTTCAATAAATGGGGATCATTCCAGCTCCCTGGCCTGCTCAACTTTGGAGAGTTCAAGGTGAAGAACTACAGAATGAAAACATTAAGTCCCCTTTATTATATGCATTTTTATTGTGTTGATGTAAGTCAGGTGATAATATGGTAGTAACATTTAAAGCTGCAGTAGGGAGTCTTGAGAAAACGTTGACTTAGCCTGAAAATTTGAACAAGCACAACTTCCAGGTCCCACCCCCTTGCTCTCTGCTGCGCTACAGCCCTCCCTCCACAGCTCGTCCTCCACAGCGGAGCCTGTCGTGAACGCGCAGGCTAGTAAACAGGGCCACCGATGACGGCGATAAAAAGTTATATGGCACATTCACTAATAGGGACTAAACGTCAATAATATGCTTTACATTGACTATGGCCTGCCCATACTTTGACTACAAACTTGGTCCTCAAATCATTATGTATTTTCCAATAGCCTACATGTAACTTTATAACGTTGCACTCTTTCTATAAGTTATAAATAGCTAGTAAGATAACGTTAATATAACGGTAACTAACGTTACAGCATGTAAGTAATTATTCTAGCGATATATAATGCTAGATAAGGTGTGCTAGTACATTATTTCAGCAACATGACAAGCCAGTGAATTAGCAGGTTTCAATTGTTGCTTAGCAGAGTGCGTGACATTTTATCTACATGTTATGCGGCTAGAGTTTTGACACCGAGTCAATGGGCTCTGTGTAATTCTTTCTTTTTCGGTTGTTTATCGTCATCAGTCTTTTTCCTTTTACCTCTTTGTTTTATGAGCAGGTGTCACTCTAGAATTGGCAGTTTAGGTTGTTTCTCCGTCATAACCACAGCTGCAGCTCGCCGGCAATCTTGAGTTTGAACGATGGCTCGCGCTCCGGCGCTCGACCTTAATCCATTTTACACGAGCGTGATTGACAGTGCTAAGACATGCCTCCTGGCTCTCATTGGCTGCTTCTGACCGGGAGCGTGTATTTCTTGCAAATGGCAATAGGACCACTGGGAGGAGCCAGAGAAGCTTGATTTTTACACAGATTATCTGTCTCATATTCTACTGTCAGGACATAATGACAGTTTTAGCAAATACATGTTTTCAAAAGTTACCTACTGGAGCTTTAAAAGAACCAAATCCTTTCATGTCCTCTTTTACATTTAAATATTTATTTGGCCTATTACATTCTTAACCCTTAAGAATGAACGGTGAATTGCACTTATTGAGTCATCAGAGATTCAATAACTGTTGCGCAGAAAAATATATACTTACACTATTACATACCTCAGGTCACTAGCAGCAACCCTGTGAATACTATTCAATTACTGTGAATAATTAATTAGTGCATGGTATTTAAAACAATTTTTTTATAATATTTTATAAAATTGTGATGTCCTTTTCACCTGACGTCACCTGATGTTTAGTTTAAAAAAAGTTAGAAGCCAGAATGCTATTTGATTAAGCCTAATGTTATAGGTAATGCAGCTTTTTTTTATTTAAAAGATAAATAATAGTTAATGCAGTAATTTTAATATTAAGTCATGAGTGCTAAGATGCTATTGAGGGGAAATTTGACCTTAAGGTTGCTGATTATTTGTGAATGCAGTTTCCTGTTGACTTAAAATGATCAATGAATCAATGAAAGCAAACTCAAGCAGGTTTGTGGTGTCGCCTTATTTGTTTTTCTTTGCTATCTTTAGTGCACAGATGGAGATAAGTCATGTCATTTGTGGACGGCAGTAGATTTGGCGTTTTTTGTATTAATGGGGGTGGCAGGAGGTCTGCTCGGTGCACTGTTCAACTGCATCAACAAACGGCTGGCAAAATACCGCATGAGAAACGTTCATCCCAAAGCAAGATTCATCAGGTGCCCGAGAGATATCTTACTTATATGGATTTAGTATTAAAAAAAACTTTAGAATTTAACTACCCAGATATGAAGAGAGTAGCTTTCTGACTTGTAGATATGACAATATTTGATATTTCTTTTATTGGCAGGGTGTTGGAGAGTCTATTGGTATGTATGGTGACCACACTAGTGATCTTCATGGCTTCAGTGACTCTGGGGGAGTGCCGAGATTTAGTCTCCACCATAAATAACAACACATCAACACAGGTCAGACTGACACCAGCTTCCTTTCTCTCTTATAACTTCATTATTTATATATATATTATATATATTATTTATTATATAACTCTATTTTTCTTAGCTTCTTTGGTCCCAACTTTATATTAAATGCCTTTAACTACTTTGTAATAACATTTAAATTAATCATTTGACACAATGTTCTTACTGTGTACATACTAGAGCTGCACGATTAATCCTTAAATGATTGCAATCATGATTCATATACCCACACAATCTTTCTCCTAGTCAAGTCACCTTTATTTATATAGCGTTTTATACAATACAGATTGTTTCAAAGCAGCTTTACAGTGATCACAGGAAAATCAGGCATTTCGTCTGTTGATTCAGTTCTGTTGTAAAGATCATCAATTATTCAATTAGCTCATTTCATCTATAAAGCAGTTTTTCAAAAAATAAAATAGTCAACCAGCTCAGTTCATTTATCATACAACAGCATCAGAAGTCAGATCAGTAATATTGTTGAATATTAAGTGTCCCTAACTAAGCAAGCCAGAGACTGTAGCAATTTATATTTTGTCAGAACCTCCTATTAAATTGCATTATTTTATTTAGTTGTCTGTAACCGTGGGAGGATCGTGATCTCTTTTTGAAACAAAAAGGGTGATTCTCAATTTATCCAGAACTCTAGTACATGGATGTTTTTACATTGTACTAATATTTAAAAATACCTTTGTTGTAATTACATCTGTAATTAATTTCTGTGGTTACATCTACAATTACACTGTTGACCTTACTCCTTAAGCCACCCTGAAACCTAATCATAATCTTACCAATATCCCAACTCAGTAGCAGCTCAAGTGTTTTGCAATACAAAATGAACAGTAAGTTATGATGAAAGTAATGATTACTTGCTGAGCTGAAATAACAGCAGCAAGATATTGAACTGTTGGTATACAACCTGGGGTGGGTTTTCTCGCACAACGACATAACTCACTGCTTAGCGCCAAAGTATGATGCATCGTTGTAGAAACTAACTATTCATGACTATTTCCCTAAAAATATTTTGCTTTATTTAATGTTTGATTCCTCTACATCATACTCCCTAGTTCCCTTGTGCATTTATCCACATGCACACTCCTCAAAAACGGGGCTGATTGTTGACATGCTAAAATGTATGATTAAAATGTATATTTAAATGGGATGGAAGATATAGAATGTATTGAATGTTAGCTTGATGCTGTGCCCAATAGCATGATCTATTTAAGTCCACATGTCATTTTAACAGGAAACTCTGCTTCTAACCACAGCTCGATAGCTATAGTTCCAACCACGTACATTTGCGATGCTGTTTGCGAATGTTCGATGGAACTATGGTTTCGGGAAACACCAAGTTGTTTAGCTTTGTTGGTAATGACAAGTTGCAACCATAGTTGGCTAACGATCCTTTTGGGAAACACACCCCAGGTCCACACTTCAGTTTATTTTTATGAGGTCATAACTTCTAATTTCTAAAAAGCTGTCCTTTTTCGCGTGAAGTATGAATCAGACTGTTGGTGAAGTTATGCTTTGTGTTTTGTAGGGTTCTGTAAATGAGGAGGTGAACTCAACCATACGACGATTCTTCTGCTACAACAACACATATAATGACATGGCGACTCTGTTCTTCAACCCTCAAGAGGTGGCAATCCATCAGCTCTTCCACCAGAATGGTAAGAAACTTACATGCAGCAATGTAGCATACTGTGTTTAGGTTATTTAAAAAATAAAAAATAAATTAAGTCACAGCATGGTTTACTATTTTGAATGTACCGGTACAACCCCAATTTACCCAAAATGTGATTTTTTTTAATTTTTTTTTTAATGTTTTTGAAGACTCTTTTGCTCACCAAGGATTAATTTATTTGGAAAAAAAAATAATACAGCAAAAACAGTAATATTGTGAAATATTATTAAAACAATTATTTTACCATATTTTCAAATGTAATTTATTCATTTCATGCCAAGCCATTACTCCAGTCTTCAATTTAATAAAGACCAATTTATTGATCAATTTAATGCCTCCTTGCTCAATAAAAGTAATAATATTTATCTTTAATCTTATTTACCCCAAACTTTTGAGTTGTAATTTGAGTTTGTTTCCACCTCCACGATGAGACTAGGCAAGGCAAGGCAAATTTATTTATATAGCACATTTCATACACAATGGTAATTCAAAGTGCTTTACATAGGAGAAAATAAAATAATCAAAACAAATAAGAATAATTAAAACAGTTTAGAATAAAAAAATAAAATAAAGTACAGTAAAAACAGTCGGACGAACAGTGGCACAGTGCTCATTCAGTAAATGCATAGCTAAACAGATGTGTTTTGAGTCTGGATTTGAATGTGACTACTGTAGGAGCACATCTGATCTCCTCTGGAAGCTGGTTCCAGCTGCGGCTGCTGGCATAATAGCTAAAAGCAGACTCTCCGTGCTTAGAGCGAACCCTTGGTATTTCTAGCTGATGTGATCCTAATGATCTGAGTGATCTGTTGGGTTTATATTCAGTGAGCATATCTGCAATATATTGAGGTCCTAGGCCATTGAATGATTTATATACCAGTAATAATACTTTAAAATCAATCCTAAATGTAACTGGGAGCCAGTGTAAAGACCTGAGGACTGGTGTGATATGTTCATATTTTCTGGTCCTGCTCAGAATCCTGGCGGCAGCGTTCTGTATGAGCTGCAACTGTCTTATGGTCTTTTTAGGAAGGCCAGTGAGGAGTCCATTACAATAATCCACCCTGCTGGTGATAAAAGCATGCACAAGTTTCTCTAAGTCTTGACTGGAAACAAAGCATCTAATTCTTGCAATATTTTTCAAATGATAGTATGCTGATTTAGTTATTGCTTTGACATGACTACTGAAACTAAGGTCTGACTCTAGAGACACACCAAGATTCCTGACTTGATTTTTAGTTGTTTGACCCCTAGAGTGAAGATATGCGTTCACCTTGAGAACTTCATCTTTGTTTCCAAACGCAATGACTTCAGTTTTGTCTTTGTTTAACTGAAGAACGTTTTGGCACATCCAACTGTTTACTTCATCAATGCATTGGCACAGGGAGTCAATGGGGCTGTAGTCGTTAGGCCATAGGGCTAAGTAGAGCTGTGTGTCGTCTGCATAGCTGTGGTAAGAGATTCGGTTCTTTCTCATTATTTGGCTCATTGGGAGCATATACAGGTTGAATAGGAGTGGTGCAAGAATCGAGCCTTGAGGGACTCCGCATGTCATGGATGTCCACTCAGACTTATGGTCTCCTATACTCGCATAATAACCTCTCCCTTCTAAGTATGACCTGAACCATTTTAGGACTATCCCAGAAAGCCCCACCCAGTTTTCCAGCCTGTCAAGAAGTATGTTGTGATCGACAGTGTCAAATGCAGCACTGAGGTCGAGTAGTACCAGCACTGATAATTTGCCTGTATCAGTATTTAAGCGAATATCGTTTATTATCTTTATGAGAGCTGTCTCTGTGCTGTGATGCGGTCGGAAACCAGATTGAAAATTGTCAAAGTATCCATTCAAGCTTAAGAATTTTTTCAGCTGATTGAAGACAACTTTTTCAATGATCTTGCCTATGAAAGGAAGATTTGAGATCGGTCTATAATTGCTTAAGATGGTCTTATCCAGATTGCTCTTTTTCAGGAGGGTCTTGACAACTGCAGTTTTCAGGGAGTTTGGAAAACTCCCAGAGAGAAGTGACTAGTGGAGGTGGAAGACTAATCCGCATATTAGAATGATTTCTGAAGGATCATGTGACACTGAAGACTGGAGTAATGATGCTTTGCCTCACAGGAATAAATTACATTTTAAAATATATTCAAATATAAAAGTTATTTTAAATTGTCAAAACATTTCATAATATTACTGTTTTTGCTGTATTTTGGATCAAATCAATACAGCCTTGGTTAGCAGAAGAGACTTAACGATCTAAAACCTTTCAACGATAGTGAATATTTAAAATAAATTATATTAAAATAAATGAGACCAAAATAATTAACTTTAGTGCACTTCCACACCTACTAAAAACTACTAAACATTTAGCGAGGGTGAAATCACACTGCTGTAAAGTAAAAAATAAAAAGATCAGAGCCTCATTGTGAAACGGAATGTGGCACAATACAAGTTTTATCTTGTTTTCATAATTGTTATAATCCAAATTTTCATTAAACATCCAGCCCTCACCTCTATGATATTGTGGTCCGTAGAAATCAAGTTGAAGTTTCCTGAGATGTATATATGACTATACAACTCTATTTTATAACCCTCTCTGTCTTTCTTTCTCACTTGTTCTGGCTTTGTTCACAGCTACCTTCAGTCCGGTCACCCTCTCGCTGTTCTTCGTGCTGTATTTTTTTCTGAGCTGTTGGACATATGGTGTGTCCGTCCCCAGTGGTCTGTTTGTCCCGTCTCTTCTCTGCGGAGCTTCACTTGGACGCCTGGTGGCCAATGTCCTCAAAATGTAAGATTTATTTCTGTTTATAGTGTCCTAAGAACTACCAAGGTCACCCTTTTGGAACAGGACACATGTATTTAATGCATCTTATTCATCATAATCTTTTTGCATAAATGTAAAATGTTGTTTTACTGTGTAATTGCAGTAACTTCCACATGCAAATCTATTCGGGAACCTTTGCCTTGATTGGAGCAGCTGCCTTCCTAGGAGGCGTGGTTAGAATGACCATCAGCCTGACAGTAATCTTAATTGAATCGACCAATGAGATCACCTACGGACTTCCCATTATGATTACACTGATGGTAGGGAAACAGAAATCTGAATTTGGTGGGGTTTTTTGTCCTATAGGAAATCATCATCCAGGAAATTTGTGTGATAATAAATACTATTATTTGGACAGTTTGTGTGACTTTTCAACTATCAGACTACACTCTTAATAAATGTCTTCCCAGTATAGCATAATTAATTTAATATGGTAAAAAAAAAGAATCTACATATAATGTCTCATTCTTCTCTTCAATGACTTCTAACTATCATTGTTTTTGTCAGGTGGCCAAATGGACAGGAGATTTCTTTAATAAGGGAATATATGATATTCACATTCACCTGAAAGGAGTCCCGCTGCTGGAGTGGGAAACAGAAGTCGAGATGGACAAGTGAGACCTTTGTATTACACGTGTCACGGTGGCTTTTTATTATCGAGGATCACAGAGGCTCTAAGAATTTAAACTTTTAAGACACACTTAAAAATCTCTGCATTTCATAACATTATTTGTCAAATAATCCAAGTTCTAGGAAAAATATGCTATTTTGTAATGCAATGATGTTCGTGCATGATGTGTCTAGATGCTTTTGGGGCCACTTCATTCATTCATTGCACTCATTCAATGCTTAAAATCCTTATCTCATCTCTTAAAATTCATTCATTCAGTCATTGCTTAAAATCTTAAGTTAGGGTGATTCTTGTGGTTATGAGGTTGAGTTCATGTAAAAAAAAAAAAAAAAAAAAAAGTCTAATCACTAAGAAAAGTGAAATCTTAAGTTCATCTCTTTCATTCATTCATTCTTTGCTTAAAATCCTTGGTCGGTTCGTTCATTCATTAAAATACTACGTTTATTTCTCAAACTTCGTTTAAATCCTTAGTTCGTCTCTAAAAAATAATTTGTTAATGAATGAATGCATGCATGCAATTAATATTTCCCTTCATAATTTGTCTTGTACAAATTTGTCTTGTTTTTTTTTTATTGATCCCTGTTAGATTGACAGCCAGTGACATCATGGAGCCCAACCTGACATACGTGTATCCTCACACCCGTATTCAGTCTCTGGTCAGCATCCTGAGGACCACAGTCTATCACGCCTTCCCCGTCGTCACCGAGAACAGAGATAACGAGAAGGAGTTTATGAAGGGAAATATCCTCATAAGCAACAATATCAAATTCAAGGTACATCACACCATTTGTACCAGTAATTATCTACATGGTTTTGACCACAAGATGGTGCAAATGGTCTACTGGTTTTACATCTCGCTGAGGAACACACAAATGAGCTTTATTTGATAGATTTGAAGTGACTTTTTGCCTGCCGGATGATAAAATAGACTATATTGAAGGAAGGACTTGAACCATAATTAGGGATCGTATTATCACAGAGATGAGGGGGTGTTTTTTTTTTTTTTTTTTTTTTTTTAACCTAATACACTTTTTCTCAGATGCTTTGGCACATTTCTTAAATCATCCTTAGCATTGGCAAACCAGTAAGTGCATTTCTCGAAACTATTCATACAAACCACACAACACAATGAATTACCTGCAAAAAGCCAGTAACTTGCTTAAAATCCTTGGTTCATCTCTCAAAAGTAAATATTTTCTTTGCAAAATATACAAATATAAAGTTCTTTGCAATAAGTGCAAATAGTTGTTAGATGCTATTAACTTATAAATAGTGGCAGATACTATTTGAACCTCAGTCTTGTTGTACATTAATACATATATGTTATTACTGCATCCTGTTAAATTAAATTACTATATTTATTAAAATTATTAAATTAATGCTGCAAACAAGAATGGTTAGCCATGTTGTCGATATAACCGTGTACTCAGTCAGTATTTCCTAATGTAAACTATGGCTACGGTTTTGATGACAGTGATTGAAAATCCACAAGGATGCATTATGTAAAGCATAGCATATATCAATTTCAATGGTACACAATGTACACCTTAATGTATGTGGAATATTGATTGCAAGAAATTGGACAGGTTTTTCATTCACTGTTTGTCTATCAACAAATTACAGTACAATGTCATTGTGATACAAAAAAAAAAGAAAAAAGACAACCATTTTACAGTACATCTTCATTTATTAATTCATCACTTATATGGTTAAAGTTTACTGACAAGCATTTATGGTAAAATAAGATACACTTTAATGTAATTTCTATTGAAACATATGTCATTAGACCACAACTATTTCACAGAACACTATTTTCACACGACTGAGGAAACTCTGCTTTGACTCGGAGCATGACTTCATTATGAAACTAATCAATGCTATTGTGTACTATTCATTACTGTTGTTATTACTAGGAACTGGATAATATTCTGAATGTTCCAATCCAATCTGACTTCTGACCTATAATGCTGGCTAATCATACACTGTTCGTTCGTTGGCCAGAGGAGAACTGGCCCCCGACTGAGCCTGGTTTCTCCAAAGGTTTTTTTTCTCCATTCTGTCAACTGGTGGAGTTTTGGTTCCTTGCCACTGTTGCCTTTTCACCTTTGTTCACCTTTGTTGCTATTGTCTTTTGGATTGCTTAGCTGGGGACATTAAATTGAACATTTCATTTAATTTTCTACAATATTATTGATCTGCCTGCATTGACACCATTATATGAGAACTGAACTGAGCTGGACGATGACATCACGGTTTTCTCCAGAGCGGCTATATATAAAAATGAACTAAATTAATAACTTTTTTACATCAAAAATGAAACATCACTGAACTTACTTAAGCCGGACTGTGACGCTATTTTCTTCTGGAAACAAATTTTGTTGCATTATTTTCCTGTTATCCCTGTAAAGCTGCTTTGAAACAACCAGTATTGTAAAAAACGCTATATAAATAAGTGTCTTGACTTGACTACTATATGTAATTAAAAATATATATATATAATCTTTAAATTCTTTCATTAATATATTTTAACTTTATCCACTTCTAAAATATGTGTCCACTCAAAATCCAACTTAAATCCGATGGGTAGATCAAGTCCTACAATATATAAAATAATAGATTAACATCATTTTAAAGTTGTTTTAAAATAAAATAAAAAGTTGTGTAAAAATGTATTAGCAATAAGCATGTGTGATTAACATTAACCAAAGGTAATAAATGCTGTATTGTTGATTTATGATTACTAATTAATTTTGTTTCTATGTCCAAAAAACAAAACCCTGTTTACTCTTGATGTTTCTGCTCCTTCAGAAAACCAGTGTGTTGACGCGTGCGGGGGAGCAGAGACGGAGGTGTCAGTCGATGAAATCGTACCCGTCGAGTGAGCTACGCAATGTGTGTGATGAGCAGGTTGTTGTGGAGCTGGCGGAGGAAGGGCAGGACATGCTTCAGCAGATGCTGGAGAGGAGGTCAGTTGGATGAACTTTGACCTTTTACCTCCAGAACTATTATCACCCTGTTCCAATTGAAAAGCAATCTTATATTATGAGAACATTGAGACGAGATGAATTCATATAACAGTACTTTGCATGCATATATTGTCACAGAAATATTTAAACACTGCATATTCTCCACTTTTGAGCATTTATAGCTCCCAGAAGTTTTGCCTTACACCAAAAACAGGCATTTGGAGACATTAACACTTCCATCCTCTCTTTTACACTTAGATTTTAACAGTTTTTTTGCTCATGTACTTTTAAATCCTCTATATGTAATCCAGGGCAGACCAGTTAGCTGAATATTGAAAATATAAGAGATCATATGTTAATACGCTGATATTTTTCAATGAATGTTTTTGCTGTTTATTTTTAGTAAATGATGTCGGTGTACTGGGGAGGAGCTGTGACAGTATTGTGCCTTTTATTTTAAAAGAGCAAAGGAAATCTATTTTCCCACGTGAGCCCTTAGCACGAGACCGCTGTGTGTTGTTGATGTTGGCAGGCATGTGCCGTACCCAAACCTTTACCCGGACCAGTCTCCCAGTGAGGAGTGGACCATGGAGGAGAGGTTCCGCCCGCTCACCTTTCACGGGCTCATCCTGCGTTCACAGCTCGTCAACTTGCTGATCCGCGGCGTCTGCTATGCTGAAAACCAGTCGGTCAGTGTCATTCAAACGCCTCCTCCTGTTTCCCTTCTCCTTGATTCTTCTCTCTTCTTCTCTTCCTGTCTCATCACCTTTTCTCTTGCGTTCATTTCCCACCTCGATTTTCTGCATATTACTCTCATCATTCTTTGAGGCGGTCAAATCATCCCTGTAGTCCCCTTGTGTGTATGCCTTATAATTACTTGAAAGTGCACATTAAAATTCAATTATAATTTTTGGAATTTATAAATAATTGTTCCTTTTTTTTTTTAATAATATTTTATTAAAACTTTATAGCTTTCTCCACCATTTGGCTAATCAAGGCAGCATGATCAGGGAAGAATTTTATTATTAACCACTCTCATTAAAGGGTTCTTGTGTTTTTTTTTTGTTTTTTTTACATTTTCAACTTTTTCTTAGTGTGTAATGTTGCTGTTTGAGCATTAAAAGGATCTGCAAAGTTAGAAAGCACAAATTCAATCCAAAGGGAGTTATTCTCTATATCAGTAAGCACAGTTTCTGAACTCCCTGAAATGGCTCCATTGTAGTCTTGAGGTTTCTTCTGGGAACAAAAACATCACAATATTCCTCATTTAAAGGGGTCCTGTAGTGCTCTTTTACAATGTTTTATGATGTTGTTTTTGGTGTACTTGCATATGCTTTTATTCTTGGTTGTTCAAAAAGCACATTATTTTTCACATATTTCACATTATTGTAGCTACTCTCTCCCTAGTCTGGCTCGAACGTGCCGTATATTTCCGGTTTCGATGAAGCCCCTCCTTCCTAAATACGAAATGTGCTGTTATTGGTTAGCTGGCCCAGTGTGTTGTGATTGGGGTTATATTAACAGTGTTTAAAATTTATCCACTCAGCCTTAACCAAGTTGGTCAGCCTTAGGAAACGGGGTGGAAAAAACAGCATCTCTTTGACATAGCGACAGCACTGTCTTCAATAATGCAGCTCAACCAGGCCTCGTCCCCCCTTTTTTGCGTATTCAGAAGGCGGAGATTATTTAAACATTTGACTTAACAAAGCTCTGAAAAAACGCGTTGTCCAAACGAGTCGTTCGTTGTAGTTCTTGGAATGTGGATTCTGTTAAATAAAATATCCCCCTTTGAAGTGGACTTTGAGCTTTGCAACCTTGCAGATCTCTTTTATGCTCAACAGAAACATTACAGACTAACTAAAGTTGGAAAAAGAGAAAAAGCATACTAGGACCCTTTAAATAATTCATGCCCAAGGCGTATATAAAAAAAAGGGGCAAGGCCTAGTTGAGTTGTGATAGTAATGTGTTGAAACTCGGTTATGGTAAGGGACCTTTCCCAAATAATCTGGAAGCGGTTGACCAATCACAACACAATGGTCCAGCCAACCAACCAATCAATCAGAGCACATTGCCCTGTTTGGAAGAAGGGGCTTCATAGAAACCGGAACCAAACAGTTAATGACAGACTGGGAAGAGAGGTGCTGCAACAATGTAAAAAGGTTTTTGAATGTTCAAGCACGAAAACCTATTCTAGTAGTTAAATATATATAAAAAAAAAAACTTCAGATCTTTTTTTTAAAACTGTACTTGTAGATATTATAATATCAATAAAATAAAGTAAAAGGCCACTTAAAGGGTTAGTTCACCCAAAAATGAAAATTAAGTCATTAATTACTCACCCCCATGCTGTACCAACCCCGTAAGACCTTCGTTCGTCTTCAGAACACAAATGAAGATATTTATGATTAAATCTGAGAGGTTGATCACTCCTCCATAGGCTGCCTAAGGGAATGAAACTTGACGGCCCAGAAAGTCATTAAAGAAAATGTTTAAATATTCCATGTCACAACAGTGGCTCAACTATAAGTTTATCAAGCGACGAGAATACTATTTGTGCGAAAAAACAAACAAAAATAACGACTTTATTCGACTATTCTTTTTCTTCCTTGTAGGCCTGAAACGAGACTTCAAGAGATTTCCACGACGCATGCGTGAGAATTGCGATCTCCTTCAACTACTTCAGTTAAGTTCTCGCGCGTGCGCGTCGTGGAAATCTCTTGAAGTCTCGTTTCAGGCCTACAAGGAAGAAAAGGAATAGTCGAATAAAGTCGTTATTTTTGTTTGTTTTTTCGCACAAAAAGTATTCTCGTCGCTTGATAAACTTATAGTTGAGCCACTGTTGCGACATGGAATATTTAAACATTTTCTTCATTGACTTTCTGGGCCGTCAGGATTCATTCCCTTAGGGAGCCTATGGAGGAGTGATCCAGCTGTCACATTTAATCAAAAATATCTTCATTTGTGTTCCGAAGACGAACGAAGGCCTTACGGGGTTGGTACAGCATGGGGGTGAGTAATTAATGACTTAATTTTCATTTTTGGGTGAACTAACCCTTTAAGTGTACTTAAAGTGAATACTTTTTCATGACTTTAACACAATTCATTTTCTAAAGTTCACTTTGTAATAATGTCAAATGAAAAGTTTAATTACATTTTAAATCATTGTTTTAATAATCTTTTGTTATGCACATGTAAAGTAGTTATGATTATGATTTAACTGTTATTCATTAGTACATTAAATAAATTTTAAATATTGCAAATTCATAATTACAAATGTGTAATTACTAAAAAAATTAAATACATGACATTTATTTTTCAATAGAAATGACATAAGTGTTTTTTATTTTACCATAAATGCTTGTCAGTATATTTGCCAGTACACTATAACCATATAAGTAATGATGAATTAATAAATGAAGATTAATGAAGTACTTCAGTTCTACTTGTCTAATTGCATTTAATATAAATTTAAACTATAATACATTTTCATTTAATTCCAGTTAACATGCCGATAAGAAAACATTACATTCAGTTCACACTTATGTATATTTTTGAAGTATATTATTTCCATAATAACTAGTATTGTTTTTTTTTTAAAAGGTTGCTAAAATGTTTTAGCAGTTTATAACTCCCTTTAGCAGAATTAGCAGCAAACAAAGTTAGGAACTTTGATACTTTAATTTGCCCTTGTTTAACTTCTTCATAGCACTATACGAATCAACCAGATACATGTCAACCTATCTCTCTATCTCTTCCTCCACTCTGTAGAGCGCCTCACAGCCACGGCTCTCTCATTCAGAGATGACTGAGGACTACCCACGATTCCCTGACATCCACGATCTCGACCTGGCCCTTCTCAATCCACGCATGATTGTGGCAAGTCCTCTGACCTATAAAACTCATCAGGGAATGCTGTGACTCTCACAGCAGTCCATAAACTCCTGTATATCAGTTATACATGATGTGTGTTGGTGTGCATAATGACTATTAATTGGTGTTAATTGGAAACGTTGAAGAGCTCTTGTTGTAAAGTGAGCCATGTAGTGATGACAGTTTGTTCAGTGGTCTCTCTCAGACATAATTAGCCTAATTTTGTTTTTCTTTGTTCTTTTTTTTTTTTTACAGGATGTGACTCCTTACATGAACCCCTGTCCGAATACAGTCTCTCCAAATACACGCGTCTCCCAAGTATTCAATCTGTTCAGGACCATGGGGCTTCGACACTTACCTGTAGTCAATGCCGTGGGAGAGGTACGTCTTAGACTGAGGGGGACGTTTGCACTACACTGTTTTCAACTAAAACTCTTTGTGTTTTGACCGTTCATTTACACAACAATGGAGTTTTGGGGGCCTGAATATGCAAACTTTTAAAGACGAGACCATTATCGCCTCCATGTAAACTACAAAAACGCAAATTTGTGAAAACGGTGACGTCATGCGCATGCGTATTGTGTGTTCCGTCTATAGCGTAGTGCTTCTTTACAAAGTGACTTCGCCAACTACTGGCCTGGATTGCATAATGCAGCGTTTTTAGTCATTTTCGCGGACCCGTGTGAACAGGGATCGTTTTCAGAAAGGCAAAAGAAAAACGTTTCCGTTTTAAGTTGTTGTGTAAACATCTAAACACGTCGATGGAAAAAAAGTGGCAAATAAATGAAGAGTTTGGTTCCAAAACGCAATAAATCCATTTAGATTAATTTGAGTAAAAATGTGTTTTCTTTACCAAGAAAGTGGAAAGATGAAACCCACTATTTTCTGTTTCAAACTTTCACATAGCAGTTGTAGGTCATAATAACAAAGAAAAATTTAAATCCAGGTTTTGATTGTCAAAGATTTATTATAAAAACGGATTATTTTTTTCCCCCAAAATGCAATAAATCCATAAAAAAAAAAATTTCAATCCATTTGAATCAATATAAAAGTTTTTTTTTTCATATTGAAACTGTTGAAAATACACAACAACGTAAGTTTATTAGTATAATATTTTTAGTAAGTTTTCACAGACAAAAACACGTACTTTCAAAGATTCACATATTATAGTATCAATTTTAAATCACTTGTGTAGGCCTATAAGATTTTTATTCAACCCATAGCCCTGTTGAGCAAGGTCACCACAAGCTATTGATAGGTAAAGGAATAGCTATCAATAGCTCACAGTGACCTTGCTCAACTGGGCTATGGGTTGAATAATGCCAGAGTTATGCTTCGTTTTAAACAATGAATAAAAATCACGTTCATTTTATACACTGAATTTGTTGTCTTGTGCATACTATAAATCCATTGCATTAATATAAAATATGTGTAAAACTGTTCAAAATAGAACTGTAAAGAAGATTGAAAACATTTTTCCTCCTCCTGAGTGCCTCATCTTCAATCTCCTCACGTAAATGATTCGATTTCGATGTCTTACGTTTCTTACCCACCGCAGAAACAACCACAGGTTCATCAATGCCGTCAAAATTATTCATTTTTTTGTTTGTTTGTTGATCGAAAAGTACAAAATAGATAAGAAAAACTAGGAAGCCGGGTGTATTTAAAGGTTTAGTTCACCCAAAAATGAAAATTAAGTCATTAATTACTCACCCCCATGCTGTACCAACCCCGTAAGACCTTCGTTCGTCTTCGGAACACAAATGAAGATATTTTTGATTAAATGTGACAGCTGGATCACTCCTCCATAGGCTCCCTAAGGGAATGAATCCTGACGGCCCAGAAAGTCAATGAAGAAAATGTTTAAATATTCCATGTCACAACAGTGGCTCAACTATAAGTTTATCAAGCGACGAGAATACTTTTTGTGCGAAAAAACAAACAAAAATAACCTTTTCTTCCTTGTAGGCCTGAAACGAGACTTCAAGAGATTTCCACGACGCGCACGCGCGAGAACTTAACTGAAGTAGTTGAAGGAGATCGCAATTCTCGCGCATGCGCGTCGTGGAAATCTCTTGAAGTCTCGTTTCAGGCCTACAAGGAAGAAAAGGAATAGTCGAATAAAGTCTTATAAAGTCTTATAAAAGTATAAAAGTATAAAAGTCTTATAAAGTTTTATTTCCGCACAAAAAGTATTCTCGTCGCTTGATTTTCTGGGCCGTCAGGATTCATTCCCTTAGGCAGCCTATGGAGGAGTGATCCAGCTGTCACATTTAATCAAAAATATCTTCATTTGTGTTCCGAAGACGAACGAAGGTCTTACGGGGTTGGTACAGCATGGGGGTGAGTAATTAATGACTTCATTTTCATTTTTGGGTGAACTAACCCTTTAAGGCGCTGCCGTTACTGTTTACATTGCATGGAATGGTGCGTTGTGATTGGTTGAGCGGATATATCGCATTCTGCAGAGAAGGGAGACTGGCGTTTGTCGCGGTTTGGAAAGAAAGGGAGAAAACATGACAGAATGACACGGCGGATATCGCATTTTACTTAAAATCATACATTGACTTTTCAATACCAACCAGATACAATACTGATTTTTGCAGGCACAAATTTTTTTTTAAAATGGCGTTTATCGCGTTTTGGAACCAAACTCTTCAAATATAGAAGAAACCACCTGTGTCTTCATTAATTTGAACTTAAAGGGGTCATATGATGTGATTTCTTGTTTTCCTTTTTCTTTAGTGTGTTATGTAGCTGTTTGTGCATGTATAAGATCTGCAGTTACAAAGCTCAAAGTCTCAAACCTAAAGAGATATTCTTTGTAAAAGTTAGGGCTCAGCCACGCTTCGTTCAAACACGCCTCACAAATCTACATCAGTATGGGGGGGCAGAGTTGCATAATATCGGCCAAATGTATACGCAAAGAAAGAAGGCGTCACTTTTATTCTCACTGTACTATTGTTGCCGCCATGTCGTGGAGACGCAGTGGTTTTTGTTGCGAGAGCCAAACTACTTTGTCTGGCCTTCCAAAAGAGGACACAATTAGAAAACAGTGGTTAGGCTTTATTTACAACACAGAACAGTACAACCGAAATATTCGTCTGTGTGCTGCGCGTTTTTCAGAGGACTGTTTCCAGAACCTGGGAGAGTACAAGGCCGGCTGTGCACAAAGGCTGATTCTAGAAAGTGGGGCAATTCTATCTTTGCATTCTGGCACTTATGACTCACAGACACAGTAGCAAATTCTTAAAATATGAAAACATACTTACAGGCTGACTATTCAAAAGCAGTAGAGAGTACCGCTTGTTTGTCGTTTCTACAATCACAAATGCAGACTTGGTTTTTATTTTTACATGGTGTCCCAACCGTGAATAGCTTGAATTGATAAGGTAGTACCGACATTATCACCTGTCATTATTGCTTTGGGAGCTGATGTTCCAAATATGGTAAGGGGCGTGAGATTTCCGTCACACGCTTTAGGTTTTCAGGCCAATCACAATGCACTGAATTGCTGGCCAATCAGAGCACACCGCGCTTTTCAGAATGATGAGCTTTGTAAAAATCAACACGTTTCAGAAAGGTGGGGCATAGAGGAGCAACAATAATGTACGGTATGTGTAAAATAGTGACTTTTTGTAACCCAAAACCGCGTAAACATTGCATTAAACCAAATACACAAAATAGTGTTCTTTTTAGAACAATCATATTTACCCCTTTAAAGGAATAGTTCACCAAAAAAAATGTATTCTATAATCACTTATTGGCCTTTATGGTGTCGTGTGAAACACAAGAAGAGAAATTTTGTACAATGTTCATGCTGCTTTTTTCCCATTCAGTATATATTGTGACCAGGGGCTGTAAAGCTCCAAAATGAACAAAAAAAGCAAAACATAAAACAAACCATATTATTGAGGGTGAGTATATGACAACAATTTAAATTTTTTGGATAAACCTTTTCTCTTTTTTTTCTCTTGGATGAAGCTTAGTAAACTGTGCAAGAATGGTTTCATACATTTGTGTTTTGTTGTTTGTGTCTCTTGCAGATTGTGGGAATAATCACCAGACATAATCTTACCCATGAGTTTTTAGTTGCTAAACTTCGACAGCATTACATCACAATCTAAGACTCTTCTGGCGCCGTCTGCGATCAATCAGCCATACTCGAGTAGTGGCTCGCTTGAGACGAGACGAGATGAGCCGAACGCTCCAGGGACCTGAGACCAGATCGCCTCCGGACCTGAACCTCTGCTTCAGGTCGACCCTTAAGCCATTCCTAGAGTTCGGTATCTGACCCGTCCAGACAGCACAAACACACACAAACACGCACTAATGCAGGTGAGATACCATTAATCAACACATTTCAGGAAAGCATCCTGAATTCCTCATACTGACGATGTTCTCTGCCCGTGCTTTACCAACCTCACTGTAGCACTTTTAATTTAGTCTCTTTAAGTTCTGAATGTTTTAAATTGTGCTGACCATCTCTGTGTATTTATGAATGTTTGCTTTTGCACAAAGAGTGAGATAAACCACTGACCACAGTCCCTGGTCGAAATCTTTTTACTTAAAGGGTAAATATTATGAAACCAAGAACATGTCTGTGTCACTATTCACCCTAGAATCAAAAGAAAGATTTGTGTGTGTATAAAGATTTTTTTTTTTAGACCATTAGATTTTTTTTTTTTTTTTTTAGCATTATGGCATTATGATAATGAAGCACATTTCCCCCAAATGAAAAATGATTCTCGTTACTGTTCTGTTAAAGTAATATTTCTATATTCTATTGCCATCATTTATTCTGATTTCGATAAAATTATTGTATTACAATAATACAGATATTTGTTTGAAAAAATTCACTGTATTTGTTGATTAATGTAAAGAGAGTCATCAAACTATAAATAATTGGAATTGCTTTAAATTCATATATGGCACATATATTGTTAAACACATTGTTAAATAAGGTTTAATTTACTCTATAAACAAATTAGTTTTTTCTTTGATTTGGGGTGCAATTTGACATATTTTCATGAGACCTTTCTGTCATTTTTGGTGGAAAGTGGAAAATTGTAACTGTGGCATTACCAATATTTTTACTGTTATTAGCGCATCTTCAAATAATCATTCTGGCCATTCCATTGAAATTTCCTGACATTCTTGATGTTGTTTTGTCAGGGAAGAAAGTTCTCAGGGTGTGTTTGTATTAATGAACCAATCAAACCACCATCAAGGCACTAAATTACAGGGATTTATGTTATATTCTTGTTTTTGTAATCTGACATCCACTGTAATGTACAGTCATGATATCAGTATCATAATACGACTGTGGTTTGATTTCAAGGGACTTATAAGAGCAGACTAAATAGTATTAGAAGAAACGATGGCACATTTGTATACTACACATTCCTTCTCTTTTTTTTTTTCTTTGATTTATTTAAGATGAATTCCACTGAGGAGATTTTGTCACATACAGTTTATGCTGCAAAAAATGTTTTAAAAATTATGCTTTAAAATGTCATTATCTATTGCAGTTTTTTTATTGTGATGTGAAACCATCACAGTTTTATTTGATGTGTCTTTTCAGAGGTATGTTTTATAACCATACAGATTATTTGTTGACTAAATATGTGCTGCAGGTATAAACAGTTGACTGAACACCATCCGTCTGTTATAAGAGCTTCATAAAGTGAAAATCATCTGTAATCTCAATACTCCATTCTAGTGTCATGTATTCTATCATTATGTTTTTTCAGGTGAATAATGCAGTATAGTCAAAATAAAATTCCCTTGTAAGCTTGCTTGGTAGAATGAGTTCAGGTTTTGGTCAGAATTTCTACAGCATTCCTAGGATTTCTAAAACTGTTCTTATAGCTTAAAATGGTTAAGCTAGAAGAACTGTATAAAACGTGCCAATCAGCTTTCATAACCAGATGCTGGTCATTGTCTTTAAAAAATCAATTATTACAGTATATGAATCGGAGTATAGTTTCACACATAATGGTGGACCTCACACAGCTATAACACAACCTTATATGCTTTTTGTATGTGTGTGCAATTAAAGGAAGTACTTATACGAAGAGTTTTCAAAAATATGCCCTGATAAAAGTCCCCGTGAAATCAAAATTGACAGGTTTCTTCAAGTGTCTCGGAGATGTTGCCACACTTCTGGATTTAGTCTGTCTAATTTTTTTCTGTTTCTTCATGTTATCATAGAAGGACTCGGTGATGGTGAGATCAGATCTCCGTGTGGATCACACAGACTCCTTGTGCATACAAAAATCTCACTAGATATCATTTAATATTACAATTAATGGCAATAGGAATGTTAGGAAATGTAAACCGATACTTACTGACACACTACAGCAAAAGATATAAATAACTTGCTTAAAACCATTTTTTGGGGTGTGAAAATACTAATGTGCCGAAGACTTTTGCACAGTACATAGATTTTGCACAGTATATATATATATATATATATATATATATATATGGTTTACTGCTAGAACGGCATATACAAATACAGTACCATTTAAAAGTTTTTGGTCGTTAAGACTCTAAGCTGGTCTTTAATTCTCACCAAGGCTGAATTTATTTAATCAAAATACAGTAAAAACAGGAATAATGTTTACATATATGTATATACAATATATATATATATATATATATATATATATATATATATATATATATATATATATATATAAATAACTTTTCCATTTTTATATATTTTCAATTGATCACTAATGCAACACTGTCACTTTCTGGAGGATGAAGGCATTAAGGAAATGACTTTTAGTTAAATGAACAATACTATGAAAGTGATATTGAGGAGTGACAAAGGCAAAAGTTGATGATAAATTGACTATTAGTAAAAAAGTTTGCATAATTTTTTTTTTTTAAATATTTACATTAGAGGGAGATAGAAATGAAGAAACGGATTGACATTGCAACATCTGCTCAAAGCAATGTAGTGAAATTATTTAAAATTCACTTAATTGTGATATAGCAATAAATCACATGATTTCCATCTATCCAGTATTAAGGCGTGTATGATGAGTACATGAAAAGGCACTTTCTAGCAGGAATGAGCAGTTTGACATGAATAAAGAGTCCCTGCACCTGCTTTTCAGTCAGTCATATTCACAGTCCAGCTCAGTGGCGGATTCATTAAGTTCTTCACGGCCGAGTGTGTGGAGTTAAACACACTCTGACACATGCATCAAACCTCCTAATGTAGGCTGATGTGTCGGACATGGGCCATTTCAGCACAGATACGATTTCCACCAAGGAAACGAGGCTCATAAAATGTTGAGAGCTAATCGTGGTTTTCCTCAATGGCAAATTAGGATGTTGTCATTTTGCTTTCATTCCAGTTCACATCTGTGCTTTTGTACTAAGAATGAATTTATTAGGGAGGCAACATGTTTGTGGAATTTTCGATTCTTTTACAGGTTTCCAATCTTTCACAAAGATGTTTTTTTGATATGTCACTGACACAGACTTTTAATAAGCCTATTATATGTTTAAAACTATATGATGATCTAAAAAACTGCCCTGCATTTGTGGCATCATTTCCATCAACAATTTTACCACAACCTTTTTCAAAAGTTTGTGTACTTTTTTAGCAAAGTGCCAGTATTGTCAGTGAACATGCTTGAAATTAAATATAAAGTGTGATTTGTGAGGAGGGCAAATTTTTGTCAAATTATGTAAAAAGAGTGAAAATTAGCTATGTGCAGAAAAAGTAAATAACAGTAGCCAATTTGCTACTGACTAAAATCTCAATTAAACCTAACCTTATTATTATTATTATTTCCAAGATATAAAATTCTAGCCATGACATTTTATTCCCAAAAGAATCATATTTTGTCATTTCCATCACTGTCATTAACATTATATATATATATATATATATATATATATATATATATATATATATATATATTGTAAATAATATTCATGGCATTCAGACAGAATTCTCTCATGCTGAATCCGTGATTATTATGTATCAGTATCCACTGACATTGTTAGTGGACAAATGCAATAAACTAGTGAAGTGTGAAAAGTGCGTTACATTCATTTTATAGAAGTCTTCAGGACCAAAAGTGCCCATAACCTGAAGACACAGCATATGGTGGAATTGAGTCACTTTTTGACAGTCATCTCAATGTACCTGAATTGACCATATACATACTCCTGTCAATCCCTTCATTCCCTTTCAGGTCAGTGGGGTAAAAAATCCTATCCTGACAGAGGTCCACCCATTAAAAGCACAAGAAAGTATAAAAATGATTGTCCACCAGTGGGTGTTAAACCCTGTCCTGACAGCTCTACCCAGAAAGTGTATATGAAAGTATAAAAATGATTGTCCGCTGCCTGGAGGACATTTTGCCTGTGGTCATGCATCCATATCTGCCACTTTATCTCTCAGTATAGTGGATTAACCCGCTGGCTAACACCAATCCTCACCTTCAGGAATGACATGAGATTTCCAAGAGGAGCGCTCGTCTAATTGGAGGATATGAAGGTCTGGACTCGCTCGTTCTCTTGTCAGTGCTCTCTAACTGTATTCACACTAGACCAGAGAAATCAGGCTCTGACAGTCTGTTAGCAGGCCTGTGTGACGCACTCACGGAGGAGATCTGACGTTTCTAATGAGAGCCGTCCACTGCTGAAATGGAGGCATTATTCATGCAATCAGCAGAGACCCCGGCGAGCTTGTGTAATAGGATTAAAGCTGACATGGCTGTAGTTTTTAAGGCTTAGGGCAGGTGTTGATAAGCTCAGGAGCAATAACCACCTGCAGCTGTTCCACTCAATAAAGTGTGTCCTGTAATGAGTCCGATAATGGCCATTAGAAGAGATGGTGTGGTGTTTGAATGAGGGAAAGGGGTTGATGGCGAGCTTCGCTGTTTCTTTGTTAGCCATTGAGTTTGTTTGCTTCAGCTGTTAAAGAAATACTAGAGTTGAAATGTTTTTAAACCAGGATTTTATTAGCATTCAATACTACACCTCAAAAACCTTACAACCTGGGATCTAAACATCCCGTTCTTGAAACAGAAACGACATGTGTTTTACGTTTTATTTCCAAGTACAGTTTCAGCTGTAGAAATGTGTGACACACAACAAAGAATAACAGAAGTGCTACTTGGATATTAAAACACCAGCAGGAGTATTCGAATCTCATAAATGAATGCAGAATGAGTAAAGCATTAATAACGCACATAATTATACCATACTCTTTATGTATTTCAACACTCCGATTAGCACTGAACTACTTGTACATAATAAATATATCAACCACCAGATAATTTAAAGCAGATGTCATAACGGGGATTGCAAAATGTGGAAGGGTGTTTGTAACAAAGTCTTGTTGGTTTCATTTCCACATTTTAAATATCTCACACAGTTTCAGTTTAACATACACTTTGCTTTCATTTTTCCACTCCTACAAATTACATTTCCATGTTAACCATAATTACTACTCATGCAGTTTTTATGAGCTCAGAAACATTGGGGCAATGCAGAAAAGGTCATACACATTGGGCAATGTAATGTCATTTTCCGTTTTAATTTTGCACAGGTGTTTTACATGGTTAAAGGAAATGTCTGAAAAATTAACGGAAAATGTCCTAGCAGAAAATTACCAGTATCTTTTTTTTTTTCAACAGACATTTTTTATTACGGTGCACATGAAATAGCCTAATTGTACTTTTTCTTTGTCACACCACTGAACCATTAAAATGACTTATTGAAGGCAAAGGTAATTGGAAATAGGGGGAATTTGTGTCAGTTGGAGAACCTTAGATTTAAATATACTTTTCCCCCCTTCTAAATGTACATTTTAATCTAGAAACCTTATTTCAAATGAAAAAAAAAGTTCATGGACAACTATCCACATGTAAAATAACTTATATACCATAAAAATATATTGTAATTTTAATGTCACTGTATTCAGTCGTCGTAGCTAACCTTTTTTAGAGTTGCACCCGAGGGTGCTGGATGACCCTATGCGATCCAGCCTTCCCCCAAAACAGCCAGACAGGCTTTTGCTCCGGGTGGACATGAGAAGATCTATAAGGCGGTTTCTCTGTGTCTCGAATCCATCTGGGAGGTTGGTGTCCTCCGCTGGAGCTGCTTCGTCCTCTCTGTCTCTGTCCCAGGACGTGGAAGCGGGGCTCTGCTCCAGCATGGTGTTGCTGTCTTCATAATCTACGGCTCTGTCTTCTGTGGCCAGGGCCTCCTCAAACTGCTGCAATAAGCTCTGGTAGAGCAGCACAGGGTAAACTGAGTTGAATATAATAGACTTTCCATTGAAATATTTTCCTTGCACTTTCCTAATCTTGCATGCTTAAGATGATAATATACACTCTTAAAAAAATTAAGGTTACAAGGGGGCTTTCGCAGTGATCCCATATTAACCATTTTGGTTACTTTATTTCGATGGTCCACTTCTGACATTCTACTAATTATAACTACATGTCAACTAACTCTCATTAAAGTATTAGTAGACTGTCTGCTTAATGTCTGCTAACTCTTTATTTTGATGCTCCACAACAGACATTTAACTGACTATAAGTAACTCTGAAACTACATGTCAACTTATTCTACTAACCCTAACATAACGGTCTACTAACAGTCTACTTATACTCTAATGAGAGTCTAAAGTGGACCATCGAAATGAAGTAACCCAGTTAATAAATAACCGTTTCTTTGGTTTCACTTTATTTTGATGGTCCCTTTAACACATTCTGTTGTGTTGTCTATAAGTAACTTTGCAACTTCATGTCTACTAACTCTCATTAGAGTAGTAGACTGGTAGGGTTAGTAGAATAAGTTGACATGTAGTTTCAGAGTTACTTACAGTATAGTCAGTGGAATGTCTGTTGGGGGAGCTTTAAAATAAAGTGTTAGCAGAGATTAAGCAGACAGTATACTAATACTCTAATGATAGTTAGTTGACATGTAGTTGCAATGTTACTTCTAGTTAGTAGAATGTTCAAAAGGGACCATCAAAATAAAGTGTTACCGTTTTTTTTCTTAGAACATTTTAATGATATAAAGAGCCTTTATTCCCCACTTTTAAAGAACCTTTTGTGCAATGGAAAGGTTCAGTGGATGTTAAAGGTTCTTCACGGAACAAAAGATACCAATAAAGAACCTTTATTTTTAAGAATGTAGTTTCTTGCCTGTTTAGCTCACAATAAATCTCATTTAATTCAAGGCCTTGATGAGTAAACAAATCGAAACGATCTGCTTTCACAGCAAGTTCTCTAGTTTTAAGAAAAGGGATTCAAAGCAGAAATACCTTCAGCTTGGCCATGTTGCTGGCAGAACTGTGTCTGCTCAATGTATGCGCTTGTACATCCATCTGGTGCCAAAGCAGGACCAGTAGTCCTGTAAGAATGAGTTCTCTGATCATCTCTGGGTTCCTCTGGATGCTGTTTCTTGGCCTCTGAACTGGCCGTCTGCCTGCTTCACTCTTATATAGGGACAGTTGACTGTCAGGAGCTCATCTTTGTAAACTGTGTGAAGTGCATTCCAACACCTCATCTCTGATAACGTTCCTGGACTAGATTTCCTTTTAAGTGGCTGTTTGGTGCAGCGTGAGGTGCCTTGCCGGAGAACTCCTGATCTGTGTTGGGTCTGGTAACTCGGACACAAACAGTGACTTCAGGCATCATCGGGAATGCATCCGCTGCACGAGTGTCTCACATGGTTCCGCATCACCTCAGAACTGATACAAAAGTATACCATAGGGGGTTAAAGCAGACGATGGTCTATATATAGCCCAATGATGTTGACTGAGAAGATGACTTTATGGAAAAACAGTAAATAAAGATACACCTTTACTTTTACCCCTGTTGCACAAGCTAAACTAAACTCAATTAATTTCTCTTAACTGGTTAATAGACACATTTTAATACAGGAGGCAATGTAAAAAGTAGAGTGATAGTTTCAGTGCCAAACAGGAAATGTACAAAGGTGCAGTGTAGGACTGGTTTATTTATTTGCTGTCTAATAACTAAACCTAAAATAATTTGTTGCAGAATAAATATAATGGCTATGAGATTATATGGAGTGGCTGATTGGGGAGACGGAGGCTACTTGTCAAATATTTTACTTAAGGGAAAATTCGAATGAGGTCAATGTACTTTGAGGGCTTGACAACAAAAAATGGTTTACTATGATGCAGGAAATACCCTGAAATATGTCATTAATATAATATAATATAATATAATATAATATAATATAATATAATATAATATAATATAATATAATCCAAAATAATATAATATAATATAATATAATATAATATAATATAATATAATATAGAAATATAGAACCCATTAATAATATATAAAGTATATAAAATGTCTGTATTTCAAATGTATTAAACAATAAAACAATTTTGAAACAAAAAAAAAATTCAGGAAAAAAAGAAAAGCAGCCAACAGAAATTGTAATTAATGATGTGTACATGTGACGACTTGTCCCGACTTGGTAATTTTGGTTTGGAGGACAACATAATTCTGTTTTTCCATATTTAGCTACATAATTAAACATTTTTGCATGTGCATTTTTTTTTTTAATAGCTTGAATATAACTCCACACCCTTGCTTCATTTCGTCTTTGCACCTTTGGCTTTTGGCTTGCTTAGTTGGGGACATTTAATTTAATATTCCACAATATTATTTATCTGCCTGCACGGACACCATATGAGAACTGAACTGAGCTGGATGATGACATCGCGGTTTTCTCCAGACTAGAGCGGCTATATATATAAATGAACTAAATAATAACTTTTTTTACAACAAAAATGAACCATTGCTGAACTTACTTAAGCTGGACTGTGACGCTATTTTCGTCAGGAAACAAACTTTGTTGCATTATTTTCCTGGTATCTTTGTGAAGCTGCTTTGATACAATCTGTATTGTAAAAAGCGCTATATAAATAAAGGTGACTTGACTTGACATGACTTTATACGCGGAGCCATGTATATGCAAATTAGCCCTGCCTCCATTCAATCACTCGAGCTCAGAATACCTAATCCACTCGGTCAACTTTACTGTACTGCTGCACAATAGCAAGTGGAAGAGTGAATTATTCAGGCTCATCTGCAAGCCGTTTTACGTATAGCTCTCTACAACATCCAACACATTTCGGCGGTAATTAATATGTTTAGCCTTTTCCCCGACTACGTTATTAAACATCTAATAATGTGTTGCTAATGCAGACTATGTTCCCGTTCGCCATGTCAGTCTACCTTCTAAAACGAAGTATGCTTAATGATAACGAGTATTAAGCCCACCCCTCACTGCAGTTTTACGGAGAAAATACTCAGCAATGGTGTTGACATAACTTTGGACATGGATTGTCTTAAAGCACATTAAAAACACCAGATAGACATATAAACAACATTAGAATCTTGATTTTTTACCACAGGGGGACTTTAACAACTTCAACTGCAAGACTGTTTGTTCTCAATTTCACCGCCAAACCTTGTGACAACATACAGTAGGTCTAAATTATAGTTGTCAGGATTATGATCTTGAGTAATGTGAGGCGATGTCGCTCTCCATGGTGCTAAAACAGGTTGCATTGATAATGAGGGTGGACTCCATGGACAGTGTGATCACTGTATTGTTGTTGTTGTCAGGCAAAGAACATTATCAATCCCCTTAAACTATAGTGCTCTCAAATAACTATATCTTTCAGTGACCTTGAGCTTGGGAAAAGTGCTTTATAAATCAAAATGATTATTATAATTAGCCTATTAAAGAAAGCAGACCAGAGTTCAATATAACCTATTCACATTATGTATTGTGAAAACTCTTTCTGCAATTATATGCATGGGTTCTTAAAGAAAAAAATAAAATTGAATAAGAATGAAAGATGTCCAAAACCAAGGCATGTGTAAACATTTATTGTATATTAAAGAGGGCATGTACAACTGATTTGACTGACAATTAAATTAAAGATGCATATACATATATAACTCCACTATTTAAATAATTTAATAAATAAATATGCATAGTTAAGAACATTTTTGGAGTCTTACAGATAAAAACACTATACAAATATTCTGTCAGGTAACCTAAGACGTGCTTCAAAATGGTAACATCTAAATTTAAGTTTACATTTAAGTCAACATAATTATTCATTGTGACTGACTCAACCTGAATGCACTAGGTTACACCAAAAAAAGTCATTGTAAGGTCAGATCAAGTAAGTAACAACTGCACAGTTTCAATGTTTACAGTGTAGAAGCTGCTAATCATTAAGACTTCACTTCTTCTTAGGACCTGAAAAAAGAGAAAAATAGAGAAAAGTGCAAGTTAGAGAACCATCATACCATTATATTGAGTCAGTATTTTAAGGGGTCGAGAAAATGCACGCATTTGTCCAAAAACTGTTCATTAATTTTTATTCAAAGTATTCTATGTTCCTATTAACTGTAGCTGTGCGATATAGAAATGAAGTCGTTACCTGACCGCCGGACAGTGTTACATCCCAAGGACGACATGGAACCAATTCTGTCTAGTCTGCTCCCGAAACACCCAGAGGATCTCTTGGAGTCCTGTCGGACTGTCCTCAAGTCCCGAGCAGACAGATAGTATCTCATGTCAGTCTTGGGATACGTTTCAGCAATGGTTTCTTCTCGTGCTGCTTCTTCTTCCACTTTCGCCAGTATTTGGTCTTGAGAAGACGCAGGAATGGACTCTTCCAGTCTCTGTAGAAGAAACTGAAAGCGTGGCTCATTAGTCACTGTTAGTGGGAGCATTATTAAGCAAGTTTTCTCCCTCTCTCTCTCTTATTCCTGATTTTGTTCTTACCTTTAATACATCCATGTCCTCTGTGGTTAAGGCTGAGTTTTGTAGCGGGTGTGCGCCTGTGAGCTGAACGAAGAGTAAGATAAGGCAGACTAGAGGAATGTCAAACGATTTCATGTTTCCTGACTTTTTTTGCTGTTCTTCTGTCTTCTCTGTGTCGTTGTCTCTATACTCTCAGTTGAGCCTCAAGCTCTTTTATACCGAAAAGTTTGACACGCCAGTAATGTGAAGAATGGCTGCTGCATTCCAACACCTCAGTCTGATAAAGGCTGCTGTCGGAAATTACTCCTTTAAAGCTAATAGATGAGTCCAGTGACGGAAACTCCTAAATGATTACATTGTACTCTCTTCCCTGAAATCATTCACGTCAAGTGTCTTGCATTGCACTTTAAAGCATGTTAGTAGGCTACTAGGTTTTATGATAACACTTTTTCTAACTTAATAGGCTAATTAGTCTGTCAGTAACAAACACAGCAGGCCTATGCTAAAGTGAGCAGTTTAGGCTGAAAATATATTAAATAAAGATGCAACTAATAAATTGTGGACATTAACCACCAACTCTCTAACAAATCAATTCGTACGATCGAGGACGGAGCTTGTGCTTTTTTAATCGAGAGTTTTTGTCTACGAATCAAATCGTACGATTTCATATGAAATTGCCAGATAAAAAATAGTTATCTTACGAGAGGTTCTCTCGTATTGCGTAAGTTTAGCTTACGCTACGGGAAAGATTCATCTTCTCGAGATATTGAAGCCCAAAAATTATCCTTAATTTTGTATTCATTGTCAACGCAGTGCAGCAGCTAGCAGACCTAGAGCAGGCAGTCTTGCGTGCTCATTGGCTGCCATCCGTGCGAGCTACGCTATCCGGCGACGTATCCTTTTTACATTGTGCTTTATTTATATATAAAAGAGCAGCGAGCGTCTTTTTCAAGATGCCTCGCACTTCCTGTGGCTCGTGCAGGGCCCCGCTCAGCGTCGGAGACCGCCACGTGATCTGCGCTCTCTGCCTGGGCCAGGAACACGCGGAACTCGCCCTCGCGTCCAGGGGCTGCGAGTTCTGTGAAGCGCTTCCGCTGTCGACCCTGCGGGCTCGACTCGAAGCCTTCAACCCGGAGGCAGTCACTCCGCCCTTCGTGGGACCGCGCAAGAAGAAGCGCCGCTCCCAGGGACGGCCGGAACCTGTGGCCACAGCGACGCGCTCGCTGGAAAACCTCCCTCGAGCCTCGCTCTCGCCTTCCCCACCCCCCCTCACCAACGCGCAGCTGCCGCTCACGAGCCTCACTGCTGTCATTCATAACCTGTTTTATTGACCGTGTAACAGAGCGGGCAGATAGTGGGCACAGACCTGTGGACACATTTCTTATATTCAACACTCGAGCGGCTTTTCTGCGCTTTATGAGAGTGTGCTCTGTGAGTGACACGAGATTTGATGTGCTTGTGTGTAGGGGTGTGAACACTGCTGTCTGAGGATGAGGCTGAGGGACACGCCACGAGAGACTGCTGTTCCATCCTGGCATCGGATAGCGAGGAATGGTCGCTAAACTCCGCCTCCTCGTCGATCCAGGAATCTGGCCGTACCCACGCTGGAGCTGATGCGGAGCTGATGCGTCTGCTGACGCAGGCGGTCGGCCGACTCGGGCTCGAGTGGTCGCTGCCGAAGGAACCCGCGCCGAACAGGCTCAACGGATGTTTTCTTCAAAGTCGCCGCCGTTCAGCCCCAGCAAGCAGGCCCGCTCCGTTTCTACCGGAGCTTCACACGGAGTTGACAAAGTCGTGGAACACACCCTTCTCTTCGAGGCTTCAGTCTCAGACATCCGCGTCGCTTTCCCAAGTGGACGGCGCCGCCGAGAGAGGATACACGGCTATTCCTCCTGTGGAAGAGGTGGTCGCAGCGCACCTTTGTCCGCCCTCCGCGAGATGGCGGTCAAGGTCAGTCCTCCCGTCCAAAGCTTGCAGAGCCACGTCCGCCTTGGTCGGCTGCGCTTATGCCGCCTCCGGCCAGGCCGCGTCTGCTCTCCACTCCATGGCTGTATTACAAATCTTGCAAGCCTACCTCCTCCGTGAAAGGGACGAGAAGGGCCGGGACCCAGCTGCGGTTACAGATCTGAGGAGCGCGACGGATCTCTCTCTCCGCGCCACCAAGACCGCAGCTCAAGCTATCGGACGAGCCATGGCCGCGTTGACTGTGACAGAGAGGCACCTCTGCTTAACGCTCGTGGATATGAGAGAGGCTGAGCGCGCCACCTTCATGAACGCGCCGCTCTCCCCTACTGATCTCTTCGGCCCAGCGGTGAACGGGACCGTTGACCGTTTTTCTGAGGTACAGAAGACCACGCAGGCCATGAACCTTTTCCTGCCGCGACGCTCAAGCTCCGCCACAGGCCGCTCTCGCGAGAGACAGAGCCAGCCTCCGGTGCGATCCAGCACCCAGCGTCCAGCACAGCCCCAGCCTTCGCAGCGACGCCAGGGCGGCCGCCCTAGGTCGCGCACAGACAGCCGTCACAGACCGCCGCCCCCCAGAGGGCCTCGGCAAAAGATCACGCTGAAATCTGAGCACACGAAGCCGTCCTAACCAAGAGAGATAAAAGACCGTCGAAGGTTATTTCCCTGACAGTCCCCTTCAAACAGGCTACTGCAGTGGTTCATTTAGCAGCCAACGAGCCGGTTCATTTACCCTCTCGCCTGCACACAAATGCCGTTTTCACGGCGACCCAGAGAAATCTCAAAAAGAGTATAATGTCTGGTCCGGCTCACGCCGTTGGTGTTTTAAGTGTAGTGAAAGTGCCCACGCCCCAGTGTTCACCCCTACACACAAGCACATCAAATCTCGTGTCACTCACAGAGCACACTCTCATAAAGCGCAGAAAAGCCGCTCGAGTGTTGAATATAAGAAATGTGTCCACAGGTCTGTGCCCACTATCTGCCCGCTCTGTTACACGGTCAATAAAACAGGTTATGAATGTAAGTCTCGTGCCCGCCGGAGAGCGTTCACGCTTACTAACACACACCTCCCACAGGGCGCAGCCCGTGTGTTTAAATGTTATCACAAAACGCAGGGCATTGATAAGACGCTCCCCATCTGTTATGATCAAAGCGTCAAACACACTTGTAAGTCTCGTGCCCGCGCACACGCGCACACGCGCTCACGCTTACAGAGAGTTTTTTCGCCCAGTGCGCTGCTCGCGCGTCAAAAGGTGAGAATAAAATGCTCCCCATCCATTATGATCGGGACACCTCACATAAATCAGACGATCTCGGCTTTCATCGAGCAGCCATTGCCCAGAACCGAGAGCGTGCGCGCCGCGCTTTCGGCTCCGGCTCAGTTTCACAAGCCTGCAAATGGCGGCGATCTGAACCCAGAGGCCATTCGCCCCCTAGCGGCTCACATAGCTGCGTGGGATACTATCCCAGGGATTTCAGAATGGGTTCTGAGCACAATAAAGCAGGGCTATACACTTCAATTAATTCGCCGTCCCCCGCGCTTTCGAGCCCGGACCGCGACGATAGTGAACGTGGAAGTAGCACACCTACTTCACACAGAAATAGCAAAACTGCTGTGCAAAGGGGCTATAGACAAAGTACCGCCTTCTCTGAGCGAGTCAGGCTTTTACAGCCGATATTTTCTCGTACCCCAGAAGGACGGAGCTTTCAGACCCATCCTAGATCTGAGACATTTGAACAAGGTGCTTGCAAAAAGACCGTTCAAAATGCTTACGACCAGGAAAATTCTCGCACACGTTCGCCCGAGGGACTGGTTTATTTCTCTAGATCTGAAGGATGCCTATTTTCAGATTCAGATATTACCCCGTCACAGGCAATTTTTGAGATTCGCCTTCGACGGTCAGGTATATCAATACACCGTCCTGCCGTTCAGCCTGTCTCTAGCACCCCGTACATTTACGAAGTGCATGGACGTGGCGCTCGCCCCCCTGAGGACTCATGGGCTGCGAATAATGAACTATCTGGACGATTGGCTGATATTGGCACAGTCAGAGTCGGAACTGTTATTTCACAGAACAGTGCTTCTCAGTCACCTGGAAAGCTTGGGTCTCACGGTCAACTGGACCAAGAGCTCATTAATGCCCAGTCAGTCAATTTCCTTTTTAGGAATAGAGCTGAATTCTGTGGCCATGACGGCGCGCCTGTCGACACAGCGCGCGCGCGCCGTGTTCGCCGCTTAGCCGCGTCTTTCCAGAAGGGCAGCTTTCTCCCTTTGAAGACGTTTCAAAGGATGCTGGGCTGTATGGCTTCAGCGGCAGCGGTGCTCCAGCTGGGCCTACTGCGCATGCGCCCGCTCCAACGCTCCAGTGACTCAGACCTGCATAGCGGCTCTGCAGCTCTGGTTAGTAGCCGACTGGTACCAGCAGGGAGTGATGATGGGAACCATCTCTTATCGGAAAGTCATTTCGACAGACGCGTCCAACTCGGGTTGGGGCGCGCTGTTCGAAGGCAGACCGGCCTTTGGCCAGTGGTCAGACCAAGAGAAGGGTTTTCACATAAACTGTCTGGAAATGATAGCGGTCGAGAACGCGCTAAAGCGCTTCCTCCCGTTCATACAGGACCAGCATGTTCTCATCCGCTCGGACAACATGTTTGTGGTTTCCTACGTAAACCGTCAGGGCGGTGTCAGATCCAGAAACCTCTGCAATCTGACGGAACGCATCCTTATTTGGTCCCAGATGCACCTGCGCTCGCTGAGGGCGGCGCATGTGCCTGGCCATTTGAACGACGGCCCAGACAAAGTGTCCAGGGACAACGTTCCCCCAGGGGAATGGTCCCTGCACCCCCAAACAGTCCAGAAACTGTGGCGCCTATTCGGCAGAGCGGAAGTCGACCTATTTGCGTCAAAAGACAACGCTCATTGCCCGATGTTCTTTTCGAAGAACGAGGACGCGCTGGCCCAGGTCTGGCCCAGCCTCCCCCTGTATGTTTTCCCTCCGGTCTCCCTGTTACCACAGGTGATCAAGAGAATCAGGGAAATGCGCCATTCGGTGCTCCTCATAGCTCCGCACTGGGAGAATCAGAATTGGTTCCCGGAACTAGCACAGCTGTCACATGCAGATCTCCTCTCTCAGGCTCGCGGCTCGATCTGGCATCCCCATCCAGAGCGCTGGTCTCTGCACGCATGGTTGATCAACGGGTACTCGTTGCCCTGCCAGAAAGAGTGATGAACACGATCATGCAGTCTAGAGCTCCTTCCACGAGAAGGCTCTACGCGTCTAAATGGTCGGTGTTCTCCAAGTGGTGCACCGACAGAGATCTGGACCCGCGGACGTGCGAGGTTGCACATCTGCTCGCCTTCCTACAAGAGCTGATGGATAATGGGAGGTCCCCATCCACGCTCAAAGTTTATGTGGCGGCCGTGGCAGCGTTCGCAGAACCAACGCACGGCCAGTCACTGGGAAGACATGAGCTGGTCATCTGCTTCCTTAAGGGAGCTAGAAGGATGAATCCGCCGCGCCCCCCGTCGGTTCCTATGTGGGATCTTTCCTTGGTCCTCGAGGCCCTGAAAGCCTCCCCATTTGAGCCACTAGACTCCGTGGAGTTAAAATACCTATCACTAAAAAACGTTTTTCTGACCGCGCTGTCGTCAGTCAAACGTGTGGGGGACCTGCGCGCGCTGTCAATCAGCGCGACGTGTCTTGAGTTCGGGCCGAATGACTCTAAGGTCATCCTCAAACCTAGGCACGGCTATGTTCCAAAAGTGATGGGCACTCCTTTCAGAGCGCAAGTCATTTCATTGTCGGCTCTGCCAGCGTCAGACAATGAGACAGATGTGAATCTCCTCTGCCCGGTCAGGGCGCTGATGTTTTACACTACGCGCTCCGCCTCTTTCAGGCGCACGGAGCAGCTGTTTGTTTCGTTTGGCGGGCGCACCAAAGGTCTCGCTGCCTCGAAACAGACCCTGTCCAGATGGATAGTGGACGCTATAGCGGCCGCTTACGCGTCAAAAGGTCTGCAATGCCCTCTGGGCATTAGGGCTCATTCCACTAGAGGCATGGCCTCATCGTGGGCGTGGTCCAGGGGGATTTCTATCCACGACATATGCGTAGCGGCGGGCTGGAGCTCCCCGTCTACCTTTGTCAAGTTCTATAACCTAGAAGTTCCCGCCCTGCAGGCTAAACTTCTGTCAGTCTAAGCGAGTTGTGCGTTCTGCCCAGATATATCATGCTCAGACCACTCTCACGTGACTCAGCTCTCCTGGTTGAGCTGGACTAGTAGGGACGTGCTATATGCTTATACAGACCAGTGCTCTGCTCTGTATTCCCTATGTGTGCTTATGTACAAGTGATGGAGAGCGTGGCTGGCCACCTTATTTTTCCACTTATTGGGTTCCCCGAGAAACCTCGGCGACTCATGGGTGGTTGCTTGGCGCGCACGGCGTTGACAAAAAGTTCCCGTAGCGTAAGCTAAACTTACGCAATACGAGAGAACCTCTCGTAAGAGAACGTACTCGGTTACTAACGTAACCTCGGTTCTCTCTAGGGAGGGAACGAGTATTGCGTAACCGGCCGTGCTCGCGCCACGAGCGACTTCGCTTCAGTCGATGAAAACCAGGGAAATCAGCCTACAGCCCCTTCTTTTATACGCGAAGCCACGCCCATTCTGGCGGGCTATGACGCTATGAGGGCGCGAGCGCCCTTCATTGGGCGTGACGTCACGCGGGGCTCACTGGTAGGCTGCAGCAGATGCCCGCAGGGCAGCCAATGAGCACGCAAGACTGCCTGCTCTAGGTCTGCTAGCTGCTGCACTGCGTTGACAATGAATACAAAATTAAGGATAATTTTTTGGCTTCAATATCTCGAGAAGATGAATCTTTCCCGTAGCGTAAGCTAAACTTACGCAATACTCGTTCCCTCTCTAGAGAGAACCGAGGTTACGTTAGTAACCGAGTACGTTTTCTCATGAGATCATGAGAACTTTTAATGAACTTTTTTAAATGGATACTTGTCTTGTCTAATAGAAAGATCTAATTAAGACATTTGTAGGGGATATCAGAGTAGGGGAGGAAAGCATATAAATAATGTTTATAAAAAACAGCTATTACGGGTGTAATGTGTGTTATGTAAGGGATAATGTACATCCAGCCGGTTGTTATCTCGGAATAAATGGAGGGGTCTTACATCAGCCTGAAGGGGGTTTATTCTGAGATAACAACCGGCTAGATGTACATAATCCCGGTTATTACACAGGGACTTGCCACATAAGTAAATAATTAGACACGAAATATTGATCTGAGTTGAAATTTTTATTTTATTAGGTCTTTAAACTCAAAGAGAGAGCGAGTCAACGATACTGGGTGGCATAATTTAATAACAGTATGCAAAATATTGATTCGACTGAGTTTTAATTTTTTATTAGCTTACCAAAAGCAAAACTTTCCTAGCAAGTATATAGCGCTGCTGACTTCAGTAACCCGGATGAGCCAGTGTTATCTGTTTTCAGCGGTTGTTATCGAAGATGAAAATTCCACTGGATGGCATGATTGACCAATCAGAATCAAGCATTCCAGAGAGCCATGTAATAAAACAAGCTATAAAAGCCATCATTAAGTCAGTAGTAAAATATGTTTGTCAGATTTGTACAAATGTATATTAATGACTTAATCAGAAATGGAATAGGTGTAGTTTTATGTACTGTATAGGCATATACAGGGGTTTGGACTATGAAACTGAAACACCTGGTTTTAGACCACAATAATTTGTTTTAATTAATTTATATGCAGCCTTTTGTGGCCAAAACAGCATCAATTCATCTTGGGGACGACTGATACAAGTCCTTCACAGTGACCAAAGGGATTCTGAGCCAGTGCTGGGTCACTATGCGATGCTGGTGGAGGAAAACGTTTTCCTCCAAAATACCCCAAAGTGGCTCAAAAATATTTAGATCTGGTACTGTGTAAGCCATGGGAGATGTTCAACTTCACTTTCATTCATCAAAGCATTCAGTCACGAGTCTTGCTGTGTGTACTGGTGCATTATCATGCTGATACATTGCACCCCATTCAGGGTACAATGTTTGAACTATAGGAAAGGATTTGCAATCCTTGGCAGTGATGCGTCCATCAAGCACAGAATACCATATTGCAGCCCAATATCACTGATCTACCCCGTGCTTCACTCTGGACTCATCAGAGAACAATTCATGTTTCACATTGTCCACAGCCCAAAATTTGCACTGCTGGCACCATTGAAACTAACATTTCAGTGGCTGTGGCTGAGTGACCACAGGTTTGTCTATAGCAGCCCGACCGTGAACATTGACTCTGTGGAGCTCCCGATGAACAGTTTTGGTTGAAATAGAAGAGTCAAGGTGTGCATTTAATTCTGCGGTGAGTTGGGCCGCTCTGGTTTTATGCTTTTTGGACACAATCCGGGTTAGTACCAGAACATCTCTTTCAGACAGCTTCCTCTTGCGTCAACAGATGTGGTTGTGGTTCATCCTACACTGTAAAAATGAATACGCTATATCTAATCAATAAAATTGTGACAACAGATTACAAGCAATATTTTTAATTAAATGAAAAAAATTCGAATTGAGTAATAATTAATCAAATTAATTCCTTAAAAGTTAACCATTTAAAATGAGTAAAATTGACACAAAAAATTTAACAAAAATATCTGAATAACAGACATGTGTCAACGCATAGTGGTCACTACAGTGGACAGAGATTTAAAAAGCATTTTCTTGAATTTGCAAGGGTTTTGATGGCAAAGTTGCACATCAATCTCTTCAGTGGACCCTGGTGCATCAACCTATACATTGCAACCAAGTTGTAAGCCATTGTGTTTTTATTTTTCCCCCCTCCAAACCAAGATGGCCAATGGTCAGTCAGACATGCCAAGTTGCTCCGGAATATCCACCCAATCCTTTTATCCTAGGAGACTCTTGTAGGTAAAAAAAATATTGCAGCATCAAGCAATATCTAATGAGTCATATCACAGTAAAATTTTCCAAGTTTTGATTTTAGATTGGGAGATAAATCAGATTAATCACCTGTCCACTATAGTGGACCTCATGCATCAATGGCTATATTTCAGCTACAATTTATTCTTAACTGTGAATATTGTTTTTGAAAATACTTAATCTGCAGTGACTTTTTTTGACTGTAAATAAATGTATTTGTATTATTAGAATGTAATTTTCACTGACATCGAAAAAAGTTATGTAATTACATAATTAATGTGACTTGTAATGCATTGCTTTACTCGTTTCATCAAAAAAGTAATCTAATTACGTAATGCATTTCTTCTTAGATCAAAAAGTTATCTGTTTACATAATGAATGTTGCTTGTAATGCATTTATTTACTCGTAACATCAAAAAGTAATCTGATTACGTAATGCATGTTACTTGTAATGCGTTTCTTTACTCGTAACAACAAAAAGTAAACTGATTACGTAATGCACTTTATTGTAATACGTTTCTTTACTCGTAACATCAAAAAGTAATCTGATTACGTAATGCACATTACTTGTAATTAATTACTTGTTAGATCAAAAAGTAATCTGATTAGTTAATACATTTTACTTGTAATACATTACTTTACTCGTAACATTAAAACAAATCTGATTATGTAATGCATGTTACTTGTAACACATTACTTAACATCAAAAAAGTAATCTGAATGCGTTATGCCAGCCCCAACACTGCTCATTTCAGATGAGTTTGAAAAAAATGTATCGCTAGGTTTTCTCAAAGAGGGCTATGCTAGAAATGTGTCCATCTTGAACATAATCAGAATTATCAGCTAATAAGGGTAAATTGACATACTCTGGCACACTGGAGGGAGCATCAGAGTGGTTTCCACTGTTGTCCCTTGACAGGCTGTAGAAAATTCTGATGGAATCACGTCCTCATGTTCTGATATCAAAGATACACGAAGTCCAACTTGTATGAAGGTCAATTGCCTTTGCAATATTTCGGATTTATATTTTTTAAATATATTTTATAGTTTTCACATGATTTGATAAAATTGTATTGATTAGTTTGTTAAAAACACATACTTTATCGGTTTGATTATTGTATTATGTGTAATACCGTATCTCATCAGTTTAAACCATAAATGCATGCTGTCCACTCAAGTGGACATCTGAAAATCTCTTTGAAAATTTTGTTTAAAAAAAAAATCTAATCAAATCTTATTTGTCATGCCTTAAGAGCAATAAAAACACATAGGAAAAAAATCCTGACTGAGGTTATCATAATTCATGCATGAAAGGGTTAAGAACTCTTAATTTTATATTGCCAACATTGAAGACACCTGATGTTAACAAGCAGAATCACTGAAGGAGAAACCCGTAATTGTGAGTCACCATTATGGTGATCAGTGTTCAGTGTTTGACCCTGAAGTCATTAACTTTAAGTTTTGTTTGGCTGCTGTACCTGAGTTATAACAGCCAGATGAACAAATAGAAAAGGTGATCTAATGGTGTTGGTTATGTTTTAACATAATCATTATTTCACAATCATTTGACCTGAATCACTGAACTAGAGTCACTATAGAGCCAAATTTCTGAGTTAGGTTACTATATTAATTATAGCAGCACTGTCCTTATACAGCATAATATTTGTAACTTTTACTTTAACTCTGGAATAGTCTTCCTAGCCTTGTTAGATAAGCAGACACACTCTGTCAGTTTAAATCTAGATTAAAAACATCTCTTTAACCTGGCATACACATAGAACATTATCAATTTCTATTATTCAGATCAGTTAAATGGTTGTTAGGCTGCATAAACTAGGTCAGCCGAAACCGGGAACACTTCCCATAACACCCGATGTACTTGATACGTCGTAAGAAGAATGGCATCTACGCTAATATTAGTCTGTCTGTCTCATCCTTATCCCGAGGTTACTGTAGTTAGCGGGATCTGGTCCGTATCCAGATCAGATGGTGGACCCGCACCTAGACACGACCACAACACAGCCCTGAATGTCAGCAGAGACTGTGTCTACTAGACAAGCCCCTGTGAAGGCCCTGTTGGCACAGATCCACAGCAGAGACCAAAGGAACCAGACAGGTCCTTCACACAGACCCTATGGTCAGCTTCAGCTCAGCGTGATGAATCATAATGACACCATGTTCGTTCGTGAGCCAGAGGAGAACTGAACTCATCCTGTCACCTGATGGAGTTTGAGTTCTTTGCTACTGTCGCCTCTGGCTTGCTCAGTTGGGGAAACTTAATATTCAGCAATATTATTGATCTGACGTAGTTTTATGAGAACTGAATTGAGCTGGACGATTACTTTTTTTTTTTTGCAGAACTGCTTTATTAAATTAATTTATTTAATAAGTAATGATCTTTACAACAGATCTGAATGAACACTGCTGAATCGACTTCAGCTGAACAACATCCAAAATGCATTATTTTTCATTTTTATCACTGTAAAGCTGCTTTGAAACAATCTGCATTGTATAAATAAAGGTGATTTGAATTGACTTGAAGATTGGCCACCAGGCCGCGCATATAAAGGTGTGAAACTATTGGCCAGTGTTTCAGTTTCATTGTAAAACCCCTGGAGGCCGACAATATATCTCATATCAGTTCAGTTTGAAAAGTCTCAGCCTTCACTTCCAAATGTTTCATTTCATTTGAGGTTTATAAAGGAAAACAGATCGACAGAAAGATGGTTAGGTTTATTACTTAATATGAATGAATGAATGAATGAATGAATGAATGAATGAATGAATGAATGAATGAATGAATGAATGAATGAATGAATGAATGAAGCTTACATTGGTCGTGGGAATTACCAATAACCAATTATTAGCAATTACCAGTTACAGAGTTTTTAAAGGTTGTTTCTCTCAGGGAAACATTTCAGTTTGCTCAAATAGTCTGTTTTCAGTTTTCAGCTTGTTCTGTGGTCTGTGGGATCAGGACTTATCAAAATTTCAATTGAGGAGTTTCACAACAGTCACGTAAAACAGCCCATATATGCTTTTACAGTTAGAATATAATAATAAAATAAAATATAATAATGATAATAATAATGTCAAGTTTAAGTGCAAAAGAAGATTACATTTCATAAATGCTTCGTATTTTAGTTAGTAGCAAATTATGTATTAGCAACTCTAATTTACTTTTTCTGTAGATAGAATTTTGTTTGTCTATCTGGGTGCGTTGGGTCACGCATAAATTCAACAGGCTATAAAGTTCTCACTAGGACAATAGGATAATAACTTTATTATAGAGCTGCTGTAAAGCCCAAAAAATCTCTGTTACTTTAATTTCCTATTACTGTAAAGCTGCTTTGAAACAATCTATATTGTTAAAAGCGCTATATAAATGAAGGTGACTTGACTTGACTACATATTTATTTAATTGATTATGTCAATAAATTAATCATAATAAAGTGGACTATACACTGTGAAAAGGTTTATCATGTAACCCAAATGTTTTAGTCATGCAACAGCTAAAAAATATTTTATTTGTCAAAAATCGACTGATTAAATTAGATACAGTAGAAATTGAACCTTTTAGTCATATTTGCATTTTTGAATCACTGGTTCGTTATGAAAATCAATAGTAAAAAGTATAATGAAACACCTTTCTGGGAGAGAGAAAAAAAGCTCTTTGAGTTTAGTTTTTGATCTCCTCTCTTTTTTTTTTCAATGAAGCAACTACGACATGAACACACGCAGTAATTTACATTCTAAGTTCATTGTAAAATGTACTCAGTTTTAGACCACACTGACACACATGTTATGCAAAATATTTATTTTGCAGCAATATACATTATCTATACGAGTGAATTTAGAGAGGACATAAATAGTAAAAATAAATAAATAAATAAACAGATGCAACGGTACAAATCAGCAGTCTTCAAATACAAACTATTTACAAGTCTAAATCTTTAATAAATAATGACCAACACATACAGCATCACTTGAACACAAATCTACGGTAAACTTGCAGTCAGCACTTCTTTTTTTTCAATAGAAGATTTGCCTGCCCAGGTGTGTCAAGTATCTCAAGTCCCAACCTGCAAGAAGTGACATGACATGAAGTAATAAGACATGACTTGGTTTATTTCTAATACGCGTTTGAACAATTTCCAATGTTTAAATCTCATCAAGATGACCAACCATCTCCTAAAATACCTTTGCTTAACACCCGAGCCCGCTAAAAGACCCGATTCTTTCGAGTCTGACCCCAAAGCAGCTCCTCAGTCCGCCTTTCTTGAATCGAGTCCACGAGCGCTTGGAAGTGGACAGTAAGTCACCCAGGAGACGCTCGAAAGCTCTGTCTTTTCCCGCCAGCGCGGAGTTGCGCGCGTCTGATTCCCACAGTTCCGCGCGCTCGTCCAGTGCGCTCTTCTCCTCTCTCGCATCCTTCTGCTCCATCGTCGACTCATCAGACTCCACAAACGGCGTGTTGACTCCTTCATCTAACAACTGCTTAAGACTCTGCTGTAAAAAAATGTATATGATTAGTCAGGGTCTAATAATAATCGTTTAAGAGTAGTGAGCTAAGACTGAAAAACTCACCTGTAAACTGGAAACTGGTTTGGCACCGACCAAGTTTAAAAGTAGAAGTGAAGACACGCAGAAAATAGAGATGTTGGCGATCATTGTTGTATTGTGGAGAGCAGCTCAGTATCTGTGCGCGGCTCTGTTTGGTCTTCGCTCGTACCCAAGCACCGTGTCCAGGTGCGCTCTTTTATTTCGCTGGTTTCGTCACGGTCACCCAGGAAAATCCAGCCGACCCTACGGGGAGGGCTCTTCATTTTCATCAAGATCCCACCTTGTTCATCACCGATCATTAAAATGGTGACGTGTGCCGGAGCCTCCTTCAAATTGCACTGTATGTCAAGCGCAAAGAACATCGATCATCTCCTGTCTTGTCATGGAGGTACACTCTACTATAGCCTCATATGCGCACACACGCTTAAAAATAAAGGTTCCAAAAGGTTTTTTTTTTTCACAGTGATGCCATAGAAGATGACACATTTTTGGTTACCCAAAGAACCTTTCAGTGAACAGCACCAGTTTTCATACATTTGACTTAGTAATTATTAGTAGTTATTTTTCCTATTTAAAGAGCCTTTTGTCCTTTGAAAATATTAAATGTTCTCCATGGAACCATTGATGCCAGTGAATAACTTTTATTTTACCACACAAAAAGGTTCAGTGGGGTTCTATAACCCAATTGAATTAAATAATTAAATAAAATTGTTCTTTAAAATTGAGTCAATAACTCTTGGGTTCCATATAGAACCCCACTGAACATTTTTGTGGTCCCTTTAGGGATGTTATATAATTATATATATATATATATATATATATATATATATATATATATATATATATATATATATATATATATTAAACATTTTAATAATCTAAAGATTTTTTTATAAAGAACCCTTTGAGCTATTTAATAGTGTACCCATCTCATCCCAGTGTTTCATACAGAAAGCTAAACCCAAATCAGTCTTACTATCCAATACTTGGTTCATTTAGTTCAAGACTGTACACAAATTGCCAGTGCAAGAAATAAGTGAGGGTACGTTCTACCTAGAAGCTGCCAAGTGTTTGGTCTTGATATGTTCAATTGCAATATTTATGTTAATTAGACATGAAGCAAAACATCCATAAACTGGCTAGCTAACCCCATTTTGACTTTACGAACACAAAATGCAAAGATGAGACTGCATGTTTCATGAAAGCTGAAAACACTGACAGGGTTTGGACGCAGCATGTATCCTTCATTTATGAAATCCCATAGTCCTGTGTGTGTTGATTGGTGGTGGTGGTGTAATTAATAAAAATGGTAATGTAATTTTTAAATTAACTTGTGATTTAATTTCTACAGAAAAATAATCATTATAGTTGAATTTGCTCTAAATCATAAGAGGCAACATTATGAAAAGCTTGTTTGAGTTTCATTACGAGGCATGCCTTCAGTTTTGGACAGCTTTTTTCTGTCTGTTCAGTTTCCAGGATTTCAGTGTGTGGTTAACTCTTGCTCTAAAGTCTTCTCAAAAGAAATTCATTGCATGGACTCAATGTGTGGTAAATCCATACCAGTAGGGTTTTGATGTAGTGGTGAGGCAAAAAGTCAGAAGTTTCTTTACACCTAAAGGTGATCCAAAAGACCGTATTCACAGCAGCGCCATCTTTGATTTTTAATGGAAATGAAAGCGAGGCTGTGAGGGATGGACACATTTCTTCAGTGAGTTCTATTGTTATTCAATGGCGTTTTTGGATTGCTCTGCTGACGAAACTGCAAAAATATCACTCAAATTTTTGAAGCCTTTTTTTTAAGATTAACGCAATTGAATTAATAATAGAATTTCATCAAATTGAATTGAATACTCTTTACGTATTTTACTTGAATAATTGAACAATCCTTAATCAATTATTCAATTAAAATAAGCATTATTCAATTCAATGTGATGTGTCTTTCCATGAGATTTCAGTAGACAAAAAACACCAGACAATATGAGCTGTGGAAAACTAAAAGTGATCTAGGAGCTTTACACAGCTTTTTTCAGCGGATACCATTGAAAACACAGTACTTCTATCCCTCGCAGCCTTGCTTTCATACCTGTCACGGCGCTGCTCTGAATAAGGTCTATATAACTGTAGAAATATGTTTTCAAAAAGCTTCAAACAATAGAAAGGAACACACATTAGAATTCTTCAGCTGAATTTTCCCATGTGCGTGGATTTGTGACCACCTTTATTTGGTAGATGTTTGAATCACATTGAAATAAACATAATTCCAACCACTAACACAATTAATACACAATAGAAAGCAATTTCTCAATACTAGCTGAAATATATAATTTTTCAATCAATGCTACTTTCTCCTATTCCTTGTAGAGACAACTTTAAGTAAGCCGTTTGGAGGTTTATTTTCATCAAAACTTTGCTCTGTGTATTTGGGCCTGGCATAGCAACATTGTCTCAGCCAATGGCGAGAGCTTGGGGTGAGACTAAGTGACCAATGGCAGACAGGAGAATTGTTTAGGAAACCTATCTGAAAACAATCATTGTTCTTACAGTTGCTTTTGGTGACGCCAGTGGCTCCGAAATTACACACTTCAGCTTTAACCCATCTTTGTCTCTCATTACCATCACATTGTCTATTGGCTGCGTTTATTACACTCTCTCATATTTCATTTGGGAAGCTCTTAACTTCAAGCACAGTTCACTGAGCACTGCTCTTTCCCTGATGAGAAGCCGATGGGGCTAATTAAGATTTTAATGACAGGCTTGCACTGCAGTCTGTTTCAAATGCCATTTATTTGCTAAAGGAATCATATTCGTGATGTATAATAAATGTGTTACAAATAAAACAACTACACTGCAAATCATGATTAGATACTTCAGTGTTTAGATATTTGCTTTTATTGTCCTTTTAAAAACTTGTCATTTCAAAATCAGCCATTTCAACACAACAATTAGTGTTAAATATTTTCATAGCCACATGTCATTAGACTTGCAGAGGGAAAGATATCTTCCAGATGGCCTCCGACCTGTTTTCCTAATAGCTGCTCTAGATGCCGATGGCCGCTAAAATGCTAATCAGTCCCTGTTTGCCTTCATACTGTGCTCCAGTGGAAAGCTTGCAAGAGATCATCAGTCAAGCCCTTGCCACCTGTCCTCCTCATGCTGGGTGGAAACTAGCCTCAGGGCTTTATTGGTTTGAGCCAGGCCTCTCTTGGGGTTCAACCCAAACCTGAATAGCCAGCGGTCATGTTAAAAGGATGAGATACATTTATCTTAAAGTTTCTTGCCCTACCTTGATCTTGGCATGATACACACACAGGCTTCATGTTTGAGATCACCGTTCACAAAAGTGGCCTAATTTAATAGAATATTCTAAGTTAAACTTAATCAACAGTATTTTTCTTAGCACATAGAATAATTGTGACTCGTCCCTTGTTTAGGTTAGTCAGCTATTTTTTTCCACACTAAGACCATGTCAATCCTAATATTGTTTAGAGCAGTACTAAAGCAATGAGCATTTGAATGTTTATGCATTGGCCTCATAAAAAAAAAAAAAACCTGTTTTTACAAAAATCAAAACAGCTGTGCTTGCCAGAATAATTCTGTAAAAATACAGTAAAAATGTAAACATCTTTACAAAACAAGTCAAGTCAAGTCACATTTATTTATATAGCGCTTTTTACAATACAGATTGTTTCAAAGCAGAGATAACAGGAAAATAATCCAACAAAGTTTGTTTCCAGAAGAAAATAGCGTCACAGTCCAGTTCAGTGATGGTTCATTTTTTATGTAAAAAATTATTAATTTAGTTCATTTATATATATAGCCGCTCTGGAGAAAACCATGATGTCATCGTCCAGCTCAGTTCAGTTCTCATATTGGTGTCAAGGCAGGCAGATCAATAATATTGTTGAATATTAAATTAAATGTCCCCAACTAAGCAGGCCAAAAGCCAATAGCAACAAAGGTGAAAAAAGGCGACAAAGGCGGAAAAGGTGACAGTGGCAAGGAACCAAAAACTCCATCAGGTGATAGAATGGATAAAAAACCTTGGGAGAAAACAGGCTCAGTCGGGGGCCAGTTCTCTTCTGGCCAATGAATGAACCGTGTGTGATTATGATTCAGCCAGCATTATAGGTCAGAAGTCAGATTGGATTGGAACAATCAGAATAGAATCCAGTTCCATCAGGTTGAAGATCGGAGTCACGCCAGTATGGAGACGGGTTTGTTGAGGATCAGTGCCGATGGCTGCCTCGTCGATGAGGTCTTCACAGGGGAGAGTCTACTTGTCACAATCTCTGCTGACACTTCAGGGATGCGTTGTGGTCATGTCTAGGCGCAGGTCCACCATCTGATCTGGATACAGCCCGGATCCAGCTGATTACAGTAAACCTCGGAATAAACAGAAAGACTAACATTAGCGTAGATGCCATTCTTCTTATGATGTAACAAGTACATTACAAAACACAGTAAATTTACAAATTTATAAACAAGAAAACAGTAAATTCTACAACGCACTCTAAGATCCTTTAACATATACTGGCAACCGCCATGATAATGCAGGTGGTAAAAGAGGAAGCCACATGAAGAATCAAAAGTTCATCACAAGCTTCTTCCCAAGAGAGTCATTCACACAAATACATACTGATGCCACAAATACCATAATGATAACACACATGGCAAGTCAAGTCACATTTACTTATACAGCGCTTTTTACAATACAGATTGTTTTAAAGCAGCTTTACAGAGACACTAGGAAAATAATACAATAAACAAAATAAACAAATGACACTTATGCAATAAACATTCATTGAACAGTTTGTGCTAAGAACATGACTGATATCTTAAATTGTTACTTCTTTAGAATAGACTAGGGCTGGGTGATATGGCCAAAAATATTATCACAATATTTTTTTCCATATCATACGGTATTGATATTTTGTCACGATATTCCACCCTTAATAGAGAAGGAAATGTTTTCCACGTTAGACTTTGAGAATGAATTTAAACATAACTTGTTTGTTCACAATTAAACTCCACAGAGTAAGCAATCTTTTAATTTAGGGCCCCATTAAATCCATTTTATTTTCCCCTAAATTTTGTGTTTTCCATAAAAAAAAATTCTGTATTCTGTTTTTTTATTATTTAATACAAATTTATCATAAAAAATTAATTAATTAATTAATAAAACTTTAACAATCTAATCCATCTTTTAAAATGTAATCAAATTAACATATAACAATTAGCCTAATTTACAACAAAACGTTGCGTTTTTTTATCAAATAAGATTCTGCACAACAGAACTCTATAAATTAAAACATGGGTGAAAAAATATATTAGTTATATGATATATTTTTTTTATATTATTATTATAATTATATTATTATTATCATTACTTTAAGAATGACATTTTAGTATACTATAGTATTTTATTTCTGTCAATTTCTTCAAGTTAAACCGGACCTGTATTTTGACTTTTTGTTATAAAGATCTTTTAGTGCCCCATCAGTCAGCCACTGTCGACTCTACATCAGAACGACTAACAAATTTGGATCTCACCTTCGAGTGAGGTTTGGAGCTGAGAGTTTCAATGATTCTGCTCTGCAATTATCTGCATGTGTATTCTACAAACCCTGAAGTAGCTCTCCAGAGAGTGTTGGTGTGACGGCGCGTCAGCGGTGGTTGCCATTTAAAGAGCATTTCCTCTGCATTCACGGAAGTCTAAAAGAGTATTTTCTCTGCATCCATTGCAGTTGAAAACTAAAAGAGCTTAGTGCACACTGCAGGCTTTTAATAGTCCCGTTTACTATGCTCCGACCTAGTTCCTCTGCCCAGCAGAGGGCTACTTCAGTGAATACACAGGGTGACATGAGGATTACAGTGGGGCCTACGCTACTGAGTCAGCAATGGTATCTTGGGGCAGTGTATGCTGAACAGCAGCGTCCCGCCCCAGTGCCTTTCTTATCGGTGGTGCATGAGGAGGTTGTGAAGTCGTGGAAGGCACTTTTTTCTGCCTGAAACCACTCTGGCACCTCCTCCGCTCTCACTACCCTCGATGGTGGGGTGGCCAAGGGGTAGGTGGAGATCCCCCCGGTGGACCGCGTGGTTGTAATTCAATCATGTCCACAAAGTGCTGCCAGTAATCCGCGTCTCCCATCTGAGGTCTGTAAGTTCTCGTTTGTCCTTACGGCCAAGGCTTACAGAGCCGCTGGTAAGGGCGGCTTCGCCCTGATGCCATGGCCCTCCTGCAAGTCTATCAGGCCAAGGCATTCAAAGAGCTGCACAAGGGTAGTTCTTGCCCGGGGTTGATGCAGGAACCGCACACAGCGACATACCTCGCCCGACATGCGACGAAAGTGCAAGGTCCCTTGGGCAGACGATGTCTACACTTGTGGTCCAGGAACGCCATCTCTGGCTGAACCTGGCAGACATGAAGGAGATCGAGAAATACGGTTTTCTCGACTCCCCGATCTCCTTGGCCGGCGTCTTCGGCGACCTGCATGTCTTGAATCGGGCCCTTCACAAGCTCCCTTTCAAGATGTTAACACAGAGACGAATCTATGAATGCATTCGTCCCCAAGATTGGTTTGCAGCAATCGAGGACACGCACTGTCATGTCTTGGTTCTCTCTCGACACAGCCTATTTCTACGCCTTGCGTTTGAGGATCAGAAATATCAGCACAAGGTCCTTTCCTTCGGGCTGTCCTTGTCTCCTCATGTCTTCACGAAGGTCGCGGAGGCAGCCCTTGCCCCTCTGAGGGAGCAAGTTGTTCGCATTCTCAACTACCTTGACAACTGGCTCATACTGGCCTTGCGTACATCAACCATCAGGGTGATCTACACTCCCGTTGCATGTCACAACCCGCCATCTCCTCCGCTGGAGTCGGAAGAATCTGAGGTTTCTTCATGCCATTCACATTCCGGGTAAGCTCAATCGTGCAGACAACGAGCTCTCACGACAGCCCACGGGTGAGAGAATGGAGACTAAACCCCCACATGGTCCAGCTGATTTGGAGACGCTTCGGAGCTAAACAGGTAGACCTATTTGCCTCTCTGGACACGTCCCACTGCCAGTTGTTCTACTCTTTCTGACCAAGGGGACCCTTGGCATGGATGCGCTGGCACACAGCTGGCCTTGGGGCCTACGCAAGTATGTGTTTCCCCCAGTGAGCCTACTCGCCCAGACACTGTGCAAGGTTAGGGATGACGAGGAGCAGGTCTCGCTAGTTGCGCCGTACTGGCCCAACCAGACCTGGTTCCCAGAACTGATGCTCCTCGTGACAGCCCCTCCCAGGCTAATTCCTCTGAGGAAGGACCTGCTTTCTATAATATTCTGAATGTTCCAATCCAATCTGACTTCTTACCTATAATGCTGCCTGAATCATAATCATACACTGTTCGTTCGTTGGGCAAAGGAGAACTGGCCCCCCGACTGAGCCTGGTTTCTCCCAAGATTTCCAAGGTTCCTTGCCACTGTCACCTTTTTCGCCTTTCGCCAAAAATTGGCTTTTGGATTGCTTAGTTGGGGATATTTATTTTAATATTCAACAATATTATTTATCTGCCTACCTTGACACTATTATATGAGAACTAAACTGAGCTGGACGATGACATTGCGGTTTTCTTCAGAGCGGCTATATATATAAATGAACTAAATTAATAACTTTTTTACAACAAAAATGAAACATCACTGAATTTACTTAAGCTGGACTGTGAGGCTATTTTCTTCTGGAAACAAACTTTGTTGCATTATTTTCCTGTTATCTCTGTAAAGCTTCTTTAAAACCTGTAATGTAAAATCTGTATTGTAAAAAGTGCTATATAAATCAAGGTGACTTGATTTTCTCAGAGACGGGAAAACTTATGGCCGCGGAGGACTTAAATGATCTACCCCCAGCAGTGGAAGACACTATCACTTCAGCGAGAGTGCCCTCTACGAGCTCGCTCTGCCATCTCTGCTCTGTATTGACTTCACCCTAGCTAGGCTGGATCTACCACAGAGAACTTTTATATGTAGTACTGCCCTGATGATCAGTCCATTTATATATATATATATATATATATATATATATATATATATATATATATATATATATATATATATATATATATATATATATATATATATATAATATATAACTCCACGTTACCTCCCTGCAGCCAGGATGTGGTCTCCGTAGCATCCCTTTCCTTTGGAATAAGCATGCTTTTCCAGTGTTATCCACATAGTCTCACTGTGTGGGTAAGAGAGAGCAGCAGTGATCGACTCTCTCTCTGGGTTAAAACCCTGTCCATTCTCCTGTCCCTGTTCCTTCTCAGGTGCTGGGGGATTAGGCAGCTTATGCGAGGCACTGGAAGTGGCAGCAATTGCTGTATTTTGGTAGGGATCCCAATTTGTCAGTATTTCTGACGTAACGTTGAATTTGACTGATTGATAGGTAATGTCTAGGTTACTAATGTAACTCCTGTTCCCTGAAGGAGGGAACAGAGACGCTATGTCCGGTCGCCACAATTGCTGTACTGCTCAAAGGTGATTGGACTCTCAGGCGAGATCCCAATTCGTCAGTCGTTCTGACGTAACATCAAGTAACATCTCAATTCCCTCCTTCAGAGGACGGGGGTTTCATTAGTAACCTAGACATTTCAGTTTCAGCATGTATTCAACGGTAGTTTATCTCAAATTAAACGATAAAAAGCTAGTGAAGTGACTCTTAAAAGCAGGTCTGGAGATGAATTTCATGAATATGTTCCGTCGATAAGTGCAGATACAGTTTTATCGCCCAGGCCTCGGAAAGACAGTAGTTTTCATAGTAAACTCAGGTACACCATGTAACTTTTGGACCTCTAGCGATTAAAAAACAAGGTAACACTTTATTTTGATGGTCCCTTTTGAACATTCTGTTGACTATAAGGTAGCTTTGCAACTACATGTCAACTAACTCTCATTAAAGTATTAGTGGACTGTCTTCTTAATATCTGCAAACTCTTGATTCTGATGGTCCTCCAACAGACACCCTGCTGACTATAAGTAACTTTGCAACCATGTCAACTTATTCTAACCCTAACCCTACCAGTATACCAATACTCTAATGAGAGTAAGTAGACATGTAGGTGCAATGTTACTTATAGACAACAGAATGTGTTAAAGGTGAACTATGCAGGTTTTTTACCTGAACCGAACAGCTTCGGAGTCATTGGAATGGTTTTAATACTCTTTTCGAGTTGAATGGTGGTCGTTTCGCAACCCCTATCGCATGTGAGTTGAAAAAACCCACTTGCAACTTTGAGCCGGCGGGCCGCCGGCCGCAGCATCAGGAAGTGTCGCGTGATATCAGCTCTCGCGATGTAACGAATTGCTTTACGGCAAAAAAGATCTGATAAAATTCTGATAAAATAAGCATCAAACAGAAATAACCCGGCGCCGTATACATGTGGTGTTCGAGGCGCACATACAATACAGACTGCCGACAGTTAAACAGGGCGCGGGCAGCTCTTAAAGGGGCCACACCTTATTTGAACTCATTACAGCTTCCTTCCTCCTGAACAGCGTGAGTGCTATTTACGACAGTACAAGTACTCCACATCGTCTCTAGGGGTCGCTGTTTGACAAAAACAGAATTCCTGCATAGTGTACCTTTAAAGGCACCATCAAAATAAAGTGAAACCAAAAACAAAACTGCATGCATTTTGCAGAAGAACATTGTTTTGGTTGTGCTTCGGCTTTGCATGACTGTGAGGATGAATATGGTTATCCGACTGCTCATAAATCATTCACTACTGTGGGCTTAAGAGATATAGGCCTGGTTTCACAGAAAGGACTTATATTAATTCATGATTAGGCATTAGTTAAAGGGGTCATGATACATGCACTTTTACAAGTTGATTGTACTGAAATGTGTGTTGGCAGTGCCTGTACACAACCATCATAAAATGATAAAAATCCATTCAGTGTTTTTGTTTTAATCTCCTTATATGTTTTCCCCCGTCTCAAATCAAGCCGTTCGACCGTGTGACGTCCCACGGTCGGACGCCCCTCCCACGATTGTTGATTGACAGCAGCGTTTCAACACAGACCCGCCCTCGGTCGTGAGCGAGCTGTCAATCATAGTCCGCGCGGACCGGCGCGGTCATTTTTGATATGCTGGAGCACTGTCAATGAGCAGAATGGCGTCTAAGCGATTGTGGTGTTCTGTTCTTGGGTGCAATAAGGAACACAGCAGTCATTTTAATGTTCCTAAATCCGAACCGCTGAAGACGCAGTTTTGTTTTCGAAGGGAATATTCCCCACGAGCAACGTCACTGCTTTCATGTTTGCGCGAATCATTTCACACCAGACTGCTTTATAAAGGAGGGTCAGTATAAAGCTGGTTTTGCTAAGAAGCTGCTCCTGAATAAAGGATCGGTACCAACTATTTGTGTTCCTGCTGAACCTCCAGAAGAACTGAAGTGAGTGTAACGTTTTATTAACCTTTATATTAATATTTATATTAATCTTTGCAAATCGCTTGCACACTTCACGATGAATGCGTCGGTTTACACTCAGCGTACATTACGGCATGTTTTCTATGTACGACATTCTCAATATAATTCATAATCCCACGTTTATAATGAACAACGCGTTATGGTTATTGTGTTACAAACGGCGTACGCACAGAACAGAGGGGCGGGGTTTGCAAAGCTCATTATCATTTAAAGTCATATGCACTGAAACGGCGTGCTGAAAACAGAGCTGGTTTTGACTAGGTAAAATAAGTGTTTTCTTACAATACTAATGAGAATTTTTAATTAAGGTATATTACAAACTTTTAAGAATCCCTAAAGAATCATATTAGCTTATACAAAAATGGCATTATATGACCCCTTTAAATTAGGACATTTAAGTAGCTTTTATTGGCATGCCTTAGAAAGAAAATAACATTACTGGTGTGCATTTTGAGACAAAAAATTGCACAGACATATTTTAAGATATGTCAGTGCAAGTTGCTTTCAGTTAAAAAAGCTAAAAAATGCATTTTAGTCTAGGACTAGGCTTAAGCCTTTTTTGTGAAACCGGGGATAGCCAGTTTAGGAAAGGATCTCAAGCTGACTTGCTGAAGAAGTTACTGTAGCTATACACGAATCCGACGAGCGTTCTGTGTAGGCTGCCATCTTGTGGCGACGCCATTACTGAGCTGTTACCGGTATGTAAACAAACCTCCGTGATAACGCGGCCTCGATGACAGCTACAGCCAGGCAGAATGACTTGTTGGGTTCATGATGTTAGACCCAGTCACAGATGAAGGTACAAACGATCTTACAGATTATTTATGAAAATAGCTTGGCAAGCTAGGCTAACGTTAGCTAACGAGGAAACTATAAAAAGATCTGTCCATTTGGCAACAATAAATAAATGAATGACATCAAATAAACGAATTTATGTTTTTCATTTGTGTCCATTATTTATCTCATTTTCACATTGCAAACGGCAAGTGTAAGGTACAGCTAGAAAGTATACATAATATCAACCAATTAGTGTTTTTAAACCATGGAAAGAGGTCAATATAACAGCAGGAGAACAATTATGTCACATAACGTTACATTTAGCTCAGGAAAGCCATTTAATGACCATAGCATGTTAATTGAATAGAAAAAATAGCTAGAGAGGAGATTTTGCTGAGGACTATATTACATATTTATTATATTTTTTACTTATGTCATTAAAAATTGTTATCATAACAAAAACTTTATATTTATTTTTAACTTTTAACTTTAACATTATATTTAATTTGTTATTTTAAACCTTTAATAATACCAGCAGATTGGGCCCTCTATGTTTACAGCATTAGGTGAGATTATTTTTTTAAATACAATTTAAAATAAACATGTATCGAAATTAGTCAATATTGAATCAAAATCTGAATCAAATCGCAAGAATGGAATTGAAAACTTGAAATCTTTGTCAAGCAATAATAAAAACTGTATCCTACCAGTCATTGTACAATGTAAACATTGTAACATGTTGTCACTAAACTTCATACAATTCTATTTAGTTACCAAATGTTTTGACAATCCACCCCCCCCCCCAGTCAAGCAGTCAAGCAAATCAAACATTAACAACAGACATAACAGTAATGTTACTAACGAATACTGCCCCAATGCGCCCCTTCTGCTGTTTTAAAGGTATTCAAGAGTATTTTCTCCTTCGCCTGGCATCCGATGATCAACAAAATGCCAACTACAGGTCACTGAAAGAGGGTCAAAATGATCTGAGCTCCGGATGGGTTGGTCAAATAATGCACACTCTACATTGTAACGTTAGTGACAGTCGTAAATCGCGGGCTGTTTATTCCAGTGGATGCAAGTTGCAACTAAAACAATAGGAGGCAATGGCGCAAGGCTACCCAGCAACAGCTCAGTTATGGCGCCCGCCATACTTCCGGTAGTTTCGCCCATAGACAGTATAAGAAGTGGACAGAGCCATCTCATAGAACTCAGTTGAGACAGTTGAAGCCCATTTTTAACGATTTTTGAGCACTTCCGTTCCTGACGCGCAGACTCAAACCGACTCAAACTAAGCTTGATGACGTGAGCAACCTGTCTGACAGACGTAAATCTTCTAGTAGCTGTGCGTGAAAATTGCCCACGTTAATCTTGCAGAGACGGGGAACTTGAGCAGAGTTATTTGGCGTAAATGATCTACCCCCAGCAGTGGAAGACACTATCACTTCAGTGAGAGTGCCCTCTACGAGCCCGCTCTGCCATCTCTGCTCTGTATTGACTTCAGAGACTTCATGAACAATGATGAGGGAATTGAAATGTAAAAGCGATGCGGAGATGGGGATGAGGTATTTTATTGAACAGATAAACTGCCATATAGCTCTCTAACAGATTTCATTGTAAAGCATTATCTTTTGTGAAGGGTTATTTCATTATGGTTGTTGTAGCACTGTGCTGGAATTTATCATGTCTATTAACAGGTATAGACGAATCCGGCGAAACCAAGGGGGTAATCGACCGGAAGTTGAAGCCGGCCGGGTGCCGCCATCTTGTAGCAGAACTTCACTTGCGTTAGCATTTCCATTGACTCCCATTCATTTTGGTGTCACTTTGACAGCGAATAACTTTACATCTTAGGCGTTTAAAGACTCCATTTGTCCATTATTTATTTCTAAAGAAACACGACAGCTAGGCCTACTAGAAGATTAACGTCTGTCAGACAGGTTGCTCACGTCATCAAGCTTAGTTTGAGTCGGTTTGAGTCTGCGCGCCAGGAACGGAAGTGCTCAAAAATCGCTAAAAATGGGCTTCAACTGTCTCAACTGAGTTCTATGAGATGGCTCTGTCCACTTCTTATACTGTCTATGGTTTTAACCAGGCTACATTTAAGCTGGTCCATGTCAACATTTCTTGCTCTGTGACAATTAACCTATGCCACTTTCACACCATAGTAGCCGGAGCAACTTTTCTCTATTTACGGATATGGCGGTATGTACACAATTTCCTGCAACAACCATCCCGATAGGCCTACAATATAAACACTTATAATAGGCTTACCATAGTGAATCAGGGTAAGACAAAAACACGTTTTGGAAGAAGGATTGAGGATGTCTTTGTATGAAATGTATGAAATTTTGTTAATTTTGAACAAAAAAAAAGTTACATATAGTGTCCATTTAAGATTTTAACCTTGGGGTAATAAAATAGAAAACCCCTCATAGTTTCACTGTACTTTGGCCCAGTAAGCAACCACCTAGCAACATACAACATTTTTTTGCTAAAAAAATTATTGATATTGTTTATTTTACTTAATTTTTGATATTTTATTTTATTAACTATTATTATTATTGGTACTGTATTTATGTTTAAACTACAGTTTTTTAACAATTCATATTTAATATTCTTAAGTCTAAACAAAAAATTAACAATCCCATACCAATATATCCAAGCAATATAACCATGCAAAGGGGTAAGAGAGTTAAGAACTCTGACACTCTTAGTTAGTCACACATATCCATGTCCGCTAAAGGAATCTCAGAGCTGATAAAACACAGGATGGTCTGTCGAACATTCAGCCTGTCAGCAACATCCTCAAACTCTCTGGAATGACACTCTTGAGTTTTATCTTGAGACCTAGTGGCAACAAAGCAAGTATATTACCGTAAATGAACACTCAACAATGATTCCATTTCAGTAAATAATTGATAACGGCAGAACTTGTTTCAAAAACAAAAACAGTAAATGCCACTTGTTTTGCTATTTTATTATCCTATGCAATGACATTCACACATTCTTTTGTTGCATTCTTATTTTTCCTAATAATTTTGGGGCCATTATATAATGGTCGGTATCGGTAACAAAAAATATGCATTAAAAATATGCACATAAACTCTGGTTGACTTTGAACCATCCAGACGAATGTATTTCAGTGAAAGCTCAGAGCCATATATATTTATCTAGAAGGAACTTGGGTTTTCAGATCATTGAATTGATTGATAGATCACTGGCTTTCAAATTCATTAACATCTCACACCTCTCTTTATAATTTTTGCATCTTTCTCAACATCCTTCCCACATCCCTTAAATTACATCATAGTTCACCCGTTTCAGCGTTTATCCAGCCCACTGCATTCCAAACTACTGACAGCGCTCCTCACTACATGAGTATTGTCACCTCTAGACCATCAACTATGGTGCTATTTTAGTAAAGATAAGGCCAAGCTAAGGCCTAGTTTGATATATTTAGCCTTGCCCTCTGCTATATTTAACTTACATGCAAATAGGATTAATACGTTCTTGCTTGACAACGCTATAAAGTCAAAACAGAAAGAAATATCTTGTTACACCTCCAATTGTGCCTGTAGACAGGTATCCAGGTTTCTGGTTGGTTAAAAAGGCGTTGCTACGCAGTTCCAAGGGTGATCTCTGTGGTTGCTAGGGCATTTATAGGTGGTTGCTAGGGTATTTATAGGTGGTTGCTAGGGTATTCTGAGGTATGCTAGGTTTTTGCGACTACGTCAAAAGAGCTCACCACTTGTTTCTGTGATGTTCTAGATATCACCCAGGTCTTTCCTTCAATGTACAGTAAGTAATAACACACCTCTCTGAAGTAGAATCCACAAGTGGTGCAAGAACATGTTAAGTGCTTAAGTTTAAGTATGAGCAATAGTAATACTGATATTTGCCTTCTCAAACAAATCTAGGTCTGTGGGTAAGGTACATCCTATATCTATCAGTTACCTTGCTTTAGCTTAATGAATTCCATTGGGAATCAACTGTTTCCATTTTCACACCACAGTAATGTGGGAAATATTCTGCCCTGAAGCTGGAACAAGCGTGTTACTTATTGGCCTTTAATGGGTAAAAGGGTTGTTGCTCTTAAAGGACCCTGTCTTTGGTGCTGAGGTGTTTTGAGAAATGTAACCATAGATTAAAGACATGATGAAATCGCCCAAGATCCTTTTACATAATGACATAACATTTTGTTTAGTTTGAAACTGTTTATTAGAATAAAATTCTACTTTAAATCCATTTCACCTTTAAGATAACATCTCAAAGGATTTTCCTTTCCCACAAGGTTTAAATGAACTGCTACATGTAGGTGTAAAACCCAGGGCTCGCAAAATGTAAAAATCGCTGGTAGCCCTTCGGGCAGGCACTCTTCAGATTTTGGTAGCCCGAAATTAATTTCACTAGCCCAAATAAAAAGAAAATTTTTTAATGTAGAAAATTGGTTAGGAGTCAAAACATCAATCAAAAACTTTTTCAAAACACAAATATCAACAATTGGATATACATAATCAAATTAGAATCATCAATACAAATTTGCATCTGGTTCTAACTGAACTGAAATTTGTGTGACCAGTATGGAACATGAATCAGTCTGTGGCTCAGCCCCCAATGAGGGTATGACTAAAAAAATTAACACTTTAGTTTTGTGTCTAATGCTCACTATTAACTATTCATTAACATGCAGATGGTAGGGTTTTATAATTACTCGGGTCCCGGATGTGAGGTAGGCTAGTTAGGGGGGTTCGAGAAAAATTGTATTTCTCTGATCTAAAAAATTGGATAACAATAACTTTAAAAACATGTCATGCATGTTTTTAAAAGTTTGCCAAAAGTTTGCCTGATTATTTTTGTCACTCGTTTAACATTTATTTATTTTTCTCTCCTTATGTCAGTGAATAAAGTATACATGGGGTCAACTGATAGGTTGATTTATGAATCATTTTCTCAGACGCGTTCATTTACTGAAAGCTACTAGGAAAGCTAGCCTAACTAAGTTTATTAAATTCGTTCACAATATATACACATTCATTCTTGATCTTATTCCTAACACAGGGCCATAGACAGGGCTTTATAATCAAAGAGGTCCTAAATTTAAGGTTGTCAGGGGGCATTTTTTCCAAACAAAATTATTACATTTATCTTGCCTAAATGTTTGCGCTCATTGCATTTTTACAATGGGGTAATATTGTTGTTAAGAGTTTACACAACACAAAGAAGCTTGATTTAAATTGTTTAATTAAATTGAAAAAAGTAGCACAAATAAATACAATAGAATAAAGATGCAAATAAAGACAAATAAAGAGAAAAGTTTTTCAATGGGTCTAACACTAGTGTTCATATACAGAAACTGAATAAAGTAATCAAATGGAAAATAACACTGGGTAGTATTTTAGTCCTGAATAAATTAAATACATAGGGTATTAACCCTGATTCCTTTAACTTAAAGCTATCTTTTGTTGCTTTGACAACAAAATTAATGACAGACACATATGGCTGCCGTCACTTTATAGTGCACGGATCCTGTGTTCATTATACTGTATGCTTATTAAAAGACAAAACCGACTATGTTTAGAGTATACTCACGAAGACCGAAATTGACACAATTTTGCGTGTTAAAGCAATATAATCCGCGAAAAATAACTTTTGTTACTGGCCAGCTGTTTTTGAGGCGGATTTTCTATGAATGTGCGCATAGAAAATCATCTCAGAGAGCGTGCGAGCACTGATTAGTTTAAAATCGCTTGAATGTTTAAACTGGTAAGACTTAAAAAGACGTGGGAATGGTAAACTTCAGTCACGATGCACTGCTGGCCCGATTGTGCAAGTGAATAGACTGATTGCCTGATTGATTGATTGCTCCTGTCTGCATCGGCTGATCGCTGATCGATTGCTCCTGTCTGCCTCGCTGCCTGCTGTGTGTTTGTTTGCTTCGAGGCTGTAAGCTCCATAGATATCCATAATAAAGGCTAGATGTCTCGTCCACGCTGCTGGCCAATGGAGGTCGACGTCAGCACCTGGCGGCCATCTTGTCACAGGCAGCTGACTCACTCGTAGCATTGTGTTAATGGTGCATGTACTTTTTAAATAACCATAACTTGCTCAATTTTCTACCGATTTTCAAACGGTTTGATTTGTTATAAACGTCAGAGATGTAGTTATGACACTGCACACTTATGAAAAATAAGTGTATAAATAAATAATCAACCAGAATTATCCAGCCACGGTAATAACGTTTGTAAGAAACCAAACCGTTTGAAAATCCATCAAGATTTCAGCAAGATAAGAGTATTTGTGTTCTCACCATACATCATACCACATAGCCCGCCAGAAAGCTAGCCTGTGACAAGATGGCCGCCGGTGATGACGATAGAGACTCTGCCGTAAGACATCTAGCCTTTATTATGGATATCTATGGTAAGCTCCGCCTGAGCCTCGTATTTTTTTATGTTTTGAGCCATCATTTTCTATCTAGTTGTTTATACTACTAAATACAGCTTACCCAACATCTCAGATTAACCTTACATCTCTAGCTTCCGTTATTGTTAACACAGCACGCTAGTAACTCGCTAACATTAGCCTGCTAACGCGCCACCCGTGCGCTCCTTTATTTATTTATTTTCTCTCGCGCGCCCGCGCCTTTGAGTTCATAAAGTCCAGGTAAGTAAGAATCTGTCAACAAACACGGTGAGTAATGTCTTCTTGTCCTGTTATTGTCACCTGTGTCACATGTCATATGTTTAGTATAGCCTTCTCCGATGGCAATATAGGATTTATATGTGATAAATGCAAGGAGACAGTCAGGCGGATGGAGAAGATTTCAGAACTAGAGACACGCATCCAAACTTTAATTGAGGATGGTAAGAATGCTAGATCTTTAGATAGTGTTTTGGATGTGCCTAGCATAGTGAACTCTTTACATGACTCGGTTCCGGCTGAAGTAGAGCCCGTGCAGCAGGGCAGATGGGTGACCGTGAGAGATCGTTCTAGTCGCGGATCAAAGAACCACTCTTCCGTTCCGATTCCCATAACAAACCGATTTGCCCCACTCAGTGAAACACCCACTGAGAATTCTGTTGATTGGGCCCTGGTAATTGGTGATTCGATCACACGGAACGTGAAAATAGAGACACCAGCCACCATAGTCACATGTTTGCCGGGAGCCAGAGCGCCTGACATCAAAGCAAATCTAAAAGTGCTGGCTAATGCTAATCGTAAATTCTCTAAGATCATTATTCATGTCGGCACTAATGATGTTCGACTCCGCCAGTCGGAGATCACCAAAATTAATATTAAAGAGGTGTGGGAACTCGCAAGTACGATGTCAGGCACTGTAATTTACTCTGGCCCCCTTCCTGTACGCAGGAGTGATGAGATAGTTAGCAGATTGGCCTCACTGAATCGCTGGCTGTCTGAGTGGTGTCCGCAGAATAATATAGAATTCATAGACAAATGGAAAAGTTTTTGGGGAAAGCCTGATCTGTTGAAAAGAGATGGTATCCATCCCTCCTGGGCTGGTGCTGCTCTTCTCTCTAGTAATTTGGCTCATAGTCTTAGAGATAAAACATGGCAATCTGGGGCTCAGGTCAGGAAGCAGACAGACTGCCTAAACCGACCGTCTGCTAGCGGCCTCACGCCACCAAGGTCAGATAAATCCCATCACATGGAGCCTCTTTCACATAGATATCATCATATAGAGACTGTGTCTGTACCCCGAATTTGGAAATCCAAAAAACATCAGGTTAAATTAATCAAAATATAACTCAGGTTTCGTCTTCATTATTTTCCCTGTAAGTTCCCATGGTTTCTGATTTGAGTTACGCACCTGTTCCATTTTATGTTGACAAGTCCCTGTGTATTTAAGGACTTAGTTCCCTCTGTTCATTGTTCAGCGTTTTCTATGTTTTATGTGGTTGTTTTTTATGAGTATTATTCCTGTGATCTCCTGCATTTGTGATTAAAGACTTTTTTTTTATTCTCCATTATTGTGCGAAATACCAAAGGCACGTCATGATAGAACAAACCAAACACCAAAAAGAAAGGTTTATACGTTTACTATTATGCACTTAACAGCTGTCAGCCTGCTTTGTGTAGAATAAGAGAATCATGGAGGAACACACAGGGAATTTTTTTGACCTGGCGAGCCTTACTCATTTCCCGGATGTCCGTGTTTTTCCAGACTAGCCTGGATGAGCGAACTAAGGCACAACTACCCGACGACGATCCTCGAGGGACATAAGATAGTGTCCTCGAAGGCTCCTCCTTCCCTCCGGTTCCACCTTTGATTCTCACACCCACCGGCTTTGCTTCAGTCCTCTGGCTCCACCACAGACGCACGTCATGGCGGCTCCGCCTTGGCCTCCAGGTCCTATGGTGTTGCCTGGTCCAATTTAAATATGGGACCATATATAAAATAATTTGCTTAAACACAGAGATGTATAGTAACGAAGTAGAACTACTTCACTACTGTACTTAAGTACTAAAAGGCTGTATCTGTACTTTAGTAGAGTATTCTTTTTTTCTCCTACTTCCACTTTTACTTCAGTACATGTTTTCGATGAGTTTAATACTTCTACTCCGATACATTTTTTATGTGCTGCATCGTTACTCGTTACAATTATAAAAATGTTGAATCATTCCAAACCCACATAATCAGTGCCAGAGCGGTAGATGGCTCTGTCAACAGGTTTAATGAAGCTGGCTCATCATTGAGGGAATCAAGCGATCAAGAAGAGCGCGCGCGCTCGTACTCCCGTTCTGCCTCCCGCTCTGCTGCCTGCCTCCATTGAGAACACTTGAGATTTGTTAGTTTTTTTCGAGATGGAAGAACCAGAAACACCACCTTCAACTTCGAGTGATCGTGGCGCCGGTGGCGGTGTTTTCATTTGTTGGAGTGAAAGATAATTCATATAGAATGTGCGAGGACGCCGACGCACTGAATCGTTCTTTGTTTTTAATAGTTCAAAGTTACTATTAAATTTAATGTTAATACCTTGACAAACTACATCATTAAAAAGATATAAGACTCAAGGTTTAGTATTTGACCACTATTTTATTCTGAGAAACTTATAGTGACAGTTATTTTTTAATTTGTGTCAGGAGTAATGATAAAATGAGTCGATACCTTTAATATGAATTATGAGCGTCAGCCGCTCCCATTAAAAAAAAACCCTCCCGTGTCATGAAAGCGCTTGACCAAACAATGTCCCTCAGGGCTTTTAGCTTGTGCAGTTTAATATTGATCGATTTTCATAGATTTACGTCAGATGTCTTTAGAGAGGAATAATATTTATTGAATTTATACCCAAAATGGGCCGATGTAATTATGAGCACTCTGATATACTGTATTTTCAATCCATACTGGCAGCCTGAGGGCGCCCTGTGCACATTAGTCCATATATGGAACACATGAAGAAGAGCCATATGTGACATTCCAGGAACTCCCTGAAATAAAGCTTTCAGATATTGCTGTAACATGCAGATAAATACCCAATAAGCTGTGGAGAAAAAAGGCACAAGCAGGGAGAAGGGTGAGATGCTTTACTACATAATACAATACTTGTACTTTTACTTTCAGTACTTGAGTAGTAAATTTTTTTAAACTATTTGCAATACTTAAGTAAAAAAAATGTTGAATACTTTAGTACTTCCACTTAAGTAGGGTGCTTAGAGAGCACTTCAACTTCTACTCAAGTCACTTTTTTGATAGAGCACTTGTACTTTTACTCAAGTCTGGGTCTCTAGTACTTTATACATCTCTGCTTAAACATGATATTATATATTCTTGTCTACAGTAAAAAGATAAAACGATAGATAGATAGATAGATAGATAGATAGATAGATAGATAGATAGATAGATAGATAGATAGATAGATAGATAGATAGATAGATAGATAGATAGATAGATAGATAGATAGATAGATCTGCCTACATATAAAATGTGTTATTTTTTCCCACTGTCTTGTACATGCCATTCAAATAAATGAAGTAAAGACATAAGACAGCTTCAGTTCCTTTTTTATATATATAAATATGTCACATTAGCCCTTCCAGACATAGATTCTATCCCACCATGCATTCATTAGCCGTCCTTTCAGCTTCATTAAACTGTCTTTGCTAACTTACTGACAGATATCAATGACTATCTGTAGGGCTTGGGTTCCCTGTGGAGGCTACTGTTGGCAAAACAATAAGAGAAAAAGGAAAAATGAAGCCGTTCTAGCCAGGGTAAAAGATACATTGCCTTACAAGTTTTTATTTTTTTGACGATTTAATTTTAGGGACAATAAGGTAAATTCAGTTAGTCTGGGACACTCCTTTATTCTCGGTGCCGTTTCAGTCATTACGCTTTTGCCATGTCAATAACCAGGAGCAATATATAGCGTTGTGTAATTAGTAATAATTAATCCTTTTTGTAATTAACATATTTTAAGGATTTTATAAAGCAACATGCTGGGGAAACCTTAATCAATCACAGCTCCATTGTTATTCTGTAAATGTATGAGGTATGACTACCTTTGAAATCTGTCCAAATACCCAAAAGCACTAGCTGTGCCATTCAAACCTGCAAAGCCACTGAATCACATTAACACGAGCAAAAGTTGTAAGAAGTAATCTGCATATTTGGTTGTTGTGTTGTCAACTCATGCTGGAGCTGCTGGCTCTGTCTGCCCCACGGCACTGCCTTTTTTAGGGTGGAATGTGGCAGGCCCCTTGGTAGCCACAACCCCCACCTGCCACAAAATATGAAAGCTGATCAGAGATTGTTTCCCAGATAGATTTGTGTGTCTGCTTTATCTAAATACTTGAAAATGTTCCTCCTATGATCTTTTGAATTACAGTCAAAATGTATTCAGACACCTTCAACATTTCTTACATTATCACAGTTTATTCGCTATAGTTTAGAAAATGGTAATACAATATGACAAGAGTTCTGTCAGGACCACTATCGTCAAATACGATTGACAATTAGCATACAGTTTGGATTGGCGGTATGGTTCCGTTCTGGGCGAGAACTCCCTGCACATCCATGCAGCCTAGCATGGATAAGAGCAGGGAGAGCAGCAATAACCCCCTTAGGGGAAACAGAACAGAACCAACTTGAATGTATTGCAGATATAATTAATTAATTTTAATGACAACATAATTAAAGAATTTTAGTCTGATTCAGGGGTAATCAGAATGCCAAATCCTGACTGACAAGAGCTGGGGATGGAGGAGGGTAATTCGCTCCTGAGAAACTCGACAGCTGATGATAATACTGAAGGCGCTTATATATGTATACAGTGATAGGCGTCATATTCCTATAGGTAGACGTGGATCAGCTGACAGTCAGCTGATGCAAGCTTGACTAACCTGACCTGCCAGAACTAACGCCACGCCTGATCAGTTGATATTTCACTGGTTTTGGCCACCCTTCTGTTAGACTGTCTCACAAATTAATTATGTTGAATAGATGACAGCTGTTAAATTTAAGTACACAATTAGATAATACCAATTTAGTTCAACCAACTACCAAGCAATGCTTAATTTTGTTCAGTCTATGGTTTAAAAAGGTCACATTAGCAATTAAAGAAAAAACGTTTAAGCAAAATAATTTTGCTATCCTCACTTACACAAATTAACTATAGTGTCCTGCTCCCACTAGTAAAAAAACAAACAAAAAAAAAACAAAAACGAAATCTGGTGTCTGAATAATTTTTGGTTTGACTGTATATTATATTAAATAATATTACTTCTACTGTCTTTTGAAATTTGGTTAAAGTGTACTGCAAAAAAAAGCATTTATGGTAAAACTAAAATATAATTTAATGTCATTTCTATTGAAACTTACTTATTTAAATATTTGTAATTACACAATGGCGAAGTTACAATTTAGTACATTTAAAAATATATTACCTTTAAATGTAATATCAAATAACACATTTTAAATTATAATCAATTACATGTGCTTTATTATGTTGATCAACACATCAAAATAAGTGTACTTCTTTAAAGCAGGATGAAAGATTATTAAAACAATGATTTAAAATATACTTAAAGTAAAGTAAAAAGTTTCATTTGACATTATTACAAGTTGCACTTTTTAGAAGTGTATTAAGTGTGGTTTCTTCGGGTTCACAAGAGTTGTGAATTTTTGTTTCATAAATATTTCAAAATTAATTTAATTTAATTTTTTCATTTCAAATAATGGAAGATAAACATGCATTATTTGTTTATTGATCTACTTGTTACTTTGTTTTTCTTGGTATTCGGTACCTAAAGAAATGTGAAAGTGATATGTATATTGTATTATAAAGTGTACTGTATATTCCTAATACTGCTTTGCTTATGTTCTTAAAAAGTAGAGCAGTGATTATCATTTTTCTGTAGGCAGAAAAAATAAACGGTTTTGAGGTCATGGCTTACTGACCAAACTAATATTAATGCCTGAAGTATAATTTGAAATAATTTCCCCAGTGGATCGAAGGTACACTTGGACAGATGAACTGATATTTACTAAGCGTTCTTTTGCTTCCAAAGCAATATTTGGACAGAGGTACTAAACAGCACCATCACTGAACGGTTACCATAGTGACGCTGCTTCATATTCCTAGAAAAAGGTTGCCTGGTTTATTGCGCTTGTCTGAGTATGGCTTAACTTTTTGTCCTCAGGTTGGTAACCAAACAGCACTGCAATGCTTGACTGTAGATTAGCATATAAATGGTCTGTTCAGAGGAGAAAATATGGTTACACTTTATATTGATGGTCACCTTTACACATTCTGTTGACTATGAGTAACGTTGTACTTACATACTCTCATGACAGTATTAGTAGACTTTTAGGGGCAGGGTTAGGGTTAGTAGAATAAGTTGACATGTAGTTGCAAAGTTACTTATAGTGAGTAGAATGTCTGTTTGGGAGCATTGAAATAAAGTGTTAGAAGATATTGGTCTACTAATACTCTAATGAGAGTTAGTTGACATGTAGGTGCAACGTTACTTAAAGTCAATAGAATGTCTAAACTGGACCATCAAAATAAAGTGGTGTCAAAAAAATCTAGATTTAATTGATTAGATTCTTAATTAGATGCTTGCCTTAACAAACACCACTAACAAGTTCTAAAAATGTGTCCAAGTGGGATTCACATTAAATTGCCAATCATAGGAAAAATACAGTGATAGTTGGTTTTTATTACACAGTAGTCAACATTTGAAGTGGATCATCAAAGTTGTCCTAAGACAAGAACGGGTATTGTTGTATAACTTTGACGAAAGGTTCTGATCCACTTGAAATGTTGACTACTGTATTATGCAAGGCAAGCTGTAGTTCCACGGTGCATTATTTAATTATTCCCCAGCGTTACGCACTTCTTCATAACTTCACTTCAAAACAGACACTTGATCGTTGAACGAGATGCAGTTACTGGGTGGGAGCGGTGGATTATGACTGTCAGCGTGGGGAGAAAAGAGGCTCTCTTTCTGATCTCAGAGGTGGCAGGTCTGGCCATGAAGCGTTCCTGGTGGCGTCTACACCCGTGACGACCACATTATCTGCAGGAATGTGAGCAGAGTCATTTCCAATAATGATTCCGCCAGCTTCCACACCTCCAGACAAGTGAGTGTGGGTGACATGGGGCTGGAGAGGGAGGGAGTTTGAAATGCTTGTCAACTTGACTTCCAAGCCCCTCATTCACTGTAATGTGATGCAGAGGTTAATTGTGGAGCTGTGTAATAAGTGTTAATGTTGTTGTCTCTGACGTCAGTAAAGAGGTTCAGGGGACATTTGATGAATCCCTTTCTGTACTGGAGAATTAGTCACTTTTATTTTTATTGTTTTAGAACACTGTAACAAGTTTAGCCATTAAAGATATTGGAAACGTATACGGAATAGCTTCCTTTCAATCTCTGCAGTCAAAATGTATGGTTATGATCACACAGTTGTCTAAATGCTGATATAACTGGACTATGACATGCATTTTCCAAAATGCGCAGTGTGAGATAACCCCCCCCCCCCCCCCTTTTTTTTTAAGAAAGAAGAAGTGCCCTTAATTCCATTAAATGCGTACTTGTAGTATACTTCAAATCTCATTGGTATATTTTCTGTACCCGCAGATCATTTAATAATAATGAAAGAGAATAGTATACTTTTATGACCTATTTCATGTTTCTTAACACATTTTTAAAAAGTGCACTTTGTAATAATGTAACATAAAATGTTTTACTTTAAAGAAATCATGCTTTAATTAGCTTTTTTGTACTTTAAAATGGTACACTTAATTTGATGTGTACTAAATTAAAGCACATGTAAAGAACTTGATTATAATTTTAACTGTTGTGCGTTATTAGATCTTACAGTACATTTCAAGTTCATATATTTTAAATGTACTAAACTGCAACTTCATTACACATGTGCAATTAATTTAATACATAAGTTTCAATAGAAATGACATTAAATTAGACCTATATTAGTTTACAATAAATGCTTGTCAGTAGACGCAGTACACTTGGCAGAACACTTTAACCATATTTAAAAGATAACAGAATAAATAATGAAATTACATTAATGTAATACTTAATTACTACTTAAGTTGCTGAAAAATATTCTAAAATTCAACTAACTGCATTTAATAAATTGAAACAATAATATAACTTAATTCACTCGCAATTAACATGCATTTAGTGCCTGTGAAAACATTACATTCAGCCAGGTTGCACAGGACCTCTACCGGTATGTAACTTTTGGCCCTCTAGCGATTAAAAAACAGATGCATTTTGCGGAAGAACATTGTTTTGGTTGTGCTTCGGCTCTGCGTGACTGTGCGGAATAATATCGAATAATATGACCCTTCACAATAGCTAGCTACATGTGGCAGTTTATCTTCAATAAAATACCTTACTCACCTGTTGAGGAATAGACATTTCAAATACCTCTGTTCTGCGTTTTTTTAAAGGATGATTCAACCTTTCTTGCTCGTTGTAACTCACCAATGCCACTCAACACACCATAGCCTATACACGCGTCAAAGTAGCTGGAGCAACTAACGGATATGACGAGACATGCACGGGTGAGTGGCGTATGTACACAATTTTCCGCAAAAACTGTAGTCCTTTAACTCACTGCTGAACCCTGAATATAACAAAAAACCATGCAAAAAACAGCCCGATAGGTCTAAAATATATGGGAAGTAGGCCTAGTCCTAAAATTTCCGACAGCACGTGAACCCACTCAAGGCAGGATAAACCCACACTGAAATCGCGAGATGTCGAGGAAAACATTCCACTGTAAGTTAAATTAAGTAGATATTGATTAAATATAATTTGGTGGTAAAATATAAATGACCGGTTTTACAGACAAGGCTTTAATCCTAGTCCCAGACTAAAATGTAATAGCCTATTGAGTTGTTTTAACATATATCTGGGAAGACTGGCAAATCTTAAAATATGTCAGTAGGCCTACCATTGTTTTGTCTCAAGATGTAAAAACTTTTTTATTTTTTATAAAAGCTACTTAAATGTCCTAATTGAACTAAAGCCTACCTGGCTTGTTTGTGTAACCAGGCCAAACTAAGATGAGTGAATTTTGTACAACATTTGCAACTAACTGGAAAGATCTATATTCACTTGTCATGCCCATTTGAACCAAAAACAGGAAAGACGTCTTTTAAGTAGGCCTAGACAAGTGGTCAAGTGCAAAGACCAGCATTTGGACAGGTCCATAAACACAAATTAGGGTAAGACAAAAACACATCTTTATTTAAAAAAAAAAAAAAAACTTTTACAATGTTAAGACATTTTACACAAAACTGACTTGTGTGTGTGTGTGTGTAGGCCTATAATATGTAAATATGTATTAGCCATTATTTTAAGTAGATTGGGGTCATGTGACAACAACAGATTTACCATTGTTTGAAGTGTTTATTGTGAAAAAAAAATCTAAATTTAACAGCAGTATGTTCTGCATATTATTCAGCAGTGGCGTGCACAGACCTCCTCAGGGGCAGGGGCGGAGGGACCAAAAAGGGCACTAAAAATGTTTTTAATTTAATAGTACCTGCATTTTTATTCTCTCTTTTCAGCCAACTTGTGAGAGGGATGCTTCCTTTGGCTGCATCAGAGAGTTCCTTGATTTTTTTTTTCTTTATTTTTTTTTTCTTTCCTTGGCATTCTAAGAAAATATGTTGATACAATTATTAGAATGCATTATACACATCAAATGAAAATAGGGAAATTATGATAATATTACTAAATATTATTTACTTTACCAAACAAAACAGTGAGAATCAAGGAGGTAATTATGGAAAATTAATTTTTAGTTTTGCTGATGTTGTAAATTTAATATATGCATTATATGTATGAAATACAGTGTTAGCTATCATGAATCAGTAACACTTTTACAATAAAGTTTCATTAGTTAAATTAGTTAGCATTAGCTAATAATGAACTGCCCTTCTACAACATTTATTAATCTTAGTTAATTTAAGCATTTACTAAAACATTAAAGTCAAAAGTTGTATTTGTTATCATTAGTTAATGCACTGACTGTGACATAACATGAATAAACAATGAACAGTTGTATTATTAATTAAGATATAGGCCTACAGTAACAAATGTGTTGCTCATGGTTAGTTCATGTTAGTTCATACATGAGTGAACAAATTAACCTTATTGTAAAGCCTTACTATGGAATCAAAGATATAAGTTCCTTACAATTTAGAGTTGGACATGAACTTAAGACTTCATTTAACTAGATGTATTTCCCCTTGCACTTTTATTCCTTGGTTAAAAACGAATGACATTGTCACTCAAAATGCGTCTGAAATCAAGTTATACTTTTATTATAGTTAAGAATAACTCGCATGCTGCCGCAACTTTTAGAGTAGCATGGTGATGGTAGGATAAATGTAATTTTCCGTATTAGCTTTAACGTTACCTGCTGCTCGTTTGAAGACTCGCGCGAACTGTTGCGCTGCGTAGTGCGTAGCCTACCAGAACCGTTAAATGCGTACGAGGCGCTGCAAAGGAAACTCCGCCTACCACTTCTCCGCCAAATTTTTTTTATATAATATTTGTTTGTATTATTATTGTTAGTGGCAAGGGAGTGTAAGTGTATTGTTATTTATTAGGATATTTATAATAATAATTATTATTATTTACAATTATCAGAAAAGGGCACAATACATTTTGAGACAAAAGGGGCAGGGGCTTGAGCCCCAACCAATACAGTAATACAGTAACATGAAGTAAAAAATAAAAGTCAGCTGTTTTCTTCCCTTGTTATCATATTTGTTAATTTTTTATGTGTTCTTGTGCTAGATAAAGTTCCAGACAGATTTCTCTCTCCAAAATGCTTTTTTCTCTCAATTTCAAGGTTATGCCCTCAATTTTGATTCAGTGAAAGCTCATTTTCTGTATAGTGCTTGAAATACTTGACAAACACCGGTGCAACTAGACTTTTGTGTGAAGTGCATTAAAGAAGCACGGTTCAACTGGCTGCTTCATCTCACTGAGGGTTGAAGTTTACATGTGGGACTATTCAATTAATCACCCGAGTTTTGCAAGGCTATCGTATTATGACAATTGTGAATAAGACATGTTTAACCAGTTTATCCATTCAAAAACATAACAAATGTTTACTGCTGTCAAGATGCAGCAAAAATGCAAGATCCTAATTGATATTATGTAACACTATCCCACTAGAGCCCAGAAATAGAGCCCAAATGACTGCTTGAGGAACGCACCTGTTGGCACATGTGCATTATTTCCCTTGTCTGGTGCTGACTGGATTGATCTGGTTGAGGATGACAACAACCTGAGCTCAGCTGAGTTCTTTTTTTTTCACTTCTCGTTGTCGATTTATTCTTACAGAATCATATTTCAGTGTAATTGTCATGTCAACTGTTGTCTGACATGATTGAGTCTATATGCACAGGAATTATACACATAACTGGCAAATGATATGGATAATTTAGTCAAATAATCAATATAGGTTCAATTAATTACAGTCAAATGATTCCTTTAGGAAAGGTAATAAGCAAATTGTGTAGTTGTGCTTGGAGTCAGTTGTTTTATTTGAGATAACGCAATGAAACATGCCAAATTGTGCGGACCTAAGTTTTGGCCAAGTTGTGATTATGAAAGAGAAAAATAAATATGAACTGATTATGTTGTTGTAAATAAATGCTTTTTTTTTCTTTGAGCCTTTTGTTTTTCTATGTATTTTTTATTTGGATAGTAGCCTACAATTAAACCTGTAGCTGTAGTTTGCCTTATTCTCCAAATAATTTTGTCAGATAAATAACTTAAGTCAAGTCAAGTCACCTTTATTTATGGCACTTTTAACAATACAGATTGTTTCAAAGCAGCTTTACAGTGATGATAGGAAATTAAAGTAACAGAGATTGTTTAGGCTTTACAGCAGCTGTGGAATACAGTTATTGTCCAGCCAAAGTTAGTTTTGATTGATTCACTTCCGTCGCAACGATCATTAGTTATTAACTTAGTAGCCTACAACACAGGAGCGCTGCGCTGTTACACTACGTGAACTAACTCGAGGCCCACAGAGAAGGAAATTTAATAGTTGAATAAAGTCGTTATTTTTGTGTGTTTTTTTTTTTTTTTTTGCACACAAAAAGTATTCTCGTCGCTTGATAAACTTAAGATTGAGCCACGTAGTCACTTGGACTATTTTAACGATGTCTTTACTAACTTTTCTGGGCCGGCAAGTTTCAATCGCTTAGAAGCCTATGGAGGAGTGATCCAGCTCTCAGATTTAATCAAAAATATCTTCATTTGTGTTCCGAAGATGAACGAAAGTCTTACGGGGTTGGAACAGCATGAGGGTGAGTAATTACTGACAGAATTTTCATTTTTGGCTGAACTATCCCTTTAATGCAATCCGGCCGCTCATTTGCACAAAACAGTGCCTGGTGGCTCGAAAACGCAAACCTTGAAATAGGTTCCAAGGAACAAGCCTTGAAAAATGTATAATACAGAATTTTTTATTGCTTCCATGTAGATTCCGTGTGAACCGGAATTATCCCGACAACGATTATCTGTACAGAGGTAAAGGGAAGGAGGCCTTCACAGGAGGACTAGTTAACACTTCAGGACTGTGTTTTCGTCGTGTCCAGGCGCATGTCCTTCATCAGATCTGGATCGGCGAACTGCGGTAAACCTCGGGATAAACAGATAGACTAATGTTAGCGTAGACGCCATCCTTCTTATGATGTAACAAGTAGCCTACATCAGGATTTATGGGAAGTGTTCCCGGTTCTGGCTGACCTAATCTATGCAGCCTAACATTGAATTATAGAAGTTTATAGTGTGTTTTATAAACGTAACCCTTTAGTGTTTTGTTCTTCTTCATATTTAAAATATATATAAAAAGACAAACATTTTCCTCATATTTTGATGGTTTAATCAACCTTTTAGGACCATGAAAAACAAATATCCTCTCACTATAATATCCGTATGATGCACTAATACACCAAATACTACTTGTGATGTGTTTGTGTGTGAAATATGGTATAATGTCTCCCCCCTGTGGTCAGATTCTAAAACATGAATCTGAGTCTTTGATGTTGGGAAATGTAACTCATGGTATTTGACCGATTAAAAAAACCTATAAAATGTCTACAAGTGAATAAATCTAAATCTATCTTTGCCAAATTATTTCTGAGCCTAGGGTTGTAATCTAAAACCGATGATAAAATGTTTTCTTTTGTTTCATTATATTAACCTGAAAATCATACAGATTTGTTGTTCTTTTGCTGTTTTGGCACTGCTTTTACTTTCTATAGAAGAAGGGTTTGGTGTGTGTGTGCGTGTGCGTGCATCATTGTAGCCTGAGTAGCTTGTGCCTCAGCCAAAGTAATTACCCCAACCTCCATTTAACTGGGACACAATGGCTCTGGGTGCAAGCCTTTGTCATTTTAAAGCCTCTAAATAAGAGCTTCTCCATCCCTAATCATTCATCATGTGCGCTGGATTTCTCTCTCATTATCTGCCACTTCTGCTAATTGAGATGATTTGCTCCATGTTCTTTGAGAATCTGGCTGAGGACTTGCTGCCATGAGATACTGCAGGCTGAAATGAAGGGGAAATCACTCTCACGGCTTCTGGTTATTGCATTTCACCCACAGTGATTTCCAGGTGCAGACCCTATAAGCTGACAGACTGAAGCCCTAATTAGACAATTTCTCTCTGTTGTAAAACACTAAATTGAGTCGTAAATAGTGTTAGACCAATATTGGGTTTTCAATGGCCGAAATCTACTGTGATAATCTAATTCAAATGAAATTTACACTTGCTGAAATGAAATGAACTTATTTCATCCAGTATTTACTCAAAAAACATCATTGTAAAATATACATTTTTGGAAAATGTTTCTTCATAATATAACAACATACTTGTACACCAGTATGGACAGGTCCTTATTTCTCTATATCTCCCCAATCCAGAAATAGTAGAATTTCGGTTTGAATGCACAAATGTTTATTTGGTCTATTTAACAGTTAAATACAACTCATTTTAAATTTATTGTCATCAAAAAGACCTATGATAAAAAATGTGATCAAGAAAAAGACAGGAAAAATTGATTATGGAATAAAAACTAGGACAAGATAACAGCAAAAAAAAAAAAAAAAAGTTAAAGAAAGAAAAAACATTGAATACACTAGAAATATGAACAGTGGCAAAACATGAAATATAACATAAACATTGGACTGAGACAGGTAGGCCTAACTCTGAACATTCTTGGTAAATATCATCACTTCACAAATAAAGGGCTAAAGTATTGACAAAAAATATTATATATATTTCTAACTATCCTTTAAACCTGTTATTTTAAAAAAAATTAAATACATTTAGTAATAAGCAGTATTATTCTTGGAGTAAGAAAATACATATTATGGCAAATTATAACAAGTAAACCCTTCCAATTTCCAAAAAAGTTAATAAAGTAGCTAACTCTGTACTGTATATAGCTAAAAATACCAATGCATTTATATAAATATATTTTAAAATATATAGTATCAATATTTGAATAATTTCCTTATTATTATTTTTTGATGATGTATTAAAACATGAATGTGTATATGAAATATATAGTAAAGGCCCACATAGCACATTCACCTTCACACAAAAAACACAAAAATCATCCTGTGCACATTATTTAGTTAACCTGGACAGTGCAGATCAGCTGTGAGACACTGCACCAGGAAGCAGAGAGCTTTTATCGTTGTGTTGCTCGGGTGGACGTTCCTCCGTCTCCTGCAGTGCTCCCACCATCGAGCCTAACGTGCCAAAGCTGCTGGCGCAGTTCTCCACCTGTGCAGAAACGCACAGTGTGACCTCTGACCCCTTCAGTTTGGGCAGGACTTCAGGCTGAGAGAGTGTGATACTGTCACCTATACTTTGGACAGTGATACTGGACTGAAAAATGTGGTGCAGAATGTTGTAGCAATGTATTCTCAGTCTAATAGCAATGTATTTTCTTGCACTATGTAACAGCATCTCCAATAATTTACAGTGATAGTGTATGATGGAAGTTAAAGAGTTGCATTGTGTCCTAACCAGGCTTGACGTAACAAGATCCAGTGAAAAGACTGGATTTGTTAAGACTGAATGTGAAACTGCTGTGGAACATTATCAGAACAAATAATATTGATGTATATTACAGTAAATACATTTATGTGAAGAAGAATTTTGGATCAGTGAGTGCCCACACCAGAAATTAAAACCAAGTGATCAACAAAATGTTCTATAGATCTTTGCACAGTAGTGGCGGGTATGGACAAAAACCTACATTTTCATGTCATACCTACATAGTTAGGACATAGTTTTCAGGAGGAATTTACTTAGAATTGGACCAGCTCATAGTGTTGTTTATTTCAGTCATCATCTACGAGCACCTAATCCAGTACAGGAATTAAAAGGTGCCGTAAGCGATTACTGACAAACGCTGCTGAAAGTGGAGTGGATCGAGCACCTCAACACAATCAGCAGTGGGAGGTGAATACACTCATGATGGGGGAGGAGAGAGAGCAAGAGGGAGAATTGAAGAAAGATTGTAGAAAGAGAGATGGCTGAGAGACATTACAATATAGAAAAGAACAGAGGAATATCACTGGATAAAGAAGGGTTATGATCAGGCAAGCGCTTAAGAAGCCGTGTTATTATTAGAAAAGCTTTCAGCGTTAGAGAGACCGAAGCAGGAAGGCCTGAAAACAGACGCCGGAGTTGCGCTTTTTCTGCTCCATACTAGAGTAACATTTCATTTTGCTATATTTTTATAGAACCAAGATATGCTGTTGTTGAAATGTTAGCTATAGTAACTGGACAGTTCTGAGTGTCAGTGATTGTCTGGAGCTGGTGTGTTGAAATTGAGGTAGAGAATTGTGCATTTTCATTGGTAGCTAAAATTTTAGTGTCAATATTGCCTGTTTTTGCTAAAACAGTTTCATGGCTGGTAAAAAAAAAAAATAATTATGGTTGGTAAATTTTCTTGAGTCACCGGCCATTGGCAGGTGTGGCAAAAAGTAAGTTTTAGTGTGTGTTTGTGTTGATTTCAAATATCATCAGTGTTTCTCAGAAATCGCTTACTGCACCTTTAAAGGAAAATCACCCCATGGTTTACTCATTAATTTTTGGGTGAACTAACCCTTTAAGCAAATCAAGTCACAATACTTCCTTTTCTGAGTCCTAGGTCACAGCAGACTCCTATGATCTAGTGTAATTTACTGGGGCTCTACAGAAACATTCCACTTCTATGGTCAAAGAAATTACAAAGTTTTTCTCAAATTTTTGATCATCATTTGACAAACATCTCTTTAAAACTATATTTTGGCGAGCATTATATCAATCCCTGAAAAAGTTGGACTGCTGATGGATTGTATTTTTATTTATTTTTGGGCGCTGAATTAGCAAATGGTAAAGTGGCGCAAATGTTTAGTAAAGAGTCTGTTAGATATTTTTAAAAACAATTTGAAAGAGGTCTCGTGCTCACCAAGGATTTATTCACCAAGGATATATATATATAAAAAAACAGTAAAAACAGTAATTTTGTGAAATATTATTACAATTTAAAATAACGTTTTTTTCTGTTTTATTATATTTTAAAATGTAATTTATTCCTGCAATATCAAAGCTGTATTTTTAGCATCATTACTCCAGTTTTCAGTCACATGGCCCTTCAGAAATCATTATAATATGCTGATTTAGTGCTCAAATAACATTTCTTTTTATTATCACAATCGAAAATTTTGGTTCTGATGTAATTAAGGATTCTATAGAAAGTCTGTACTGTCAGTTTTGAACAGTTTAATACATCCTTGCTGAATAAAAGTATTAATTTCTTTGAAAAAGTTTCACTGATCCTGAACTTTGAATGGTAGTGTACCGGTATGTTCCTTGAACAAGTAGTAGTACAAGAACACTTACATTCTCTATGGACACGTTGCTCCCCACAGGGGCCTTTTTCTTTCTTGAGATATTGGGGTTCCAGTGGCACACCAAACTGTCATTCTGAACACTGTAGTTCTTGTGACCAATCAACCAATAGGTGTTCATTTTTCCTTTTCCCTGAAAACCCAATTCAAACACATTTATGTCATATTGTTAATGTTAACATCTTTGCATTTCGATTGAATATTGTAAAGACAAACATTTCATTCATATGTCTGTCTTAACCTCAAATCATGTTGTAAAGAAATATAGATAATCCACGTTGTGGATTTACTAAATCTGATTTTAAGCATAGTACTCTCACCTTTACTTCAATCTCACCCCGTAACTGCAGTTCATATGCATTGTCCTTCATGAGTGCCAGGTATGTAGCAGAGCTTGCATGAATCTTTTGTGCTGAAGACCAGATAAACGAAACGTTAATGTTCACCTGTTATGCAAAACGGCCAAACAACCGAAGCTGTATTGGTGCTGAGGTGAAACTCAGACACATTAGGTTGTTAGCTAAGCCACATGCTAATGTCATGGTTGAAATGGAGGCTGTTATGAACTCAATGGAGGAATACGATGAGGTCTCTATGGTGATGAAGTGAGCAAAAATATTCATGACCTCTCAAATACAGAAGTACCAGTGGTGGTAAAATACCAAATGGTCAGCAAAAGATAAAAAGACTTCACGTTAACTAGATAGATGAACTTACGCAGACTTGTAGATTCCATCCGAGAGGCCGTGTTGACTGTGTCTCCAAACAAGCAGTACCGGGGCATCTTGTAACCAACAATGCCAGCTACACAAGGGCCTTAAGAGGTATGAGAGGCATGACAGAAAACACTGTGAATTACTATAACATCAAATCTAATGTTATGCTGTTATTGTCGTAATCTTTATTACATTAATGCTAACTGGCATTGATCAAATATTGACTTTAGAAAGAGTTTAGGGAGGCTGCACTAAAACTAAAGCTGATGATTCATTGACAAAAATAAAATATAGTTAATTTGTTGACTTTAGTTTACAGGCCTAACAGTAGGGGTGCGGTTGCAGTTGATGCGTGGTCCGTATGGACCAGGACCCACGGTTTGGTAAGCATTTGATTTGCGGATTAATTGTTAAGTTTAACCATGTGTATCTGTGCATACAGCCGGACACACACCCGAAGTGCGCACAAACACCGAATCGATTCCCCTTTCACTTTGATTAACGGAAACATACACTCAAAATTATCTCAAAATACCCGTCTCAGCAAGTATTCTCATAAACGCAGTCGGTTATGTCTGCACCACTGCCTAACAGTAACAATACTTACGATCTTGAATCTATGGAAGCCCATGGAACCTTTTGTAGGAACATGATTAAATTTAGCACACAGATAGAGGATAGTCTGAACATCAACCACAGCAGTTCTGGAGTCTTTAACTCAATACCTCTAGTGTTACCAACTGTCCAGAAATGTACTCGTGTTCATGCTATTAACTTTTGAATCATAAGGGCTAGAAACAAAATTTCATGGCTCAAGATGGAAAATTTAGGAAATTCAATTCCTGTTCCTGAAAATAATGTTTTAGTATAATCATAAATGTTTAGTTTTACAATCCATTCATTGTGTTTCCAATCTTTAAAATAATACAGTGAAAAGACAGTAATTATGTGATAAACATGTTTCCAACACGTTTTATTTTGTTACACTTATTTATGTTCAACAGAAACATGCATTTCGTCCCTCAGAAAAAATTGCACGCATGCTCAGTTCATCAGCTCATCGGTTCTCGGTATGTCGAACACGTCCGAAATAAACAGTTCTCGGTTCTGTACGGGTGATCCGAGAACCACTGTACCTGTACGTTCGGTAGTATGCGCATGCACAGTATTACCTGCTCGTGCTCATGACTTCTCTCAGCACAACATGTCTCAGTTCAGTTAACTGTTGGAGTTACTGGAGTAAAATATACTCCGGGATATTGGTTTATTTCGAGTCGGACTGTCAGGCATGTCTGAAAGTGAGTAACTTTAGTAACTTGTGGATCAGCGCTGACGCAATACGCAAACTGTTTCGAGCGATTCTGTCCGATTTAGTGTACTGGTTCGACCGGTTCACTAAAAAGAACCGGTTCACTAAAAAGAACCGGTTCAAAAGAACGATTCGTTCACGAACCGGCCATCACTAATAAACAGCCAAAGGCTGATGCACTCCAACAGTTAACTGAGAAAGTAGAAGAGTTAATGAATAAAGTTGAACTGCTGCAACGGCCACAGTGGATTCAAAACCCAGAATCTTGCCATCATTGCCAAGTCAAAGTGGATCAAAAGAAAACCAGATCAAATAGCTGTGCTAATTGCCTCGAACAGAAACACCCAGGTTGCTCTCATTGTTTTTACTGTGGTGAAGAAGGCCACAGAGCAGTAGGCTGTTTGAAGAAGCCAAAGCGTCCGGAAAACTGGAGCCGGTCCCTGCCACGGGACAAGCAGTGACAGGGCTTCACGTTCAATCGCACAGTGCTGAGTGTAACTTATGGGACTCTGAGAGTCATACAAAGACAAGTTTAGTTAATCAGAGACCAAAAGAAAACAATGAACAAGTCAATCCCCAACTCCCTCTTTCCCTACCCACCCAAACAAGTAGGCGTCTGGCCAAGTTTATAGGAGCCAAAGCCCTTGCACGATGTGACCTTAATTGCTTGACAGTCAACGCTTTACTAGACACTGGAGCTCAGGTGAGCATGATCGATAAAATCTGGAAAGAGAAGTCTCTACCAGACGCACCCTTTAGGCCACTCAGTGAAATATTTAATTAAAGAGAGAAGAGCTGGAAGTACACGCTGTGAATGGAGACATCCTCCCTTTTGATGGCTGGGTCCTCATCGCAGTCAGCTTCAGTGGAAATGGTGCTCTTAGCCAGTCTATCATGGTGCCTTTCCTCATCTGTAGCATCCCGCTTGCACAGCCACAACTTGGATTTAATGTGCTAGAGGAAGTGATTCAGAATTGGCCAGCAGAACTTGTTCCAGCCCTCACTACGCTCCTTTCTGATGGAATATATGTCCCTGCTGATAAAGTTGAGCTGCTGGTGAACTTCATTCAGACTGACAAACCCTCTATGTATCAGAGACTGTTAAGAACTGGCAATTATGACACTGAAGTTCCAGCCGGACAAGTAGCCTGTGTTAAGTGTCAGATCCCATCCACTACAGATCAGTCAGATCCCCTTCTCTTGTTTGATCCTGATGAAAACAGTGCCCATCTCACAGAGCTTGAGATTGAGGAGGGCCTACTAGAAATACAGACTGCAACGAGACATTATGTCATTATACCAGTGAAAAATAGCACTAAACATTCTGTCACTATACCAAGGAAGACCTTGGTAGCGTCCAGACTGTGGCTAGGGTGATCAAGACCAATCCACTAGAGAGTTCTAGGCCCAGAGTAGTAGTAGTTAGCACTGCAACAACACCAGCTGCTCAAACTGTTTCAGCCTTGTGGCAGCCTCCTGTAGACCTCAGCCACCTTAGTGATGAGGAACAAGAGAAAGTCAAGAAAATGCTGTGGGAAGAATCAGCTGTTTTTGCATGAGACAGTCATGATATTGGATGTATTCCTAGTTTACAGATGTCAATCACCCTCAAAGACGAGATTCCAGTGCAGAGAGCCTACTCCTCGGTCCCAAACTCCCACTGTTCAAAGAGGTGGAAGAGTATGTACAAGATCTGCTCATGAAAGGCTGGATTGTCAAATCAAAGTCCTCTTATGCTGCACCAGTGGTCTGTGTCCGAAAAAAAGACGGTACACTCCGCCTCTGTATAGATTATCGTCTCTTGAATCAGAAGACCATCCCTGATCGACATCCCTTACCTAGGATACAAGACCTGACTGACACCCTTGGTTGGCTATTCCTGGTTCAGCATCCTCTATCAAGGAAAGGCCTATCATCAGGGTTTTATCGCCAAAGACTCCCAGCACCTCACTGCTTTCATTACTCCCTGGGTGCTGTATGAATGGGTTCGTATCCCTTTTGATCTCTCTAACGCCCCCGCGGCCTTCCAGCGGAGTATGGAAGAGATGTTGGGTCCCTTGAGAGATGATTGCTGTCTCCCGTATCTTGACGATGTACTTTGCTACGTAAAAACCTTTGACGAGCATATGGAAGGGGTCCGGAAAGTACTCCAAGCTCTTCAGCGACATGGGGTGAAACTGAGACCTGAAAAATGTGAGCTATTTCGACAGGAAGTAAGATACGTGGGTCGTCTTGTGTCAGCTCAGGATCGAGGATCGATCCCAAAGACCTGGATGCAGTGCGGTCGTTAGCCAGCAGGACACCACAGACAGTTGGAGATGTGAGAAAGCTCACCGGGTTCCTGGGCTATTATCATTCCTACATGCAGGACTTTTCAAGGAAGTCCATTTATGAGCTACTACAAGTCCAGCCAGAACAAGCAGCTGTAGCGCGTGGTAAAAGCAAAGGACCACAACTACTATCCAGAACACCTGTAGAGTGGGCCTCCGAATATCAGAAAGCCCTTGACCGATTTGTGTCTCTCCTTGTTAGCCAAACCCTCAAACCCCGTTAGCATACCCTAACTTCGACTCACCCTTCGTATTACACACCGATGCTTCAGACCAGGGGCTGGGCGCGATTCTTTATCAACACCAGGATGGAAAGTTGAGAGTTATTGGGTACGGGTCTAGGACTTTAACTGCTGAGCGAAACTACCATCTGCATAGTGGGAAACTAGAGTTCCTCGCCCTGAAGTGGGCTGTGTGTGAAAAGTTTAGAGATTACTTATTTTATGCACCTCACTTCACGATATACACAGACAACAATCCACTGACCTACGTTATGACCACCCCAAAGCTTAATGCTGTAAGCCATCGGTGGGTTGGGGAACTCTCCGATTTCAGATTCGACATAAAATACAGACCAGGAAAGTCTAACATAGACGCTGACACGCTGTCGCGTCTCCCTTTAGACATTGAGGCTTATGCTGAATCCTGTACCAAAGAGTATACCAAAAACGTAGTTCGCGCGGTATGGGATGGAAGTAAAGTAGCCAAACAGAAAGATGTAGCCTGGGTGGCGGCTCTCAACATCTCCTCCCAAGCCGACTCATCTCACTCCTTCGATCACTTAAATGCAATTAGCCATGATGAGCTTGTGGAAGCACAACGTGCAGATGAAGCCATCAGTGAAATGATCAAGTTAAAAGAGGCTGGTACACCTTTAACTGACGAGATACGGAAAGCTGCTAGTCACCAGAAGACTATTCCATGAATGGGGAAAGCTAGTCTTGGAGAATGGTCTCCTGTACAGGCGTGCTAATGAAAGAAAGCAGTTGGTGCTCTCTGCCAAGTACAAAGACCTAGTCCTGAAGAAACTCCATAACGAAATGGCCCATTTTGGCACGGAAAGGGTCCTTAACCTTGCCAGAGAGAGATTCTATTGGCCTTTTATGGCCAGAGAGATCGAGGACCATATCACTAAGAAATGTCCATGCATAAAATCAAAGAAGCCAGTTACTCATGTTCGCACCCCAATGGGTAGTATCACATCAAGCTCGCCACTAGAGTTGGTGTGTATCGACTATTTACATCTAGAGACCAGCCGTGGTGGCTATGAATATATCCTTGTGGTCGTTGATCATTTTACAAGATTCGCCCAAGCTTATCCAACAAAGAATAAAAGTGGGAAGACGGCAGCTGAGCGCATCTTTTATGATTTCGTCCTTCGCTTCAGATATCCATCAAAGTGACACCACGACCAAGGCCGTGAATTTGAGAATGAGCTCTTTCGTACACTTCAACAGCTGTCAGGTATTCGTCATTCGAGAACATCACCATACTATCCCCAGGGAAACCCTGCTGAACGGTTTAATCGAACGATACTCCAGATGCTAAGAACATTTCCAGAGAAAGAAAAGGAATGATGGAAAGACCAAATCCCACAAGTTGTACATGCGTACAGGCTTCTCACCCTTCTTTCATCTTTATGGCCGCCATCCTCACCTTCCCATTGATTTACTGTTTGGGTTGGTTGAAGAGACAGAGCCTCAGTCACCAAAGGGATATGCAAAGAAGTGGGCAAAGCAGATGTCTGAAGCTTATCGAATTACCAATGAGAATAGCAAACAGGCCAGTGCCAAAGGCAAAGTGCTTTACTACAAGAAAGCAAGAGGAGTGGTACTACAGCCTGGCGATAGTGTCTTAGTCAGGAACCTCAGTAAGTGTGGTGGACCAGGAAAACTACGGTCATACTGGCAGAAGTCCATATGCGTTGTTAAAGAACAGTTCGTGGATAACCCAGTGTACGTAGTGTACTCTGAGTCTGGGGACGAGGAAGACAAGAACACTACACCGCAATATGCTGTTATTAGCTTCCAGTTGAAGCTCCTCCATGCCATGGCGCTACTGAAAAGAGGACACAGAAAAGTAAACGCCAGACTCGACGTACCAATGTCCCAGAACGTGCAGATCTGCAGGAAGTATCAGATTCAGACTCAGATTCTGATGATGACTCAGATGGCCATCATTATTGGCTGAGGGTACCAGGAGAAAGGATACAGGAGATACCCGCTGTAGCCCCACAACAACGACCTGCCATCACTCTGGGTCGCCCAACTCCAGTACCTGTCCAGGAAGAAGAGAGATTTAGGATGCACTACTTACCTGAAGCAGACCTGATGCCTGAAAAAGACACAGAGATAGAGGAACCTGGAGAGGATGAAGACCAGTCTGTTGTTGCGGGACCTGAGGAACGAGATGGATATGACGAGGCCCCAGAGCCCATCCAGGAGGAGCAGCCTCCAGCCAATACGGTGCCTGACATCCAGACCGAGGTCAGGAGGTCAAGTCGGGACCAACGACCTAGACAGATTTTTACATACGAGAACCTCGGTCAGCCCACACTGACAACACAAGCCACAGTTAACTATGGCAAACACACACTTACAATCACCTGCTTACACTGTACCTCATACCACCCAACCCATGCACTCACTTATCCCCTATCCAACACAAACATATCCACTTAACCCCTATTCTACCCTTTACACCCTATTTACATACATGCCTTACACCGTAACATCACCACCATACATATTACCAGTTCCGGTTGCCTGTTAGAAAGAGAAAAGAGAATTTTAGTTAAGAAAAGTTGAGCGGAAAATGGTGGGACCCATTTCTTTTTGACGGGAAGTGTGTGACGACTACAAAAGTGTCATATTTGTGTTATAAGAATATTCAGAATTATTGTCTTTTATTTGAATACAAGTTATTGTATTTTTTGGGGGGGAAAAGTATTCCAAGGGTTATTATTTTAATGTGATTTTCCTTATTCAAAAAGTGAATTGCGTAGTGTTTGCTCCGGGCCAGCAGGGGCAGGGTCGGAAGACGGGTTTTAGCTGCATGACTTGTGGGTTTCTCATTACTGCTGAGAGCTCGAACCTGACAGACTGTCTCCTCGTTTCTCTCCTGTGTTACAGGGGTCAGTCTGTTCACCACGGTGCCGTTGCCACGGTACCCGTTACACATACAAAAAGTAATTAAAAGATTTTTGATTGACCTAACTGTTCTTGAATAATGCATCAATTAAATAAATTGATGATTCTGTAGCTGTAACTGACATCCAACTATGTATGTATCTATCATTGCCACCTCACACTGACCACACAACATCAGAATGGTTTAATTACTTAACTCTTTTGGCCAATAGGTGGTGCTGACAATTGGCCAAACGTGATAATCAGGTAAATCATATTACTAGTGGTTGTGTTGGTAATAATTCAGCCGTTTTGCCTAAAATAATCTAAAAATGTCTTTAATTACTCATTGTTGAAGTCTGATAACTCCTCATTATGCCTCATTTGCGCTTGGCCCCTTAATTGCTGCTTGCAGCTATATTTATTAATAAATCTGTAATCATCAGTTTTTGTGCAAAGAGAGAATACACACACCTGTGTGTATGCCGGCTCTGAGTTGAAGGCGTTTGTTTGGCATGTGGGGTATCGGCACCTGTCTGACCGCAGCCACCAGATCCAGAGACATTTTAGCGATCTCATCAGCATGTTTATCTTCGTTTTTCTCCGGCAGTCCACTGACCACCATGTATGCATCTCCTATAGTCTCCACCTGTTTCATTTAAACACACAAGCTTGTCAACTAACGATTGTGATGAACATTAAAGGTGTATTTGATGAAATCTAGCAGCATTAAGAATACTACTTTAAACTTAAGATAAAAATGACATATATATTTTGCGTATATACAGTATATATATTTCTGGAATTGTGACAATTCTCGTTACCGTAGAGCATATTTTAAGCATCTTTTTGGTTTTAATTATTATTCTCATTTAATTCACATTACTATAATACACAATTTTCTTTTGAATTGCACTTTTTTAAATTACCACGAATTAAATACAGTATACTAAATACTACACTACCGTTCAAAAGTTTGGGGTCGGTAAGATTTTTTTTTATCTTTCTGAGTATCTTATGTTCACTAAGGCTGCATTTATTTGATCAAAAATACAGTAAAAGCACAGTTACATGGTGAGATACTTCTACAATTTAAAATAACAGTTACGGTTTCAATATGTTTTAAAATGTCATTTATTCTTGTGATGGCAAAGCTGAATTTTCAGCAGTCATTACTCAAGTCTTCAATGTCACATGATGCTTCAGAAATATTTATTTTTACTATCAATGTTGAAAACAATTGCGATGCTTAATATTTCTGTGTTCTTTACAATTTCAGTAATGTATTATTGTCCTAATTTATTTATTTATTTATTTAGCATTATGATCATGGAAATTTAGAGTCACAATGTAAAAAAAAATCCTAAAATGGGAATCTTTTTATTTTTTAAAATAAAATTATTTAGGTAAAAAAATTAATCAGACGTGTTCTCCTAAACATGATTATGATTATTTGCTGTATGATAATTCATATAGATTATATGTGATTGTGTTTCAGAATATGTTCATACCTTGTAGACATCATAGGAGTCAATGCGTGTGTCGAAGCACATGTAGAGGTTATTTAGCATCTCAACAACTTGTAGTGGAGTGCAGGAGGCTGATATAGTAGTAAAACCCACAATGTCAGAGAAGAAAATAGTCACCTGCAAGACAATAAATGTATCAGTTGCTTCTTAGAAGATATAATAAATCAAGTACATCAATGTCGACATGTCATAGCTAATCGGGAAAAGCACGATTAACTAGATTACATTTTCTGAAAAAGAGTGGTGCTTGCCCATTTGAATCAATGCTGTGGTGTTAGTAGTTTCAATGTAGTTTCTATTGCATTGCTAAGGGATCTAAAGAGAACAACCACAAGTTTATATTGATATGATATTCATGATTATATTGAGATGATATTCAGCTGCAGGTAAAAATCCACGTAACAAGCTGCACGATTTGCAGCATTTGGAGCATGAAATGTGTATGAAAAGTTAAGCACCAAAGTGTAATACTTAGCATTATTAGTTTGTTCAGATCACTAACCTTAATTATAAGAAATAATAATAATAATAGCAATAATTAAATGTAATAAACAAGTAATTAGCCACTAATAAATGTAATCTGCTCATATGTTTATTTACCTTACACATACTGTACCTGACACGTGATGTGTTGTTATTTTAAAATGTAATATTAAATACTTATCCTGCTACATGTGAAACTATATGTCCAGTTCTTCGAAAAATCTATTTGCTTTAAGTGCTCTAAATCTAAGGGGACGAGCTTCAGGTGCACAAATTTGCCCATATACAGACGTGTAATTTACCCCACTCTCTCATGAGCTGTTTTATCTCCTGATGAATATGGAATACCATAATTACAGGCAATTACTACAACAAAAAGAACAAACAGAATGGAACCATGTGCGCTTTCCTGACACTGCCATCTTACCAACATCCCTAATGAATATGCATGCCTTTTTTTAGACTTGAGTTTGATTTGTTAAAGGGAATGTGAAAGGAAGATTTCTTCTGTTTTAGCAGATAATATGGCAATATACAGAAAATATCTAATAACCATTTACCTTCTCATAACTCTCAGCTTTCACGTGTTTGTTTTGGCGTAGCTGCTTGGCCACAGTTTTGGGCAACATCTGATGAAGAAGATCTTCTGCAAGACATCTTTCTCTCTTCAGGGCTTCTGTTTTCTCCCTGAGGGTCTGAGCATAGTCCTGGATCCATTCCGTCATTTGCTTGAAGGAGAGCAGCACTATGGGATAAATGAGACAGGCAATGGCAAGCAGGCAGATCTTCAGACTGATGTTGGAAGAGATGTCTCTGGATTTCAGTTTCAGAGCCCATCCAGCTCTAGAATGAAAACATCTCAGAGTGTTCTCCAAGGCTAATGTCAACTCTGTGGATCCTTCGTAAGTTGTGGCAGTAGAGTAGATTGAATACTTTATATTAGTCAAGTTTAGCTCAATATCAGGGTTTTCCATCCAGCAGTGATGAAGGTTTTCAGACATGTCTTTTATGACTGACATGATTGTTGTTGCATGCCATATTTCATCCTGAATATCTTCCTTCTTTTCACCTGTTATCAACCGATAGTTCAACTCATGGACTGTTAAGAGCAGTTTCAGAGCAAGGACATCTGTCCACTCTGGGTTGTGCTTGAGGAGACCAATGTCATAATCTTTAATGCCCCACATGTTTAATATATTCTCAATTGCAAGAGTAAAAACTGTGGTACCATTAGCATCCATTAACTCACCTCTCCCTGTAGTATTGAGAAACTCTGAGAGGTTGAATTGAAGATGCTCACAAAACTCAGGTAACTCAACACCACATGGCTGGCCCAAACTGTCCATATCAATACTAGTACAACAACGGTTAACTGTGAGCATTATCAAGGACCAGGAGTTCAGGATCTGTTCTTTATTGATATTATGAACTGTGAGGTTTCTTAATGTTTGGAGCTCCATAATAAGTCTGAGAGTGACGTTTGTTCTACAGGATGTTAGCTTTTGAAGTGAAGCTTCAGTGGCTTGCCATTGAGCCAAAGATGAGTTGAAGTCCATGGTCACAGCAGAAAGCAGAGCCAGGAAAGATATTACACAAGCAATCAGTATTCTGCGAACAGTACGGCTGCGACTGCCACAACTGAGTAAAGACAACCTGTGAACAGAGCGTAAACAAAACTCAGTCATGTGAGTATTTAAAGTATTTCACTTTGTGGTTGTAAAAACCTTAGTGTAACATGCTGTCAAGTAGAGGTCTTCTCGGGTCCTAAAAACTGTACCCGACCCGAATCGACCCGAATCACTACTTATCCGAACCCGACGTGCATAAATTATTTTTTTTTAAGAAAAACCCGACCCGAGACAGACCCGATAAAATTAGACCCGAGTCCGACCCGACCCGACGCCATTTCCTTTAGAACCCGACTGGATCCGAACGTAAACGTCATTTACATTGTGCACAGCCTGCAGCCCTGCGTTTCTCAAAAATGCACTTAACATAGACGCGCAAGTGTAAGCGTGCTGAAGTGCTAAAATGTCAATCACACATCACTGTAACCCATTACGTCCTATAAAATTTGGCATAATTTTATTTACCGGACCATACGATGATTAGAACCACCATTCGTTTTCCCTGACATTTTTCGCAATTTCTGTTATCGCCTCCATGCTTTTCTGACAGTGTCGCGTATTTTTAAAATTGATTGACAGGCCTGGCTTAACGACAATTCAAATACTTGCATTTAGTCAAACATCCATCCACATGATGGCGCACTAGTTCTTCTTGGCAAAGGAAGGGGTTAGTTTATGTGGAGCGAGCAACTGAGTAAATCAATGCGGAGGCAACCGTGCTTATGCTTATAGCCCATTTGCACGTAGAAGCGCGGATTCGCTCTCTCACTTAGAGAAAGTGAGAGAACGGTGTCATAGAGTTGTTTTAAATACTGCAATTTTCTTAAATGGCCAACATAGTTTAAAAGAATTCGGGTCTTCTCGGGTCCATTTGGAAAAAGCGTATTTTTTTTTAATTACCCGAGACCCGAGGCCACTAATACCGAACCCGACCCGTGTCCCAGACACTCGTCGGAGTTTTGGACCCGAACCCGCTCGGGTCTCGGGTCGGACCTCGGGTTTTCGGATCCAAGTGGACCCGTGAAGACCTCTACTGTCAAGCCACCTTTATTTATGGTCTAACGTGATCTCACCAAGTAGAACATGTTCCTGGAACAACATTGCAATCAACCAATCAGATTTGAGGGATATTTTTTGTGGTTAATGTCAAGTTTAGGCTTACAACAAGGGTTAGGGCTTCTACACCATTCTTAGTGATCTATCATTCCCTTTCAGTGCGCCATGTTAGACGTCATGTCGGAACATACCGATGAATTGGGATCTCGCCTGAGAGCCCAATCATCTTCGACTGTAACTAAACGAGCCAATGCACATTGGCAGGCGAGATTTGCATTGCGAACCACACCCTGCAAAGCTGGTATATAAGGAAGCCTGCAAATCTAGCCCATTCACCTTTTCGCTTTGGAGCCGAGCATTTCTCCTCAGCTCTAATCATCGTTTAAAGTTTCTACGAGTCCAGGAAGCTCTTCATTAGTGTTGGTGTGAAGGTGCTGCAGCGGAGGTCGCTTAAAAGAGGGAAAATTTTCTATCTAAAAGAGCATTTCTCAATCACAGCTGCAGGCTGCACTTTAAATTCCTGCTTAGTCTGTGTGGTGGCCGGTTCTCCTGTGCGCTTCAGCTCTTTTAAAAAGAGAAATTTCCCTAAAAGAGCAGTATGGGTGTGACACTGTCTCTTTTTAAAGATGTCTGTCATTCCGTCTGTGTGTTTCCCAATGAGGTCGTTACCTGGCTCCGTCTGACAGTCACGATCACTGCCTCACGTGTTTGGCCTTAAAGTACGCTGAGGTAGTGTTTTTGGTTGAGTAATGCACCCACTGCGGGAAGATGACCATCGTGATGCTGCAGTCAAGACTCGATTACCTGCAAAAAGGTAGCGTCCCCTCTGTTCTGCCCCGATCTAGTTCCTCTTCTGGTGTTCAGACCAGGGCTACTTTGGTGAATAGCCAGGGTGACCTGAGGATCACAGTGATGCCCCAGCTGCCGAGTCAATCTCCACAGCCCCCTCAATCCTTAAGCGCATTGCAAACTGTGGAGCTTCTAGGGGAGATTGCTGGTCCTTCCCAAGGGTGACCTAGCATTTAATTCGGGGCTCCGGCAGAGGATCAGATGTCGATCGCTGCATCGGATGGTGGGCTAGTGTCCTCTGGGATGAAGACTCGGCTGCGCTGCTCCCTTTGGATGCCTCCACCGTGTCCTTGAGGTCGGATGATTGGTTTATCGGGGCTGCACACGCTGACCATCAGCACCCAAGTGCCAGTGCCATTCTTCCTGGAAGTGCATGAAGAGATTTCCAGATCATGGCAGGCCCCATTGTCCCATCGTAACAGGGCCGTCGCCAGAACATATAGAATGGGGGGGGGGGGGCATTTCATTTTCATGGGGGGGCACACTTTTTTATGATCTACAAAACAGACAGTCACAAAAACATCCCCTATTTAGTCTAATATAATTAGACTAAATTAGATCTATTTAGACCAAATTCTATATTTAAACAACACCAAAACCAGTGTTGGGGAGTACTTAACTACAAGTAGCGACGCTACTAACTTAACTACATTTTTCAGTAGCTTGGCAGTAGCTCAGTTGCTTTTTAAACAGTGTAGCTTTTCCAGTAGCTAACTACTTTTTGCAGCAAGTAGCGGTGTAGCGCGAGCAAAAGCTACATTGCGTTTTGTTGAGCCTGCGCGAATCAGCGCGGTGCAAGGATATTCTTCTTCTTGTTAGATTACAAACTATTTTTTTTGCCATTACCGCCGCCTGTTGTTTAATCACACATCTTGCGGCTAACGGTTCACTGACGTACAGAAGACCTCAAGCACAAATTTAAGGACGCACATACAGGTGATTAATGGCCATTTTAAATGTATTAATTATCCTGCTTTATTGCTCTCTATGTTACATCAAATTTCTATTTCTGATTTAATTACAATGAACCGCCATGATCTGTCCGCCAGTTTGGTAATGAACATAAAAGACCACTAAGGTTTGCCCATCGTGTTTGTCAGTTGAACAAAAAATGTAATCTTAGTTTGTTTATCGCACGACAAAGGCTTTGATCTAATTAAACTGCTGTATAGATTTGTTGTGACTGGTTTCAGAGCGAACCGAACTGTGCTCACAAGCAGCTTGTGATTCAGGTTCTTCTTTCACAGTAAATTCTGCGAGCTCCATCACTGCATGTGAACGAGTTTAACGTGCATTGTCAGTGCCACATGTGAGCGCTTGTGCAATGTATTTTCTTGCCAAAATGCAACCATCTCACAATTGGTATTTTTGAGAAAAAGTCTATACATGCAATTTACGTTGGATGTATATTTTGTTCTTGCAATGTTGTATTTGTTGCAATTTTGCACTTTTGACAAACAGTCTGAGATATTTGAGTGCAGAGATGTATAGTAACGAAGTAGAACTACTTCACTACTGTACTTATGTACTAAAAGGCTGTATCTGTACTCTACTTGAGTGTTATTTTTTGTCCTACTTCCACTTTTACTTCAGTACATATTTTCGATGAGTTTAATACTTTTACTCCGATACGTTTTTTATGTACTGCATAGTTACTCGTTACAATTATAAAAATGTTACGAATCATTCCAAACCCACATAATCACTGCCAGAGCGGTAGATGGCTCTGTCACCAGGTTTATTGAAGCTGGCTCATCAAGAAGACCACGCGTGCTCCTGTTCTGCCTTTCGCTCTGCTGCCTGCCTCCATTGAGAACACTTGAGATTTGTTAGTTTGTTTCGAGATGGAAGAACCAGAAACACCACCTTCAACTTCGAGTGATCGTGGTGGTGAGGAAGGAGACCCCTGGCCTATACTTAGAGGCCATGTTTTCATTTGTCGGAGTGAAAGACAATTCATATAGAATGTGCGAGGACGCCGGCGCACTGAATAGTTCTTTGTTTTAAATAGTTCAAAGTTACTATTAGATTTAATGTTAGTAGTACCTTGACAAACTATACATCATTAAAAATATAGGAAAAGGAAACCTCTCACATGCTCTTAGTCTTACTGTCGTTCTGCTCATGGAAGCCAGGCATAAAGAGATGTATAAAGTATTAGAGACACAGACTTGAGTAAAAGTACAAGTGCTCTATCAAAAAAGTGACTTGAGTAGAAGTTGAAGTGCTCTTTAAGCACCATACTTAAGTGGAAGTACTAAAGTATTCAAAAAAAATTGTACTTAAGTATTGCAAGTAGGTTTTTTTTTTTATTTACTACTCAAGTACTAAAAGTAAAAGTACAAGTATTGGATTATGTAGTAAAGCATCTCACCCTTCTCTTCCCTGCTTGTGCCTTTTTTCTCCACAATTTATTGGGTATTTATCTGCATGTTACAGCGATATCTGAAAGCTTTGTTTATATCAGGGACTTCCTGGAATGTCCCATTTTCCCTCTAAAAGCAATCAAGTATATGGAAGCTTGTTTTCGCCACGGAATAAAAAAAAAAGATAATTGCGACTTTTTATCTCACAATTCTCACATGGATTTCTCACAATTCCGAGTTTATCTCACAATTCTGACTTTATGACACGCAAATGCGACTGTATATCACGCAACTCTGACTTTAAAACTTGCCATTTTGATTTTATATCACGCAATTCTGAGAAAAATGTCCTTTATTTTATATATGTGGAAACAGTAGGCTCTTTTTAGCAGGTAAATTAATATGAAAATTCGACAACACATGCTCCGACTAATTTCCAATTCATATTTCTGAAGACAATGTGTTATTTAAAATTACAGAGATTAGTGCACCTGTGTGCTAAATGCTGCTGATGACATTTCTTTTTGGAATAAGTGAATGCGCTTTTTTGCTCTCAATAGTAAGTTTGCTGAATGACCTTAGGGGGGCACGTTGTGTCATCTGGGGGGGCACTGCCCCCCAAACCCCCCCCCGGCGACGGGCCTGCATCGTAACCGATCTGAAGTAACGCAGCTCGGATTCCTTTATAAGAGCGGACAACACTGCGACCGTTGCGTACATCATCAAGAGGGTCTACGCTCCCGTTGCATGTCACAACTCACCGTCATCTTCTCCTCTGGAGCCAAAAGCATCTGAGGTTGCTTCGTGCCATGTATATTCCAGGCCAGCTCAATCGTGCAGGAGACCCTGGCACACAGCTGGACCGGGGGCCTACGCAAGTATGAGTTTCTCCCAGTTAACCTTCTTGCACAGACACTGTGCAAAGTCAGGGAGGACGAGGAGCAGATCCTGGCTCAGGTATTGGCCCAACTGGACCTGGTTCCCAGAACTCATGCTCCTCGCGACGGCCCTCCCTGGCGCATTTCTCTGAGGAAGGACCTACTTTCTCAGAGACGGGGCACCTTATGGTACCTGTGTCCGGACCTCTGAAACCTCCACGTGTGGTCTCTGGACGGGACGAGGAGGACTAAGACAACCTTCCCCCTGCTATAGTAGATACCATCACTTCAGCACGAGCGCCCTGTACGAGGCACGCTTATGCTCTGAAGTGGAACCTGTTTGTCGAGTTTTGCTCTTCTCACTAAGAAAACCCCCGGAGATGCCTGGTCAGAGCTGTGCTTTCCTTCCTACAAGAAGGGCTGGAGCGAAGGCTGTCTCCCTCCACCCTGAAAGTATATGACACCCCCGGCAGTCAGATGTGGTAGAGACATCTGACGCCAGGCCTGTCACTCGTAAGTACACCTACTGGTTGACCCCTGTGTTAGACTAGGTGCCCATATGTTGTGATTCCCCTATGGGGGATCTCATTTGTGTATTCCCCTACGGTACGGCTTCCCTATCGGCGAGCCCGTGTCTTTCCCTTGGCGGAGTCCGCTCTGCCGTCTCTGTCCGGTATTGTCTCACGCCTAACTGGGCTGGAGCTACCCTAGAGACTTTCATATGTTGCACTGCCCCCTTGGCCAGTCCATATGCATAACATCCACACGACACCTCCCTATGGGCAGGATGTGGCTTCCGCAAGTGTTCCCTTCCCCTTGCAAAGGGAAAGCAACAATAGATGTTGATCCAGGAACATTTAAAGGAAAGAACTCAATGTGTACAGGTGGAAGATATTCAGTCAGATCCTATGGAGGTTGTTAAGGGAGTCCCTCAAGGATCTGTGTTGGGGCCGCTATTTTTCAGTATATATATATATATATATATATGTGTCCTTGACTTTAATATTGATCATGCAAGGTTTAATATTTAAGCAGATGATACTATTATTTACTGTCCAGTTCCCACTTAGCAGCAATCTGCTTTTGATATCATCCAAAACTGGTTTTGTGCTTAAACGTTGAGAAAAATGCATGTTATTCTCAAACTAAAATTTCTTCAGAAAATTCCATCACTCTTTTGACTTCTCTGGGGAGTCGGATTGCACCAGTGTCAGAGCACACTATCGATAACACATTACGTTTTGGTTCACATATTAATTATTTGAGGCAAAAACTCTTAGGGCTTTACTGTAGAAATAAGTCTTGCTTTTCATTTGATGTGAGGAAGAAATTAGTGTTCGCTACTTTTTCACTGGTTTTTGATCATGGGGATGTAATGTATATCAGCATGCTCCCTCTTACCTTCTCGCCTCTCTGGATGCTCTGAACAATGGTGCTCTGGGATTTAGAACTTTCAACACACCATTGTGAACTATACAAAAGAGTAACTTGGCCTTCGTTGAATATTCAAAGAAAAATGCACTGGTATTTATTGAGCCATATTGGGTTATTTGCCCTTTTAATTTGGTTGGTTTATTCAACTGAAATTGCCTGGAAATTACTCATTACACTCTCAATCAAGTTACAATCTTTGTGTCCCCTTATCAGAACGGAGTAAACGGTCAAACATCCTTCAATTATGCTGCCACCTCGGATTGGAATCTTCTTCAGACTGAGATTAAGCTAAAAAACTTGGTGTTTTATAGTAATTTAAAAAATATACTACATATCCTGAATTAATGGTGTGCAAATGTTTTTAACTTGTTTTATGTTGGATTTAGTATTGTATGTTGAAACTTTTTGTATAATTGTGTATGCAAATTCGGCTGCCTATCTTGGCCTGGACACTCATGTAAAATACATTTTTAACTTTTCTCCTGGTTAAATAAAGGTAAATAATAATAATTAAAAGAATATTGTCTTACTTGGCAAAATCACGGCGACCCAAGTTATTTATTCAGTGTATATTGTTATATATATTGTTTCAAAGTGCTTTACGGTAATAAATAGGAAAATAAAATCATCAATGATGCAAACTTCAAAAAATATTAAACCAATTCAAATACTGCTGTAAAGCAGCTCTCAAAAGACAATGCTGTAATCATCTCAAATCAGTTCAGTATTGGTTCAATTCAGTTCAAAAAGTTCAATTTTAAAATTCCATTTTAATGCCAGTTAAACTCCAATTCTATGTCCATTGTTATATTGACTGCAGTCTTTACTCTGCAAGGACACCTGCAGAGGACTTAACATCATCAACACACCAACTCATTGAACGTATATCACAAGTAAAGGCTCAGAAGGTGATGTTAGTCCTACGAAAATCTCTAGCAGTATTTTATTTTATCATCTCTCAAAATAAATTCGTACATTTTAAATGTAACTTAAGTGTCCAATATCAACCACTTGAAATAAAATTAAGCCAGATAATAGATATTATGCACCCTGTTTGTTAATGTGCTATAAGGTAATTCGATAAATAATTTATTTGGTTGCTTTAAACTCAAAGGCTATTTGTTTTATGTAATAAAAATAAAACAACATGCTACAAACCATATTGAACTATCATAGTTAAATTGACAACACATATATCCATTCAATTCATATTTATTATTTAACTAAATTACTGCTTAAAACAAATTTACAAAGCCTATTCTTTGTAAATAAATACTGAAATTGTGCATTACCTGCAAAAGTCACATTCTGCTTCTGGCTCCTCTTTCTTCTGGGGTGAGATCTTCTTTCGAGCTTTATGTCTCCGGCTGTTGATTTTAGTTAAAGTCCCTTTCAGAGAGGCCGATGACAGAGTCCCAGACGCAAAACAATCCTTTTTCATGTATTCCAGAGATGACATGAGATTACACTTGTATTCTAAACCACTGGAACTGAAGTTTCTTGAGTGAAAATCCAAATCAAACGCTATAACATCATATTTGACTGTCTTCTTTTCCTGAGAATAATCTCATCGTGTCCGTGTCTGCTCTTCTTTGATGTGCAATATGTGACGTAGTTTTAATCACAGGGTTAAAGAGAAATGGTGAAGGTACAGACCGAGACAGAATATTCGAGACATTGCATATTTTGTTTGTGTATCGTGTGATTTTATTCTTCTTTCGAGCGCTGTTGTTTTTCTTGCGCTCTCCACGATGTTATTCATCCCTATTCGTTTAAACAAACCATTTATAAACATCATTCATTGGAAAAATGAAAGGAAAAAAAAAAAAAAAACTTTAGGCCTACGCATGTTTTGCAACGGAAATGTTACCGATTGTACTGCTATACGTTTCATACTCTTTTCTGGACTAAAATAAAAATAGACAGTAGGCTATCCTATTATGTGTTAATAATAATAAAACGGTGACACTTAACACTTGTTAAGACATTAGCAAACACTACTAAACTAAGGCTTAGAAATTATATATATATATATATATATATATATATATATATATATATATATATATATATATATATATATATATATATAGGCTATATATATTTGCTTGTTAATGTTATTAAAGCGGTTATAAAGAGTTACCAAATAATATTTTGATTTAAGTTACAAAAAAAAAATTCTTATAAATATGTTTATAAAACAGAACGCAATAAGGCAACGAGATAAGTAGGGTCTTCAGGTTACACGTGCAAAAATGGGCCTATTATAAATGAACAATTTGGAAAATATTTACTCTCCTTTTCATTTGAATAGACAACTATAAAGGCAAATGAAAAATGTTACAAATTAAAACCAACTTGTAAAAAACCTAGACATTATTCGAAATAACCAAAATAAAATATTTTAAGACTCCATAAGCACAACTGCAGTACGCGGAAAACAATTAAATAAATCATTAAATAAACCACAAGTGCAACTAGGCCTACTCTTCTTCACATGCAGTCCATCGGTAAATCCCATCAAGATTAAATCTCTTGTTAATGTTTACAAAAATAAATGGCTCCTTTTTTGAATGAATACACATTATTCATTCAAATAATGTGTATTCAGTACACAGCATAGGCTACACATTATACATGAATGCACCGAATGCACAAATGGCTTTCACATGCAAATATTTTCCCCACCAGACTGACAAAACAGTTTGTTAGTTTTGTTGGTTATGAATGTGGCATTTCTCGAGCAAGATATTTTGCAGAATCTTCCGATAAAAGATTACAAGCATAGCTTTAAAGGGTCCGAACAAACCAAACGAGGTGGTGTAAAATAAAAAAAGCGCCATCTAGTGGTTGACACTTGTAAACTTTCCTTGTGTTTGCTATACAGACACTGAGAATGACCCCATCATACAGAACATGGATTTTAATCATGATGTGAATGGATTGTATGGATAACATACATTTGAAGCAGAGGGAAAAGTAATGACATTTGCCTCTATTTTTGTTACTAACTTTTCAGTCCACCTAAACAAGGTTCAGATTTCTGAAAGCAATCTTTACAAATGATTGATGTAATTAATTAAAAACATCAGAATCAGAATCATAATGAGCTTTATTTGCCAAGTGTGCGCAAACACACAAGGGATTTGTTGCGGATTTTCAGGAGCTATGTATGGGTACATACTTGCATGCATGCATACATATGACACAAATAGAAGTAACATTTAAAGAAGTAAGAATAAGAAAGAAAATAATAGTAATAATAAACTGGTATACATCTGGAACAGAAGACTTATGTACAGATTTGTGCATTATGTTGTATATACAGCGGTATAAATAAAAAACGTATATGTATTTACATCTAATTATTGCCTCACTCTCAAGTATAATAATAATAATAATAATTCGTTACATTTATATAGCGCTTTTTGTGGGACCTCAAAGCGCTTCACATATGGTAGGGGGGAATCTCCTCAAACACCACCAATGTGCAGCATCCACCTGGATGATGCGACGGCAGCCATATTGCGCCAGAACGCCCACCACACACCAGCTTATTGGTGGAGAGGAGACAGAGTGATGAAGCCAATTAGTATATAGGGATGATTAGGAGGCCATGATTGACAGAGGCCAAGGGGCAAATTTGGTCAGGATGCCGGGGTTACACCCCTACTCTTTTTCGAAGGACATCATGGGATTTTTAATGACCACAGAGAGTCAGGACCTCGGTTTTAACGTCTCATCCGAAGGACGGTGCTCTTTGACAGTATAGTGTCCCCGTCACTACACTGGGGCGTTAGGACCCACACAGACCACAGAGTGAGCACCCCCTGCTGGCCTCACTAACACCTCTTCCAGCAGCAACCTGGTGTTCTCAGAAGGTCTCCCATCCAGGTACTAACCAGGCTCAGCCCTGCTTAGCTTCAGTGGGCAACCAGTCTTGGGCTACAGGGTGATATGGCTGCTGGCAAGTATGAATTAGAATGATAGAAACAGGTAGCAATTTCTGTGTTAATTGTTTAAGCTGGAGATATCATGGAGGAGAAGCTGTTTTTGCTTCTAGTGCACATAGATCTGTCTGAGGGAAGAAGTGCAAACAGGTTGTGGCAGGGGTGAGAGGGTGTCTGTGATGATGTTACCTGCCAGTTTGTTCACTCTGGAGATGTACAAGTCCTGAAAGTTGGGCAGGTGCACAACAATTATCCTTTCAGCTGCTGTCCTAACAGTCTGTTGCAGTCTTCTTATGTCTGATTTGCTGGCTGAGCCAAACCAGACAGTTATAGAAGTGCACAGAACCGACTCAATAACAGCTGAGTAAAACTGTCATCTGACAGCGCCTGTGGCAGATTGAACTTTTTAGTTGACAAAGAAAGTACAACCTCTGTTGGATTAATATACATGTAGATAACGAAAAAGATGCATTGGGATTGGCCTTTAAAGATATTCTCAACTTTATTGGAGTTAGACAACACGTGTCAGGACCCACTCATTGTGGTAATCATACTAGATCTAATATTATCACACGGAATCAATGTTAATGCCTTGAAATTCTGCAGCAGAGCGATGACATATCAGATCATTATCTAGTCTCTTGTAAACTTAATTTAGCCAAGGCTGCAAAGCAGTGTCGTGTTAGTGCCCCCTAAGTTAATAACTCATGATCGTTGAGTTCTCAACAATCTACATTGTTAAAAGCGCTACATAAATGAAGATGACTTGACTTGGGTCATTGGGCGTGTTTCCACTGCCGGGCCAAAAGCGAGCGTGCTAGTGGATGCCAGGGCCAGTTGCGTTTCCACTGTCATTCCGGGGCTTAATCGGGCCTCATCGGGGCTTCTTCGGGGCAAACAGCCAGAAGAGCTCACCTGCAGCCGACTCAACGTGTGCTTTTCTGCAGCCAGAGCGCCGCCAGGAGCCTCCCCGCCAGCAACCAGCTTAAAGTTAAATATAAGAGCAAATTTCAAAGAGCTTTTCCTGTGACATTGTTGCAAATGCCGCGCCACGAGTGTGGCTAGTGCAGGACTTCCTTGCCCACTCTAGATGAGCACACTGAGTATGTCTCATGCTTGGGCAGCCCCCACACCGAGGCAGCTCTTCTGGATCACACTGTGAGAAGCTGAGCCTTTCAACGCTGCATGCTCGGATCACGCTCTTCAGCGACCCGCCTGCTCCCTCGTCTCCTTCCCCTCTCGAGTCTAGGTGAAAGAATTAGTGGAGCCGGTGGCTGAGCAGCGCTCAGTGCCTCATTCTCCCCTCAGCACGGCGAGTCCCCTGTCCTCTTCACCCACAAAGATCAAGGCCCCTCATCTGGCGCGAGTGGTATGGTCACGTTTGGCGGGTCTGATGATGAGTTTGATTCCGTGTCTCTGGCCGCCTTCGATTGGTTAGAGTGGGCAAACATGACTCAGCCCCTCCGCCGCCTAAAGAGGCTGACAAAGCGTGGCCTAGGATTGATACAGAGCTTTTGCGAGTCCTCTCAAAATCCGTAGAAGAGCTTGGCTAAGACTGGTCGGCCCCAGAAGAGCCAACTCAACAAGTGGTTCCTGCAGCCAGACCGCCGCCATCAGCCCCCTCGCCAACAACCAGCTTCTTTCTTCCCTGAAGTACAGTACATCAGTCTCACTAGGACCTGGCGCACCCCGTATTCGGCACGCGTCCAGTCTTCTTCGGCTGCTCTCTCTAAAGTCAACGGCGCGGATGAAAAAGGATACACGAAGCTTCCCCAGTGGAAGAAGCTGTCGCTGCACACCTCTGCCCGCCTACAGCGATCGGTTGGGAGGCCAAGGCCAGTCATCCATCCAAGGCTTGCAGGACCACATCAGTGCTTGCCTCCAGGGCGTTCGCAGCTTGCGGCCAAGTCTGGACCCGACCAGAGCTGCGCAGTGCAACTGACCTGCCCTGCGCGCTACTAAAGCCACCGTCCAAGCCATTGGTCGAGCTATGGCCAGCCTAGTGGCGAACCGGCTTCTCTTATGGGCACAAACGAACGAACCTCCACTCAGTGAGGGTGATTCACGTGCTGGGCTTCTCGAACGTAGGAGCAGACATGCTGTCACGCGGCCACCCCCAGGTGGTCGACGCAATATGTCACGCATTTGGTCAGATCGATCTCTTGGATCTCTTCGCGACGAAAAAGAATTCCCACTGCCAGACATTCTTCTCGAAGGAGATGGACGCACTGGCCGAGAGATGGCCTCGCCTGTGCCTTTACGCGTTCCCTCCTGTAGCCCTGCTCCCACAGCTCATCGGTCGGGTCAGGGAGGAGAAGTGTTCAGTTCTTCTGGTGGCAACACACTGGCAGAACCAGCCTTGGTTTCCAGAACTGATCCAGCTGCTGTCAGCACCCCCTGGCCAATACTGCCGAGAAGGGACCTTCTCTCTCAGGCGCAGGGGACAATTTGACCCCCCTAACCATAGCTGTGGGACCTGCATGTTTGGCTCCTCATCAGGAACCATCAGAGTTCCCTTTACACGAGGCGCCTTTACACTCAGAAATGGTGCATTTTCTCTAGCTGGTGCCTAGCTAGGAGATCAGACCCTGCTAAATGCAAGATCATAACTATTCTCACATTTCTGCAAGAGCTGTTGGATATTGGGCACATCCCCTCCATACTCAGTGTATGTGGCAGACATCGCAGCGAACCACAGCCCGGTTTCTGGCCAATCGATTGGGAAACACAACCTGGTTGTTAGGTTTCTCAGAGGGGCCAGGAGGATGAATCCTCCCCACCCTCGTTCAATCCCGTCTTTGGACCTCTCCGCAGTCCTTAGGGCTCTCCGAGGCCCTCCCTTTTAGCAGCCTGAAATGACGACCTTCGGTCCCTCTCGCTTAAAACTTCCCTCTTGTTTTTTGTGATTTACAGGCTTTATCTGTGGAACCTTCCAGAGTGGAGTTCAGCCCCAGTAAGGTGGTCCTTAGGCCAAAAAAAGGCTATGTGCCAAAAGTCCTCTCCACCTCATTCGGAACGTAGGTGATAGCGCTGTTAGCTCTGCCGCTCGCAGTAAGTGAACAGGCACTCCATCCACTCTGTCCCGTAAGGGCCTTGAAAGTGTATTTTGAGCGCTCAGTTTCGGCAATCAGAGCAGCCAACGCTATCTCACGACCAATTCGTACGAATTCGTACGAGTGATTAAAAAGTGGCTAATTCGTACGAATTCGTACGACCTCACTCGTACGAATTAGTACGATTTGTCTTAAGCCACGTGATGGGTAGGTTTAGGGGCGGGGTTAGGGGTAGGTCATTCGTACGAATTCATACGAATTGCCCAACTCGTCAAATATGTACGTTTTAGCCCAAATCGTACTAATTCGTACGAGTGAGGTCGTATGAATTCGTACGAATTAGCCACCTCGTAGAATTCGTACGAATTCCCGTATTTTCTTCAGATGCCGCAGCAAAGGACTTACGTCCTGCTGCATTGATTTGATCAAAAATTAAGTAAAATCACCAAGCACCATCAACATGTTAAACTCAAATGTAAACATTGTAATTGAGCAATAATTGAAATGCTTACTGTTCTTCTGGGATCATAAATCCCTTCAGAGAATACAGTTCTGTTCTGTAAACATGTTCTTGCACTAGACACCTACATCAATTAGCAATCTTCTGGACTGCCAAATGAGCATAAAATCTGAAAATATTACATATCTTTTTTCTCAGATTAAATCAGAGGTAGGGTGAACATACTGTGATGTTTTGCTGGAGTCAGAATGGAGCACGCATGAAATCTTTATTCTCTTAGCCTTTGAGGTTCTGGTGACATCACATTCCTTAATGTGAATTTATTGAAATTCTTCAAAGTCACCATTGTTTCAGCTCTGCACACTGTGGACATTTTCTCAACTGTCTTCCTCATGGATGACATCTACGGGATTAAGGGGAAAAAAACAACAATCATATAAAAAGCACACAGGTTTTTATTGCATATCAATTTCATGTATAAATTCTTCATAGCATTGGAAAGATTACATTTGGTATACATATCTATTCTACAGAATTAACATCAGAATCATGTCTTTTCCATGAAATTGCTCTAAAGTACATTTTCAGTAATCACAAGCATCAAAAAAGAACTTCAGAATTTCAGAATTTTCAGTATTATTCTACAATCCTTAAATTTTGTCATTATTTCTCTCCCACAAGCATATTGTTCAGTTCAATAACCATCTGCCCATAGTATTTAAGGCAGTAAACAGGACTTAAAGTCAAACCTACTAACCTAACCACATGTACAATAAGTGCATCTACAAATTCATTGTTTTTTTTTTTATTATTATTTTTTCTTTTTAATTTAAGATACACATTTCACAAATGGACACCATTATGACCTCTAAAACACAAGTCATGCACAATATTTTTAATAAACATAACAGAAGCAATATACAACTCATATCCAAATGAAACAAGCACCATCTATTTTCAAACCCATGTTTAAAATGAACTTTCAGACATATCAATGTTATTTTTTCGAAATACTATACACTTTTTTTTTTTTTGAGAAACCACATTATTAATGGATTTTGAAATGATACGTTTGTTTGTAATGTAACAGTGGGCCAAGGAAATCTGCATTGCTAATTTTTTGACCATTTTGATGATGATTTTAACAGTGTGGGTCAACTTCTTCACCTACAGCGCTTGCTAAGTACAGTAGTATGTGACATGACTTCATACTCATAATTCCATTACATCCCTAGAAATCCTATGCATCCCACATGCTTTTTACTCAAGGATTTGAGTAAATTATATAGTGAGGAGATACGGTATGAAACAGGGTAATAGTGCCACCTTTTAGTATATTCAAATACAAGACTGCTGCAAGTTTTTAAACAGCGCATTATCAAGCAGATTCCCTGTTATAGACCAGTCGAATCAATCTTGTGTTTGTGTTCGCAGTGAAAACTGAACATTCGTAAATGTTAAAAACTGAGAAGCTTTTCTGGCAACGCTTGGATATTCTATGCTGTTTTATTCTAAAGCATCTGATAAAATTGCCTGTTTGACCCATGAGTTAAAGTGCTTGTTAAAACCAGCCTTGCTTTGAAAAATGTCGTTAAAATCAGTACTAAGTTAAGAGTAAAACAAGTATGTGTTAGGCAGACAGGGGTGTGTTGATTTAAGTGCTGATTCCAGAGAACGTAGAGTCTTTTAACATCCAAAAAGAAGTGGAGAGGAAGTAAAGGTATGAAATCCTGACCAAAAAGACATTCAATCAAGAGAAGTTAACTTTATGAAGTTTGACTCAACCTACATATTAAATCTACTCTACACATTCATGATATGCATTCAGCTGTTTACGATTCATTCGCTGGCTTCACAGTTCAGAGAAGTTGGATAAGGACTCATATGTGTATTCATGGTTTTGGGCATCTCTCAGAAACCACTACGCTCTTGTGAACATTAAATGTTGCCGCTCACCATTTAATCACAATCCCATTGTAGCCTCTCACTTGCGGTGTCTTTTTTTGGTATGCAAACAATATTAAGCATTTGAATTATGTAGAATTTGATATGATATTTAGGACTAGCTGACAAAATAATGGGACATGGGAAACATGCAATTTGAACCCAGAGATACGCTGCTGACCCATTTTTTTATGAATATGTTAAACTATGAGTGATAAAATGTGTAAAAATGTCAAAATATAATGCCCCTCTATTTGAGGTACCTGATATTTTAATTACATATTTTTTTTTTTTTTTTTTTTAAATCACGCAGTGCCTTCATTTCTAAATGGTTGAACAGATGCATCATAAACAAGACTTCATGATTATGTGCTCATAAAGGAAACACAGTCTTTTGTAATTCAAATTTTGGCAACTTTCTTTTCTACAAAGAGCTTGAACATTTCTGAATTTCCATGATATTTCAGTAATTTCATTCCTTCAAAAGAGTGGGTAAAACATTTTTTTCTTCATTTTTTCATTATAAAAAAAAAAAATCTAAATAAAAATAAATAAAAGACAAACACTCATCAATGTAAGTAGCAACAACAGAGGAAGAAGAAGAAAAAAAAGTACTAACAGTGGAGGCGACCACTTGGGAAAGAAATGATTGTCAAAGAAAAGGGGGTTATTTGGCACACAACACTCTCTGCTACCAACTGTTAACTTAGTTTGTACATCATACAACAATATTGTACAAATTTGGTCCTTCACTAAAGAATTATATTAACATTTGAGCACAGATGTGCTCAAAAAGAAACAATACTGTTTAAGGAACAAATCACATAGAAAAAAAAAATCATAATATTATTGAATTCAAGAAGAAGGAGAAAAGATTTTCCAATTGCCCCACTGGAGAATAACTTAACTCTTAAAAACAAACGTTTAGTTGAGACTAAAGGCCTGTATACAGCTCAAACACTTACCATAACAACAGTAATTACAATGACGATGATGCTATACAAAATGAACAACCATGCTGCGTGATACATCATATGAAGATTTGACCGCTTTATCTGAGTGTTGAGCAGCCGAACAAAAATCACAAATGTGACCTCCAGCATAGACTTTTAGAGCCAGTGGCGTGCCAACTGCGGTCAGCCTTGGGGGAAAGTTAGCATGCTAGTTGCGGGCTAGACTTAAGTGCTTCTATTGCCATTGGAAATCAATGTTGATGTCTACACTAATGATCTACTGTAAGACTTCGGCTGTGAGTTAATATAAAGGAAACCTTGGTACAGTGCTGTAGAAAATCAACTTGAGAATGGAATGCTGTATAGAAACGGTTAAAATCTCCAGTTGAAGAAACACATCAACTACCCTGTCCAGTCGACCCCGGCCTGGGGTTCTCCGAGAACATGGTAAAAAACCCTTGAGAGCAGTCTCTGTGAAATGCATATAATTGAAAATGAGGTGATTTTCGAGTCTTTCGAATGCATCCTCTTGATTCCGCTGCTGAGGAGAGAACTCACTATAGTTGCAGACAGGAAAGAAGCTGTATGGCTGGGATTTGATGATTTCATTCTTGTCTAATAAAACTCTCCCATCTATGATTGGTTCCTGTGTCTGTTTCACTCAACAGTACGTTCTCCTCCTTATCCGCATAGTGGTGGTTCATCAACTGTGCCATTGCTGGTCTTCATGTTGGTCTCTTCTCCCATCTTCTCCTTTCTCCCTCCATCTCTTCGGATCTCTGTTTTGTCTTGTTCTTGCTCTCAGATGTTGTTGAGGGGGTGAAAGGAGCTGGTTTCCGACGGCCCTCCTCCCATGTTGAGCCAGGCATCCAAGGAGTTCTGGGAGGATGAATGCAGATTGGCGTTCTCAGACAGAGAGAGCATCATTGCATAAGCCTGGATGAAGAAAACAAGGAAAGTTTCACCTCAGAACCAAAACGCACATCATCTTTTACCTATTGTCATTCCAAATCCATGTGCTGTTATTTTCAGCTGCTCACTGAATACTCAAAAACGTATCTTTCTGTGTTTCAAGGAAAGCAAATAAATAACAGCATGTGGGTTTAAAAACATATCACTTTTGGGGAATCGTTATAATGCAATCTAAACTTGAATTCTATAAATTCTTTACATGATACAATATCAACTGGTCATAAATCCTACAAACATAATGAGGGATTCCAAATCAGACATTTTCCTGCCAATAAACAATATTAAATTAAAACCATCAACTGGGTTCACACATATAAGACACGTAACAACTCCACATGAAATGTTGAGACCAGAAGACAATTTAAAGTTAGATATACAAGGCAATGATACAGAAAGCTAATAGTGTTAGTTATGTTAATATTTGTATCAACATTGAACATTTTCTTTATAAAACAAAATAAAAATGACAATGATTAGGTAGTGCATAAGTTGCGTGTAGTTATATTATAACATCTTTTTCTGCATGGGCAATTGCAGGAATTCCAAAACTTTAGTCTAACCACTATGACCTCAATTTTAAAGTGACCTTAACCTTTATGTAATTATTTTTTGACATATATATATATATAGAAAAATATAAGAAAAATGTAATATTATTATTGTTAATTAAAATTTTATCTCAAATATCAGCTATTTAATATCAACACAAAACACACAATTTAATTTACGTTATTTATTTTCGTTTTCCAGTGGCTTTTCTGACAGAGTCTACCAAATGGTTGGGGAACCCTAAAGGCCAAACTAAAAAGAACTGTGTCCATATTGATAAGATGCTCTTTAACTGTGTGTCCTTCTCTCGACGTAACGTAAGACATGGGCTCAAGGCATAGTAGAAGCTCTCTGGAGCAGGTACAGTCACATACCTGTGTTTTAGCCTGCCTGAAAAGAGTTTCTTTCAGCGCCTCCGACTCTACCGAGGGGCTAAAAATGTCTTTAATGTCATAGGGCTCCTCGCCAGCCTTATGGAATTCCAGGCCTTTGGGGAAACCAGCCAGAGGTTCCAGATCTAATAGGCCTGCATCCTCCTCAATACACCTGTACCAGGAAGGGGGGAGGGGGAGGGGGCCGGGGGTGTGGAGAGGGGAGGGGACCCTCAGTTAGCCCGCAAATTCAAATCTAAAAATTGGAACTGGATGCATTTGAGCAGCATGCAGTGGATGAGATGGTGACGGGACATGAAAAATATAGGTGGTCATCACACTAGCGGATGAAAGCACAAAACAAATGGACACAGCTTTGGCGTTAAGAACCCTGTCCATCTCTCTGTCCATGCAGAATTAAACGAGATGCTGGGAAACACTTGCTCTTGAATAAAATGTGCCACGAAATATTGATCATTGAAACATTTAGATGCCAGTGGCATTCCAACAGCAATGCTGTTCAAGATGAGTGAGACGAAAAAGTGGACCGAAGTGCAACAGAACTGGACGCTCATTGCATGTGTGCAAAATTGCAGGAAACTGTTCAACTGATCATTTTTTTCTTTGTTTAGGCAAACCAAAGTTTCAATGATTAAACACACATGTACTGACAGATGATTAGTTGCCTTAGTTATTGAATGAGGACTGACAGACAATGAGTATCACAGTAGTAAACACTATGGGAGACAATGAACGTCTTACACAGACACTCTGTTCCTCAATCCGGGGTGTGTTTCCCGTACAACGACGTAACTCACTGCTTAACTAGTATGAGGCATCGCTGAAGAAAGCAACTAGCTAGTCACGACTGTTTCCCCAAACCGTATTGTCGCAAATTTGTATTTGGTTAATGGTTAACTTCTTTTAATGAATCTGTTGAGATCGAACTAATGCTCGATTTTTTACCGCTACTTCAAAAGAAGTAAATGACATTTGTATATTATTTGAAATGAAGTATAGATTGTACTGAATGTCAGCTTGCTTATTTCGCTCAAGATAAGAATTTATTGAGTCCACATTTAATGCAAACAAGAAACTGCTTCTAACCGCAGGTCGAGAGCTGTCGTTCCAACCACACAACTTTGCGATGCTGTTTGCGAATGTTCGTTAGATCTATGGTTCCGGGAAACACTTACTCATTGAACTATGCTGATAATGATGGACCGCAGTTGTCTTTCGGGAAACGCACCCCTGGTGAGCTGCTCTGCTGTCTACATGAGCAACTCTCTTGTGGCTTCAAAGGCAGCATAATAAGTGAATTGATTTGAAACTATCTTCTGGAACAGGTTTTTTTTTTTTTTTCATCGTCTATGCAGCTCACTTGGTTTTGGAACAGAGCTATAGCATTGTAGGCACAATGTTCTTTTGTTACAGTCAATATTCTGTCACAAAACTTCTGATCTTCTTAAATGAACACTCAACCAGAATATAAAAAATGTAAATTTAGTGGCATTCGCACCTGGAGGTAAACAACATGATTGTGTTTGTTTGGGATACATTTGAATATCTTTTTGAATTAAAAGTTTTTTTTGTTTTTTTTTAAAGAAATCTCTTATAAGTACGAAGGTTGCATTTATTTGTTCAAAGATGCAGTAAAAACAGAAATATTATGAGTTATTGTTACAATTTAAAATAACAGTTTTTTTTTTATTTGAATATATTCCTAAATATAATTTACTCCTGTGATCAAAGCTGAATTTTGTGTCCAGTTTTAGTGTCACATGATCCTTCAGAAATCATTCTAATATGCTGATTTGATGCTCAATTGTGGTTGGTGCTTAATTATTATAATAACAGCATTTATTTGAAAGATACATCTTTTGTAACAGTATAATTTCCTTCACTGTCTCTTTTGATCAATTTAATGCGTCCTTGTTAAATAAAATTATTACTTTCTTGTAATAAATAATATAGATTACACCTTTCATACATCATTCTACTTTCTTAAATTTAACATGAGATCGAAATCGACCCGCTTAATGTTTCTGGTCTTATCAGAAATATTTTATCAGTGCATTTACTCCAAACAAACAAAAACAAACATAGTAATTACTTGCACCAAATGTCTTTTTTGTCTACAAATGTCTTTTTTCAAATGTCTACAGTTGCCGACTGTGTGATCTACATTTTCACATCTTTAAAAAATGAGTGTTCATTTAAGTGAGAGTGGCTTTTAATCTTTTCTTAAATAAACAGACAGATGTGTTGTGCTGACCTGCGCGTGTGTTCGTAAGACATAGGGAGAGGGGTGGGCTCCTCATCCTCGTCGTAAGTGCCCTGCACCATAGTGGCGGGAGAGGCCGTCTCGTCCTGAGACTTCTCTGTCAACGAGCCTTCCTCATCTTCATCATCTCCCTCCATCTCCTCTTCCTCCTCCTCCAGTTTGGAGGCAGTGTGAGTGTGACTCTGAGGATGCTCTTCCTCAGTCAGCTCTGACCTGTAATAACAAACAGTCCTCATTTAGTTTTACATATGACCATTTCATCGTTCACTGCTGGACCTTTAACATGTCTTCATGCAAACAACTGGTTTTACTGGCTAAGCTCTTTGCAAACAAAATGAGTAAAAATACCTATTTGAATACTTTGATTTTGAATACAAAATGTCTGTTGATATGTAAACAGGGAAGGTCATATGCCAAAAAAAAAAAAAAAAAAAAAATACAAAAAATACAAAAACAAATACGTTTTTGTTTTGATTTCAGTAAAAAAAAAACTTGTTTTCAGATAATCAGAAGTTGTTTTGTTTTTTTCTCATGTAAATGTATCTTGTTTTAAGGATACTGAACGGATATTGTAATTTATGTACAAGATAATGTACATAATTTTTTTGCAATGTGATTTCTGAATCTGAATGACACCTTTTTTCAGTTTAAATTCCATAAATTGTGTGGGTGGATGGGAGATATATGACTACATATGTATGTGACTACACACTAAAGCAAACTTAAATATGACTACATACTACAGCAAACTTTTTTATTTCAAAAAGAATAATCGTTTTCACCATGAAATGTCCCCTTTGAAATATTCAGGGGTTTTTTTTGAGTGAAACGGTATCCATAGCAGAAGACGGCTTCTGTTTTATGTCTTTTTGTCTGTATTTCAGTGCTTATTTTTCATGTTGAAAGCTATCATCTTGCCTTTTCCTATCCAAGTTTCAACCAACTTGGGAATAAACTTGAAAAACCTTTCAATTCCGGCAGGAGCCACACACACACACACACACGCTTTACATATCCCTGTAGGATTGAAGTGACACCAGATTTCTAATGGCCACTGGTGATGAGTTTTTATGTCTTCGGGACATGGCTATGACATCTAATGACACCTCCCCAAAATATCAGAGAAAAAAAAGAAATATATATTTTCACCCTGAGGGTCCATTGAGGTAATTCTCTCATCATAATCTGACTGCCAAATATCAGTGCTATGCTGGTCCCTGGGTTGCCATCCATCATTTTGGATTGGGCTGTAATTCCCCTGCCTGGCCCGAGCTCGAAAACACAGATCCACGAATGACAAACACACAGGTTTTGCAATTAATGACAGACGTTTCTTGCGAGCGTGGCAATGATGAATTGGCTAATTTCAGAGAGGCGAGACAGAGCGAGCTAGACGGGTCAGCGGCACTCATCATGGTTTGTCTCATTGCCACTGAGTTCCAGAGAAACCGGTTGCTCTGCGAAGCAGCTATCAGCACCGCGCCGTTCCACTACCACTCTTTTCCCAAACATTTCAGTTTATGATGTCATTGCGCATACCCCTCCAAAGTCGTTTTTACTTCAGCGCTCTGAAACGAACTTCTATTAAAGCAGACGAATGTCGAGTGCGCCGGGAGGGGTGGTGGAAGGTGGGTGGTTAAGCTATGTGAGGTGTAGACTTACCAAAACAGAAAAAAAAGGAACAAGAAGAACTGCTTGTTTCCCATTTTCCATCATGCTTAAATATCCCATAATCAAATTTGCCCTGGCCTGAGAGAAAGTCCATGCCACGTGGGAGACAGCAGCGGTCCTGCCACAGACCTGTGCTTTGTCTCTCAGTCTAAACATGTCAGAGCGCTGTTTGCGTTAGCTTGAGGGGGGTGGGGGGTCCGTCAATGCAGCACACAGATAAATGTCTCAGTCTGAGGGTCCCCTGATAGGGCTAAACCTGCAGACCCCTACAGACTGACCGTCAAACTCAGACAGACCAGGCACACACACTTGCAAACAGCATTAGCCCAGCTGCAGGTAAACCCCCATCATGCCTCTCTGTATATTGTGAAGAGAACAGATCACATCTTTTTCCACTGACATTCATGGAGGAAGTATGGAAGCTTGCTTCCGCCGCTGAATTTTTATCTCACAATTCTGACTTTTTTTTTTTTTCAATTGCGACTTTTCATCACGCGATTTCAGAAAAAAAGTCAGAATTGCGAGTTAATATAACGTAATTCTGACTTTTAAAAATCAGAATTGAATGATGAAAAGTCACAACTATGAGTTATAAAGTCTGAGACTTTTTTCTCCTCTGAATTTTGAGTTTATATCTCGCAATTCTGACTTTTTTTCTCAGAATTGGACTTAATAACTCTCAAATTTAAAGAAGTCAGAAGTGCGAGATATAAACTTGCAATTACGTACAATAAAAGTCAGGATTACGAGAAAAAGGCCAGAGTTGCGAGATATAAACTAGCAATTGTAAGAAAAAAAGTCAGAATGGCATTTATATTTCACCATTGCGAGTAATAAAGCCAGAATTGCATTTATATCCCGCAATTTGTTGTTCCTTTATTTTCTTTATTATTAAGTCTACACCTCACATAGCTTAATCACCCACCTTACTCGACAATCGTCTGCCTTAATAGAAGTTCGTTTCAGAGCGCTGAAGTAAAAACAACTTTGGAGGGGTATGCGCAATGACATCATAAACTGAAACGTGTGGAAAAAGAGTGGCATTCAGAATTGCAGAATTCCAAGATGTTGGGGGGGGGGGGGGGGGATCAGTCGCAATTATCTTCTTTTTAAAAAAATGATTACGTGGGGGAAACAGTTCCAAATTTGTGTACCACAAATTACCAAAATTTCTCATTCATTGCTCATTAGACTTAATGGAGCTCTTCAGTGAGGTATCAACTTTGTCTCTCCTAGACAAAGCAGAATTCCACTGAATTTTCCATTCCACTGTGATGCTGCCTCATTGTTTTTCTGTGTGCTAGATGCACTCATGTCTTGCAAATAAAACGTTTTAATAACGTAGTGTCCAAGTTACCAGAGTTCTAAAAACTCGGCTCCTTTAAGCTAATTTAATTTCAAATTGAATTTGGATAGCATGATTCAGATTATGTCATATCTCATTTGAGTAACAACTTTGTATCAGATGTTACACATAAAATTCCAGAAATTAAAGTGAAATTTAACTATACTATTAGTCTGGAAAGCATAGCTGACGTATAGAAATAAAAATTTATTTAAACATAATTTGTATAGCATAGCTCAGATGAGTATCAAACATGTCTTGAAAGTTTTTTTTTCTGAAAATTCCTTATGAGAAATACAAATATGATTAAATGGCAATTGTTGTTGACAAAAGAGACTATTATTGTATTTGTTTATCAAATTATTTTGAATAGCCTAGCTCTCAGACGTGTGTTCTCAGGTCTTATTTGACTACCAACTACTGTATATCTCTATTGTTTCTCCAAAAATTCCTTTTGGAAAAATATAAATAGGGACAAATGAGAAAATGTTGTATTTATTTAAAAAACAGGATTGGACAGGATAGCTTAGACTGCCCATTCAGCTTGTATGGAGCAATAAAGTGAGTGTGTATAATTTAGCTCAGATAATCGAGTTCTCAGTAGTGTCTCATTGAGAGAATGTCGAGTTAGCTTCTGAAACTCTAGAAGAGGCAAATGCGAGACAGGAGACTGCTTTCTAGTCTCATTGGAGAAACAAATGAGACATTACATTTTGTATTATTTCCTACAGAGCAACAAAAACAGAAGAAGAAATTAAAAGCAGAAGAAAAGACGTTCCACCATGAATGCAGACTGGCTGCACAAGAGTGACAGAAAACGAGAGAGAAACAGGCAAACGTCATGAAATAAGATGCATGAGCGCATAGGGGAATATTGCAGCTGCCTGTCCATTTGAAGCGGGTGTTTCTGTGAGGCCGATTTGCAGGGAGACAAAACAGAGCACTTATTTGAATTACAGATATTAAAATGCCAGGCCTGCTTGTACGAGTCAGGACAGGACTATTGATCCCAGATGGCAGTCCACGGCAGAGCTTTAAAGTGATGAGGCAGAACCATGGAGTGTGGAGGAACCGGTAAAAATCGAGGAGGACTTTTACGCGTCTAAGAAAGAATTCATGTATTTAGCAATGTATCTGTTCATACACATTTGTCTGCATTAATCAAACTCCATAGTACGTAAACCAAAACCTGAAGCGATGTGAACCTGGCCACACACCGACAGGCGTGCTGACGGTTCATGAATTTGGCAGTAATGAGCTTTTGTTTGGTGTTTTCATAAGGCGATGGAATGTGCTCCCTGATGTGTATCTGGCTGTGCTTAATGCAGAACAGAACTCAACAAGGTGAAATGACTCATTGAGATGTCCCGTCCCTCTGCCCACTGAAGACAAAGTCTGTAATGCACACGCGCGCGCGCACGCACACACACGGCTGGTGGGAGTGAAGCAGTAACACAGTCCTCCACTAGAGGGCAGACTGTAACTTCATGACAAGCGTGTCTGAATCTGATTCTATACAGTAGGTTTGTTGCCATGGTTTCAAAACATACTCTGTCCATGTGCGTGTTTGTGCACGAGTGCGAGCTCGTACCTTTTCTCCGAGGAGCTACAGGCCTGGTTCAGCTCACTATTGGAGATGAAGTTCCTAATCTCTGAGAAATACGAGTCCTCCTTCTCATCCAAAAGTGCATGATTGTCAGACTCCGAGTTCGGTGAGGAAATATTTGTTCCTAAATTCGAGAGGATCCCAGACTGCTGACTCACTACAATAAATAAGCAGATAAATTGATTACTAAATAACTCATTAAATAAGAAAGATTGACGGAACATATGCAGCCTTAAAGGGATAGTTCACCCAAAAATGAACATTTTGTCATTATTTACTCTCCCTTATGTTGCTCCAAACCTGTATGAATTTCTTTTTTCTGCTGAACACAAAAGAAGATATTTTGAAGAATGTCTGTAATCAAACAGTTGACGGTAGCAATTGACTTCCAAATGTCATCGGCTACTGTCAACTGCCTACCAACATTCTTCAAAATATCTTCCTTTTAGTTCAACAGAAGAAAGTGTGGGTAAACGTTGACAGAATTTTCGTTTTCGGGTGAACTATCCCTTTAAAACTACAGTTGCATGTGCTCTTGCCAGATTCTTTTTACATTTACGTAAAGTTTATGTTTATTATTTACTCATTGCATATTTATATTTATTTTGGTTATGACAGGTATTTTAACACTAATCACCTCCTAATAAATAAGATAAAAGCATGAAAAAAGCAGTAATATGATTTCAGGTAATCTTTCAAATTGTATTATTTACCTCAACTGAAAAAGGCTATTAACATCATAGATTTGCATTCAAAATAAAATAAAAATAACCAAAAAGAAATATTTGGAAAATATAGAAGGAAATTGATTTTACCTGGAATATTCTCGTGTTCATGTTTCTTTAAGTGGCGGTCCAGGTTGGTCTGTTGACCGAAGCAGCGATTGCAAAGGTGGCACTTGAAAGGCTTTTCCTTGTTGTGAATGTTACGAACGTGTCGCTGGAGGTTGGAGGAGATGCTGAATGATCGGTCACAGTATTTACATCTATGAAGGAAAGAAGGAAGGGGAAAAAAAATCAAAGATTTCATATGAGGTTTGCTGGGCTGAAATGAGAATTATATGATATGAAATTAGAACATTAGAATTATACAAATTTCAACAAACATATCTGTAGTTTCAGTCAAGTGAAATATAGGAAATTGTGTTGGAAAAATTGCAGCTACCATTACATACTGTATGTTCAATGTTTGGTGGCAATGCCCCCACCAAGAGGCTGACAAAGGAAATGCAGATTGCAGGTGTTGACCCGTGCTTTCTCCTCTCAGAAACCTCTTATTTCATTTGTGTATTAAAGCAAACACTCCCTCATGTCCTTTTATGGCTCATTGTTTTGCCTTCGCGTTTTTCCTTCACGTAAGCCAATCAAACAGCTAGTCTTGTAAACATGATAGACAAAGTGCAGTACATTTCCCTTTTTTGAGATTCCACATTTTGACATTTTTGCAGTATGCGATATGAGATATTCTCTGTGCGCTAGAGTGTCACGGTTCCGCTTCCATCGCTCTGGATTACTTGTTTGCAATGACAGATCAGCCAGAATAGGCAGGAGAACATCAGTTTAATGTGCTGATAAACAAACATCGCAGCGAGGCAGTGTCAGGAGTTCGCCGGACAGTGCTTCCTTTGTTGGGTGGCCGGTGTAGCTTAGACTCCCGCGGTCGCTGCGAAGTTCACTTTCAGGGCTAATTGCTTTGGGAAAATCGCTCGTCATCAAGTGCTCAGAATCAAGATGCAGGCCCCTTTTCATGTTCCAGTTTATTTTGCGAGCAAATGTGTGTGTGCTTCTGTAGAAACGATTTTCCAGACTTGGCACATCATGGCTCATAGAGAATGGTAAAATGCCAAGGCCAGTTTTTTTTTAGTTTTTTTTAAAGCCAGTCTTTTCTGCCCCCCATTTTGTTTATTTTCATTACTTGGTCCAGAGGGACTTTAAATTACTTCATCATCTCAGTTCTTTTTTCTCTGTTACAAGGACTGTACATGAAGCGTTACAATCCGAATGGGGTCTTTCAATGGTCAGACCTAGTGGGCCAATTTCGCTACGTAGAGTAGCTGATAGCATCTACAGCAGGCAAATAACCTACTACAATGAAGCCGGCCCGCTCTGATATTGGCCTGACTCGGCCTTTTTTTGCTGAAAGTAAGATGGGGAGATGCTGATGATGTCTGCTATTTGTTAGGGTAAATTGTTTCTAAATGAGCTAATCAGGGGATTGTTGTGAAGGAGCCAAGCATGTAGTGGCCGTGTCCCACGGGAGGCTCTCTATCTCGTTGAGTGTGTTCACAGGGCTCTATGGTAGATTTGTAGAACTCAAAGAGGGGTCTGATTCCGCCTGACCTTTTTTGTACGCTAAGAAAAACTCGTGTGAAACTGATATATGCTACAGAACTTCCAAATGCTTTTAAGTAAAATGCCAAAATAAATACGTAAATAAAAAGAAAAGAAAAGAACTATTTTGGAAGGAAACAATGCAGACACCTACATTTTTACACTTTCTGAAGAAAAGGAGATTATATTGCATGCTTGAGCAAAGGTTGGTGCCCTGATGCTACAGTGTTCTGGGTGGTTTCCCGGTGGTGCTATGCGCTTATTGTGGAGTTGTATGGTTGTTAGGGTGTTCTGGGTAGGTAGTTGCAAGAGAGTTCTGTGTAGTTGCTAGCTTTCGTCTTCATTAAAGGGTTAGTTCACCCAAAAATGAAAATTCTGTCAGTAATTACTCACCCTCATGTTGTTCCAGCCCCGTAAGACCTTCGTTCGTCTTCGGAACACGAATTAAGATATTTTTGATGAAATCTGAGAGCTGGATCACTCCTCCATACTAGTCCATAGGCTTCTTCAGGGATTGAACTTGCCGGCCTCGAAAAGTTATTAAAGACATCGTTAAAATAGTCCAAGTGACTACAGTGGCTCAATCTTAAGTTTATCAAGCGACGAGAATACTTTTTGTGCGCAAAAAAAAAACAAAAATAACGACTTTATTTCAACTATTCATTTCCTTCTCTGTGGGCCTCGAGTCAGTTCACTAGTGTAATAGCGTACGCTTCTGTTGTTGTACGTCACACGCATCACGCACATGACCAGCGTCGGCCAATAGTGAGCCTACGTGTGACGTAGCTCTACGCAATTACACTAGTTTAACTGACTAGAGGCCCAAAGAGAAGAAAAGGAATAGTCGAATAAAGTCGTTATTTTTGTTTGTTTTTGCCCACAAAAAGTATTCTCGTCGCTTGATAAACTTAAGATTGAGCCACTGTAGTCACTTGGACTATTTTAACGACGTCTTTAATAACTTTTCGAGGCCGGCAAGTTCAATCCCTGAAGAAGCCTATGGACTAGTATGGAGGAGTGATCAACCTCTCAGATTTCATCAAAAATATCTTAATTATTTAATAGACTTCAAGAGATTTCCACGACGCATGCGTGAGAATTGCGATCTCCTTCAACTACTTCAGTTAAGTTCTCGCGCGTGCGTCGTGGAAATCTCTTGAAGTCTCGTTTCAGGCCTACAAGGAAGAAAAGGAATAGTCGAATAAAGTCGTTATTTTTGTTTGTTTTTTCGCACAAATAGTATTCTCGTCGCTTGATAAACTTATAGTTGAGCCACTGTTGCGACATGGAATATTTAAACATTTTCTTTAATGACTTTCTGGGCCGTCAAGTTTCATTCCCTTAGGCAGCCTATGGAGGAGTGATCAACCTCTCAGATTTAATCATAAATATCTTCATTTGTGTTCCGAAGACGAACGAAGGCCTTACGGGGTTGGTACAGCATGGGGGTGAGTAATTAATGACTTAATTTTCATTTTTGGGTGAACTAACCCTTTAATGTCTATGGAATTTTTCACTTGTTTCACCATTCACTAAGCAAAAAGTCTGTTTGCTTAGAAAAGTAATAACATACGTCAAGAAGTCGTAATATGAGGTAACATTTATGTCTCTTGCACAAACAGTGCGGGACGGGTTGGATGTCAAAGATTATTACTTATGGTCAGGGTTTTTTTCAAATCCCTAACTCTGAGCATTAGTAAAAATCATGTTTAAGCACCACTATTAAGATAATTTTTCTCGTAAATTAATGCTTTTACTTGAATTTGTTGAGAAGCTGGACTGTTAGGTTACCTTTGGCAGTAAAAGTCTTTCTTCTTTCACATCTTAGTCATGCCTAGGTCAAAATATCACTTAAAACTATGAAAGACCCCCATCTCCAAAGTGCCCTCGTAGAGGACTTTCCACAGCTGGTTAGAAGCCAAATCAATTATAATTAAGCAGTTCTATAAACAGAGCGTGGCTGTCTCCAGGGTGCTATTACCAGTCAACATTGTCCAGAGCTTGCTCTACCTCCAAAACATCTGCACAGACAGAATCAATCTTCTTTCTTTTTTGATCGTGCTGCCTCTCATGTCTTTCATTGTTTCTATGTGATATTTCTCAGAATGAGCAACATTTGTGTTGCAACATAATACGCTAGAACATATCTCACGTGCTGATCACATAAAAAAAAAAACAGAATCGCTTGTAAGTTGTCTACGTTTCCAATACAAGGGCAGTTTCAAAAGGTAGGAAGCTTAATAATCAGCAACTGATTTGCTATGTATTTTGTCGTTAGCTTAGCAACATGATATAACATCAAACTATTGGAATAAATTGTGAGGTAAATCTCCTTCACACAGGGGGTAAAAAGCTTTAGAATTTCAGTACTGCATTTGTGTGTGTGTGTGTGTGTGTCTCTGTGTGTGTGTGTAAGAGTGTATGTATAAGAGTGGCTTACCTGTAGGGTTGTTCTCCTGTGTGTGTTCGTAAGTGCCTTGTAAGATTAGCTGACCTGGGAAAGATTTTCCCACAGTACCTGCAAAGGATGGAAACTATACTTTGATACAGTCATCTAGCATTGTTACAACTCTCAAATTCAAAGAGTTCTAACTCATTGTCTGACATTCAATGTAAATTTTGATGACTAATAAAACAAAAGCAGAACATTGGTAACTTTATCTCTATATAGTCTATTTCTATGTTGTGTGTATTAGTGTGTACTTCTAACTATAATGGTATGGTAGAAATGCTCAAAATAAAACTCTAGAGTTAAAGGAATCTTTTAGGGATGTTTACTCTTGTTTCATGAGCGGTGCTCACCTGCAGGTGTATCGCTCCTTGCCTTTGCGTAAGATAGCATCGGAGAGAGAGGGAGGCGGGGAGCGGAAGTTAAAAAGATGGTGTGAGGGGTGCTGGAGGGAATTGGGAGCATCCAGTTTCAGAGCGCCAAAGCTTTCCAACTTCTCAGTCATGTTTTCCATCGCAGACACCTGAGGAGAGAACATGAGGCGAGTTCAGAGAGGAATACTCTATGTTTGATGCACAGCTCAGGGGCTCATTTAATCAGAAACTTCTCTCGGATTGATTTTGTGTGAGATTAGGGTCCATGCGGGACTAAGACATTTTTTTTTTTTTTGCATTTGTTTAGGGCAGATACACGAAGAACAAAATATAGTGGTGGTGAGGAACTCTGACAGAGAGCCTGAGAGTTTGCATCATAACCAGACAGGATGGAAAGCTGGAGGAAGTTATATATCAGAAGGTCGAGACTTGATTGTGCTGTTCAAGAGTGACCTCCCTAACCTATGGCACGTTGGCAGCCACTCGAGCAGCCCCTTGGGAGCCCCCGGCTCCTACTTTGTTCCCAACAAATCTCTGAGAGAAGCGTCTGAATGAGCCATTCACCTCCGTGAGCGGTAACCATACAATGCAGTTTAAGATACCCCTCGCTGATAGTACTTCCCCTGTTGCAGAACAAAGGCTTCGCTATGTGGCTCTATGGCCAAAAACAGCTTACATCCTTCCTACTTTTGGAATATGGATAAACACAGAGACAGACAGTGTGTTTTAATTTATTTATACTGAACATGTCTTGGTTTCACCTTGATTCTGTCAGTGTTTTAGCTTAGAATATCAAAAGGCAATGGTGCTCTTGTTAATGCTTAAACCTTTTTTTAAATCATGATCACATATTTCTCTAAGAAATCACCGGTCCAGCTAACATATACATTTTAAAAACTGCAGTAATATACAATGAGACAGACGATAGATAGACAGACAGACACAGACAGACAGACAGACAGAAAGACAGACAGACAGACAAATAGATAGATAGATAGACAGACAGACAGACAGACAGACAGACAGACAGACAGACAGATAGACAGACAGACAGATAGATAGATAGATAGATAGATAGATAGACAGATAGACAGATAGACAGATAGATAGATAGATAGATAGATAGATAGATAGATAGATAGATAGATAGATAGATAGATAGACCACCTGTAGAAGTAAATAGGTTTGAATAAATAGGGGGCTGCTGAAAAGAGAGAAGGAAAGAGCGAGAGAAGGTTTGGATTTGGGGGAGGTAGGTCAGCATTGATGGAGGCCAGATTTACAGGTCAGATAAGACAGTTCCCAACAAGAGAGGCCATTCTATTACACACAAACACAGGAAGTCCCTGATCGACATGCAGACATTATCTAGGCAGCCAGAGCAAGAAAGAAATGCTAGGAAGTTATTAGCGGTGGGGACTCAACGGAGAACTTCCAGAGACAATGGTCTACTACGAAAGTATGTGGCATAATTTGTTTCAATTCAAAAGGCCATTATTAATAATATTTTCATTATTGTTGTCACCGTTCAAAGGTGGGAAAGGTTTAAAATACTAACACAAACAATGGGGGTTGTTTTTCTAAGCAAAAGATAACGAATTTTGAATACACAGCATGCCAGAACAGGCAATACCTCTTATGAGATTATCTTCATGATGAAAATAATCTAATGAAAATAAATACCATCAGAAGTCAGGACTTTTTAAAACATCAAGGCTCCCCTTGAACCAAACAGGCCTGAGGCGGAGGACACTGGGAATGTGTTTTTGGCGTCTTGGCATCCTCCACTGTACTTGAAGAGCAATGCAATGAAGAGCAGGATCTTTACCAAGGTACAAGAGGACGTAAAGCAAATATATGTTTAAAAAATACCTGAGGATGGAAAAGTAGTGGTGCAGGCCTCAGGTACTTCTCCTTTAGAGCTCCTACTGGGTCTAATAGCTTCCTCTTCTCCACCCTGCTGGACAACAACACCAAGGGTTACGTACGAACGAAGGTTGATTATAAACCTACTGGGTACCAATACTTTTTCAATAACTTGTCACATTTTAACATATCCCTATCTACAGCTTTGGATTGTCATTGTGGTGGGAAATACAATAAGGCCTACTCGCTTAAAATACCTGTAGATGGGGTCCATGAAGAACGGCGAGGGCTTGGCGTAGTGGAGCGACGGCTGCTGGGGAGGAGGTTGCTGGGGAAGGGATGCTTGTGGCTGATGCATCTGGGGCTGGTGCAAGTTCTGAGACTGAGTTAGTGCTGGGTGTTCATCTTTAGCTGCTTTGCAGTTTGCGCCATAGACGTGATTCTTGCGCTGTTCATGTGTGCCACCGTTCTGGTTGGCTCGGCTTCGACTGCCTATGCTAAGGTCCAGAGGCTGTTCCTCACCAGGGGCCCGGAGGGCGTTGGATGGCAAGGCTGGCTTGCTGGGGGGTGGAGGGAGAGGTTTGACCTCCTTGGGTTTGGTGGTTAGGTCAAAGGGTGAATCCGCACCAGTGGCTGTCGGTAATTTCTGTATGTGCTCACGAGGTGATTTAGGCTCAGGTTTGAAGAACATACCAGGATTGAGTGCTCTGTCTGTGAATGGGTACAAGGAATGTGGGAAGTTGGGCAGAAACTGGAAAGGAAACATGGAATGGTAGTTTAAGGAGCTCATTTTCTTCTCCTGCAAGCCCATGAATCCAGGCCCAAAATACTTTTCTGCAATGGAGGCAATGGCTTTAATGGAGTCAGTGGTGGCCCCGGAGGGTGGAAGTGCTTGCTCTTCTGGTGGTGGGAAAAAGGAATGCTGGGAGGAGAGGAATGGGCGCTCGCAAGGGAGGTTCCCTGAACTGGAGACAGATACTGAACTGCTGCTCACTTCATCCTGCTTGCTCTCCTGCACTGGTTTCCTCCTGCTCTTCTCCCGTTCGCTCTCTGCCTCACTTTCTAGGTCGGAGCCAGACACAGTGCCAGTGGTGGTGTCTAGATCTGTGCCACTAGATGTGTTAACATCTTCCAAATCACTACCATCAGACATGTCGTTCATCTTCACTTTATTCTTGTTGTCTGAGAAGTCCAGTTTGGACTCTCGGTTCTCCTCTGACTGGCTGCTGAGACCACTTCCTACATTTCCATTGCTGTTGTGCATGGATGAGACCACGGAAAGAGTAGGAGCATCAAGAGGAGGCAGCTTACCATCTTGAAGTGGGCTCTTGAGCAGTGAACTAGGAGGTAACAATGGCGGTCTAGGATATAGTGATGGAGGAAAGATCCCTGGGAAGCCATGGGACATGGCTGGGAATGCAGGAGGTGCTGGTGAAAAGGGCAAACCTGCATGATGTGGCCTGGATGAGAAATAATCACTGAAGTTAATTCCACCATGGTTCAAGCCAGGATGAGACTTGGACTTGCCTAAAATGGGACTGGATGTCATTGGTATGCCCGGTGTGAATATGCCTCCGGGATTATAATGGTTCTTGCCCTCGCAAAAGCGCCGGTGCTTGTTGAGGGAGGAGGTAGTGCTGAACATTTGCCCACAGTCTTTACACTTGATCTGGGTGCGGCAGTCTGCATGCATCCGCTTGTGACGACACAGGTTAGAGAACTGGGTATACGATTTGTGACACACCTCACCTGGGAGAACACACATGACTGGTTAATTCTATTAACATACTGTTTTCATTTGGCGTTCATTCAATAGAAGTGATAATCCGGCAGCTGATTAGATCAACCAATAAACTGTGCATGCTGTTTATCTTGTTCAACAATCACATCAGAAGTAGCTAACCCTGCTCCTGGATGGCTACCTTCCTGCAGAGTTTAGCTCCAACCCTAATCAGACACACACCTGAAACAGCTAATCAAGCTGTTCAGGATTACTTGAAAATTACAGGCAGGTATGTTGGAGCAGGGGTGAAACTGAAGTGTCCAGGAAGGCATACCTCCAGGAGCAGGGTTGGCTACCCCAGTCTACATTGAACTCTACTCTGTTTCGAAGGTGAAATAAAAAAAAGGCTGCACATGGTAATGTTATATGTTAAAAATATGATCAATTAGCAAATTAATATCTTGTTGTTGATATTCTTTATTAATAGATTAACTGTTTCAACTAATTTTGTATACATACAAATACATGTACACTGGTACAGCATACATGCATTTGGACACTGGACGGTAACACACAAAACATTGTGAAGCCAAGCAAAATGAAGATGATGTTTTCTCAGTTTTGGTAAGAGGGCAGCTAAGACAAGGCATATACTTTAACCTCTAAACATTAAATCTGCCTTGGCCATATACAAGCCTTAATGGGCCCTCAAAAGAAAATGCACAGTTACAAAAAAAAAAAAAAAGAAGAAGGGTAAAATGGAGTAATTAAGAGAGCGAAAACGAAAGCACGAAAGAAAAGCCCAACAAATGTAGAACAAAACAAAGAATGGCTCTAGAATTTCATTTAGTTTCTCTGACCTATAAAACAACAGCTGTCACAATCTTGGGGTGGAGCTAGCCGGGAGGTCTTTGGACACTGGTAATTGTATCTGAGGCTTAGACAAGACTGCTCAGACTTACAGATGAAAGGCTTGACACTGCTGTGTATGTGCTTGTGCTGCTTGAGGCCTGAGGAGGTGGCAAAGGTCTTGCCACACTCAGGGCAGGTGTGGGCTCGGGCACCGACGTGCTGAGAGCGGATGTGGCGCTGGAGGTTGCTGGGGTCTGTGAACACCTGAAGAACCCACAGAAATGTGCCAACTTAGTGCCAAGTCTAAATATACAAATCTAACATTGTGTAAAGGCAATGTAAGATGAAAATGAATGAAAATTAATTGTACTATTAGCATAAACAATGTTTTTAAATTTGAAGTACATGGGAAGTGAAAAGTAATACTTTTGGAAAGTTGACGTCCTGTGGTGTGACATCCATCTAAAAGAATTTTAAACAAAATTTGGCTATTGCATTTTATAATTATTCTGCAGCTTTCATGACCTCATATTAATCAAGAGATTACATGGAATGTTTGTACTGTTAAAAATTCATTTGTCACATGCATTGCAGGACCTTTTCAAAACAAACTACTGAATGTAAAAAAAATATACATTTTCTTCAAATACATTTTAAAACATAAAATCTTAATATTGCAGTCCATGAGCACGTTATGTTTCAACTTCCCACATATAAACTGATTACGCATTCAAAAACATAAGTGGTTGCAGAAACCTACCTTATCACAGTTTTCACACTCAAAGCGCTTGCCACTGTCATGTGACATCTGATGGCGAATGAGGTTGGATTTCCAGTTGAAAGCTTTGGGGCACTGGTCACACTTATACTCTCTTTCTTCTGTGTGCACGATCATATGCTGCCCCAGACTAAGAATAAATAAGAACAGTTTAGAATGATAATATTGCATATCACAGGGAAGAAGAATGCTAAATGCAAGTAATACAACTAATCATATAGCCATGTATAATTACAATAGCAAATTCTTTTAAAGGTTTTTTTTTTTTTTACGCCAAAGGCTGTACAGTCAAACTGATAAAAAAAAAACAGAAAAACATCTATCTCTTGGTAGCCAAAATTAGGCAAAATGGCAAATGTGGTTTGTGGCGACCTTTTCCTTTGGGTTCTGTGTCATGTTGATAATTTTGTATAATGTTTTCCTATGTGGCTCATTGTAATTTTAGTCAATTTCAATGTTTGATTTTAAGAACATTTTTGTTTGCTTTTGTAAGATAAACATATTATTCATGCAAAAGTTTATGAACGCATGTTTATCACACACATTTAACATACACATGTGCAATAAACAATTTTGGTTCTGTGTTGGGTCACTGGTACAATGTAAAATCTGGGTCTTAAAGCAAAACCAGTTGTGAACCATTGATGTACGCAAATCAGGCAAATAAACATTAGAAAGCATTTTCACACCCCTTTTTTAAATTCTTACAGCTTGGGGTTACCTAAAGCTTGGTGTGGGTAATTACAACTTGAGCAGTATGGTGGAGCGTGCTGACCTGTACTCGCTAGGGAAGATCTTTTCACAGTCTTTGCACTCGTGCACTGGCTCATCGCTGTCTTCGCGCTCCTGTTTGAAGTCTTCGCTTAGTGAGTCAAAGATAGAGTTGCCGCTGCTGCAGGAGTATTTCTGATGGCGCCGTAACTCCAGCTTTGATGTAAAGAGTTCATCACAGTGTTCACAGCGGTACATCTGCTCATCTGTTGGGACACCATCATACAATACAATAAAAGGATTTTCAGAATAACACCTCAAAACGTATTCGGACACTTAAGCCACAATTCAAATTGTCTGAAAGTCATATTAGATGACAAAATATCAAACAAAGTCGCATTTAGTTTTCTAGCAAGACTCAAAAAAGAGATTTTAAAAATGCTTGTAGTTTTGATAAGTAACCATATTTTCACTGAATGTAAGGCTGGTAGTGCTTAAATAAAAAACATGTATAACAAATATTTAAGATCAATAGTATTTTACAAACCTTTAAAAAATGACATAAAACAGTCAAGCGATTACAAGATTAAAGATAAAAACGTCACGTTTTTTTACTTGCTTTCGACTGAAAATCTGTCTTTGGAGGAATTGTTCATATGACCCGGGGTTAAATGGCTAAAACGTGGCTGTTTTATCCTCGGTGAAATCCTGACACAAGAGCCAAGTTCACAGATAACCCTGCAGTCGTGGAGAGGAAAGGAAATTCTAAGGCACTAAGGTTTGATTCATTAGCTATCATCATCCTCAAATTAAACTCAGCGATATCTCTGATATACTCCATGCATGGCCCAGATCAAGCCAAGTTGGATGACTTTCATTATTCTTTAAATCAATATTGTGAAAGCAAAGCCCATGAAATGCTTTCATCGATGCTGTCTTAACTAGGCACATTTTCTGCTTTATTTTTCTTTTCTAATGACATGTATTGACAGAACACACTCCATTGCGATGCTCATAGACTTCCTGCAAAGTAAACGAGTATTTTGAATGAACTCCCCTTGTAACCTCAAAGAGGCCTTTACAGGAAAACTAAAGTGAACAAATTCTGTGCAGATTTAATTTCTGTACTGACTTTTTTTTTTTTTTATCGAGAGAAGCCATAAAACGAATTTGAGACATTATCTCTCCGTCCCATCGGTAGCACTAACGACAAAGGCAGGAATGTTGGGGAAAAGACAGGGAATGGGAAACTAATAGCTCTTGGAGAGAAGTAGGGGGAACACAATTATGTGCAGTTTAGCGGCTAATCTGTGAGCATGGGTGAGGTCCCCCGAGACTCCTCCAGCTCCACTCCAAATTCCACCACCGATAAGCCATGAGAAGGAGGTAGACGTCGAGAGCTCTCATTCTGTCTGTCTATCGGTTTGTCTCTCACAGCCTCTCGTCTGACTCCTCTTCGATGACCATGTTCATTCTACTCTACTCTACATTTCCTTTCTTTTGTTCTCTGGATTGATCTGTCTGAGTGGAGCCTGGCTTGCATCTTTTGGCGTCCCTGTCTCTCTTAGCTCTCCCAGAGAGCTTTCTCTTCTGGCCTTTTTGGCAGGGAGATCTGAGGACACATCTCTATCAGATAAAACATTGTGCATGTGTTGGAGAGTGACTGCTGTGCTGTGACACACTTCAGTGCTTTTGCAATTTTCTAGTCTGTATCAACTACTCTGAGCTTCAAATCCAAAATTACCAGATCACTTGGAAACAAAAAAGATGCAGAAGACTATGAGCTTGTTTCAAAATTGCTAACATTCTGTGTTTTAATATGGAAAGTACAAGTGACAACCCCTGCTTTTAAAGAAAAAAATGTAAGTGAAAAATTAAGGATTCATTAATAAAAAAAGTGAACAAAAAGCATAACACAATAAACACTTGTACAGTGCAATATATATATAATGCTGTCTAATCGATTAATCGTGATTAATCGCAAATCTTAAATAAAATGATGTGTGTGTGTATAATATATATATATATATATGTAGGCTATATACTGTACACACATATTTATACATAAAATACATTGGCCTACACAGACGCGCACGCGCACACACAGACACATAGGCTATATTATGTAAACAAAAACTTTTATACCGGTAGATGCGATTTCTCGATTTGACAGTGTGTAAAAATTGTTTTTATATAAATGTAATGAGCCACCAAAAATAACTACACGTGTATCAACTCTATAGTGCTGCAATTTCATTGTAAATGTCGTCGACTAGTCCTATAGTTCCGTTGCCTCTGGGTTGAAATGCCTTCTTCTTGAATTAATTTTCTTCATTGCCGAACTTTGTACAACATCGAGACATACATAGGCCACATAAAGCATGTTACTACAGTAACTGTTAGAAGAGGTGAACGAGTGTGGTCTGTGTGAGTTTGTTTAAAAGAGTGCCTAATGACTTGCATTAATCTCACCTTCCAGGTTCGGTGCCATTGAGCCCTCGGGGAAAACTCCGTCCTTCATGTAAACCAGTAACTCCTCCCCTATTTCAATATCTCTAATAGCTTTATAACAGATCTGCAAAGAGAGAATAAAGACGCATAAGATTTTTAAAACAACAACAACAAAAGGCATCAAATTAGGCTGTTATTATTACTTAATTGTTATTGTTATCATCATCATCATCCGTGTTTTTTAGAGAAATAAGGCTTTATTTTAAACATAGCAAGTGTAAAAGCAATAATATTAATTGGTTATATTTTATAATGTTTTTAAGGATAAAAAACACAGACGGCAAACAATCACAAAGGAGAAGATAATGCAGTAATTATGAAATGCAAAGCGCATTTGAAGTCGCCCATGCTTCATTCGATAATTTACTCACCGAAGGCCAACGAGAAATAAATGAAAACACACACACACACTAAACGAGCGCATCAAAATAATTCCCCTAATAAAATAGGTGAAATTAAAGAATACAATAATAAAATAATATAAATAAAAAATGGATTTTTAAAAACAATGTATGGCTAATCGTAGCCTAACCCGATGTGTTTGATGTGTTTTCGTTTTTAATTAAAAAAATCAAATGAAACACGCACGCAGAAAATTTGTTTTTAAAACACAAAAAAACATGACAGTATTGTGTTACTTACCTAGCCTATATAGATTTCCGTACAGCCTATACGGAAATTATTTATCCAGGGTAAAGGAGTTATAGGCTATAGGTTAGGAGTATTTGTTTTAAATCGAAAATCTAAATCCTAAATACAGTTTTTTTAATAGGCTATAGCATAGTATATAGGCTATAGGCTATATTATTATCCCAGTTGTCATTTTTTTTCTAAGTCAAATGTTTTGCTGCAAAGTTTCCTAAATTAACCATAATTAAAATCATTTAAGAGCGCTGTGATGACAAACCACATCTGTTGTGAGTTTTAACCAAAAAACACTCAAAAACCATGCGTTTATTTTTGTAAAATAAATAATTTATAGAGTGCAACTCACCTAAATAGACTTAAATAATAAATCACAATAAAAGAAAATAACTAGTCCGCTTTATAAAGCGGCATCACAGACTCTTCACACACTGAAAAGGACAGTACCAGTTGTTCCCTCATGAGGGCGCTAAGGGCTAGGCGACAGCTGCTGATCTGGGCCCCTCTCCGAAATCAACACATACAGCTAAAAACCTGCACAAACTTCATCTCAGAGCTCCACTGTTGTGACAACTCTAATGTGTGTTATAAAAGTAGGCCAAGGCATCAGTTTGCCGCTCAAGAGGGGTGGCCAATGTATAACACAGCTATTATTATTATTAATATTAATATTACAATTACAGTTTAACGAAGGGAAGAGCATATCTGACCTTTTTCTTTCCCGAGAGTTGATAAAGTTGGGCTAGTTGTTGAGCGGTGGATCTTAAAGCCTCCAGTTGTAATAGCAGCTCTGGTCCCGTAGAGTTCAGCACGCAACCCATAGTATCATGACACTGCGCGCGACAGCAGCGCGAGACAGAGTCCGAACACGCGCGTCTTTGATGAGGTGAGTCGCGCTCATTAGTGATTCTCTCTATCGGCCACTCCTCCTCTCTTATCTCCAACCAAAAGGATTGAACCCCTCCCCATGTCCTCTCCTCCTCTGACCACCATATGAATCTATTATTGATGGAAAATGTATCTTTCCCAGATAATGAAAATGTAAAAAAGAAAATACATCGACTGTTGGGTTGAGCGCTAGCAGTGCCCTGCGCGAGGATTTCCGTGGGGCTTTAAATACATACACCTGTTTTTACTCGCTGTCTTCTGCCACAAACATTTAGCAGATATTTTAAACGATTTGTCTTTGCGCTTTTAAAGACTAAATTCAATATCTGCGCCGACAGAGATACAGAAACATGCATTATGTTGCATGAGACACTTAAAACTGTCAGCCTAGATATTCATCAACAAAAACTTTAATCTTGAATATCCTATTCATGAATAACCATTACGTGTAGCCGCTATCTTAGGCTGTGTAGCCTATTATAATTGATAATACATTACAATAGCGTTTTTTTGCGGTTTGCTTTTCTCCAATTATTCAATCTTTTTTAATATTTATAATAATAATAATAATAATAGCCTATGCAATAATTTCATCCAAAAACGACAATAAAGCATACATTGTAGCCTATATTATTTCATGCATTATAATATTATTATATGTCTAAATAGCCTATAATTAATAGCCTACAACTTTAGTTTTTTATTATTAAGATCTACATTATTCCGTTTTGATCAACCAATTAACTAAATATAATCATCGCATATTTTCAGAGGAGAGTTTGTTGCTTATATTGATTTATAGGTGGTTGTTCACACATTGAAGAAATTAAACGACTGATTATTTCAACTGAAATTATAATTCGTGCATCGGACTTAATCTATTTATACCGTTATAACGGTTTGTTATTGTCAGTTTTTAGGCCATTTCAAATATATATTGTTAAAGTCAATGAATCAATAAATAACTAAAAGAATAAATCATGTAATCATTGGAATTATATATATATATAAAATAATTACATAAAAAGTAGCAGACTGAAACTTGCATTGGTCTAAAAGATAAATTTGGATGTCAGATTGTGCTGTAGTCCTATGGCTAGTTGTCATTTCTGTGGGTGGAATGCCTTCCTTTCACCCCTAAAGCAATCTATTATGATGGGGCTAAGCTGTCTCTACAGTAAATCTTTTCAGGATCTGACAGCACTGAGAGGGCCATCTTGACCCCCTCACAATGCTTTCAAGTGCTGGGGGCCGATGCATCATCCATCACTTAGGTGACAATAATCCCCTGTCTGTCACACACACACACACACACATTCATATAAGTGCAAGCGGACACACACTGATGTGAATATATAAGAAAATACAAATGTAAAAACAACTTTTGTTTGGGTGTGCATGTTCGCCTGCCATTCGAAATGTAATTCTGATTCTGACATGATTCACTAAGACAAGATCAGAACAAAGTTCATCCTATCTTAAGCAAATCTTTGATCAAATGCCAAAACCTTATAAAAACTAAACTGGATGACTAGACGCCAGGGAATTATTTTTACAAGTTCCTCTCTAGCAAACATGTATATAAATTATATTGCATTTATCAGTCAGTAGCTAATAAGTAATTGAATGCAGACAATTTCAGCTTGTTTGAAAATTATGAAAGTGTTACATGCACAGTAAGCTTCTGTTATTTCTTTATATATATATATATATATATATATATATATATATATATATATATATATATATATATATATATATATATATATATATATATATATATATATATATAATGATTTTTACTATGAAAATTTGTCAATAATAATATTATGAATAAGATTGTTTGTTTTTTTCAATTCTGACCAAAATAAATAATTTAGCCATCTTATATTTGTTGATTGTTTGGGTGTGTGTGTCTCCTGGTAAACCTTACGTTGTGGGGACCAAGTGTCCCCACAAAGATAGTAATACCAGAAATCTTTGACCTTGTAGGGTCATTTTTTGATGCAAACAGCTTATGAATTTGTTTTTTTGAAAATGTAAAAATGCAGAAAGTTTTCTGTGAGGGTTGTGTTTAGGTGTAGGGTTAGTGTAGGGGGATAGAATATACAGTTTGTACAGTATAAAATCAGTATGTCTATGGAAAATCCCCATAAAACAGGGAAACCCAACGTGTGTGTGTGTGTGCGCGTCTCCTCAGCCCTTCAGAAACAGAAGGCTATGGCATGGCAGATCTGGCTGTGCACTTCAGTGTTTCTGACAAACAGTTTAAGTGCATCTTGAGAGATGAGGGAGGGGGGGTCAGAGGTCAACAGTCTTGCTGAATGGACCACGCCATTGTGCGAAAGCCAGAATACGTCCACCAGCTTTATGCCTATTGTCTCAGAGCGCATAGTTTGCTCCGAAAACCGGATTACACTTTCTCAGCGCAAGTAGATAACATCAGATTATGTGATCCAAAGCATTCTTAAAAAATATACACTTTTACGCAAGAACATCTTTATATACAAACCTACACATCTTTGTAAAAATTTGTTTTAAATTGGCACTTTTTTGATTGGTTCTCACCTTCAGAGTTAATTTTGCACTCTTCATAATAACACAACAAAATAATCTTTTCTTAAAACAAAGTGTTGTAACTAACACCCTCGCTCTGCTACAGCACAGAACTGCTATTTAGAACCATTCACACCTCAAATGACAGCCATAACATTCAAAAAGAGGGAAAAAACATTAAAAAGTAAGGCCTAAAATTGTGAAGTGCACCACTACACAGTTGAGTCGTGTTTTCAGGGGCCCGAACACAAAAGACAAATGCGTAAACAAGTAAATAAATGATCCAGGTTGATTTTAAAAGGTTACAGGCACATCAGAATTTGCTGGGCGTGTGCATATTTCCATACGGCTCATGCATTGTGCATGCTCAAATAGAACAGCAAAGTACAAAGTTCAATGAATTATGCATTTTTGCATTGTGTCGCCGTTCTGAATAAATAATAGGCTGTTGTCCGTAAGACTGGCAAAAACGTGTACAAAAGATAAGAAAAGGGAGAGAAAAAAAAAACAACCAAAGTAGGAGAAAGTAAATAGAAAGCATGTATTTAGTGGGGCGATTTTAGCTGGAGATATTATTCTCCTGTGGGCCCAGCGGTGGCCGCTCATTGAAGTCAAATGACTTTAATGATTGGGTTATGTAGTTGAAGTCAATTGGTGGTTGTCAGTCTCAGAGGTTGTCCCTCCTCTCCTCCCCTGTTTGTTAGCCTTGTGTTTTATGTGTCAGCGTCTAAAACTACGATGGCCACACTAGTTGCCCCTGTTAGTCAAGAGACAAAAGCTTAGACTTTGGCTTATTCCACGAGTCAATCAGCTTGTTTGAAGGGAGACAAACAGCCTAAAAGTGGCAGAATAATAACAAGGAAACAGATGAACTTATGCATATGATCTAAAACACCCCCCAAAATGGCACACTTAAAGCAACAATTCCACCAAAAAATGAAAATGCTGTCATCATTTACTCACCCTCATGCGTTCCAACCCCTATGACTTTCTTTCATGGAACGCAAAAGGAGTGAGGCAGAATGTCCTGGCTCTGAAATCTCACCCATGTTCTCATCGTCAAGCATCAAGAAACATTGTGTTAGGTTTGGCATAAACACATCATTAGATTTCGTGCTTCATTGAATCTCGAGGTGCCATATTTGAATGTCTAAGAACACAAGTGAGATTTGAGTTACCCCCAGCTAACAAAAATATGTTCTACGAACGTTTTGCTAATGTTCCCATTAAAACGGTATTTCTGAGCCTTCAAAGTGTAAACACCCGATAACTTTGAATGACCGTTCTGTTGACGTTATTGGAAGAATGTTTGTTTATGGGATAGTGGATTTGAATTTGTAAAAGACTTAAGTATTTGTGTGGATCTCCTCCTCACACAAAGCTATCAAATGACTTCAGAAGATTTGGAGTATAGCACACAAGTGGTTGAGACATTGTTACACTTTCTCACTCCCAACTTGTCACCTATTGACACTCGGTCAGGACCCCTCAGCTTCACTTTTTAGCGATGTTAAAAACATTTTTCGACGTGCAGGGTACTCCATTGCTTTCAATGAGAAACCGATGGCGCCATACACAGATGCATTAGGCATGGGGATGTCATGATGAAATTATGTATTGGGTTATAATTTTGCCATTATGACATGTTGGGGTGTTTTTCTCAATTTAATCAGCAAGTATGATTTTATTTACATTTATTTGATTTACTTTAGACCCGTTTGAACACGTAACCCAACCCCAACCCTAAACCTACCCATTTGTGTATTATAATACACAAAACACAGTATATAACAGGCAGATACAACTACAGGCACACTTTATTCAAAAAGTACAAATATACAATTACAATTCCGAGGCCAAACGAGGTCCGAAATCGAATACTGTCTGAGTAGGTACATTTGAATTTGAACTTACTTTGCGACCATTAAAAAAGTACGTTCTATGTAGTATGAATATGTATGAATGTAATCTGCACTTACTCGCCTCCATTCATAAATCCTCTCCCGTGGCCTAATGGGATAGTAAAGTGTCCATCGTATGCACACTTCAGAGTCTCGCCAGAAGTAGCAGGTCGTCTGGGAACTTTTCGCCTTACTGTTTTTCGAATACTATGTATTTAGACATACTACTCTTTTGGCGTGCTGGTTTTCACATACTATATAGTAGGGAAGAATTTGATTTTGGACGCAGCGTGTATCTTTTGAACGAGATATAAAAAGGTCCACTCTGTTCTTCACATAAAAGTATCGTATGGCTTCAGAAGACTTGAAATGCAACAGTTACAGTATTTGTAATATCTTTGTATACAATTTTAGGCAAGTTTTTGCAATAAATAGCTGTGACTGTACTTTTATTCGCCTGTTACGTGTTTTATATTGTTAAGAAGTGGGTAGATTTAGGTTTAGGAGCGGGGCTATTTGCTCCAGAATATAAAAGTGTAAATATTTATAAAATCATTTCCACTTTTACAAATGCAAAGAATGAAATGCGTCTTGATCTTGAACTGAAAGCAATGGAGTGGCAACTGTGACACGAAAAAACGATGCTAAAAGGGTGCATTAAAAAGTGACTCCGAGGGGTCCCGACCAAGCGTCAATATGTGACAAGTTGGGAGTGAGAACGTTCTGTTTATTGTGTTTTGTTTTTTTTTTTGTTTTTTTTTATGAAGCTTCACAGTCTCATCCACTCTTTTTCGTTGTATGGAAAAGAGCAGCTAGGACCTTCTGCCTATTGAAGAAATAAATAAATTCATACAGGTTTGTAATGACAAGAGGGTGAGAAAATATTGACCGCATTATCATTTTTGGTTGAACTGTCCCTTTAAACAAGAAAGTGAGCAATATAAGCCAGATAAGACAACCACCAAGGACCCCTCACTTAATCAGTTAGATATCATGTAAGCAAAGGAAACAATCCACACTCAACAACAACTACACAAGAGCTTCATGATCAGATTAAGACCTCCGCAGCAGTTGCATCAGCACAATTCCTGGTAGGATTTGACTGAACAAAGCCCTCCGTACAGTAAACTCACAGCAATCTTTCCGGCCAGACAACGAGCCTGTTATGAGATCTCCGGCTTTATGAGAGATCAGATATCTTATCTCAAACAGACAACTGCTCGTCTTTTCAAAGGAAGCAAATAATTGAAGACAGTGGATTACAAGATTCAGGAGTGTCCAAACTCGCTTTGTACGTGATTCTTGTAAATGACTTCTGAGTCACTTCCTCTGAAAAAGAGTGGGAACAGCCTTCATCAAACAATAGGCTGTTTTGATCTTTTGTCTAAGTGGTGACATCTTGACAGCAGCGGGTCCTGTCCACATCTCCCTGACAGTAACGTGCTCGCTGTCTCTTCAAGCTTCTCACAGGATGCTCATCATAAAGGCTCATGATGGGGATTGTCTGATATACTCTCAAAAAAGGCTCAAACTGATACTAGACTGTAGGTATCCCATCCTATTATATGGTCCCTGTATTTCAATAACAACTACCAAAATAAGCATGTGATCAAACAGTGCTCCTGCAATACATATTAACAACCTGCGTACATGTATGACTGCAGTAAACGATCAAGCGATTTTAGAATTGATGCGTTCACTGTAGAAGCATTGTTGTGCTGAGATGGTATTATTAGACATTTACATCATAAACTGATTCATAAATGCATCGTTTCGGCCTTGGGTGCTGATTGGTCAATTCAACTTTAGACATACTAAAATACACAACCGTTCAAAACTTTAGGTTTAATAGGATTTTTTGATTTCACTTTATTTCAATGGTCCCTTTAACACATTCTGTTGACTCTAACGTTGCACCTACATGTCTACTAACTGTTAGACTGGCAGGGTTAGGGTTAGTAGAATAAGTTGACATGTAAAGTTACTTATAGTCAGTGGAATGTCTTAAAGAGTTAGCAGATATTAATCAGACAGTCTACTAATACTCTAATGAGAGTTTTCTATTTTAAAACGTAATTTATTCCTTGATGCAAAGCTGAATTTTCATCGTCATTACTGATATCTTCAGTTCACATGATCCTTCAGAAATCATTCTAATATGCGGATTTGGTCCTCAAGAAACCTTTGTTATTATTATCAATGTTGAAAACAGTTCATTTTTTTGTAGAAATCGTGATACTTGTTTCTTTGATGAATAGAAAACATTTATTTGAAACAAATTTTTTTGTAAATTTGTAAATGTAATTAAAAAAAAAATCAGGACTATATCTTCTGGGTGGCTTTTAACAATTTTGTGTAATAAAATATTTTTAATGACAATAACATTTTTATTACGAAGTAACAATTTTATGAAAACAAGGCGCTTGGTTGAGCGATATTTTAAATATATATGGTCACGGCATGACCTCTCAGATCATATTACTTAAAATAATCTAAATTGCCAAAATGATCTAAAAAATAACATAATTGTCCTAATTATTTCAAAACAGTGTGTATAATAACTAGTGAATTAACAAATACAATTAATGAAGGAAAATGCACTTTTGGCATTGCTCACCAGAAACAGTCTATACAACAGCTTGAGGGAGTAGACGACCAATCAGACAGTGGAGATGACAGAAAAGAGACGTGACATAAACGAGTGTTTCCTCTCAGCTCACCTGGTCTTCGCTGATGTGGCACATGGCCAGGTTGTGCTCTTCATGGGACGGGGCTGTGCGCACATATTTGAGCCAACTCCCACTGGCCTCCAGAGCCCCATCCAGACAGAACTTCACATTGCCCATGTTGTCCATTACCTGGAGACAGAGAAACACAATGCATTTTAAAGGGTGCTGTCATTAAAACATATCTGCCGACAGTGACTACGAGGATAAGTGATGTAATGTCACAGACGTCATATAAAGGAGCAGCTAGTCAAACATGATGTTACACTTTATTTCGATTGTCCACTTTAGACACTCTACTAACTATAACTAACTTTGCAACTGCATGTCAACTAACTCTCCTAAGAGACTGTGGTAGACTGTTAGGGTTAGGGTTCGGGTTAGTAGAATAAGTTGATATGTAGTTGCAGAGTTGCTTATAGTCAGTAAAATGTCTGTTGGGGGACCATAAAAATAAATTTTTAGCAGATATTAGGCTACTAATACTCTATTGACTGTTGGTTAACATGTAGTTGCAAAGTAAAGTGGACTATTGAAATTACGTGCAGTGTAGTTTACGAGAATCAAATCTACTTTTTCCTCTCTGCTCACATTGTTATACATCGAAAGGGGGGGATTTAAACATTGAAGACGTCTTCATTGCTGTGTGAAGCCTCAGAGGCTCATGTTGATTAACTTTGGTTAACCTGACACTACTAGGGAAGTAGAGTTTGAGGTGTCTGGTTACTTGTCAAGGGAAACGGAGAGAGAGAGATGGAGGGATTGAGAGAGGCAAAGTGAGACAGGATGTCAGGAAATGACCGGAAGGAGAGTGGACGCTGTTCTCTCGTGAGATTTACGGCGCTCTTTTGTTGATATATTACCCAGCAAAAGTGAGAAATGCCACTGAAAGCTGTGGAGTCTCTCTTTGAAAACAGAAACTCTGTGTAAATGTTTGCTTCAGCTCTATGAAGTTGAAACCAAATATCAAGTGTGCCGTGAGCGATTAAGACAGAAACGGAATATCCGCACAAGTGGCGTGAATCCGTGCTAATAAATCTGTCTCTGGGCCCATGTTAGCCCTGAACTCCAGAGTGATTATATTCCAGCACATTAACACTCACAGTGGCTGTATTTGGAACATCTATATGGATTTTAATCAAGACAAATGAGTTTCATAGTCAGCTCAAATAATTTAGCTATTAAATATTTAATTTTGTGCTGTTGTTTTATTTCTCACAGAATTGGATTGCTTATTACAGTAAAATGTTTTTGAGAAAAGTTCATCCTATAAGGGCTTATGCACATTTTCCAGGTAGGAATGCTTGTTAAAACTTTGATTGTATGTCTGAACATCTCTGTGTGTGTTTGTACCTCTCAAACAAATACACACACATTGATAACACTTTTCTGGGAGTCTATACGCATAATACCCTATAATGCCATTCATGATGGTTTATGATTAAAAAGCCATTAATTATGCTTTTAAACACCTTTTCATAAATAATGCAATAACATTTCAATACGGTCAACATGAACTTTTTATTTTATTTTATTTTTTTATAAATATATACTGGAAAGTAGATAAATAAATATATAAGGGAAAGTAAAATATATTTTAATTTTCACCATTTGTAATCAACTTTTGCCTTCACTAATTCCTTTAAAAAGTCCTAAAATATAAGTATTTCATGTGGCCTCCCAATTAATATGGTTAAACAATTTTAAACAAATTAGTAAACATTGTGTTTAAAACAGTTTTCAATAAGTATGTCAGTTTTCTAAAATATAGCTCATGTTTACCACCCACTTACTTATGAATGGTTACACCTTAAACAAGTATAATGCATGGTTGTTGATCATGTGTTAAAACAATATAATCTTCAAATGCATACCTATGAATGGGGAAATATTACAGTGTCTTATAATGGTGATTTCTTCATGTAGATGACAAATGACTGACTTTCTTTTCAAATTTCAGAAGTTGTGTTGGGTGTGAGAGAGCAAGACGCACGTGTGAAGTTTGTTGAAGCTGGATAGGGACATGTTCACGTGTACTTGCGGTCAAATACTGAAAACTGAACAAGACTTTAAGAGCAATTCACCAATGTAAACATTTCAAACACCCACAAATGAACAAGAATTTAAATCAAGATAAATGAGTTGCAAAATGGTACAGTATCCCAGACAAAAATGGAAAATTTATTAAAAAAAAATTAAAACGCAAAGGTTTCATCTAGATGTAAAAAAAAAAATCATTGATATGTTTATGTATGTTGTTTTGGAGAGCTGAAATGATGTACCCAAGAAGACGCCCGATTATGTTATGCAAATATTTCTCACTGAAATAGTTAATAGGAACAATACTGGACAGTGAACACAAGCTATTCATCCACAAATACACATATTCAAGTGAAGGTGAACTCATCTGTCTTAACAAACTAACGACAGGTATCACTCATGAGAAACAGGTTACTTTGAGGAGGGATTGGGGCTGTAAAAGGGTTTGCAAACACTGGTTCTGCAGGTGCAGCAGTGATTTACACACATCGTAATAAGATAAACATAACCTATATATTTATTAGTGGCCTTTGCTAAGGCAAGCACTACTATTATTATGTCATTTGAACAAACCTGTAACCCTAAGTATTCAAATTTGGCATGTGCGACAAACTAATGATAACTTAAATTGGCTGTGGCTTTCTGAGGAGAGTTTTTAGTTTTCAGACTAAATATGATCAAATGATTTGCACATGGTGGAAGACAGAACAGGCTAAATAGGCAAATCTGACTTGCTTAAAAGGATATCTATACCCTAAATCACACCCTAGCAACCGCATAGCAACATTCAGGCAACCGCACAGACCCAGCCTAACTGATGTCATAGTCACACCTTGCTGGAAAACGGCTTTATAGATGAAATGAAGTACTTTAATATTTGATGACCTTTATAAAGTACAAAATCAACAGTGAACTGACTTCAGCTGAACAATAGAGCTGCTTTACAGCTGAAATGAACTCTGAAATGATCTGCTTTGAAACAATCTGTATTGTATAAAGCGCTATATAAATAAAGGTGACTTGACTGTCCACTGTCAATAGTGTAGCGATGTATGAAGCACCGCTCACACAGAAGTCACTATCAAACCAAGCAGCTTCCTGTTGGTCAACACAGCAAATCCGTGTGACCAACTTGAAAAAAAGCTACTTTTCCCTCACGTGAAACTCCGCATTGTGCAGATTCCTATTGAAATGACTGGATTTTGCCTGTGAAATGTAGCAATGGTAAATGTAAGTAACCACACCTTAATGAAGTAACACTGTACACTGCAAGCGACTAAACTTATCTCTCCCATTCTAATCAGTTAAGCTCTTTACAATACAAGCATACAGACGTGACATGATACATTCAAATCCAGGGGCGACTTGAAATCAGGTAAGGTTTTTTCCTCTTATCTCACTCTCCCTTCTAAGTTTCAGGCCCATTTTCTCTCTCTTTCTCTGCTTTCCCAAAAGTTTGAAGGGTCAAATACCAGAGGGACGGCTCTCGAGTCTGCTTTGGGGTTAAGGAGCCCCTCTGTGCCGTTTTAAGAGCCCAATTACTCCCATCAGGTGTGAGGAACTGCCTTTGCAGACGAGCTGATACAAACACACACACACACATGTGCCACTGGGAGTGTTTGTGCCACAAGGTGAAGAATAAGTGTGCTAAACAGCTTGAGCCAAGCCGTATTTCTAAAACGTCGACACCTTCACAGGCTAAAACGGGCACGAGCGAGTAATATAACGTGATTTTAGTTAGTCTTGTAGCTAAAGATGAACAGAAAGAATGAAAGGAAAGAATGCATGGTAAGACTGGGAGAGTGAGATGACCTTGATATGGAATCAAAGACAGAAAAAAAAAACAGTTTTTAGTTTTTGATGCCATTTGTGATGGTTGCTTATAGTTTCCAAGCAACTGATGTGCATACATTTTTTACAGTGGCTTTGAAAGTGGATCATCTAGTTATATTTATAATCATATTGTGAAGACTGTTTCTCTGCTGCCAATTTTTTCATTCATTTCTTATGTTTTGGTTTGTGTCCCTCGTGTTAAAATATGCCTGTATTTACTCACCCTCATATTCCAAAACAACAGATATTACTGAAGAATATTGGGAACAAACTGACAAAAAATGTTCCACAGAGGAACAAAAGTCATACCGCTTCGGAACGGCATGAGGGTGAGTAAATGATGACCGTATTTTGGTGTCACCTGTCAAGCTCTCAAATCCAAAAGCTGGAGCAAATTCCTTTTTTCAGAGCAATTTAAGTGCAAAGCATCTTATTCTCCCAGCAATCCATCTCAATCGGGTACAAAATGTGCTAAAATAGCACTGCGTTGTCTACTTCAGTTCTGTTCTGTTCAAATATGTCTCCTTTCTATGCAAATGTGGCGTATTGCATATTGTGTTCAATGCGTTTGCCTGAAATTCATTTTAAAGAATGTTTTGTGTACATTTTCTAATGATCATGGCAGCAGTGATTCATCAAATAATGAGGAAGAGTGCTATTACCGCTGATGATCTGGATGTGTGAACCAGTCAAACACACTTTTGGCATTTTAAACAGCTGGTTCGTGTGTGTAGATTGCAGTGATGCTGCACAATCCCTGTAAAACACACCCAATCACATCGGTTTGCTGCATCCTTCACAACCGACATGTAAGAAGTGTATTCGTGCGTCCAGCAAAGACTGTTTGTGTGTTTGCAGCGTCACCTGATTTGCATAATTCCTTTAGTGAATCAAAAACAATGCTATCAGTGGGCTAAATTCATTCTTGGTGAATTCCTCCCTGGTTTTAATGGATGTGTGTGTGAGATTTCCTCCCTCCGTACAGAAGCCCGACAGGATATATGATAAGACGGACCCTGAATTGAACACTTTTGTTTCTCACAAAGGGAAAAGAGGGAAATTCCCCTGCAAACCCTTTTAAACCGGCAGCTGCACACACACACACATGCTGTCCACCTTTACGGCATACAGCTCCTCAACCTGCATGACTGATGTAGTGTGCAAAGTGAACATCTCATAAAACGTCACCTGCAGTCAGGCTACATGTACCTGTAACATATCAATATTTTACAACGCCAGCAAACACCATTTCTGAAGCCGTATATAACCGGGGCCCGCAAACGCAAAGTATTCACACATTATTCATAGTGATAAAGTTCTGAAAACATGTTGTGCTTCTTTTTGTGGCGCTAAAGGAAAGTCGAAAAACCGTGGAAGTGGGTCAAAGCATTCATTTAAGTGCGAGGGTTCTTGTGAAGTGTTTCGTTGATTAGGTGTTGTGTGTGCACTGCCGAGAAGAAAAACACATCGTGTTGAAAGTTCTTATCTCTCACCTGTGTGTGTTATGTGAAGCAGGGTGTGTTTGTGAGTTTGTAGGGGGGTGTGTGTATGTGTAATGTTCTTACTTGACCATATGGTGGTTTTCTAACATAAACCACAGTGAGAAGTTTTACTTTTTTCACATTCAATATTGATATTGAAACGATGGCATTAAGACACCAAATTTCAATATTCAAAGGTTTGGGGTCAGATTTATTTTATTATTATTATATATATATATATATATATATATATATATATATATATATATATATATATATATATATATATATATATATATATATATATATACATATATATACATATACATATATATATATATATATATATATATATATATATATATACATATATATACATATACATATATATACATATACATATACATATATATACATATACATATATATATATATATATATATATATATATATATACATATATATATATATATATACGTAAACGTAAACATTTAATTTACTCAAGATTCACAAAAACATTTTTTAAATATTATTCTCAAACTGTGGATGGGATTTCAAATATGTTGGCGCATTGATATAAAATTGATCTAATCTGTGTTTATATTCTATTCTATTTAAATATGAAATTTTATTAGGCTTTCATTTGAAATTCTTTTTTTAATGTATTGATAATTAGACCTAAGATTTCATAAGTGCTAAGCCGTCCCATACAAACGTCTCAGGAGGTGTCTGTCCTTATTCAGGCTTGAGCACTTCAGAAATGAGGGACGCTGAGAGAATTCTCGGTGCTTGTCACCCTCATTGTGTAAAACAGGAAGGCTTAGCTGACACCTCTGTAGAGAGCGGCCCAACACAATGGCTAATGCAGTGACACAAGAACAAGCATACACACTCTCTGTGCTCATATCCTGGGGAAGTGTGTGTGTGTGTGTCTGTGGTCCTGATAAACCCTACATTGAGGGGACCAAATGTCCCCAACAAAGATAGTAATACCATTCATTTTTGACCTTGTGGTGACATTTATTTGGTCCCCATGAGGAGAACAGCTTATAAATCATAAAGAATGATGTTTTTGGAAAATGTAAAAAATTCTGAAAGTTTTCTGTGATTGGTTTGCGGAGAGAATATACAGTTTGGACAGTATAAAAATCATTATGCCTATGGGAAGTCCCCATAAAACGTGGAAAGCCGACATTAATCACTGTTGTGGTGGTGTTTTGTCGGTCTGTGTGCCACAGTAATGGACTTACTGGACTTAATGGTTTACCTGATTATCAATATATAATTTTCCAGGAAAATGATGTTAAAATGTGAGTATATGATACGTCAGGATTTTGAGGAATGTTTCTTTGTTCAATCATCTCAATCATCAGTGCATTACATTATATATTTTGTCCCCCACAATCAAAGTATTTAAATTTCATCCTACCAAGATGTATCATTGGGAGAGATATATAGAGACAAGTGATAATTATATACATTATAATTATATAATGTATGTAAGTAGTGCTAAACTGTTATTAAAGATAATTTCATCTTACGTTTTGTCAATATAAATATCAGCAAGTGCACTTTGCTCAGTTTGTTTCCCCTCCTCCTCTATTATGAGCCTCATCATGCTATATGAGCAATAAAAGCATGATGTACCAAATACGATACTCAACAAAAAACACATGCAAAATATTTTGTGTACACTGTTCCAAAAAAAAATCTGTCAGGCTTTACAGGGTGAAGAAAATCCGAGTGTGGTTCCCAGGCAGTTATTAGGTTACTAATGTGTTGAGTGTTGTTTAATGTGATGCTATGTGGTTGTTAGGGTGTTTTAGATGGTTGCTAGGTGGTTTCTTACTGAGCCAAGACAAAACAGCCCACCAAAAGTCTCTACAATAGAGATTCTCTATGATATGATGCAAGTCTTAGGGTTATTTTTGCTGTTTAATCTTCTGCCAGGTGAACCTTTGAGATGGAAACATAAGCAGAGAAGGCAGTAGAGATGGCAGCTAGAGGGCAGTCATGTACGGGGCCCGTGGAGACAGAAGAAAGGTCAAACACATCCTCTTCCTTCACACTCACACTCCATCGGTTGACCTCCGACTTAAACATGTGTCCCCGTGCTGTAATTAACAGCTCTGGTTAGAGTTCATTAAAGTCAGATCCAGGATCAGTTTCCCATAATCAGATTCTTATCGCACACATTACGTCTAGAATCCAAAACTGGCCACGGATCAGAGGAGAAACACACCTCGTACAACAGCCACTTTTTTTATGCTGAGTGGGGGAAAAATATCAACGCGGTGTGTAAGGTAATGCAGAGTCACATGATGCAATATGAAACCGGGATTGTACATTGTTTTTCTGTGACTATTTTCCCTTTTTTTTAAATTCTTTTTGCTTATGGATTTGTTATAGGTTGAAAGGCATGGGGCACATTTAGAACACTTTAGAATGCATTTAACAAATCTAAAATGATGCATCACAGAGTGAATGTTTTAATATTGCAAATTTTAAATTTAGTAATTTTGTTATGTGCGTTTGTCATTTTTATTTTTTTGTTTATTTATATACAGCTTTAATTCGTTTTTATATCAGTTATAGTTTTAGTCATTTTAGTAATATAGTAAATGAAACAGTAATTTTACTTCAACTTGAACTAATTTATTTCAGTTAGTTGCCAAATTGTATATATTTATTGTATATATTGTTAATATTTTTGTCCAGCTTTTATTTAATTGCCAAAAATGATTGCAATTGTGATTCCAGAAGGAAGATGGGAAAACGAATGAAAAATCCCAGATTATGGAGGGACAAGAACAATATAGACCAGAATATCACTATAGTGGGTTCTTTTGACTCGAGCTAGAAAGAAACTCCCTAGCAACCAGCCAGAACACCCTACCATTGCCCTGGTAACGCCCAAGCATAAAACAATTACATTTACATTTTGACTACATCCCTTAAAATACATTCGCTGATGAATCATGAGCAACAAGACCAAGAACGTGTTAAAAAAGCTCAATTTTACTCCATATTGTCTTTAAAGTTGTGCCTCAGGCTGGATAATTTGCACTTTTCTACCATTTCAGAGGGCCAGTGGGTTATATTTATACACATGGCAGTTTCTTGACATTGGCGCGGCCCCCTCCAGCCCTCGCCCAGACAGACAGACACATATACACACACACACTCATGTCCATTCATTATACCTTATCTAGCCAGGGCTAACCTGCAACCCTGACACAGGATATCCTGCTGCCTTCATTACAGTGCCAGAAGTCATTACTCCACGTCACACACACACACTCGCGCAGCCATACACCTCCTAACTCTTTCAAGCTGCCTCCAGACGCACGCCACACACACCAATGGCAACGTTAGCATCAAAGTCAACAGCGTAGTCTGGGCTGCCAATGAGGTGAGACAGAACAACAGCCATCAACAGATTGACAGACAGACAGAGAAGAAACATTATTAAAGAGGAAGTCTCACTCAATTTGTGGTCATAGTAAGATAATAGGGCAGTGATAACGCTTATAGGATGAAGATGTGTGTTTGTGTGTTTCCCGATGGACAAATCCCTCATAGTTAAAGGGACAGAACATTTTGTCATCACTTACTCATCCTCAAGTTGTTCCAAACTTGTATGAGTTTCTTTCTTCTGCTGAAAGCAAAAGACGATCTTTTGAGATATGGGTAACCAAACAGTTGATGGGCCCAATTGATTTCTAGAGTATGGAACAAAAAAATAATTACTATGAAAGTCAATGGGGCCCATCAACAGTTTGATTACCCATATTACCCCCAAAATATCGTCTTTTGTGTTCAGCAAGATAGAAATTCATACTGGTTTGGAACAACTTGAGGGTGAGTAAATGATGACAGAATTCAATTTTTTTGTGAAACCAAAGACCTCTTTAAGTGTGCTGTCTCCTGTCCCCACTGTTCTGATGGACAAGAACTTGGAGAGAGGGTCCGACCCAAACCGTACATTTCAGAGGGATAGAGAGAAAATCCCATTAATCCTATTTTATTAACTTCACTGGACTTGGTTGGATGTGCATCTAAATGTGCTTGTGTTGCCAGATCTCTCCCGTCATTCTCACCCTCTCTCTCCAAAATCAGTCCCAGGCATGTATTAATAAAAGTCAGTCTGCAACCACAAAGCGCCCGTACGGTTCAGGCAGACACCAGCAGCTCTGCTCATCAGCGTGTACTTTGTGACTATCACAACGCCCGATGAGCAATGACTTTACCTCACTGGCTCGGTCCAAAACACGCCTGCAAGTCCTGCAAAAGAATGTTTGCTGCCAATGCAAAGCAGATCCAAACCCTTACAGCCGTACGGCTTCTATCGTGTAAATGCAATGTCATGGAAAGCCTAAACCAGCTTCCTTCTGTCAAACAAGTTCGTGAAATTCTTCCAAATGTGCCCAGATTTGTTTAATGAGACTTTCTTGAACGTGAATTATAAACCTGCGCACATATTTTAAAGGGCGCATGACTATGGAATCAATTCTGGGTGGGCATGTGGACGCCGTCAGCGTTGGTCACAGGTTCGTGTTTAAAAGTCTGATCATTTCGACGGAGGTGAATCAATCAAAGTTAACTTTAGCTGGAAATAACATTATTCAAGAACCGCTATAATGCCAAAACAATCTGCTACCTTAAATTATATGTTTATCTCTGTAAAGCTGCTTTGAAACAATCCATTGTTAAAAGCGCTATATAAATGAAGATGACTTGACTTGACTTGAACCAAACAGTTTTCATTTCGGAGAATAATTACAGTGGAAAAGGAAATTACGGAATGTTTCATCCAGAATTTTTCATCCATGCTATTTGAAACGTCATTTCACAATAACATTTAGTATAGTGACCCTGGGGGACATGACACAACAAAATTATCAATGCAAGGAAAAGTTTACAACCCTCAGTCCACAAATAAATGGAAAATGAGCCACAGCACAGCTAAAATACAATACAACATATTAGCCATAACACACCACAAAGAAATCACAGCCAAAAGGAAACCAATGCAACAAAAATAAACCACAATACAGAAATGATCCACAACAAAGAGTTTCCATTATTCCGTTAGCAGAATGGAAATATATGTTAAAAACCACAAAAGTGGTAAAACTGCTGGAATTTAAATTATGATTGAAATCTTCTGCAAACTTATTATTATTATTATTATTACAAATATTTAGTTTTTATGTATTTGTTGTCTTCAGTTTCTGCTGTGTTAATATAGATTCATCTTTAGTTTCTTATGCTCATCAGGCTATCCTATATGAATCAAAAATGTAAAAACAGCATTTTTGTTACATATATTATTACAATTTAAAGTAATAGTTTTCTATTTTAATTTGTTTTAAAATATAACTGATTTCAGTGAACGCAAAGCAAAACTTTAAGCATCATTACTCCAGTCTTCAGTGTCACATGATCCTTCATTCCAATATACTGATTTGCTGCTCAAGAAACATTTCTTATTATTGTCAATGAAACAGTTGTGCTGCTTCATAAATTTGTGTAAATCGTGGTACTTACTGACCTCAACTTTCAATATGTATTGACTTTGCTTATCTTAATTCATGAATCATTTAAAATATAAGCAAAAAAGGCATGAATTCTGTTCTTTGTTGTACTGGTTACACCTAACAACAGCATCTGGAATACCTCCTTCTACACACACACACTAAAATGTTTGTGGTTTAATCAGGTGTTTGTAGGTGGTGTGTAGGAAAGCCTGGGTGACGGGGCTACAAAACCCACCACCGGAGGGACATATCAAGAGTCCGTCTTCTTCACACACACCCGACACCCTCTAATACCCCAGTGACTGGCTCACTGTTTGGGTACGTAGGGCAAAACTTTCAGAATTTACTACCTGTTTCCCTCTGTGCTGTCATTACGGATGGAACACACAACACAGATGTACCATTACGTACAATAATAAGAGCCATTACACACACACACACACACCTTTGTAAATCTGTGAGGAGTCGTAAAATTTATTAGGAAAACCCCCTATTCCGCCGCTATGCGCATATGTGGGAATGTCGAGCTGCGGTTTGTGTTTCGCCGTCATAATTTCTGTGACTCCTCATCTTGCGAGGGCAGGCTCTGGTTAATTAAAAAGCGGGTGAGCCTGGATGGCTGGCCGGACGCTCTCGTAAAAACACATCTGGGCTGCGATGTGATTGGCGAAAGAGTGGGGCGGTGCTTCACTGCCACTGTTGAGAGTACGAGCGCTCCGATAGTCCCACTGTCACTTTGAGACTGAGACAGAACCATGATCGATTACAGACATGCACAGAGACACATGCAATACGGCCTGTGTCTCATTACCATAACACAGCTGCCACACACACACAGAAATGTAATTGTTACACAGGGCTGCAAACTATCATTCGTATGGTAAATAAAATGAATCACTGATAAAATACGATTTTGTCACGCTGAAAGTTAGACCGTTTAGACCTGGTATTAAGAAGTGTTTGGGTCGATCGGATCACAAGTGGACAACACCAAATACAGGTGTTAACGGGGTCTAAAACGTGTTGAGCTTGTCCACTTTTGACTACTTCCAGAGGTAGTCGAAAACGCATTCCACCGGATTTCTGTCATAGTGTAAACGCTCATGTGATTCGATCAGCCACAAAGGACCGCCATCTCTCCACCAACTGATCTAACGCGTAAGCATTATGGGGAAGTGCGCTAGGCAGACGGGATTTACGGGAACTTTGTCGGCTGGAGACCAAAATTTGGTTTGAAGATGAAAAACAATGTTCTCTCCCCATTTCTGATTTCTAACACACACTCCTTGGGCCCTATCATACACTTCGGCGCAAGTGCAGCGCCATGCGCGACGCAAGTGTTTTTTGCTAGTTTCACCTCGACGCAATTATCATTTTCACGTCCTGCGCCACATTGTTTAAATAGCAAATGGATTTGCGCCTATTTGTTCGGCCATGGGCGTGCTGGTCTGAAAACGAGGTGTGTTCAGGACCATTGTTGGCACGTTGTCTGACAATGCTCTGCAACAAGTTCCATGAGAAAATGAGGCATGTGGATTATAAATAGATTCTTAATTGATCCAATTGTGAAATGTACTTTCTTTTAGCCAACATTTCTGTTTTATGCTTATAGTATCCTATCTTAACATTAGCTTAGCAACATGCTAATGCCAAAACAATCGCTTAACATGAGACACACTAATATACTTGCTGCTCAAGTAAACAGTTTGAAAATCAGACACTTATGAGGTTCCATCTCCCTCAAGATGCTGCCTTACAAGACAACTCCTCCAAGTTTACTCGGTTGAGGAACAGGACCTTAGAGAAGGTGTAGAGTAGAACTTTAAAACAGTGGAGCGACAGACGTAGGACTCATTTTCCTGTCTTGACCTGTCCTCTTGATAGCACGACGGCTGGTACGTATTAAGGTTTGACAGCAACAGGATGGGCCCCTGAATACTCATTTGGTCACAGTGGTCAAAAAGCCCAACCACACAAACTTTCTCAAATACACTCAACTGCATTTACAGTATCGTTCATGTCCGTTTCAATGAGAAATGAGTTATGCGCTTGAATTTTAATACTTTTTAATAGTTATAATAACATGCTATCTCTGTATCATCCACTAGCTTTCGATAAAGGGGCTAGCAGGCAGTTTTATGCAAAGAAAGAAGAAAAAAAAAACCCGGTGGTTTTGCGAAAAAAAAGATACATTTCAGACTGCACCTCTGTAATGAAACCCCCTCTATGTAATTTATGGGTCCTCGTTAAGGCCGGCTCAGGAATGGCACTATTGCATTCTGCTTTCCTTCTTAACTGGCCGGCTTTGGAAGTCCGCGTTTTACAGCCAAGCTTTATGATATGTATTTAGGGCAATTAGGGTGGAGATATATTGACTCATTACAACAGAGCAGGTGCAGGGGGAGAGAGTGGCATGTATATAAATGCCCCACGTGGGGATTTGAGCCCTGCTTCGACTGCACAGAGACGCCACAGAGCATATCCTCTTGCTTTAAGAAGTCCAGGGGACCATCGCAGGATTTTATCTACGCCACAACAGGGCCACATCACCCTTGTTTTCATTTAATGCCCGGTCTGGGCTCTGGATCTGTCGTGCATTTGGTCATAAAGTCTAGTAAGATTAGGACATTAAGGGCTGAAAACCAGATCAATGCTTGTAAATTTCCTGTCAAATCTTGGTAGACAAAGAGAAATACGTGCGATGTAGTGCACAATAACAAGAATGTAAAAGCAAGTTCTAGACTTGAACAGTTCAATTGAAATAGAAGATATTTTTTTTAAAGATTACAAGAATACAAGACATTTTTAAGAAAATATCTTGAGCACAAAAGTGCCCCACTATAATGTAAATGTATACTTAAAAAAATGTAAAAGAAATTAATCAAACTCAATAATTCATAGTTAATTAGAAATAGTTAATTTCAATAATCGTTTGAATTATAATTGTAAAAAAAGTGGTATGTTGCATTGTTGCCACATAATGTTAGCATTGAGTTATTAATATATTTGGATATTTTGCATTTTTTATACATTTTGGAGTAAAAAGTCTTAACATTTGGTACTCTAATGATTAACTCAAGAAATAACTTAAATATTAAGCTGATATAATTTCCATTAGATTTTGAATTAGATTTTATTTTTCTGTTTCCATTTGAATTTTAGTTAAAGTTTAGTAATTTTGTTGTTTTGTCATTTTTATTTTAATATGCCTATATAGTTTTTTAAGGTTAGTTTTCTTCCGTTTTTTTTATATTTAATTTAATTAAATTAATTTTATTATTATACAGTATTCCAATGTGCAGGGTTCCGTTGTATACTATATATATATAGTAAATATATATATATATTTACTATACAAAAAAAAAAAAAAAAAAAGTATATATATATATATATATATATATATATATATATATATAGATATAGATATACTATACTTAAACACAACAAAAACATATATAAATAATGCTTATTTTATAAGATTACTATGGTAGTATGCTATTCCAAACATTGCCTGTGATTTGTTTTCTTACTCTCTAAATTGACCTTTTTCTTTCATTTGCATGTCTCATCATAAGCAGGCCCATTATAAAATGAGTACATATCGACTCTGATGGCTAAAGCACTAAACTAAATGACTCTTAACTGTGAGCGCACACTGACTTTGAATAATGAGCCTAATCACGGCTGTGCCCCCCACATGGCAAGAAGGAAAATGTGCCACACATGGGGTAAAATGACACAGCTTCTCTAATTGTGGCCAATGACTTCAGCAGAGATCTGCGGCCGTTGACTTTGACCGGAAAACGACATCAGTCGGCACTCATTGTGGCCTCTTCAACATTTTCATGACTGGATCTTGAAAAGAAATTCATATGCCAATTACAATAGCCAGAGCTTCACAGGGAGAATCTAACAGAATGGGAATATTGTTCAAATTACCAGACCTATGTTCACTTTAAACATCAAGAGCAATTGAACAATTGAACTCACAGCAATCAGCAAGTCAATTGTGTTATTCAACCCAAACTGATCAGAGCTTTCAGCGTCTTGGATTTACTTAGACTTTTGTTTGCCATGTTTCAGACACCTTAAACATCATAGTCTTTCGTTTTGTTCAGCAAGATTCTCAAAAAGATCTAGTCTAGTCGCACAGAAATTGCACGTCTATGATCAACATGCTTTTAACAGGCAAACTAAAACCCAGACTAAAATATTGACTAATGACTAATACATTTTATATTAAGATGCAAGTATAAAACAACTGTTTTCCGATAGAAATGTACAGCGACCAACAGTAATAGACATATAGTGAATCAAACTACTCAACTTTTGATGAAATTTCGCTATTTTGAATTGAAAATAGGCAATCATGATTCATGTAATTCATAAATGAATGTGACGAGTCTGAAGTAGCATTCTGTGCGCGCGTCTCGGGCGTTTGTTTGCAGAGAGCCGCTTCAAAGACAGCGTGCCAGTACAATTTTGAGTAAATTTTTTGCGTCTTATCACGCTTGAATGATTTAATAGCACTTCAATGAGTGATACCGTGATCGTATACTGTAGCACAGCCAAAGGATGACAGAAAAACAGATGTTGCGTTAATTGTGTTAAAAGAGTTTTAAAAGAGTGCTTACAGAGTAATAAAAAGAGCTAGAACGTTTACATGTATTGTCCTTTACCAAACTTTTTGGTAATGGTCTTTTTGCTACCTCCAGGTAGGAGACAGACTCTCTATAGCAAGATACTGTATTTATCATCAAGGTCACTTAAATTTGTAGATGTTTCAGGTGTGGGACGGATCTCTTCCTAACTTCTGAGTAAAAAGCCCAGGAAAAGGTCCCTGCCAAGTGATCAGAGCTTCCCAGATCTCCTGCATGTGCTGATCAGTCCAGTAGAAGTCATTTAAGCTCAAGTAGAATGTGAACTAAAGGTTAAAGATATCTACCGTATGTGCTGTTAGCGTTTTAACTATTCTTATGTTCAAATTTCTTGGCTATTTGTTGCAAAAAAAAAAAAATGAAAAACAACTCTGACATTGTTTTTTTGAAGAACTGTTCCCGTTGCATCATACTATTATTGAAATCCCTGTTATTGTCAGAAGGACTCAGCTAATGAAAAAAGTTGCATTGTTGCCAACCTTTCACAGTTTTCAAGCATCACAAACAACAGTGCTGGTCCTGCACTAGTCTATTATTAAAGTAATGCAAGATGTTAAGAGATGCACATGCAGCAATAGCATAAGTACATCACATGGAAGGATTAATGATACAATTAAGAATGAATATTTCTCTGGCATTACCTTGGAAATAAAACAAAGCCAATTCCCCAAAAACCACATAGCTTAGTCTTTCCTCAAACATCAGAGAGGTAATGTTCTTGATCAGATATCTAACAGTGTTTGGAGGCTTATTTTAGGATTTGGTGGACAGGTCTCTTGGGGTGCTATCAAAAGTGTAAAAAAGAAAAACTCCAGCTGGAATGGTTTTCAAAAAAAGGTTCTGAACCCATACTAGGAGCACAAATGTTAAAAAAAAAAGAAAATCCACTTGTTGCTTTCTTTCTGGGAGAAGTTATATAACACTGATTTAACACTAATACTTATATACTCATTTCTATGGAAGAAAAGAACAAGACAGACAGACAGAATCTATGAAAAGAAGCCCAATAGCATCAACAGAAACATTATCTTCTTAAAAATACAGAAAACACAATTACATTGCATACCTTTAACAGGCACACACACACACGTGTGTGTGCAAGCTCATATTTTAAACAAGTACAGTTACTGGTTGGCATTAACAAACTGTATTTGCCCCCAAAACAAAACTTGGTATGTGTGGTTTTCCCTGTCCTCTCTCTCTTTTTTCTCTGACACCATACATGTCACATGTCACAGCCAGGCTGTCCTGTAAAGAGCACATTCAGGGCTTTTCAGAGATACCAAATGTCTGGAGGTTTCACCATGGAAACCACTTCTCCTCGGTCTTTAAAGATGTCTGACATTAATTTAGTGATCAAATGTAGCACTCTCATATGGAAATATGATAATATAGTGTAATTATAATTTAAATCAGACTACTTTTCAAATTGTATTTCATAAACCAACATCTCAGGAAACTGTTATGGGGTTTCAAATCAAAAAATGAATTTCCGTTACAGAACAGGGCATTGATTTCATACATGTCCACTGTAGAGGACATCAGGACTTAAATCATGTTTATTTTGGGATTTTGGGAGACACAAATATGGAAATAAATTATACATAAATATTCCTATGAAATATTAGATATTATTATTAAAATGTTGCTAATTATTACTCTAATTATTACACTTCTTTTTTCATTAAATGTTGCTCCAAGAACACATTAATGTGCACATTAGATAAGTGTATAGATGCATTGAATTGAATGGGAATATTAATTTATGGCCATTATACCCACATCTGGCATTAAGTCAAATGGTGTGTCAATTAATTCCTTTATATATCTTTCATAACATAGTTGAGAATCATCTTTATACAAATTTTGGTTAAAAAAAATCCTGAAACCTCAAAATTTATTGGTGATTAAAAAAAAAATCCCATTGGTTTTGCCTATACATATAATTTTATGTCATTTTACTGAGTCCTGGTGTCCACAGAGGACATAGCATAACATATGAATAACATATCATTTTTCAAAAATGTTTTTTTTTTTTACTATTTGTTTCTCTAAATAATGTGATGACATGAAAAAAAAATCTAATCTTAGCACCTTGTTTTATTCTGTGCTTTGTTTTATATAGTATCTTAATCCATTAAACATTCTCCATCAAATATAAAGTAGCATTTGATTCAAATCAGGTGACAGTGCAGTAGTACAGTGCATCATTCATCTTTTCACCTGACAAATAAATATTTAAACCATAATGATGATGGATAAGAAGTTGCGGACTGTGGTTTGAATCTTTGACAGACATATGACAAAGAGAGAACATATTTGAGAGAGAGAGAGAGAGAGAGAGAGAGAGAAGGGGGGGGGGGGGGGGTCCCAATTATTCCTTAACTGAAAACAGACAGAATATCTCCAATTCCAAACAAAAATGTACAGGCGTACTCTGCGGCATACCTGCTCAAGATCAGTCTGAATCTATACAATCAACGGGCCAAATATTTCAAAGCCAGTGCAATTTCTCAAACTCAATTTGTAAATTTGCAGTGATATAGAGTAAACAGTTGAGTCAACACTGGCAATCGCATCGGCCTGGGATGAAGAAGTGTTCAGTTACACCTCACTTGGAGTTTCAATGAGATGGAGGATTTTCAAACGCACCTCATTGATGCTAATTAATTCAAGACATTTACTTTTTTTCAATAATATGATTAGCCTGCATGCTAACATGCGTTAGCCATTTGTTCTATGCACCACTAGATGAGCAACAAAACTGAAACTGAACTATACATTTGACTTAATGTCTTAGTATTTGGTATGTCCTACTTTTCCATGTTCTCCAGCTTGATTTGAAAATGTTCCCAAATGCAACTTGAAAATCTGACTTATTGTACAAAGAAATCCACATGATCAATGTCACACATTTTTGCTGAAAAATGCAGAATCTTTTTTATTTGATTCTAGTCATAACTTTTCTTTATTTTAAATTATTCATATTGATAAAACGTTCTTCTTGTTTCCAAGCCAAAACGAAAAAATGTATGTATCTGGAGGACACTATTCAAAACAATTGGGGTAATTTTGACATATAGTTGAACATTTTAACTCTATAAACCCGACTCTGTCATGTAAATGTAAGAATAGCTTTTATATTGTCAGTAATATTTCAAGATGATCACCTACTAGACTGAAGCAACTAAGTTATACTTGATTATCCATACATAATTTATTAGAAAAAACATGCTAAAATTTAAGTATCAAATATGATACATCAGGTTTTTTAAGGGAACGTTTATTTGTAAATCTCTATTATTATTGTTCTCTATTATAATTCCCCCCACCACCACACACTTTGATACAGTATATACGCAACTGATATTTATATGCATTTTATCTAGTCTGCAACACTGTTATAAAGACCTCATTGATTTACATTACAAGCTATCAGAATCAACTACATCAAATTGCATATTTTTTAATAAAATTGAGCTTTCCCCCCAAGTGCAAGTTCTATTGTCTCCTATATCACATTATATGGGCCATTAAAAAGCCAGATGTATCAAAAATCATAAAAATAAATAAAAAAAGCTTACTTTATTTAAATTGTGTTATTTGTTATTATTCTGACTCTTATTTTGGATGTCACGCTTTACAGGGTTAATGTGCTGACCAAACCATAGACAAACATTTCTGACTGCAGCTCAGTGACCTCCAACAATATGAGACCAAATCGGAGGAACTCAAACAAACTGGCGTGAATAGAACCCTCGGCTGCACCGCAGGCTGTGAAAGTGGCTGCAATATAAACAAAAAGTACAGAATCACTGGACCTCTGTGCTTCCTCACCGTGCCATCGGGCCACCCGCCCTCTCCCGACATACAGGCCCTGCGGTGCAGCGCATAATTGTAAAGTGCTGCTTTATGAAGACTGGAGGAGACTTTCAACCATTGTTTAAAGTCGGACGTTTAATATTTCGTAGCTTGCTGGCGTGTTGTCAAGCCTCAGACAACAAACCTATTGAGTTTGAGCCGTTTCTCTGGCTTGATTCATCCTAAGCGCTGGATTTAGTGCCATTTCTGTTCTCAATTTCTAGTTCTGACACAATCTCCTTAGCCGTGAAGTTTGGTGTCGATTCGTGATGAATTACACTTTTTAAAAGCATTAACAAAAATAGGTACGTTTTATAATGTGGCTAATTTGTTTTGTGAGAACAAACAAATGGTTCTGTGGTGTCTTTAGTGACGTGACGTGAAGGCCAAGTATGGTAACCCATACTGGGAAACTGTCCTCTGCATTTAACCAATCCATTGGTAGCAGTGGATAACACACACACTGCAAACCGCACTGAACACCACCTACATTTTTTTTTTGCCGTTATTGAGAATACACTCTAAAAAAATCTTGGATTTTTTGGGACTATTTTTTCAGTATTTGGGTACTTTTTGTGTTACCCAGACGTAACGACCCAGTGCTATGCTACGCTTGATTTATCTATAAATTCGTTATTATGCTGTATGTCTTTCATTTTATGCAAATGAAATGAAAGAGTTTTTTTCTTCTGCACCAGAAGCTCCATAATCTAGGAATCTAGCGTTTCTGACAGTTGCCGTACAATATATCACCGTAGGTTAATGCGGAGGGAAAGCTCCTCTGCCCTGATCTTGAGAAATGTTTACGGCTACCGTTGGCCTTAACCTCCAGGCCCTCTGGCCTCAACCTTCACCCTCACAAAAGACTCGCCCCCCCCCCAGCCCTATGATGGATTCTCAAAGAGACTTGGCCGCTAAGGGAGCCGATATATCTGACAGCCCTTTTAATTAAGCCACACGTCTAATAAAGGAGGTGAGCCATTTGCTCATTGTTTAACACAGTATGGAGAACACACCAGTCAAGCCCCAGGACGCGCATTAATTCACCTCTTGGATTGGGAACGAAGAGGGCTGGACGGGTGGGGGCGGCTTAATGTATGGACGCCACAGTCACGGGCCTGACAGTAATGGCCGATGCTTGTGCATTAGGATGATTGCGAGGGCCAGGCACTTTCAGACAAAACCAATCCACCACGCGGAGATGCAACAGTCACATGATCGGGCTCTTAGCCCCATTAGAGACAGCGGGAGAGCTGGCTGGGTAATCAATGGGTGTAGGTGTGTAGGATGGAGGATGGGGGCTGGAGTTTGTGAAAAATTCGAGCAATATTAATCTCTTTCTGTCTTGAGTCATATTCCTCCTGCCACATATTACAGTAAAGTGACACTTGATTTTCTCACAGGAACATTCAGAACGCCTGTTATTACATGGTAGCCTTGTTATGCCATTTATAGAAAAAAAGTTTCATTGAAGCCCATAAGGATATTCTAAATTCATTTCCTTAAACATCAAGTTTGGTGTTGATCACGTTGAATTCAACGCTATCTCATGACCGAGTGAGTACGAGGTGGCTAATACGAATTGGGGAACTTGTAAAATATGTACGATTTAGCAAAAATGGAAACGAATTTGTACTAGTGAGGTCGTATGAATTTGTACGAATTAGCCACCTCGTAAAAAACGTACGAATTGCCGTGAGATCGGGTTGGATGAATTACACTCTTTAAAAGCATTATCAAGAATAGGTAAGTATCATAATGTGTGTGGCTAAAATTCTTTGCGATATCAAACAAATGGTTCTTTATTACATTTTTATGAATGCTTCATAATGCATTAATAATACATTTATAGGTTTTGTGACACAACATTTCTGAAATCAAATGTAAAAAGTTGTTTGTGTGAAATGTTTTAAAGGATATCTACTCGAATTTCATTTTTTTATTTGAAAATAGAAATCCATTGACAATGCTGTTGGAAACGTCAGTCAAAATGGTAAAAACTTATTAGACCACGTTAAGGTGATTGTACATTGGCAAAACCCATTGCAAAAGCGGCAAAACTTATTATTTTTAAAATGTACTGCCTGATTGTTATCGATAGGATCAATGGAAAGCCTGAAATGCTGTAATATTCTAGTAGGCCTACTAATAATGTATGTGTATTTGTGAGAGAAAAGGAAATAAATGTTCAGTTTTTTTTAACATTTGGAGGGATGAGACAGAGTTTACTCCTGCTAGCTCTCTGAATAAGATAACATTTGGCTAAAAACAATTAAGTTAGTCATTAATCTCCCACATACACAAACTCAAAGTTATGAATGAGTATCAAAATAACACTTTGAAACTGTGACTGATTTCTGTGGATTTCTTCCCCCAGAATTTTTTCACTAAACGTCATCATATCGATTTTACATTGCGTTGTACATTTCAATGCATCCAAGTACACAGGATCAGTTTTAATTAATAATACGTCATGGAATATTGTCTATTAATCATTAGCTATGCAGACTGGATCAGTGGCAAATAAAGTCAAAGTTGACATTGTTTGAATTTTGGAGGTCACCTTGCAAGCTATGCACCAAGGGTAACACAGCTTGACCATAGCGTTCAATGAACTGGGGAATGTTGACGAAAATCATGTGCCTTTAGCTTAAGAAACAAAATCTACTACACCATTTTTTGACATTCTTTTGGCGATTTGCATTGAAACATGTTATTGACAGACTTGCTTTAAAATGACTTTAAACAGACCACAGGTAGAATGAATTACTGTTACCAAGATCCCCCATCCTGCCCGACCTTGAGAGAGTAACTAAACACCAGGGTGCTCTGGCACCTGCAGTTAACACTTAGTGCGTCACTTTGCCGTAAAGTATATGCTAAATGATGAAGTAACAATGTTTTATATTATCATGCTATTTCACCATGAACCATAAAATAATCTTTGCTTCTCCTCAGAGCGGTTTTCCGCTAAAGAGCCACTGATGAAAAAGCACTGTGTGTCGTTTTATTCCGTAATTAACTCAGCGGGGAGACACGAGTTAGCCTCTGGTCATTGAGTCATTAAAACCACCCGTCTCTGATGACTCAACTAACGAACGAGCTGAGCATTTAGCCGGTTAGATAACAACGGTGTAAACTAGCAAACGGTATACTGTGTGTGTGATGCGAACTAAATTTAACAGCTCTGGCATCCTCCTGTGTTTCTATCTTCTATCTAATCCAAATTTAACAGGGAAAAAGAGTCATTTATTAGAGCTCCAGCTAGCCTTTCTACGTAAACGTACCTGGCACTAGACCTCATGCTAATGGTGCGCGCTTGTTTGTTTTTGTGTTGTTTTGTTCCCTGGCAGAGCTGAGAACTAGAGTGCGTGTGTATCCTTTGCTGACTGGACAGATCCGTTGTTTTGTGCTATGAAAATAGTCTGAACCTCCAGAGAGAAATGTAACGAAACACCCGTAAGAGCTAATGTATTCACACATGATGAGCTACAGTGCAACCGCTGCTAGAACACACACAAACACAGAGGCAAAAATAGATGTAGCCTATCTAATTGACTGATTGATTGATTGATTGGAGAAATGAGTGCTGACTTACGGAATAAAAGAAAAAGAGGAGGGAGAGTGAACAGGTTCGAGACCCCCAGCAGGGCCTGTCTAAGATCAGAGTTCACAGGTTATCACTCACGCTCTCAGTTTGACCTCATTACCTAATGTGGCGGCATCGGCTACCATCTCACTCTTACAGCTGTTAGCACTCCAGCTGAGTGTGTGTGTGTGTGTGTGTGTGTGTGTGTGTGTGAATGTTAGCGTACTTCACTGAATTCATGACAATAGTGCTTTTTCAATAGGAATCTAAACACTCCTAAGAGGGCTGGGCGTTATGACAGTATATCGTGTTTATAATCGAGATTTTGCTTTACTGCGTTTGATATCTGCATATCGGTGGGTAGATTTCTTTACATTCTTTACAAGTGAGTGCTGTTGGAAAATTGTCCCAAACAAGTAAAGACCAGGTAAAACAAGAGTTATTAGGGAGTGTATGGTTTTTAATAGTTTACTCTTGCCAATAAATGCATAATATAACTGATATACAATTGACACCAAGCCACAGGTGTGCCAGCATCTTCTATAGGAGATAGATAGAAGAAGATCATATTTTAGAAGACATGTGCTAAATTAACCATTGTATTAGGTTCAAAATCTGGGTATCATTTCACCAAATGAACACTATGAAAAATAAAAAATCAGGTAAAAACAGCAAACCTTTAACAACAATGGGCTACTTCTCACACATCGCAAAAATAAACCAATAATTAAGTAAATAAATTAAATCTTAAACGTAAGAACAGGATTTTCAAATCGGTATCTTTTTTCATAAGCTCAATATTATTAAAGTGTTATTAAAAGATTATTATTAAAGTGTAACTATTTTTAACATTTAAAAGAGAAAAAAATGAACAGAAGAAGTGTGGAAAAGCATGAAATGCGTGATGGGTCAAATTGATCTGTGAACATCTATCATAACAGACATTTGGTACGCACGTTTCACAACATAAGAATGTCGACACTATGACTTTAAATGAAAAGTCACAAGAATTTAAGTAAAACATCATAGGTACCATAAACTACATGGGTGCAATGAACTCACAATCTACATTTTATTCCATGTGTTTGTGAGTTTTTTCTTCTACTTTGCAGTGTTTGTGTGTTGATTTTGTGCCCATCTATGTTTGTTCACTGGTGCGTATTTATGTGATAGTATAATTATATTCTCAAAGCAAGGGCATGATTATTGCCCTATGGGTTCAGTTTTGTGAACCCACTGCCAATGTCGAGCTGATGCGTATGCGGGAAGTAAACAATTCAAGCCACACACACACACACACACACCAAACTATTTACTCCCACAATGAGAACAATTCACCCGAGCAGCTAATTTGGACTAAACATACTTCTATGCAAATGAGAGACACAAAGCAAGCTGATTAATGAATCACACAAAAATCAAACACACTCACAAGCACACAGGTGACACGGGTACAACAACACTATGCTAACGGCTCACACGGGGCTCATAACTAAACAAAACTAATTAAAAAAGCATAACAAGAGGATGAGTTATTACTGACAGCTGGCCATGTGCGTGTTTGTGTATGTGTGTAGGGGGAAACTTGACCCCTGCCTATCATCTGTTGTGCGAGCTTGGTCCACACAGACACATTAGCTATTAGCCATTAGCGACACAAGGCCATTACAAAAGACATCGTGGTCCAATAAGCCTCTAAATGCCAGCTCCCATTAAATTATGATACCGTAAACAAGAAACTTTTATGAACAATAACACTGAGACTCCATTGAAGAAAAAAGCACTAAAGAAATCCACCAGGGGTGGTAAACAATAAAGCAAGCGTTTGTTCGAGTAGGACAGTGGTGGTACATTGATCCTCACAGCAGAGCAAGAGGAAAAGAGATCACCCCGCTAGGCTAAAACGCGTAGCTGTCTAGTGGCAGCATGCCAGAACCGTAGCCTAACAGCGACTTCTCTAATAGAGTCCGTTTCAGTGTCCCGCTATCATCTGACTATTCATCTCAGGAGCCGCATATCCCCGCTGTTCTTTACAAAATGCACACGCGACCTTAGCGCGCTTGCACAAACAGATACATGCAGACAGCAAACACATCGCCGGCATCTGCTAACATTTACTTAATAATTTATCACCATGCTCCCGCCAATAACATTTTCATAAGAGAGAGGAGAGCCTGGTGGAGGACAGAGGCAGAGAAATAAAACAATTGTAGGATCGATGGTGCAAAAAATTGGTTTATTGAGTGTTCTATCTCATATTTCCCCGCAGACACGGACAAGAGAATGGAGCACACACCGCCAAGAGAGACGGGGGGGGGGGGGGGGGGGGGAAATAAATGAGATTATTGATGTTACACGTCAAAAATAATTGCTCAGATTTCTGCTCAGAGGAAAGAATAAGATGCTGATGGATTTGTTGATCCATGAAAAGGCTTCATTTCGCAGGTGGGCCGAGGAGTCGGAACCTTTCAGTTGTTTTTTTTTTCGTTTGACCCCAGGAGTGTTTTGCAGGTACAAGTGGTTCCTCAGTACCTCAGATGGCTAAAATCTTTACTTCATCAAATGGAATTCACTGTAAAGGATTGGAACGCATAGAGCCTAGGGACATAGTAATGACTTGATTAAATAGCAGCTGCATTGTGATGTTCTGTGTTTTATTTATTAAGTCAGTGTTCATAGTGTAACAGCGAGACATTGGTGTCAGTACACATCATGCATTCTATTTATGAACATGAATGAACCTGATCCCCAAGTTTAATCCAGCTAATTAGATCTAATTTAACAGTGTTAGACAAGACAATATCATCCATATAAATTAACTGACATAATGTCATCTGTTTCAAAGTAAACAAACTGATGAACTGATAATCAGTTATGAAAGAACAAAGTATGTTCATTCTAATAAATAAAGTTAGTCAATCATATTAATAAGGGCATATCCAAGACTGAAATAATAAAAGAAAAACACAATCATTGAAAGATTGAAAGGCCAGAACATTGTTTTGTGTACTGTACAGAAATGTGACGGAACACAATTCATAAAGCAATGCAAGTATGTGAACGCTACAATGGGTGGAAGTGCAAAACTGTCTGGTTCTGTTGTCATTTTTTTTTTCACATTCATGTCAACTACTGTCATGGCTGAGGAACAAACTTGATCAAGAAACTTAAAGGGTTAGTTCAGCCAAAAATGAAAAATATTCCATAATGTACTCACCCCTAAGCCATCATAGGTGTATATGAGTTTCTTTTTTCATCCAAACTCTATCGGAGTTTTATAAAAAAAATATCCTGGCTCTTCCTAGCTTTATAATGGGAGTGAGTAGCGCCTTCCATTTTGAAGCCCCAAAAAAGCGAATCCATCCATCAAAAAAGTAATCCATACTGCTCCAGTGGATGCATTTTTGTACGAAAAATATCCATATTTTTAACTTTATAAACTACAACGACTGGCTTACGGTAACGGCCGTACACAAGTCTAGTTCCGGAGGAAGAATGACCTCTGACCAGAAGTTTTAGGAGTAGCATAAGCTTAGGTGAGAGTAGACACCTCTCGCGGTTGAAACAAATAGGGTTTGGCAACAAACTCAAGCTAAGAAAGGATTCCGCATTCATTACGTCATGCGTTGGGCCGGAGGTCACTTTTCCACCAGAACTCGTTACCGTTTCCGGAAGCCAGTGAATGTAGTTTTTTAAAGTTATATATATATATATATGGATATTTTCTTACAAAAACACATCACTTCACTTCAGTAGGCCTTTATTAACCCCCTGGAGCTGTATGGATTACATTTATGATGGATGGATTCACTTTTTTGGGCTTCAAAATCTAAGCGCTACTCACTCCCATTATAAAGCTTGGAAGAGCCAGGATTTTTTTTTTTTTTATATATATAATTCCGATTGTGTTTGTCTGAAAGAAGAAAGTCATACCTAGGCTTGAGGGTGAGTAAGTTATGGGATAATTTAAATTTGTGGGTGAACTGACCCCTCAAAGTTAATTAAAATGTCATTAGCATGATTGAGTTAGAGTCATGGGTCACATCAGCGTAACTTTACAAAACTAACCTTAACACTTGCTTCACACTGGATTAAAAGAAGGAAAGGGGAAGAAAAAAATGTGTGCTTTTCAAAGGACATTTTGATGTTTAGTGTCTTTAAACTGTCGGCTCAGACTCTCTGATCGTGGTGGGCTGCAGTAGTGTAGGGTAGTTGGACTACGCCCCACTTCTAAGCATAGAGTATATCTGTGGGTCCCTGCCAGCACTGATGTACAATAGGCAGTGTCGGGCGATTGAAATTCACTCCGGCTTGTCCCCGCTCTGTCCTGAAAGCGATCTGGGCTGAGGGGGAAGATAGGCGCTGACCCACTGGCCTCAGCGCCTCCTCTGAGCTGGCCATTTGAGCGCCCGTCTGAATGAAAGCGGGCCTACGTCACACACGGCACACACACACGTGCAGCGGCCTCATCAGATAGTGTTTCTACAAGCTAAATGGCTCCAATGCTTGGCCACTGTGTGTGGCATCAATGGACACTTTTCATTTTGCCGCCTTCAAATGGAACGTCGGCAAGTGTCTCTTTTCCACATAGATTTTTTTTTTTTTTAACCCTGGCATTGATACAGCTGCTGATGAGATAAGAGCTCTTAGCCCTTGAACTGGGACTGAGTCATTGCGCAGACTGTAAAACAATAATATTAATTGGGCTTTTCTTTAAGCAAGACAACGACAGATCTGTTAGACTCCAACTATGGAAAGCCAGACATAAACACAATCACAAGAAGCTACTAAAAGAAAACTGGAAAAGTGGTAACTGGAATTTGTAAGAAACACCTGAGAAAAGACATTCTTGCGATAGAAGACAAAACAAAGACAGCAGTGATAATTAACAAAATTCTCAGCATGTAACATGTTTGCATGACTCCCCATTTAGCTCCACAGCACAAATAGTCTTTGCAGCCGCCTTTGGAGCGGTGAGTAAGTGTGTGTGGCGAGGAGATAACTTTACGAGCCTCATCTCGATGGCCAAATGTTTCCAGGCCTCGTGTTCTGCTCCCGGGGGCACTTCCTAGCCCTCTCGGCTTACCCGTGAAGGGGGCATGGCGTAATCAGATCACAGTGGTCGACCATTGTCTCCCGTTGTGAATCTCATCTTTTCAAGCTGACCGTTTTACTATGGAATCTGTAAAATAATTCGGCCAGACCCACCTCTCGGCTCTGGGGTCAGTAAATAGCTGTCATCAAAGTGTCTCTGTGCGGTAATGTTGCACAGATGGGGATGAACTTCTTCAGTACTTTAAATGAGAGTGGATGTTTGCTCTTTCAATCTCTAATCTTACATAACTTAGGCCAGGAACAATTGTTATAATGTAGAAAAATTAAGGAAAATTTAACAGCTATTAAGAAGAGACAGTGAATCAGATTTTTGGGAAACTGACTGAATTTAGTTCAACTGAGTTATTGAGTATGTAAATAAAAATCTGTTTGGTTATATATTTTAGCTAAGTTTAGAGTTGTTGGCGCTTCTCATCTATTCTTTGATGGAGTACGTTTTTCTTTTTTCCAGTAGGGGTGCCTGTCTTCAAGAAGACTGTACAGCCATATCTGAACATAACAGCCGCAAACAGGCCCAATGCATTGATCTGTTTCACCTTGAGAGTCAAGATCAATGCTATTGATGGCCACCTGGAGTTTTTCTCCTGTTCATTTGTCATAATCACTCAATATGTCAGCATAGTAGAACACTATGTTCACACGGAACTCGTTCACAGATGGTGAAGCTCCACATCAAAACCAGAGCCTCTCTAACCTCTCTCACTCTGTGTCGCCTTTCCCCTCTCTAATTCTCTCTCAGTCTCTCTTGCACAGCCGTTATTGACATTTTACCTCTAACCTTCTCTTTTACACTAACTTTAATGCGGAGTCTGTTATCAGATGTGCTGGAGGTGTGGAGTTTCAGCTGCCCTCCTCCTCCTTTTCTCTACGTTATTCATCCCTTCTTCCTGTGCTCTGAAAGTCAAGCTTCCCTTTACAAAACCCCATGGCCTTATCTTCCTGACCCTCCTCCCTCTCTCTCTCAAGTCCTTCTCTCCAATCCCCCCTGGCAGTCAGCAGACCGGTGCCCCCTCTCCCGGGACAAGCCATGGGCACAGGGGCACAGCACTCCGCTGCTTCTGAGGAGTGGGATCACTGATCAAACTGCGGGGCCAGTCCCCCAAGGGACGCAGTATTTACTGCAGCACTGTTCCGACATGGCTGATAACACGGAGGGTGAAGCGCTGCCACATGCGCAGTTGCGTACTGTTTAGACCTTCCACTCTTCCAGTCTTTTCCTACAATTTATGAAGACAAAGAACTTTCTTTAAACATGACCAGGGAGTTAGAATTGGTCAAATGCCAATTCTCATCAAAACTGTGAGAATTCAATTTAAGAAGAAGCATACTGACACTGGTAACAACTGCAGGAAAATTTCTATGGTGAACATGAATGGTCCCACAAGTTCACATCAATAGTGCAATATTACACCTCAAGTTCATTACGAAGTGAGACAAGTTAACTAGCTCCTAGAGGAAATGTAGAGAGTTAGGGAGAAGAAGAAATTGGTAAATACTCAAATTGACATTATCCATGAGTACCATAGCCCAGAGTGTTAGAAAGCAAGATATAACCAATTCTAGCTTTACCAATAATTATGTGTGGTACATTATTCAGTCCATATTGTCACAGAACACTCAACAGTATTTTTGCATAATGTTGTACAGAATGCACATACCAGAACATTATAACTTTGGTTAAAAAAAAAGTTTTTTTGGGGGAGATTTGATGGGTATGAGGTTCTGGAATGGGACACAGGACAGAGCCACAAGCTGGGTGGGTGGTCAGATATCAGTCGTCCTGGCTGGCTCAGAATTCAATCTCGTTCTGTCTGCAGGACTCTTACATCGTCACCCCAGTGATAGGGATCACGGGCAGGGAAAGTAGTGGGGAAACACAGAGCTTTTAAAGAGGCCCCAAGCTCCTCTCTCTGGCCCCTCAGCCAAAGTCAAGAGGGGCCTCCCTGACTTTATAACGCAAGTTAAATTTCCCTTCAATTAATTGTAGTGAAGACTTAAATCATAAATCATGATAGATGGACTATTTTGCCTATCCCTTAGCCTTGAACACATAACACCTTCATTAAACGAATTAGTCCAAATATAGGCTGGACTAGAGTTTGTGCATGGAAGAGAATTGGTGTGTGAGAAAGATTGAATGACCAGAGAGATAACTATACTGAGGTAGGAAGGAGGGGTCACATTTAATAAAGAAATAGAAGGGCTGTCTTCTCCACTTTTTGAGGAGAGGATGTAGACTGGAATGCATCCACCGGAGTAGGATTGCCTTTCCTTTTCCTTTTTTTTTTCTGCGTGGCCTTTTGTCCGGGGGGTCTGCAGGTGCTCAAGAGGGCACAATATCCCCATATTCATATCCTGAATCTATTCTGATGCCAAAGCCCTGTCCCAGTGGACAACACCTGCTCCTTCGGCCGTCTCAGCCTCACACAATGCCTGTTGTTCTGGCCGGTACATTCTCATCCATCCCCACATAGCCAATCAGTGTCTGAGACTGAGAAACAGTCCTTTCAAATACACCCCCATCCAACTGGAAAGAGCATCCTGTATCTTGGTTCCCATCAATGCAAACTTCCAGTGATATTAAATTCGATGCTAGATGGCAATTCAGCTTCGACATATTTCAATGAACACTCTAGAGTTCTTTATAGGATTCTATGGGTTTTACTATTTCTTGAATTCAATTTCATTTAACCCTTGATCTGAAAATGTCCTGCAAGTGTGATACTGAACTAGGCACAAAAAAAAAAAAAAAAAAAAAAAAAAAAACTTTCACTGACATCCTTGAACTTATCCGGAGCTCTCCGATTGTAATCACAGGTTAAAACAGGCGCGAAAGAGTGTCCGCCACCCATCTACTTGGCCGACAGTAATTGTGGCGATTTCATATGCTAACACGGAGCACTCCATCTTTGTGCTTCTCTACGGTGACAAGAGGTGTCAGATCAGGCGTGAGGTGGCTGGAGACGCCATTACCTATAAATAAGGTACAATTTGGTTGTCACAAGTTTGCCTATAATCTTGCCCCAGATCTGCAGCTCGGGCTGCCTGGCTAAGCTGCAGGGGCCACAGGCCAGGCCTCCGGTGAGAGAGAGGTTAGAATAGCTGGGGTGGGGGGTTGAGAGCTAATTGAAAGCTGATTCCTGTCAGGAGCTCCTTTCTATGGGAGACAGAGGGGACATTGTGTCCCTCTGAGCTTGAGTGTGGCCTCAACTGCTGCCAGAAACCCACCTTTTTATCCATGAGACAAAACAGAGACCCCCTCTTTCCCTTTTCTCTCTCTCTGTTGGACCTCTCTGCTGGCCGATGAAAGGGGATATATTAGGAGGGTAATTCTGAGAGGGAGATAACTGCAGGACAGGATGAAAAATGCTGTCTATCTGCAGGATGAAGGACTCAGACCATGTCAAAACTACAACTTTAGGGCTCAACAGGCCTTGGCGAGCCTGCCGAGGATAGCCAGCATCTAATTGGGATCTTTGGCCTCTCCTCTTACCCTGCAGGCTACAGTACAACACAGGGTCTTGTTTAAATATAATGTTGGAAACATGTACTGTAGGCCTGTTTGGAATGTTTAACATTAACTTAAAGGGAAATTTATTGCTCAGAGTTTGCTCTTTCGGTAACTTAATTGAGTTTTCAGTTAAGTCTCATTAGGTATGAACTTCTAAGCAGCAGAAGACTCAAGCAAAATGTCTCAATTTGCTCTTATTTTTATCTCCTGGATAGCTACAATAAACATAAAGCCATCTACATACAATGCACATACTTTTGTGTGATGTTGGGAATATGGCCTGAATCGTAACAGTCTCATGGAGGTGTACTCCTGCAGATGGCTTATCTGCAGTGTTTGGAGAGACAGGTTAATTTCTTGCAGCTGCAGTAAAGGGAGGGAGAAACGACAGATTTACTCTCTTCTTAAACACCAAGGACAGCTTCCGTCTCCATGAGCCGTCAGGCGGGGGGAGGGGGTGGGGGTTGTTGTTGGAAGATTTCCTGTTGCTGGACACTCATTGTATTCTCTTTTTATGACACTTATTACATCTGTTTTGGCCTTCTTACTAAAGCTACAAAATAAAATAAATTATAATTATTTACAGACAACTTTTGGGGTTTTTATTTATTTATTATTTTACTTGATTTTTTTTTTTTTTACAAATTGGATTAAATAAATTGTACTTATTTCAAGAGATTTGTCTCTTACAAGAGCAACGAAACAAGACACACACAGACACACATTAGTCACTCTCAGTGGGAAGGGAGACACTCACAGAGATGTCTAGGTTAATCTGAAGAATAACATTTGAACAATGGGTCATTTTAGCTAAGTGCACTAGAGCACTGAACAGTTTTTCCCCCCTTGACTGTGACATTGATGCACTAACACAGATGGGGAGAGCGTAGACTTAATGTATGCTGTTAGTGTTAAAAAGTGTCTATGTATTGAAAAGAAAATTGTATTTAAGACCTAAATGTGCATATGTACACATCCGTATTTGTGTGTGTGTGTAACACAGGGGTCAGACCACAGTGGACAGCCAGACTGTAGTGCTGGCGTCACTGCCACTGAAGCCAATCACTGGCAAATCCCCAGCCAATTTACAACAGTGGAGGACACGGGGCCTTACCCCATAAAAATATTCACTCATAGCTGCTTAAATCTGATACTGCAGTGAGCACGTTGAGGCTGCTTGTAAAGCTCTGCTGTACCAAGAAGAAGAAAAAAATAGCACCATAACTTCATTAGCTGATGCAGCGTTTTTTACATAAGCATGATTTATAAATGGTGGCATGTCGGTTTTGTAGTGTGTGTGAGCACATATTGAGAATATGTGAGGAGTGTAGGACTCTAGTCTATGATAATGAAACATTTAAGATTTGTGGGAAATATAATTTAGCAACAGACATAAAAATCAAACTTTAAATGTTTCACATCATTGATATCATTTGTGTGCAAGTGCTCCCAAGTTTCATCTTAAATGATGATGTTATTGTCCAACAGAGAACCATGAGTGTAGATGTATTTGATTGCGTGAGAAAGAGGGGAGAGCAGCCTCTACTCCCTCTGCATCGGACCTCTGTGGCATGTATTTGGACAACCGAATAAAATCAGGTAGAAAAACAAACCCTGTTGGCCCTGATAATGTGTTGGCTTAGAGTTGAGTAAAGCACCACAGTGAGGTCACCACACATGTGTTCCTGTCTTCACTTACTACCACCGCATTCCTAAAACACTTTCAAACCCATACCATACTTAGTAAATATGAACAATTACTTATCAATGCTTCACGTTATTTTATTTTATGTTTGGCACATGTTATAAACTTCAACAGTACACTTTTTCACTTAACACGCAAACCTACGCAGTTGATTGCAGTTTCAAGATTCTGCAATCATCTATTGATATTCACCGAATTTCACAAAGTAAAATCTGTACAGTAAGCACAAAAGTAAGTAAGTAAAATTTATTTGTATAGCACATTTCTCAGATAAAAATCACAAAGTGCTTCACAACAAAAGAAATAATTCACAACTCTTATAAATACATTACAGCACATAATCAAATTAAACACACGTACACATTAGACCAGCCTAAACACCCCACAGTCTAGTAAAAAGCCTCTTTAAAGAAAAGAGTTTTCAACTGGGTTTTAAAATTTTCCACACAATCCAAGCAGCGTATGGAAGGAGGCAAAGCGTTCCACAACCTGGGTGCCACACCTTGAAATGAACGGTCCCCCCTAGTTTTAAAATGTGTAAGGGGGGCAACTAATAGTCTCTGGCCTGTTGATCTCAGACTACGTGAGGAGGTACGCAGCTGTATCAGGTCAGAGATGTATGGGGGTGCCTGTCCTTGTAGGGCTCTAAAAGTTAGAACCAAAATTTTGAAGTGCATTCTAAATTTCACTGGTAACCAATGCAGTGAAGCTAAAACTGGAGTAATATGTGCCCTTTTACTCGTAGGGGTTAAAAGCCCAATAATTGATAATGCATCAAAATATGCATAGAAGTATCACAGAACTGTGTGATGACAATTACAAAGTAAATGTATATTAAGTAAGTAAAATAACATTTTGCTATTATTATTATTATCATCATTATTTTACATCATTTTTTGAAGCTTGAAAGCTGCAGTACCCAGTTAATTACAATTGCATGAAAAAAGCAACTATTATTTTTTATTATTATTATTATCTTTTTTTTTTTCATTTCTCCTTTTGTCATCCACAGAAGAAATAAAATCATATTGGTTTGGAACATGATGATAACATTTTTTTTTTTGTGCTAAACTGTTTCTTTAAGATGCGTAAGGAGATACACACACACACATAGAAACAGAGAAAGTGAGAAATCCCCTTCTCAGAGACAGAGCGAGGTCTTTATCTGTGTGGTCCAGCTCGCCTTTCTGCAAGTCCTCTGCCGCTCAATACCACCTCTTGTTCTCTGTCCGGTGGATAAAAGCGTGCATGAAGTCCGATATGCTCCCCTGAGATGTCATTTAAAGCCATTGTCGGACACACAGTGTCATTTCAGCGTGTAACCTCCATCTTTCTATGATTCCCTCCATCTCGGTTGCATCTCGTTGCTTGTATCCTAGACTTACAACACGTCTACCCTTCAAGTGCCCAACGACCAACTTTATTATAAGAAGAGCTTTGCAACAGCAGACCTGTGATACAATCATTACATTCAGGAGCGGGTTTAGACTAGTTTGAGTTCTACAACTTGAGAATCTAGGATCAGTTTGATCTAGGGTTCTCCATCATCAACACTGGTCATAGTTACGATGAGCTAAAGGGTTCAAACTGACCCACAAACAGCTTAGTCTCCTGCAAGACATCCTAAGTAGAAGCTCTGAACCTTTGCGGCTGTGTATTATTCCTGTTGAGATAAAATGCTGTCTGTGAAAACAGGATATGTCCAAGCCCCTATCAGTTTTCATCTTGTCTGCATTAATGATGTCGAGACGTGTTTCGAAAGCAACAAAGCCTCCCGCAATTCCATTCAAAGAAAATACACAGAACCGAATAGTGTCGATTTTAAAACATGCCAAGAGCAAAGGTTCATTTATTTTCACGCGGAGCTCCTCCACCTTCACAAGTGTGTGAGTGTTTGTCTTGTCGCACAATTGTGTGTGTGTGTGTGTGTGTGTGTGTGTGAGCGCATAATCCCCGTCATGTCCATTGCAGGTTATCTTTCAGGATTTGAGAGGGCTTCACAACACACAGAATTTCTGGACTCAAAGAATGTGTCTGGAGCCCGTTGAAGACAAATAACTCTGAAAAGTGCTGCTCGCGTGGTAAGGAGCAGGTGTTTAGATAGATTTAGAACATGCTGAGTGAACAGAGAGAAGGGAAAATAATTTTTCCTCTGTCTTGAGGGGAGACATTCTGTCTGTCTGTCTGCAAAATCTTAAAAGTATATATATATATATATATATATATATATATATATATATATATATATATATATATAAACTGTCCTTGCAGACTTATATTATTAATCAAATAAAAAGCCACTTACATTTTCATGACTGTTTCCTTTTTTAAGTGCACTTTGTAATGTCAAAGTAAAAGTTTTCATTTAAAGTGCACTTTCACCATTATGTGTTGACTAACATGGATTGATTATAATTTAACTGTATTGTGTTATTCAATATCACATGTACTCAGTTGCAACCACATCATTACAAATGTGTAATTACAAATACATTTAAATACATGACATTAGCAAATACATTTATCCAAAGTGACTTAAAGTACACTTATTACAGCGACAGTTCTAAACTTAACCCACATCAAATTTCAGCTACTGCTGACACTATTTTCCAAAGCTTCAAAAATGTTCTTAACATTATGCTGTTTTCCAGACCTAGCCCTATGGAAACCTTGCCTGTGGAAATCCCACAGCCCCAACATGCCACAGCACCTGTTTTAGACAGGAAATGTAAGACCTCCCAAAAATAAATGTCAACTTTTGCTAACAGTGTCAGAATGACTCAAACAGAACTAGTCTAAAGGTAAATTTTAAGACAAGCAGAGAGCAAGAGCGATTGAGTGAGAGCTTGCACTTTCCAGAGGTAGTCTGGGCAGGGCAAGCGACGCGGCCACACCACTGGAATGTGTTGGCCAACCACTCAACTTCCTCTCTGCGTTTAAAGTAAATCAGACACTGGCACCTGCCGCTGCAGCCTGGACTTTTCCCCCGACATATTTCATAAAGAAATGACTAATTAGAATGATTTGCTAAAGCAATCATGAATCATGTATTTGAATTGCATATGAAGTTTAATGACACCATTTAACATAAACAAACTTAATGTGATACATGTTTGTCAGTCATACATAAATGAAATGTAAGAAACAGGTAAGATTTCCGTAACTGAATGTGTAACTAACAATAATATGGTTTTTATATGCATTTCTCCAATTTTTTTTTTTCAATGTCATACATTTGAACTAATTTAATATTGCTTGTTCCACAGCTAGCCATAAATTCAACCACATTTAACTGAATAAATTTCATTGTTTTCACAATAAACAGATTTATGCTGATTCTAAGCAATTTAATTAAATGCATTTTCAAAATATGATCATTTATATAAAATCAAACAACTGCAAATAATAAACCATGTTATGATTTTTTAGTGCAGAAATGTTACCTGTTTCTTACCTGTGTATTACTAGTTAATGTTAAAACGGCATAGTCCAAATGGATGGATTTTTTAATGCAATTTAAATACATCAATCTTAAACTAAATATTTTTTTCAGTGTAGTTAAGTGTATGGATTTCCACTCATTTCCAAACTGTTTTCTAGATAATAGAAATCAAAAATTGGCCACGGGAAGTCAAACTACTCATTTCCATGTCAAAAATGTGAAAATATAAAGTGTTGACTATAAAATAAACAAAACATGACGTGCTTGAGGTAAAAGATGTAATCGATCAGGATGTTTCAGTGAAGTTTAGTCAAATTACAAGCTTTATGTAATCTATATAGATGATTGTTTAAAATCTGCTATACTTCCCAGATTCTTTCAAAATGTCTCATTTGTTTTGGGATTTGGGATCCCACGGAGGCTCAGATGAACAGACAGCCTCCCGCTGTGAGCGGCCTTTGCCCCACGCACGACAAAACAGTTTCTATAGGCGAGATCCTGAGCCTCTGTGTTAGAAAACACTCGCGTGCCTCGTGTTCGAGCAGGGAAACCATGTAAAAGGGTAAGGTTTGGTAAACATGCCAGAAAAAATAAAGAAACTGTTTTCGTTGGCTGCCTGGTCAGGACGACACAGCAGTATTTCGATGACACAGATGTGTTTTTTTCTTCCCTTTTTTGAAAAGAATAACGGAGGAGCGAACATAAGTGAGAGACTGATAGAGTCCGAGGGAACGGGCCCCGCTGTAGCGGCGGCGGCCCCTGTCAGCACTCGGGGCCGCGTCCAGACTGAACGCATTACAAGTGTTCCTGCTGTAAGATTATATTTGGATTCTCTAGGCTCTCTTCCAATTATTACTGGCACTTAATATTTTTCACACCATTCACAGATCCCCTTACCCCACCTCCCTCTGGTTTGCACCAGTTTTGGCTTAGAGCAGCACTTTCAGCAGCAGAAGAGAGAGAGAGAGAGAGAGAGAGAGAGAGAGAGAGAGAGAGAGAGAGAGAGAGAGAGAGAGAGAGGAGAGAGAGAGAGAGAGAGAGAGAGAGAAGAGAGAGAGAGAGAGAGAGAGAGAGAAGGATAAAAAAGGAAAAAATGTCCGCCCTCTCAGGCTGCAAGGAGAAAAAAAATCTTGATGCATTCACCGGGATCCAGGATAGTAAAACCAATGCATTAGTGTTGAAAAAAAGCAATATAGTTGAGTGCAAATGAAGACTATGGGTTGTACTCATAAAGACGTAAAGACTCTTGTTCAGATAAAGTGTGTAATTTCTGTGCCACTAGCAAAACTGAATGGAACTGCAAAATAAATGCGAATGACTTTTTTTTATGTATATTTCCTGTCCCTTTACAATTCTTTCAATTCTTTTTTTTTAGAAACATATCAGTGAATACTAATTCACTTGAGGTTCAGTAAGTAACAAAAAATGGTACAAAAGCTGTCACTGGGATGGTACCCTTTAAAAAGTTTCTAATATATACACTTTTGGTACCAAAAAATAACTTTGAGGTACAAATATGCACTCTTTAGCTACACAATTTTGAAATGGTTCTGCCCCAGTGCCAGCTTTTGTTCCTTTTCTTCTGAGAGTGTAAGAACTGCTTTGACTGCTTCAATAAGTGAGTCATTACACCAATTCAAACCAATTAATCATTATTAGAGCCTGATTTGAGTCTTCTGAGTCTTTTTAACCAAATGGAACTGCAAAATAAATTGCATTGATTTTCATGTTGATTCTAACTATTCCTGTCCCTTTACGATTCTTTTATGAGTATTTTTTCTCATAAGTACCTTCATTTGGTTCAGTTGACGTTCAATGATCAATTCAATGTAACCTGTCCTAGTCAACCAGCTCCGAGCTGGACTCGAACCGGGGTCTCTGGCTTGGGAGGCGAACGCTCTAACAAGGACGCTAAAGGCCACAACCTCTAGCTTCAGTCACTAGCGCGCGGCTTGATGCCAGGGGAGTGAGGTTTACTTTGCACAGCTCTTACTGGCCTCCGTCTGTTACACTCACCCCCCTAGACCTCACTCCCATCCAGGTCACGGCACCAAATGTAACCGGTCCTACTCGACCCGCTCAGAGCAGGACTCAAACTGGCGTATCCAGCGTGGGAGGCGGACACGCTAACAGTGACGGTAAAGGCCGCATCCTCTAGCTTCAGTCTCTAGCACGCCTCTCGAGGCCAGGGGAGTGAGGTTTACAAGCACAGCTCTTACTGGCCAACGTCCGTTACACTCAACCCCCTAAACCTCACTTTCATCCAGGTCAAGTAACCAAATAACCGGTCCTATTCGACATGCTCCGAGCGGGACTTGGCCAGGGGAGTGAGGTTTACAGGCAGAGCTCTTACTGGCCTATGTCCTTTACATCAAAAACCTCAGTGAGTTAGTGAGTAGTCAGACCAATTCAAGCCAATAATTTATATAGATACTAATCGAGTCGTTTTAACTCGATTTATTAAAAAGGACCAGACCATAAGAGTCATCCGTTCGCTGACATTTTAGTATGGAAGATTGTAGACCTTGAAGAACCGAATGACATGAAAATTATTTGGTTTCGTTGTAAACTGGTACTCGGTTACCAACCCAAGTCCTGTTTCAATTCAAATATGATATAATCGGGTTTTCATATACTATATGTATAAGACAAAAATTAGGTTATAAAAGAGGGAAATGGAGAAAAAAGGGAAAGAATTACAGGTAGCGACAGAGCAGGGATTGTTTGACGGCTCTTCTGGTTTTCATTAGTGAGTTGAGGTGATAGACTTAGATTGAGCAGAATACAGGCCCCTTTCTAACTCTTGCCCACAACCCCTCCTCGTCTTCCTGTAGATAGCTACATCTTTCTCCTTATCCCAATATTTCTTTTGCTCTCTTTCCATCTATTTGAATCAGATGGCTACAGTAACTGAGAAGAGAAAGTGTCTCATTTCCCTCCACCAATCATAATCTTTGTTTTCAGGGTGGGCAGGAGTACTACAACAGATATCGGGAGGGAGGATATTTCCCTCCAGGGTTTGGTGGTCAACACTGACAAGCTATCATTCGTAAAGACGGTATTGATTTATCACACAACACAGCCTCCCTGAAGACATATCCTCTCTCTCTCTCACACACACACACACACACACACAACTTTTAGACCCTCCTACATCATCGAAAAATTAGAGCACACACACCACTTTCTTTGCATATTGCTCCTGATTTTGAATTTGAAAAGGAAATATACCAATATTTTAATATGTTAATTTTACATCCATCCCAGGCTGCTGCCCGCAGGCAGTTGGAGAGTTGGAAGTCTATACCCGACTTCCTCTGGAGAGTCAGGGGTGAGTGAGCTCGAGCTTTTGGAGTGTGTTAACGCATAAATTCAGCTCTCATCTGCACAACATCCTGCAAAGTGAAATACTAAACAGAAAATGGTGCCACAAAGCTGCAGGAACTTAAACGTATCCGCAGTCAAATAATTCATAAACATGGTAGACATGGGAGACTCAACAAGAAAGAAGAGTTGCCAAGAGAAATATCCGCTAACAGTAAATTAACTTTTTTCGTGGAAGGTAGAAGGTATGCTGTCGTTCAAAAGTTTGGTAAAAAATTTATTTTATCTTTTAAATAAATCAATCTGTTTACATACTTAATTGGGATTGGCCTTCTGTCATTATTTACTTTATAAAAATCAGATCAGATATAGATTTCACAGAAAAAAAAAGTTTTTAGGATGATCCTAAAAGGCCTTTTACTTGGTAAAAAAGGTATAAACTATCAATCATATGACAAAAGACGCATAGAAGATAGTGTACAAGAGGCTTTCAGTCATGATCATTTAGAAGCCTTAGAAATGTTCGATTAAATCTATCTGCATACTAAATATATTTTTCTTTTTATGCAGTTATTTGCATATTGAAATGCAATCTTGTTGTTTAGATACATTTATTTTCATTATGAATTCTGACTGGTCTTCTCTTGCATCCATTTACCCACCTATAGAACTTTTACACTGCAATAATGGGCATGCATGGCGTATTCTTTTAATACTCTGGAAGCACTGCTATTTCCTTTAGGAAATACAAATCTAGTTTAATCCAGATATTTCATCGCAGCGTAGTCTTTTATGCCATAAATATTCTCCTTGAGCAGTGATGTATCAGAAAGCAGACTCCTCAAGACAAACAAATCTCTCCACGACCCGCTCACACCTGCCTGAAAACTCATTCGGAAGAAACAACAACATCATTTTCCCGCTCTGCTCCGGGGCTCGCTCCCTCGTGACCGCCGGTTCACGCCCTTGTGTACCTTGCAGCTTCCTCAGCTGTGAGAAAATAATGGAATTATATTTACTAGCAACGCATCAAAGTTCACTGGGCTGATGAGCTAGCTTACTGCCTCCGGCAATACAGTCTTTCCCATTACCGCCATGTCCTGTTTCATAGATGGATGGATCTCGACAGAGGCATCCATGCGACATTCAACCACATATTATTACTGGAATCAATGTCCATGTCCGCAAAGATTTATGATTGCGAGGTCTACGGCTCTATGATGTAAATGGAACGTGGTTTGATGAAGCTTTTTGGATTTCAAGCTCGAAAAAAGGTTTGAATATTCCATTAGGGAATTATTTGCAACTATTTTTAGATTGTTTTGTTTTTTTATTTAGCTGCATTTAACGACAACACATTCTTTCAGCAACACCGCAGATAGACGAGACCCCATGGAACTGAAAGATGTGCTTTTCCACCGACGTTGGACATTTTGGAGATGAATCCTGGTGATGACAAGTGTCACTGATGTGGGTGGGGGTGCTATGACAGCTGTTTTCAGCACCCTCACAAACAGTTTTAGATTCGCGCGGTGAAGGAGAGCACCATTGCCAGTCCTTTTCTCTGTACCAATGGAAATGCCATTACAGTGTCTAGTCATCAGTTCGGCAGTCTTAAAAACAAAGGTTCAACTCGAAAGAGTTTTGGCTTAAAATTGGAAATGCTTGTGCCAAGTCATGCAGTTTGAAAAAAAACAAAACACTTAAATCTTTTTTAAACAAATTTCCAAAAAAAACTCACATCCAAATTGTAAATAAATAAATGTATTTCAATTATTATTATTATTATTATACAAAGTTTTTGGGGATAATATCATGCTATGAAATATTCAGCTATGAAACATGTTAAAAAAATTTAGTGTAATATACACATTTAGTATTTGGTAAAAATATATATATTATTATTATTGCCATTGTGGTCTAACTAACTTGCTATGTGTGTCAAGGTCAATAATTAAAAAATATAATAATGATAATAATAATAAATTCAGCCATGAGACTTTTTTTATCATGATAGAATAAACAAATAAATTATATTTATATATATATATATATATATATATATATATATATATATATATATATATATATATATATATATATATATATATATATATGTATATATATATATATATATATATATATATATATATATATATATATATATATATGTATAATTTTATTGCATTAAATGTTTCTGTTTAGGTTCAAACATCAAGTGATTGACCATTCAATCTGAAAATAATTTGCTGAAAAACATTTCATTCTCTAGTTCTTCCATGTACTTGTGAAGAACTTGTAATTCACTAAGAACTTTATAATCACCAAAGCACCATATACTGTAGCAACTGATGAACTCTATATACGGGGTATTTGCTGATCAAAAGAACCATCAAATTACCTTATTATTAAGAATATACTGAGCACAAGGTAATGTTAGAAAAAAAATGTCCATCAAGTCACAGATACATTACTCTGGGCGCATGGAGTGTGTGTACTTCAGTTTCACTTGAAATCTACTACCGTCTGAGGACATTTTAAGTGTCCCCTGCAAATCAAATGGTTAAATAAACATGTTCGATTCCGTCTTAATGACAATGTAAAAATGCCAAAAGGTTTATGTCAGTGTTGGCTTAGGGGCAGGAGAAAGTATGTTTATCTCAGTATAAAAACAATATAGTCAATGTGTGTGTGTGTGTCCGTGTGTGTGTGTGTGAGATGGTGACTCTTCACAGCTGGTGGAGCCAGGGAAGCGCTGGGAGCACTCAGAGCTGGGAGCGTCGCCCACCCCTCATAAACTCACAAAGACACTTAATAAGCCCCCTGACGAGTGATGCTTATGGATTTCTGCGCCGCTAATTTCCGTAACTATCACTGTTTGAAAGATAGCCCTGAGGATTTGGGGAGCAGAAGGGCCCTTGTCTTGGCTAAACACAAGAGCTGTATTATGCAAAAAAAAAAAAAAAAATTCTTGTTGCGTCCCTTTCCTCTTGCTAAGCTCTGTATCTTGCTTCGACGCAGCAATGCCATCGGACACCATTATATCAGCTATCTAATGTTCATAAAATGTCTTATAAAACATCTCATTAACATAACAATGTGTATACATTCCACCGAATGATCTGAACTGTGCGTATTGTGTGAAGGAAAACAACTTGGCAGAGAACATACTGTTCAGCAATTGTCTAGTCCTTTACAGGAAAGAAGAAAAGTTGTAGTTGGCTGTGAAATATGTGATAAAGGTGTTTTGTTACGCTATTGAGTTGGTTTCTCCAGGCCACTGCCCAAAAATCCCTTAATTATATAGTAAAGACACATGCAGGCAACTTGATCTTCAACAGCTGAGCGAGGCTGAGGAGATTAGGACACTGCGATAAAACTCGCTTGCCATTGCAACACGCACATGTTTCTGACAATACTCGCTGTTTCCTCCACTGGAAATAGTTCCGTCTCCATTTGGAGCATCACTGGCCAATTTAATGGGAACCATGAAGCCATGGCTTGAACTGATTAACGTTGCTCTGTACGAACGCTCTGTAAAATTCAGTCAAAGCAAAGGAACAGTCGGACGAATGTACATTGTGTCTAACAGATTTCCACGGCTCTAAACCCAGACTGGTGAATGTAAAGAGTCTGAACCCGCAGACATGTTCATTTCTTCTTCATTCGTTTATTCTGGATGGACTGGTACAGCAGTCACAGATTTAGCTCGACCTTGGATTTAGGTGTGATTTACGGCCTTTTTCCACTGTCAGAACCGTGCACATCTCAAATGGTACCAAATTGGAAGTCGGGTCTACTTTGGACTATTGTGACCAAGATCATGTCTTTATGGATTACGCTACTCAGTGCAAATGCTTTTAACATGACGGAGAATGATATGTTCATCAAATATGACAGCAGCATTGAGGATGAACTAAGTAGCAATGTACTGATTCATTCGTTTTAATTTAGTTAATTTGTGGCCTAGAGATCGAATTCGAATGAATAGACCATGGCCACGCTTTACCTAAAATCAATCTATCCATCCATCCATCCATCCAGAGAATCAAATCTGAGAATCAAATCTGACTTTTAGAGTGGCATATTATACTGTAAGTGTTCTTCCACCTTTAGGATGACATGTGTCTGAGTGGTTCATAAGTGGTTCATAATGTGTCTGGGTTTGATGGTGTAGCTTTTTTATCGATGATATTTGGTAATTTAGTGATGTGGATAATTCGATTCTTTCAAGTGTCACATGAGTTTCTCGGTGAATGGTTAATTTCTGATCAAACACTACAGGAGACATATATTGCAAGACCAGAAAAACTGCCTGAACATGATCCCTCAACCTTGAACCACTGCCTATGTTTCAGTTCCTCAAAAGTTTGTCTAGTCTCAGAGTCCAGTCAACAGGGTGATGTTCAAATGCAAATGAACACTCTCATTATAATGTAATGTAACAGGATTAAGATGACAAATAAAGTGTCACCAAAATATCTTACTGACACCACAGCTGTTAAAAATGACTCAAATGACTACAAAGTGGGCCTAAAATCTAAATCCTTCAAACGAGACAATACCATGATGTTTGCTGTTCTTGCTACCTTTTCATGCAGAACTTGAGCCAGATTGTTTACCCGTAATTGTCCGGAATGTACAAACAACACTCATTTCTAATGAGTTTACATGTTCCTCCTTGGAAAGCTAACATGCAATCAATCTTCTCTGATCAATGTTCCTTGGCTTTCTTGATGAATGTGTTTGTCATCTTTAGTGTTGTGTATCTGGTCTCTCTGTCTCTCTCTCTCCTCCAGTGCCAGGGATGCCAGAGTACCTGGGCCGACGCTGCGGCAGCTGCCAACTTTCTGTCAGTCAGGAATGTAATTAGTAAGAATTAAGCTGCTCCGAGCTAAAGAAAGGGGTCAGCCAGAGCTGGGAAGGTCGAGGCGGGTCATTACCGAGCATTTTCTTCTCAGCCGGGGTGAAAAGGTGTCATGTTTACGTAGCACTGAGGTGGGCTTAGCCTGTGACTTCCATTCTCTCCTCTTTTTCCCTTCAGTCACTCCAGTCTTAAGAGCTCTGGCTTTTTAGACCTATCTGACATATTGTTTTATGATATTCTTTGTTTTTACAAAAATAGTAATTTTCCTAATAGATTCAATAAGTAATGTTCTGTCTATTGGCTTTGAATCTATTATGTCTTTTATGCTTAATATCAGTTTACTTTAAAGACATATTAAATCATATTTGACCACATTTCTTCTTCTTTTTTACCCTTTCCCATTTGATACATTTCTAAAAAAATTCCATGGTCTTACTGAACATGATTCATTGGTGAGCATTATTTGAATAAAAAAAAAAAAAAAAAAAAAAACATCATCACATTAACATATGACTGTCCACATATCTATATCTATTAGTATTTAGTGATTAGTCTACAAATGCACAATTTAGAGGATCTAACAGCTGGATTGTTAAAGTTTGCGAGGTTCGTGCAATTAAATATTGGTAACACTTTATTTTACAGTGTCCTTGTTACACGTTACGTTACTGTAGTAATAACAATACATTATACACAATTACATGCAACTAACCCTAAACTAAACCACATTCCTAACCCTAACTCTATAGTACGTACACAGTTATTATTACTCAGTACTTAAATGTATGCCATTTGTTGAATAAAGTTGAATGCCATACCAATGGTAAAAATAGGAAAGGGTAAAAACAGAAAACTGCAGAGCTCTTTATAAAGTTGGCTATATATAGTATATCCAACTTCATTCACACGCATACATACAGTATACTTACATAAAATTATTATATCCTATAGCAAATATCAACTGCTTGATTGTTTATATCAGCGCAAAATGTAAACAATATTATCATCCAGCTCTTTATATAAGCTTTATCCGCATACATACAGTATGCTCACATAGGGTGGTATATATAGCAGATACCATATAGCTATAGCACTATATAGCATTTTGCGACAACTGCTTGATTGCTTGTATTGTCGAAAAAGTAATTATCGACCAGCAACTATAATGCATGAAGGTCATGAAACTATAGATGCCACAGACTGATAGGTGCTTCACATGCAATCTGCTATAGCAATCACATCATTTCCTGCACAGCATAAGCTGACTGGCCTCTGCTGATTCTGCAGCCGCTGAGCTTGCTTGTTTAACAGTTAAATAGTTCAGTGTTTGTTGTAAGATGGTCCTGCAGCACACAATCTGATTTCCTCTGAACCCCTCCACCTCCCCCAGCACCACCTGTCTAGATCTGCTACAGGATTTATTTATGTCTATTCACACAGCAGCATAGCAAATCTAGTCCGTCATGACCAAACACATCAACACAATCCATTAACATGCTAAATGTATTCAGAGAGTTGCCTTGATTTAAAATAAGATAGAAGCTGCTTTGAGACAATGTGTATTGTGAAAAGTGCTATATAAATACATTCGATTTAACTTGTCTACATGAGAAAGTATTATAGTGGGAGCTCTTCTATTATTTATAATAAAACAGCAAAACTACAGTATAGGTAATAGTTAATGAGAGCTAATTCTTTTTTTCATATACCGTTAACTTTCTTTAAAGTCCCTGTAAAGTCAAAATTAAGTATGTGTTCTGAGTTTGTCACACCACAGAAAAATGTGTTATTAGCCACCCAGCTAAATTTGAATGATAAAAAAAGCCGGCAAGTACATAAAATAAGCTGTCAAAATCTTGAAAAAGTGAGCAGTATTCTCTGCTCTCAAACGCTGGGGGCGTGTCCGCTGGCTGCGCTGAAACCACGCCCACTCGCGGGAAAGCTGCCGACGGTGATATTAGCTGATACTGCTTTCGGGAACGGGAGGATGAAGGCCGAGGCGGGAGATAGTCGGTTCGGCCCATTCACCAGTAACAGCGGATTATCAGTGAATCCCAGTTGTCTCCAACGAAAGTTTATAAAACTATCCCGTGTAAAATGATCTCTACAGAGGCGGGTGTTGGCGGTGATCCTCAGCTCTCCATCAAGGTTGGCTCTTCACAAAATTTATCCACCTCTTCTTGATGTGAGCGTTTTTAGGAAATTTAAATAAAGACACCGATCTATTTAGTACATGATCGCATCCTGGTAGTAGCCTACGCATTTCCACGTCGAAGGCATAGCTAGCTATCAAACTGTAGGCTGTAGTAACTAATACTACTGACAGTAACTCGCGATTGAGCGGTAAACTGATGCGAATGTGCACTATTGTTAGGGGAGGGGCCAGCCTCAGTGGCCTCAGTGCGTCATCAAGTAGGGGCGTGTCTACGAGCTCAGGGGCTCCAGTGCGTCATCGAGCCCTGTTTTAGCCCCGCCCAAAAAATCCGGAAAATAGCGATGGTGAAAAACTGTTTAACGGTCTAACTCTACAATTCAGTAATTCACAGTTCACAGTCTTTGTAATATGTTTTAGCAATACATTTCTAACATTTATAATGGGTTTAGAATTTTTTTTTAGAATTGCCTTTACAGGGACTTTAACATTTCTGTCTAATCATTTATTAGATAGATCTGTTAAACAAAGACAGCAAAGTAATGTAGACTGAGAATGGGAGCTCTTGTGCATCTGCAATTAGGCACTGACGTTCTCACATCTGTCAAAATAAAAGTCCCGCTTCTGACACTTATCGGCTACTTATCAGCACTTCAGGATCATTTGAAAAAAAAAAAAAACACAGGTGTGCTGAAGCAGGTTGGAAATCAACTTTGCAGGACAGTGGGAGCAGGGTTGAAGACCTCTGGTTTAACATGCAAAGAGATTAGCCAACCACACTTAAACTCATTTACATATAGAAGTCTTAAAGCTACAGTTGCACAAAAAGCCAATTTAATTTCAAGTGCCACAGAGAGGGTGAAAACGATCAGGGAAACTAAATTATAACCATCCAACACCAAGGTCATAGGTTTGATTGCTCTCATTGAGCCAGCTCTACCAATAATAACAGTTTTGTTCAAGGCAATATGTCCTTGTTCAAAAGCCAGTGGTGATTATGAAGTCACAGGAAGTGAGCTAATATACTGATGTAGCCAATAAATTATGCAAAAGCACAGTTACTCTTATTTACGCAGGGCCGCAAAGGGGAAGTTAAGGTGATTCTTTGACCTCTAGGTACGGTCTATAACTACTACTGTGGCATCTGAGAAAGTGGAATTGTGTAACATCAGAGCCTGTGGTAATTACCTCTGTCCAGCACAGACGCACAGACATGAAGTCTGCTACGAGCGACACGACTTTATCAGAGGCCAGAGGACAGACTCCACACGTTTGACTTCCCCGTCTCAGTTTCCTCGCTGCAGCTGGGCTTTTATTGCATCTACGCGGAGGGGATTTCCCTCACTGTCAGAGTCTGTGCTCGTCTTCAATGGGCAAGATGACCGAGAACTACCTAACCATATTCTCACTGGTATCAGAATGCCTTAATGACCTAACAAGAGATTTACAGCGGTATGTGAATCGTAGGCCAGTTCTTTCCCTCCTTTGTGTCATCCTTCTTTTTCACAAATTATGAGATTGATAGTCTCTGTTTCTCCCTGTCCTCTTGCATTTCACTTAAGTGCCGCTTTTATGGTCTCACTGAGGGCTCAGACACAAAGCGTGTTCTTAAATGCGTGTGGTTTCTATAAGGGGAGCAGTTATATAAAAGGCAGAAAGAATGATAGAGGAGAGTTGTGGGGGCTGCGCACAAACACATGATGAAGGAGGTGCTGTAAAGATGAGACAAGAAAGACAGTGGGGGGGAAAAGAATGGAAAGAAGTAATGGAGCAACTTTAAGACCAGATAAAGTTATTGTGAAACTCCACCAAACACACACGTACAAATGATGGGTTTAGCCTAATCTGTTGCATATGGGGAATGATGTAGAGATGTCCCTGTCACGTAATTGCATTCAAGTAGCACTCTATTGCAGATTTAGGAATGTCATCTGTTATCGACAAGCTGTGTTGACGACACCTTCGTTTCACCAACAGATTCCTATCAGCTCTTCTCAAACAGTGAAACATGTCAAGAACACGTCCAAATCAGACTTCATTACAAAAGCAAAAAATAAATAAATAGCCTATATTTTTCTTTAAAAAATATATATTTTTGTGAAAACACAAACTTTTATTTTGGATGCGATTAATCGTTGCCCAGCACTAAAAAACATTTGAAAAAAAAACATGAACCGAATTAAAATAAAATATATAAAAAAAGTTAATTTATTTTATTAGAGCTATGGTAGTTGATAGTAGTCATTTAGTTTGATTATACTAAAATAAAAATTTTAGTTAAAAAAAGACGAAACAGAAAATACAAACAGAAAATATTACAAATTTTAACAAAAACTATGATAGTGTATCATTGATACTAACATTTCAGTGATTGCAACAGACAATAATGTTGACTCGCACCTTGCTGTACTTTAAATGCTTAAAAGCATTAATATGAGGTTTTTTTTTTTGTTGGGCACTGCAGCTAAAAAATGGTCCAAATCATCCTTTTTGAGGTGGGACTATTTGGTGCAGGATCTTCTAGGCGTTCCAGTTCCTTGTTGCTGTGTTTTATTCTTCTCAGTATTATTGGTTATAATAAAAACACCAAGTAGTGATTTGTAAATCTTACTTGCCTCTGGCTATCGGGCTCAAGCACGCCTGTGCTCCAGCACACATCTGCTGAAGAGTGACCCGGCCCACCACCCCTTCACCCTCCCACACCCTGCCAGTGTTTCATTAAAGGATGGGTGTAGAGATGGCTCTGCTCTTTAATGAGCACTGGAGGATTGAATCCAGACCCGCCAAGCTGCCAGAAACAGGATGGGTGTCAGCCGCGTTCTACTGTTCATAAAACAAGAGCTGCACACACAGACATGCAGACGCTCACATGTGCGCACACACTCAACCACACACATGTGGGACTTGATTTCCTTCGGCGGGGTAATGGGCGACCCATCTCTTCAATGAAGATATATCCTTCATCAGAATGATGCTGGACCTTTAAGACATGGCCAGTATATGGGCCCACTGACTCTAACATCTGGCTCTCATCACCGGCAGACGTCAGTTTTTTTGGGTGAGGGGATTTGGGAGGGGAAGTAGGAGGGGGGGGCATTGGTATTGACTTGATTCAATTACTCGCACCACTGTGAGGGAACACTACCTCAAGGGAAGAGAGAAGAGGAAACGCATCACTGCCCTAACACTGCGCTACGAGGAAGCCAAATTATTAGCATAAAGTCTGCTGACTTTATCACTTTGGCCAGAAAAATAAAAAAATTCCAATAATTGGCCCCCTCATTTCACACCTCCACCAAAAATATGACATTTACATTTTAATAGTGTCGGACTGATAAAGGTAAAGGGTCAAACAAATATGTGTGGTGATAGGATTTCATTTTTTTATGTCCCAGCCTGAGGTAAACTCACCTTTAACGGCTTGATGACTTTTTTCTATTTCTTTTTTTTTGGAAAGGATGGTGAAGTGCTTGGCAGATGTCCATAAACATTTTTTTTAAATAACGACATGTTCAATGCACTCCTCATCCCAGCTAGTGCATGCAAAAATGGATGCAATCCGTATAAAATGGTTTGTTCCAGGAACAAGGCACTTCTCTTCCAGAGCTGACTTTAATGCAGGGCGACATTTATCACCCAGAGGAAAAAAACAGGTAAATGTGAGTGTTTCAAGAGGAAAGGGTGGGCTGCCTTATTAATAATGGGAACTTTAAGAAGGAGCCTTTACTTAAACAAAACAAATGTTACTTTGGATATAACCATATCCGAAAGCACTTTTAAGAGAAAATACAAATGAAATGGACAAACATTATAATTTATATCACACTATTTATGTACAGACATTATATGTGCATCATAAAATTGCCCATAAATTTTATTTTCTGAAACTTTTCTGCCAGTACAGCAACATTTAATATCTGGATAGATCAGCACCAGATCCGGGTCATGGCACCAGATTTCTGTATGTGAAAGTAAGAGAATGTGACAGTCCTGTCAGTGTGCTTATTTCACTGTGTCTGATTTCCGTCTATCACTCTATCAGAGTCCGGGCAGCTGCAGGGGCTGCTGGGATACGCAAATATATCCAACACAGATGTATCAGTTCATTTAAAGCTGCCGTCTGCTACTGTTCTCTCAGAAGCACATGTACTGTAAATCTCGGTAATATCTGTCAGGCTCATCGCAACATTCTCACATATCTAATTTTACTGGCGTCTGAATGAGTTACACGTGTTCGAGCGGCCGCACTAACATCATGCTAGTATAAATAATGCATTCCTGTGTCAGATGCAAACATGCAGCCCTATGCAACAATTCCCCAGTCACTGAATGTGTGTGTGTGTGTGTGTGCTCTCTCCTTCCAAACCACAAACCAAATGACTCTGCCTGCAGTTTGAATTGGAATCAATTCACTAGTTTGCAGACAGACGTTATTGTGGTTAAGGGGTTAACAAAATCTTCAATGACCCCCTGCTCTAAAACGTACTCCCTCTTTCTGCCTCGTACACATCCTCCTTCCCCAAACTAAGAAGAACCATCTTGAGTTAACCACAAATTTGGACTGCGGCTCACAGCACTACGATATCACGACAACGTTGCTGAACATGAACAAGCATCACTTGATTCGAGATATTAGACACAACAAACTTAGGTAGAGTATGTGGAGAATGCGGGAAGTCTCAAGCAACTTTTGTAGCTACACGTGTATACAAGGAAAAAGACTGTGAAATAAAGAGGATTTGGCAGGGACAGCGTGTGCCGTAGAGAAACGGTGAAATATCAGCGGGTTTGCTGTTGAGGCGAGAGCTGATAAAAGAGAGGTTCTTTTATGCGAGGGGGCAGAAATTCACATGGCTTTCTCACGCCTCTCAATCTCCCTCGCTCCGAAACAGACCTGCATCTCGCAATATAATACTACTCCTGGAAAGACAGAGACGGGGGGGAAAAAAAATCCAGCAACGACTTAAACTCTCAATTTCCTCCTTCGTTTAAGAGCATTTGTAACCTTCACTTATAGCGGCTGAGTGTGAAGGTATCAGTGCAACCAGTCATTCCTTTTTAGATATAAACCTTTGCAGCAATTGTCACAAGGAATAAAAGCTAAAATACAAAGATTGAACCACTGCCCAGGCAAAAAAAAAAAAAAAAATGGATTTAAATAGACAAATGGTTAAGAGTCTATGATTGGATATTTATTGAAGTGATTATTAGCTTTCTCAACCATAATTAATGGAGTGTATGGCTTTTCATTTCTTAAACAACCATGCGGGTTTAAGGTAAATTGATGCACCTCATGATATAACATCACAACATTTATTTCCCTCAAGAGGTGCATCCATTTTTGGTCCAGATCTTGTATTGTCAATGCAAGAGTCCAGCACTCTATAAAGTCTCCTCCAGCACATCCCAAAGACTTTCAGTGAATTTAAGATCTGGACATGTGTGATTCTTCATGTACCTCTCAATCATTCTTTCACAATCTAAGCCTGATGAGTTTTGACATTGTCATCCTGGAATATGGCCATGATGTGTCTTCCTACATGGTTGTTTAAGAAATGAAAAGCTACACACTCCATCAATTAGGATTAGAAGAACTGTTGGCAAACATATAACATGCTAGAAACATAATAATCACTTCAATAATGATCTAATCATAGACTCTTAAACATTTGCCTATTTAAATCCAAACAGCAACTCTTTTTTGGCCAGCCAGTGTATATATAATAAAACAGGTAATAAAGAATAGAAAATAAAATAATTAATTACGGTAATATTCAAAAATGTTAGATTATAGATTAAGGACTATATGTGGATTATTGATTGGATTATGAATATATTATTCATATTTCATATTCTGTAATTATATTAATGTTATTAATAAATGTATACAAGTTTAAAAAATATACAGGGATTTGTGGAGAAAGTAACAGTTCAGAGACATGCTCAATTCTCTACTGTTCTTGATTGAGGAATATTAGTATGAAGTGAAGAGAAGACGACGAGCATCTCTTGAAGCGAGCACAGGCTGTCTGAGTTGTCAGATGGCTTCATTGAGATCAGAAAGTGTTGAATGGTAGCTAAGGGGGGCTAATTTGTAAGAGCCACATTCACTGTATCGTTTTCAGGGCGCAGCGGGTGAAAGCCAAACATTCAGCAGTTGTCTAAACAGATTCTGAGCGTAACACTGGTTAGACATGCACACTTTTATCCAAAGCATCCTCTTTTACTTCTTCATCTTTGTTCCAGATAGGGTTTGCTGGTCTATTGAAGTTGTTTGATTTGGGATCTACATTCGTTAGGGGTACTGTCCATTAAACATTACAGATATTCAACAAGAAAATATGATACACAGCAGTCTATTGCAGATCAGCAAGACGTGACAATTCATGCAACACCAAAGAAAAAGAGGAATGGAGATGTGCTTTGTTTAGTTAACGCACTGCAGAACTGCATATTTGGTTTTTATGGCACATTACTTTAGTATAGTGCTTGTTTTCTACATGTTGGAGCAGTCCCCATGACGAGTCCAACACACACACACTGAGCTTTGGCAATAGAGGGCGCCTGTGCACAGCAGGATTTCCTGCAGCAGGACGGCTTGCTTTTATAACGCACACACACAACTACAGGACAAAATTTCAAAGCATCAAGTCCCCAAACTCAATGAAATTCACTAATAAACCCAATTGAACATTCAGAACTTTCAGCTGGAGGGCCAAAAACCATTCCTAGTCAAATCGTAAGAGAGTGCGAAAGGTATCGCATCTGATACAAACAAGAAAGTGATGTCATAACCAGACATTTTCACCTCGGCGGATGCAAGTAAACAGCAGTGATGGAGGCCGGAGTGAACAAGGGGGCTTAGGGTTTCGTCTGCCCTCCGCTGTGACGTTTGTTTATACTGTTGTTGCTGCCTAATGCAAAGTAAACTGTTGAGGGGGTTTGGGACGAGAACTCGCCTTCCCCGTCTTGCCTTGCCACGCCTTATCATAATACACAAACTAATTGTAGCCTCCTGCGATTGTTTGAAACACGGCCGCTTCGCTTTCCTTTTTTTTTTTTTTTTTTCAACGAGCGAGGAAACAGGGTTTTTTTTAAACAATATGCGGCTCTGGAGGAGAGGAGACAGGAGGGAGGTCCCAGCGCCTTTCACCACGTCTCCGTAGCAACACAAACAGACCTTTCCTCCCGGTGAGACCACAGGAAGTCCAGAGAGAATGACCCTGAGTGCTGTGAACGCACAGATTCTTCAGCATGTCAACCTGCTGGGTCCTGACCCCAGATCAGCTACCAGAAACACCGCAGAATATATACTAGGCATTGCTTTTTTAAATACACTGTTATTCAACTTCCGCCTGGTTGATTTTGGATATTGTCGAAACAGCTGGGAAAGAATTATGCAGTGCTTTGCTAAGTTCTTGAAAAATTTTAGGCAAATACTGCCAAATATGGGAAACTTACCAATGTACTTGCCAAAAATATTTTTCCAGGACATAAAAGTTATCATGATTCAAATTACATGTTTATAAAAAAAAAAAAATTATAAAAAAAAAATACTGCAGACTAGCAATGCTGCTACTTTTTCTTTTTATGGATATGACAAACTTTTTTATCAGGACATACAATTTACCATGGTTCTATTATATAGGCCAAATCACACCCTATTAATTATATATTACAAAAAGAAAAACTAAAGAGAACAAAACAATAATCCAAAAACAAACACTGATTCAAAAAAAAAAACAAAAAAAAAAAAAAAAAACAATGCAATCGAAACAATGTTGTTGCCCAGTTTCTCCAACGATCACGATTCAAATAATTAGTGCAGACTAGCATGCTGAATAAACCTTTTTATGAAACCTTTTTATGAAACAATATGGGACACTTACCGATGTACCGATTTTTAGAGCATGACTTAAACCTTTAATAAAAAGTTTCTTTTGTATCGGTCAATTTCCACCCAAACTTGTTTAATTGAACGCATTACTAAAATGCATTCGAAATAATGTTGTTTCCCAGTTTCTCCAACCACTGTGGTTGAAATAATGTGGATAAACATCTATGGAATCAAGCAATATTATGTGCAAAACTGTTTTAATGGCATGTTCTTCCCTCTGACACCCCCTGTTGAGCACTTCAGAGCTCTCACATGAGGAACGGGACTCAATAGGCAGGTCATCCAGGATAACCCCTATATCCTGATTGCTCATATAACGTGCCCTTCGCTACTACATGAGGAAATGGCAGCCAAGCTTGTCCTCAGAGTCAGAATATGCTGACCGGTAGACAGCGTGGACTGAGACGGGCATGATGAGATTATCTGGCATTCATTTTCACACAACTGCTTTCAAAACATTCCAAAGTCCAATGTTTTTTAAGAATGCCTCTTTTGTTGTTTTTTTCCCATAAATGTTTATATCAATTTATTTCAGTTTTTGAAAGAAGCTCATCAAAGCTGCATTCCTTTGATCAACTATACAGTAAAAACGAAAAACATGGTAAATTTAAAATAACTTTCAGCATCAATACTCCAGTCACATGATCTTTCAGAAATCACGGTTTGTTCCTCAAGAAACATTTCTGATCATTATTAATGTTGAAAACAGTTGTGCCGTTTAATATTTTTGTGGAAGTATGTCTCAGTTTCCACAAAAAAAATGTTAAATATTTTTTTCAGGACCATTTGATGAATAAAAGGCTCAAATTTGTAACGATTCAAACATCTTTACTGTCAATTTTGATAAATTGAATGTGTCCTTGCTAAATAAAAATATTGGAAACAATTACTGACCCCTTTTCAGTGGTAGTGTACATCACTGCACAACACCCGTAGAAACTAACCTTAACCTAAATATGATTTTTTTTTTATGTAGTAATTGCTTTTTTTAAGTTATAAATGCAATAAATCAATTGTTTGAATGACAACTCCCTTTAGGAATGACTATATGCACAACATAGCACATTCTTATTGCTTAATTATTTGATCAAACGTTAATTACTACTTAATTTAAAGGAACTTTCTAATACGTACCTTTCTTTATTATTTAACATGCTGACCTTTCCTAACTGCTCAGATTTGCGATGCATTGCTGCGGATCAGAGCGGACTTGAGCTCGTGGCTGGTGTGTTTTAAGATCTCATTAGTCTCCAGCTGAAGAGGAACGGCTACATTTGACTGGGTTTGCTGACCAGGTCAATGGAGGCACTTCTGTCTTGACTACAGGCCTCTAAGTGTGCAAGCTCTGGCAGATTCATGTGTTCTCCGAGCGCCCGGGACGACACAGCTTCTAAATAACCACGATATGCCAGAGAGAGAGCCAAAGGGAGAGCTGGATGTCCATGAATATCTCTTTAATCATCACTACTGACCCATGCGCAATAAAACACAACCGATCGAGTGAGCAGGGGCATTCTTTAACTCTCGGGACGCTCTCAAAAAGCTCTGAAAACCCATCTTTTTTTTGTGCTTTCACCTTCTATATCTTCTACACACACACACTTTTCTAACAATGCTTTGAGAAGCACTTTCCTCACTGACTGCTGCCCTTCCCTACAGCTCTGTTTGTATTGAACATTGTATTGTGTCGTTTTGCGCAAGCGCGAATGTGTGTGTGTAAGTAATAGATGTCTGATAAATGTTTTATTATCATGACCTCTTTGTGTGTGGATATCACATTAGAACCATCATTCATCTTCTGTCCTATTGAGTCAATATTGCTTTAAGGGATGAATCATTTGCTGGAATGAGGCATGGAGGTTCACTATCACTGAAGGACTTCATCTAGAAGAATAGAACCTGCATTTGCATTTGAACACACGATCAAACACATGAACATTTAAGAAATCTTTCAACTCACGTCGTTCCGAACCCATACGCCTAAAAATAAAGGCATCTATGGGTCAATGAAGAACCTTAAACATCCATTGAAATTTTCCATTGCACAAAATTTTCTTTATTGTGGAAAATGGTTATTTAGATTATAAAAAATGTTCTAAGAAAAAAAATATTTGGGGAACCCAAAATTGTTGTGCTATGGCATCACTGTCAAAAAAAAAAAGAGGACATTTTTGGAACCTTTGTTTTTAAGAGTGCATATGACTTTCTTTTTGGCGTGGAACATTAGTATGTAAAAATACAATGATTTTCTTTCTGCTACATGATACATAGTATGTGTTTTCCCAAACAAACACACACACACACACACCCTGTTGTATAAGAGGTGAGTATACTACTACGCTTCGCCCATGGCCCTCAGAGCGGCGCACGGCAGTTTATGGGGTACGAGAGTCCGCCCCAGGGCAGATCTGATGTCCAAGAGCGGGACACTTTGATGAATAGCCAGTTTATTGTGCTGTCAAGCTCTGCATGTCTGTTGGGAAATTGCGGCAGCCGGGACAGCCCAGCTGATTGCCAAACCTGCGCCCTTGCTGATGATCAATCAACCTGATTGGCTATGGCAAATATGCTTACCAATAGGGAAGAGAAAAATAGATTACAGCACTGCATGGGGGCCTGGAAAAGGGGGGTCAGGGTCAAACAAATGAAACATGAATGAATGAAAGAGGTCAGAGTACACTGACAGAGGAAAGAATGGCTAAAATCTCACTAAAAAGACAAACATACGGGCGTACACGTAGCAGCAGGCCAAGTTCTCAGGTTTTCTGAGCAAGAGTAAATCATCTATGTGCGAAACATTTCATCGCAAGTTCATTGGAGTTAAGAACAGGAAAAGGGTTCATGTGCGTGTGTATGTGTTTGGCAGTTGTTTAACCATCTTTTTGATCAACGCGTTTGACACAGAGGTCATCTTTAATACACTTTGATCTGGTGTCCAGCCGAGCGAGCTCTACCAAGCGCATCTTGCTTTAGCATGGATGACATGATGTGCGCACTATCAAATTGCCCTTTAATAGCCATTTTCTCTTCATTTTCTTCAGCCCAGGGGGGAATAGGCAGCAAGAAGCGGAGAATGGGTCATTTTTTATCACTAACTATACTGTCTACCAAAGAGCTTACGATCATTTTCAAGAGATCATGACACGCTGAGAAGGGGAAAGTTGACACTCTTCAGTGAATATTTCTTATGATCTACATTCTATACTGTTTAAAAGTTTGTTATTTTACAGTGTCCTTGCTACATATGTTACATGTATGCAATAACTATGTAACTTACTGTAGTAATAACAGTAAATTATGCTAAATTACATGCAACTAAACCTAAAACCAAACCATGTTCCTAATAGTAACTTACCCTAAGTACGTTATTAATTAATATTACTCAGTACTTAAATATATAATTAAACTGTAACATGGACACCTTAAAATAAATTGTAACCATAAAAACATTAATATTGTAAAACATTATTACAATTTAAATGACTGTTTTCTATTTTACTATATTTTAAAATGTAATTTAATCTTGTGACAGCAAAGCTGAATTTTCAGCATCATTACTCCAGTCTTCAGTGTCACATGACCCTTCAGAAATCATTCTAATATGCTGATTTGGTGCTCAAGAAACTTTGTGATGCTTAGTAATATTATAACAACAACATATTTCTATGTAAAAAATATTATGTGGGCCATTCTATAGAATTGGTGCAAACTGCTGTCCGACAACCAAAAAACACATTTAAAAGCATTTAAGTATTCAAATTTTAGATGTTTACTAAGATCTTTCTATTATTTATTGAATCCCACTATAATATTTAAAACATAAGTAAGCTTAATATATATTAAATCATAATTTACTGGGTACTTTCAATTGGGAGGTGGCTGTCCTGAACCCTAACCCCTAAAATTTCAACTTGTGGAAATGATATTGAAATATTTTTTTTCAATTTTTTCCATTGTTGTTTTTAAAACTATCTTTTTTATTTCTTTTTAAAAGTAAAGTAAAAAAAAAAAAAACATGAAACTTTATGTAAATAAATGTGTCCCGCATTTTCATGTCACTACCAAAACAGTGTGTGTTTTAGTCCATTGGCTGAGACGGATTTTAACCACACCCCTACATTTTTGATCAGGAAAAATTCCTGTTTCCCTCTCTCTCATAGCCTCTCTTTCATCATAGATAGGTACCATCATTTTGAGGGAAATGTGTTCAAAAGTCTGAAAATCTGTGTGTAACTTTAAGGGACGTCACTACCAAACAGCTTTTTTTCTGCAATTAAGCAAACTTTTTTGGGTGTAATTCCATAAAATGTAGTGTTTGGTTCAATGTATATTCAAACGAATGAATCCTTAGCTTTGAAATCAGTATGATTAACTTAATGCCTTTTACAAAGAAAGATTGGGTTCAAAATACAACAACTCTTATAAATTACACTTGTTAAAATTGTAATTGTTATTGATTTACCTGTGATTTTTATTTTTTTTTTAACAGGCAAAAAATATATTTACAAGGTAGATGTAAACAAAATATGAATAGCTCAATATAAGCCTTCTTATTAAATTATGTATTATTGTGTTTTCGGTAGTGACAAATTTGGGGAGAGGAAAAATATTCCAAAACTTTATGAAAATACAATATGATAATTGACTGCACAATTACTAGAACTGTGTACCAGGGATATTATACAATTTGCATACATACAAAATTTGTGGAAAAAGACACATTTTTGTCAAGACGTTTCCAACTCTGACCAATTCTGTCGAATGGCCCTACAGTATAAAAAAATTAATTGAATCCATCTTGCAGAAAAAAAAAGAATTAATTTCATAAAAGAAAAAAATCTCTCTAACCCCAAACTTGTGAAAGGTAGTGCATGTATCTTCATTATATGGGTGATATTTTTGTTGATCTTATTATTCTAATTTAAAGAGGGTTTTGAACTAGGCCTTTGAAGCTAATATACGAAAGCACTTTAATTGGACATAACTGCTCTCATGCATGCAAATGAGACTGACCTTGAAATAAATTGAAATCATTGTATTAAATACACAATCCTACTTACAAATAACTGAGGAAATAAGCTACAGATAAAGAGAAAATGAACATTAAACCAACTTCTGGAAGCGAGCCGTCCTCCCCATTCAACCCCCACTCTCTCTCTCTCTCTCTCTCTCTGAAGTTGAAAGCAAAGATATATAATTTCTCCAAACACAAGAGATGGAATCAAAGTCCATTTCTCCATTCTCTCCCCCGTCTCCGCCGTCAATCATCTCACAGTGAGCGACGCGTGGAAGTGGCGGGCTGAGGAAGCCATGCGGCGCATCCCTGGAGTTTTATATATTCCGGGAAAAGATGCAGGCGCTGCACGGCCCTCATTAACAACGATCCACCCCGACCTCTCAGGCAGGTGCTACTGTAATTAACTATTGTTTGACTATCAAAAAGTCGGCCGCTGATTAAATGCACTATAAATGCAGAGGAGCACTTTCTCGGCCGGCGTAATTTCAGAGGCAGCGTGCGCACGCTGGGACCCTTTCAGCTCGGCCACTGCCTCCAGCGCGAGCTAAGAGCCTGTTGCCAGCGGTAATCAAAACTCACATGTACAGAAAAGCTTCCCGCGCTTCGGCTCAAGCAGCGCGCCTTCCATTACAAACGTGTTACTTTATGAAATCCGCCGAAAAAACGCGCCTTCTCCAGGCAATTGAATGGCATCTCTTTAGTGATTAGTGCCGCAATAATGGGCACCCCTGCTATTAGGGCTCTAAGTCCATTTTATTGCTAATTCATTTATGTGCTGGTTCAGAAAATACTTGACGCAAATCACCTGCTAAGAAGTCATGTTTGTCAAGCCGATATTGCCATTATGGGCAAGATCTTAAATCAAATCACGCGTAATGACAAAAGGGAATGGGTGGTAAAGCAGCTTACGACGGGCTGATAACTCCGAGAAAGCATTATTGTGATCAAAGATGACAATTTACCAACTAATCATCTTTTCTCTTAAATTAAGGCACTTTTATTAAGGTGTGAGTGCGTGTCAAATCAAGGAAAATCCTTTCGTACGCGGAGAACATGCATTTAGTGCGACAAAAACCACCGCATGTGACATTCACCTCAGGTTTTAAAAAACGAAGACCTTTGCTAAAAATGCATATATGCTTACAAATGCAACATTTCTCCTTTACACACACACTCATTCAAAATTGTACTATATGGAGAAGGGCTTTTACAGGTGAAACTGCAGGAGCGTTTCGATCAAAATAAAAGGCGATGCTTTCATTGCTTCGCCTGTATTGTGAATTATTGCACTGGGGTCTTTGTGATTTCCTGACTAATGTTCTGGATCGCATCATGTAATAGCACATTTTATATGATAATGCCTGCATTAAGGGGGTATTTGCATTTTTCTGAATCTGCTTGTGTTCTGTGTCCAGTACAGACATGTATTACTTTATGTATTTATTTTTACAGAGAAAGACAGAGAGAGAGAGAGAGAGAGAGAGAGGTTCAGAGATTCTATAAACTTCCAAAGAAAAATGATTTTTTCTTCTTTTTCCCCGGAAGTTTATAGAATATACATGTATATGTTTTTTTAATGCACGTACTTATTAACCAGAACATAATGTCATGCTGCACGACTAAACCGCAGTCACAGACAGAGTCTGAAAACCCTTCATGGTCTTTATTCTCTTTTCATCATAGCTGTATAAAATGTGAATGGGCTATTTCACAGACTGAAGGGATTATTGGGGATGAATTGAAAGGAGCAAGAGCGGCATATTGTGCGGGACAGCACAGAGGGGTCCCGAGCATCCCTGCCCCCTGCTTAGGATAATCATTGTTTCTCAATCAGATAATTCCAGTGTGGAAGCCTCCTCTCGACGAGCAGTCGGTAATTAACACGACACTCTCTCTCACTCTCCTCACTTTAATGGCTTAATTAGGGGTGACAGCCTAACAACCTTGTTTACTCAATTGCTTTTCCTCTTTAATTATCCTAATGACTTGCGGATATTCAGACCGTCCTGTTCCTCCGCATTGGTTTATTTAATGAAGCCTGCTGTTTGTGACACTAAACGATCTGTGTTTGTGCTGATGAAGGCCTTTCGCACCCTGAGACTCACGAGGTTACGTCGCCACACGCCATAATGTGTAACTGACTCTGGTCATTATGCCCTAATTAACAAATAGGGTGCAACTGTTCATTTGCATAAATGGATGTTTCCATCCTAGAGGCAAAATAAACTGCGCTTTTATTTCATTCAATAATGAAGTCTTCTTCATCCGGGTCACTCTACAAAACGGGTCCCATGTGCGTCAAGAATAATTGCACATGAATAGCTGATGCCAACTTGTACATTTATTAATAGACATTTTTAAATCAGAAATCACATTTTAAATCTTTCCTCTAGATTGTGTATTATTGCAAAGGCTTTTTGAATACTTATTGAATACTATGCATGTATTCGATAATACTATTATGAAAAAAGGGTAACACTTTACAATATGGTTCATTAGTTAACTTTAGTTAACTACCTTAGTTAACATGAACTAAAAATGAACAATACTTCTTCAGCATTTATTCATCTGAGTTAATATTAATTTCAACATTTACTAATACATTGTTAAAATCAAAGGTTGTATTTGTTAACATGAATGAACTGTGAACTAACATAAACATAAAATGAGCAGCTCTATTTTTTAACATTAACAAAGATGAATAAATACTGTATCAAATGTATTGTTCATTGTTACTTCATGTTAGTTAGTAACTAATGTTAACAAATGAACCTTATTGTAAAGTGTTACCAAAAAAAGTCATATTGACACCATCATAATTTAAAAGAAAAAGTGAATGTCTCAGTTTTAATAACTTACCACTATGTTTTGTTATGTGTATCAATAGGAAACAACCTTTAAAAGTCACAGTAGCACAGTGAAAAGTTATCATTTAATAGTCAAGTGAAGTCACATTTAATTTTATATAGCGCTTTTTAATACAGATTGTTTCAAAGCAGCTTTACAGAGATAACAGGAAAATAATGCAACAAAGTTTGTTTCCAGAAGTAAATAGCGTCACAGTGCAGCTTAAGTAAGTTCAGTGATGTTTAGTGGATATTTATATTATATTATATTATTTCTCTTTCTAATAAGCACCTTGTCAACCCTGTTACCATCCACCCTGAAGGCTTAATTATCTGCTAATATTTATTCAAACATAGCTTTATTTAGTCTGAGATGCACTTGCATACAATCTTTATCTAAGAAAATGTTTACTTACAAAAAAAGTATGCTGTCAAACTGGAAAATTCAGCAACAATGAGCAACCCAAAGCCGCTGTTGAATAAAATAAACAGCTTTCTTATGCAAACAACCCGTTAACATCAGTTCATCTGAGTCAGACCGGGCGATAGAGGGTGATGTAGACTCTGATTATCTTTTCCTTCTCAATTCCCTCATGCTCAGACTGGGATTCTACTAAGATTGTCCCGAGATGCCCGCCGCTTTCTACATGTATAATTAATGATAAATCTCCAAAGCCTAAGCGCTTGATTGATGGATGGAAAATGGATGTTCCAAGCACCTATTGTTTCAGGGGCTCAGGATTAGGTGGAGTTATTTAACAGTTCATTTGAGCGGGTGAGGTCTCTGTGTGTGTGTGTGTGTGTGTGTGTACCGGCTCTGTGGTGCCAGGCGGGACCAGAGAGCGCGCAGTGGGGTAATGCTCCATAATAAAGATTAAACCCTCAAAGCCCAAAAGCTTTGGGGGGGGGGACTGTTTTATTAACATATCTGAAAAAAGGGTGCAAATTCTGAAAGCTTAGCAGAAATCGAACTTTAAACCTCCCCATGTTCTTATTGACTAATTCCATCCACACGTCCTTTGTTTTTATGTTGCTTTATTACCCTGAACAAGGGCTGCTTTTGTTTGGTTACTGGATTTATTTTTTGCTAATTTATGGGACAAAAATGAGCTGAAAATGTGAAAAGCATCATTCCATTGAGTGAAACTTTGCTTTCGATGTGATAAAATTCATAAAGGGAACTGTGCATTTGGCTATAAACTTGATGAATTAATAATTAATCATGTAAAGACTAACATATGAAATAACAGTCTGAAATTTTTTAATGAAGACTCATATGTTAGTCTTTACAGGATTAATCATTTATATATATTATATATATATATATATATATATATATATATATATATATATATATATATATATATATATATATATATATATATATATTTATATTTATATTTAAGTTTGCATATGTGTTTTTGTTGAGTATCATATCTAATGCTTTTCTAGCTCATATACAGTAGTATGATATAGAAGAATATGGAGCTCACAAAATAGCTTTTTTAAAGATCCAAAACTGAGAAATGAGTAATCAATTTGGTGCAGTTGCTGTTATTTATATGGCCAAACAGTAAGATGGAATTCAGATAGCTTGTAATGTAAATCAGTGAGATCAGCAGACTTCTTACATAAAATGCATATAAAAATAAGTTGTCACTCTATATCTCCCATTAATGTCTTTATTTAAATGCTTTATAGTTTAAGATTAAAGCTTTGTAGTTTTTATTGTATTTTATTTTTTTTATTTACACAGGCTTTAATCGTGTGTGTGTGTGTGTGTGTGTGTGTGTGTGTGTGTGTGTGTAGCTCGGCTCATTGATAACAGAGAACCTGTGAAAAATCAAGGGCTCAGGCTGCGAGTGACCCTGAATTGTTCCCACTACTACACAATCTCTCCCATGTGTGCCGCAGATGGAGTCACATTAGCTTCCACCCGCACATCCACACACATCTGGATTCCTCTAGAACAACACTCAGCTTCAAGAGGGCTTTATCTGCTCGTGTGTGCGGTCCTAGACACATCACACCGCTCTGCATACACACTGCTAATGTAAAACAGTACAAATATACATACAGCTCCTTCTGACAACAATTACACATTTCTGTCAATAATTTACCTGTCATCAACCATTTAAATCTGTAAAAGCAGATCTGAATAATATGACTTATAGAAAGAAAAGTATAATTAATAGTTAAAAATTATGAACAGGATAATTACGGTTCTGGTAGGTCAATACAGCGTTCCAGATACACTATAAAATGCTAAAATACATGATGTATTAACAATTATGATGTGCAACACCTGTTCACCAGCAACTCTGCATATCACTGCGTAGAACCCGCAGAGACCAACTATTAACCTACTGGAAGGATGATACTTAAACCTATAAAGCCTACTGTATCACTTTTGATACGCAAATGTCTAAAGCCTCAAAACTTTGCTGAAAAAAACTGTTGCACACAATCTACAACATGCCTTCTGTCATCTTATTAATAGTTTTTACTAGCTTTTACTATAGTTTTTTCTAACAATCCAATGCTCAGGTTGTGGTACAAGTGTGTCATTTTGGCTGTTTCATATTTTTTTTTTTTTTAAGAATCATATTAAAATGTGAGTATTAAAGTAATCAAGTGTGAGCTATTGTACAATATGAGCCATAAAAGCCTTATGTATCAAATATGATACTTCAACAACAACAACAACAACAACAAAAAAACCATGCATATAAAATATTTTGTTCTCTGAGTTCAACATACTGTTCCATTTAAATAAAATAGATTTTTGTTTCATATGTCATACATGGTTAATACATTTGTTTAATGAAACAATGTTTTAATGCAAATTTGTGTCATTTATTTTGTTACTAAGTAATAAACGTTTTATAAATGTTGTAAGGCACCCAAGGCCATGTTGCATTATGAATATTATGAATTATGAATGCTGAAGGGGTTGTACCACCTTTCATATTGTACTGTAGATCTAAATAGCTCATCATTACAACAACAACAAAAATCCATTGCAAATGCAACATTATTTTCTTTAAGGATTCATCTGATACATAATCAAGATACAAAAATATTTTCATCATAACCCTCATTTTCAAATAATAGCAGTGCTCTGTTACATCGCCGCAACGATTATTCTTTCTTTGCAAATATAACTGGGAAGATCTCAAAGATTCTTAGGCAAACAAAAGATTTCTCCGAGCGCCTGATCAGCGCTGCAGTCCGGCCTCCGCAGTGCACTCTCAGGTCAGCCATCCTCAACGCTAGCGCCGCAGCGTTTATCACATGATCTCCAAAACAAACCAGGGATTTGGGTTCTTTTCTGTAGCCATGGGCCGAGGTGACAGGCAACACAATAGGATGAGAAACGAGCCGTTTGTGAACTTCAGCTCGATCTGCTTTTGAAAGGGATTTTGCAAGACGGTGGAGTGTTCGGCGTGCTAGCGACAACAGAATTCAAAGAGATAAGAGTGATTCAAAAACACCATTTATCAACTAATACTAACAAAGCTAAGGAATGAGGTCAGTTAAGTAGAGTGACATCAGAAACTAAAGTTGTCATAGGGATTGCAGGTCTGCTGTCTGATGGGTTCAACATTTGCAGCCCGCTTCCAGAATCAAATCACTGAGCAGACATGGGCAGTATTTCAATTAAATGTATTTTAAATGCGTATTTAATTACATTAGTGTATTTTGTAATTTGTATTTTGCAGGTGTAGAAAAAATAAAATGTAGTTTGTAACAAAATATTTTGAGGGAGTGTATTTAGAGTATTTAAAAATCACCATAGCAAAAGATTTTGCCATATTTTCGGTCTGATGTTGGCAATGGCAATGTCCAGGTTAGATGCACGAAAATCACGTGACACCCTGTAGTGGCTCCCTCGAAGAAGTGAATGAGTTTTGAACACAGGAGAAGAAGTGGCGCTGCTCCTCTTAAAAACGGCATTAAAGGTGCTATCAGCGATTTCAGACCCAAAAAAGACCGAAACATAAATGATCACATTCATCTAATTTTTCCTAGCGATCCGCTAGCTGCCCGCCCCATAGGCAGGCCGTCCAAAAACCGCGTCTCTGTAGGCAGCCTACGCTCTGAGATCTGCACACAAAAACAATGGGTTTCACCAACCACCAAAACCTAAATAAACAGTGTTCCAACCAATCACCGACAGTGTTGTGAGGAGTGTTGCGACAGTGTTGCGAAGTCGGAGCAGAACCTCACAACACCCACCCCCTGTCGGTGATTTCCCCTAGGAAAAATTAGATGAAAATAAGAGATGCACCGATTGATCGGCTGGTGACCGGAATCGGCCGGTTTTCACGTGATCGGCCATGATCGGCGACCGGCCGGTCAGTCTGACATAATCCGATTTTATGCCGGTCAAATGCACTCGGGCGCCGCATGATTACCATCGCGCAACATCAGCATCACACGTGCACACGGAACGCGCACATGTAGGAAACCTCGTGAATTACGGCCGTTTCACACCGCAAGGTGCAGCGCGTTTTTTTTTTTGTTCGGCGTGCATGTTAATCAATGAGTGCATTCACACCGCGAGCCGGAGCAGCGCGTGAGCGTCGAGGAGGAGCGTCGCGTGAGCAACAGTGAAGCGCGGGTTTCGGCGCCGAATCTATTTTTGCTGCGCTCAATTTAAGTGAAAGCACACTTTTGATGGATAAAATAAATATGATTTCATCCAAAAAGTGCCCAAAATGCAAAGAATTTGCATGTCTGGTGTGTTTTAACAAGAACTGAAGTAGGCTAGGCTATGTCAGAAAGAAAATGAAGACTCAAAAATATTTATAGAAAATGTACCCATTTAAACTTGTTTTTATTATTATTTAATTGTTTCCCTGCACATGCTCCACTTGTCCTGTTTAGCTTGGCTGGACATGTGTCAGATGAGAGAAGAACTGCTTGAGAAATATAACTTGCCATTGATATACAACAAGTGATTGCAATAGGCCTGTGTGTGTGTGTGTGAGAGAGAGAGATAAATATCTTTATACTACAAGGCTATATTTATTGAATTTTTATTTGTTATTTATATATTATTGTATTGCCATTACCTGTTTTCATACAGAAGTTTAGTTTGCTAAATATATAAAAAAAAAATTATTGGATATTGGATGTGAAAAGGAAATGGTTCTTCCATAACACTGCACTTTAGATGTGTGAGAATTTTTCACACTAGGAGTCATTTATATAGTTCTATTTTATAGCGATTATCTGTTAAAAAAATCGGAAAAATCGGAATCGGGATCGGCCTAGAAAATTGTAATCGGTGCATCTCTAATGAAAATGATCATTTATGTTTCGACCTTTTTGGGGCCTGAAATCGCTGATAGCACCTTTAAGGTAAAGTGTTTTGTGAAAAATATACAGTCTACACACACACATATTGCACACTGAATGGCATTATAGAGAAAATAATTGTGCCTTATGAGATCAATGCACTGTGTTGTCATTCATAAAAGGACATCATATGCCCTACCTATAATGAAACAGCGCGTCTGTCGTCACTCCACTGAAATCTCCATGCTAAGCAAGCGTTCACAATATAAACGTATTACATATGAGAAATATTGATATTGATTTTGTATAAAACTACCACACTATTGATGTGAACTTAGCTATACATGCCATTTACGTCAGAGGGAGCTATTTCAGGCCCTGTAGAGATTTAGTGAAATGTCCATACTTTTTTATTTTGCTACTTCGCCATTTTGAATTTACACATTTATCATATTTGTGTTATTGCTAGTATTTGTGTTATTGACCTTTCAGTAATACATAAAAAGACTTAAGATTATTGTGGGAGTATTTTTGTATTTTCAAAATACTAATTACTTGTATTTTATTTAAATACATTTTTCACATCAGTATTTTGTATTTTATTGTGTTACATTTCATGAGGCAGTATTTGTATTTTGTAACAAAATAGTTTTTGATGTATTTGTGCCCACCTCGGTCACTGAGGGTGCTTCGGAAATAGCAATGTACAATGAGACTGTATTACGATTATTTACAGGTCATCCTTTTTGCCAATAATTGGAATAGAATTTAATTTTTTTTTGCTATGAATATTTTTCTATCGATCTATTAGTCAGCCTTTTGCATTACTATTTTAACATGTCATGTTTCTGTCCCATGCAGAGTGAATACAGCATGTAGATGTCGCTTCCGAAACGTTGCAGCATGCAATTGGCCATCGGTCCTCTTATCAGCATGAAAAATAATAGTTGTATTCAATGGATTAGACGAATGCGAGCCAAGACCGTTCATCTTACAATCACTAAAACGCCGTCGCTTTGTCAGTTCATCACAAGCTCACAAAGTTCCGTTACAACCAATGAAGCTGCCAACAATAAATAACACATCTTAGGGGCTGTTTACACGACGCCATTTTCGAACAAAAACGGAAGACTTTTTATGCGTTTTGGCCGTTCATTTACACGACACCGCGTTTTGGGTGCCTGAAAACGCATTTGAAAATGGGTTTCAAAGTGCACGTTTTTGAAAACGTTTTCCGAGTAAACAACAAAAACTCAAATCTCTGAAAACGATCACGTCATGCACATGCGTATTACGTGTTCAGTCTATACTGTTTCAACGCCATTTAATGGCCTTTTTAGTCGTTTTCATGGATTTGTGTGAATGGGGATCGTTTTGACGAAGGTGTCGTCTGTACACAAAAAACTCGTCTCGGTTTTAAGCATATCGTTGCCGTGTAAACGTACCCTGACTTGCATCGTGTTTACACTTTGTTTGTTAATGAGAGGTTACGTGAGCCTGCATAACTCAGCACTGAATAAAAACTCTTTGGCGTTTTGAACGGTGGGTGGATTCTGACTAACTTAAACACCTCTGATTGGTCATTGTGTTCAAGAGGTCAACAGCTATGTCTGTGATTGGCTACATTGCTCACCTCTGCAAAAACACGATGTAAATAGATACATTTGGCGTTCTCCAGAGCACAAATACAAATATGCACTGGAGCGTTTGGCAAATGAAAGTGCTCTTGCTTGCGTTTGAGGGGGCTTAGCACTACCCCCGTAGAACCGGGCCTGTTTTTAATAATTTCATAATTTAAAGAACCTTTTTCAACCATGAAGAACTATTTGTGCAATGGAAAAGTTCCATGGATGTTAAAGATTCTTAATGGAACCACCGATGACAAAAGAAAAATAACCTTTATTTTTAGGAACCTTTATTTTGAAAAGTGTAAAGTTGCAAATTCACACAAATGTCACTTGTTTCTGTCATATTATTTCACCATTACAAATTTGAAAGAAATTTTGATAACAAAACAGTCTTCTGAGCAATGAAAGAGAAATGTAGATATTTCTGAGCATTTGAAGCTTTTTCCAAACAGGCCTAACATTCTCTTGACTTGTGCTATATCTGATAAATCCATTTCTTTTGATTGTTTTGGTAGATGAGGTGGTACAGATTTGGTGGTTTGCTTTCACATGACCTTCAGATGTTTGGTCACGGCCTTCATATAAGTGACCTCTCTGTGTCAGACAGTGACTGGCAGAGTCTCTCTCCTGGGCATTCAGACATTCCTCTGTCTTGCTCCTCTCGCCATATTTTTCTTTTCTTTTCATTCTTTATCATTCTCTTACTCAGTCATCCTACATTCATTCATCAAGCCCCATCCTACATTTTTCTTGTTCAAGAAGCCGTTTCACTCGGATATGCATAGGGAAGAAAAGAATATTGCAACTTCCGTTTCATTAAATGTCTTTAAATGTGTTGCAAATGCCGTTTTATGTTTTGAAAGTAACTTATTAGTTGCACGTGTTTTTAAGTCTCTTCTGCTGACCAAGGCTGCGTTTATTTGTTAAAAAATACATTAAAAACAGTAATTGTGTAAAATATTATTCAAATTGAAAATTCTGTTTTTGTAAGCTATATTATAAACCTTAATTTATTCCTGTGATAGCTAAGTTGAATTTTCAACAGCAATTAATCCAGTCTTCAGTGTCACATGATCATGTGCGTAACATAAAAATTCACACTTTTTCGGGCAAGTGTGTTCACGTAGAGGTTTTCATGGGTCAATGTGAATAAATCTAGATTTAAATTCAAAGATACAAGATAATCTATGCATGACCTAAGGTTTTATTCTTATCCAAAACGAGGGAATGTGAACATCGTGCAATGTATGTTTCATTAATACTCGAAGCTGGAGTGTGCCGCTCTCTCGCAGAAAGTCCAAAATAGAAGTAATAACTTATGACGTTCCAGGAAATCCCTTATATGGACAAAGGCACCATGATATGACTTGAACACGCATAAACCATGTATCGTTGCAATCGTGTATTTAGTTTCTTCCCGCTTCAACTGTCAAAACATTTCTTTTTCTGATTTTTATTCAGCTATCTTATCGCAACAATAAAGTATCTTAATAATGCAGTGCTAATTGACAGCATTTATTACAAAATAAAAAATATCAAATATATTTTCTCCCATATTCTGTGATACAAATCGAAAAAAGACTATTACATAAACCAATAATAAAATTTTCATTAGGAAAATATATTAAAAATAGAATACAAATAATGTGTTATTGTTCAGTAGCGTATTTGATTGCTTAGCCAATTACTTAGCATTATCTCTTAGCAAGAGATAAGAAAAAATAAAACCTGTCAATCAGACAGAAAAGTATGTTTTTCTTTAGTAGAGTAACCACAGACATTAACTATGGAAATGTTCCACTTACATTTGGCAACCACAAAGAGTAACAATATACTTTTTTTTTTTTTTTAAATCAATAATTTTTTCACTTTAAACCTAAGAAAATACCTTTTTTTTTAGCTTTGAAAAGTGTGTATGTGCTATCTTTCTTTAAAATAAATGCCACTTGGTTTGATATTTCATAATATAATGCAGTGACATTTTAGGAGTTTAGTGTCCAAATAGTTTTGGGACCACTGCACACATAGTTCCTTGCCAGAAATGAGCCTGGGGACGTGGCTGTCCCCGCTCTGAGACGGCGAAAAACAAACGCAAACCCCAGTATGGAGAGAGTACGAGAGGGTCCCAGACCACCATTACCGCAAGGGCACCCCAACCACCCCGAACCTATAACGTCTTTAGAAAGGGTTTCCATGTCAACCGCAGCCCGGTTGCGAGTTATTATATGAGTGCAGCTCAGACTTCATTCACACAACTGAATTAATGAACACCCACTCAGAGAAATAGAAGAGGACTTTGAGTAAAGACAAAGCAAGCCACTTTATCCTGCCTTTGTTCGCAGACAGTTCCCTTTCAGACATCATAGAGAGAAAATAGAGTGATGCCGTTTTAAATAGTTAATATACTGCTCATTCAGCAGCCTTCTATTTGCTCTCCATCCCTCTTCACTCTCTCCCACTTGAATTCCAGCACAGCCGAGCGGAGCTGTGCCGTCACAGACCAGCTTCTGTCTACAATGGATCATTCCATCCTCAATCACTGATCTTTCTCTTTCACAATCTCTCTCGCTCTCTTTCTGCCCCTCATACCCCTCTCGCTCTCTCTCACACACACACACATTTTACTTTTCACACTGTATTCGAGGCTCTAGTTCTGTGAGCGCTGGGAAGATCAGGGATAATGACAGCATTCTGCTCTGGAAAGGACAATTCCCACAGATGTGGCAGAAAGAGACATTTGTTTTCTGTTCTTGTCAAAGAGGAGCGAAACTATGACAGGAGATGACTTTGGGAATAAGAGGCCAGATAAAAAATGTCTCGTATCCGCCTTCGCAAACAACCTTCACATACTTCAGTGGTTTCATGTATATGTGTACTGTATGCGCGCTCTGAGAAGCCAAAAAGCCGTAAATTGACAATCAAAAGACAATGTTTGTTTGTATGCTTCTATTCGTTTGACTCATGAAACGTGAATAGGCGTTTTGATATAGCATCAGTGTCATTATGTCCATTACCACAGAAAATTATTTCAACTCATTCCCAGGTTTAACAAACATTTTGTGCAATGTATAGTAATGCTCTTATAATGGAAGTCTGGGAGATTTAAAATAAAAACGTAAAAGGTTAAAGCACTTTATTGCATATTAAAGATTCAGTTTACCCAAAAATCTCATTTTTGTCACCACTTACTCAGCATCATATTGTTCTAAAACACAATATATATTCAAGATATGATGCTTCAAAAAGTTCATAAACACATTCTAAAAGAAATCTGTATAAATCGACCGGTTTATGTCTTCTGAAGAAACACAATCGCTTATAAGAAACAAATTAGGGTTTTATTCACATATAAACACTGATCAATTCACATACACAGAGCACATCATATATGGTAAATGGAATATTAAACGTGCTTGCTCGCGTGTCTAGCAAAACCTCGATTAAAAAATTATATGTAGTACTTTAACGATTTATAAAGTTTTAGTAACACTTTACACTTCATACACTTTGAAATGAAAGGTTTCATTTGTTAACATTAGTTTGACAACAGGGCTTGACATCGTCTCTCCGACAGCGAGGTACACACTAACCCGCCTCCCCTAACTCAGTCATTTGATTGGCTCCAGATGAATATTGTTGGTGTTACAGGGCTTGAATTTCGCCATGGGATTACACCTATTGCTAATAATTTAACTTATTCCCACGTAAAGCCGCCTCTCAGTACTAAACTGAGTTCTTTTTAGCTGCTTATTGCGCATAAACAGTCAAATACACACAAAGTAATGTCAAAATGCCAGTCTTGGTCCTCACATAAACACAGTTTGTTATGTTTTAAGTGAACGTAAACAGTTGAGAAAGTAAACGCATGTGTAACAGTATAATAGATCCATGCGTCAGGTCTTAAAGTGACAGCAGCCTAATATACCTGCTGCCAAATCATGAGATAATGTTAAAATATCTACATGGCACCCTCCCCCCCCCCCCAGTAACAGGGGGACTTTAATGTTATTTTCAACATTTAGTAATACATTATTAAAATCAAAAAGTGCATCTGTTAATATTATTTAAAGGACCAACATTACCTAATGGGACCTTATTGTAAAGTGTTGCCAAACCTTTTTGTCTGAAGCATTTACGTGTTGGTGGAATGGACTTTCAAAGGAGGGCCGACAATCTCTAAGGATTCTTTAAAATATCTTCATTCTTTCGAAGACAAACGAAAGTGTTATGAGTTTGGAACAACATGTGGGTGAGTAACTGCTGACCAACTTTTAATTTTTAGATGAACTATCAATTTAATTTTGCAATTAGAAAAAAAAAAAATCAGTCCATTTTGATTGCCATTCAACTACAGTATTGACGGAGTATTAGCTATTGCAGATGAAAGAGTGTGTAATCAATCATACACACCCTAATTGATTATTCTCTTCAAAGAACAAAGTATCTTTACATGCAGTATATGTCACTGAAACAAGCACACACACAGAAGAAGAAAAAAGGATTGTCAGTCAGGGGCCAATAAAACGTAACCGAGCCAGGGGCAGAGAAGGCATATTATCATTAAGTCTTCTCATAGTCATGCTAAAAACCACAAATATTATTTCTACACAGCCGTCCTCCCCTTGTAATGACAGAAAAGGCTAAACGTCTTCAATTGCCCCGTGTTTTCAGACCGTCTAGCGTTCGAGTGCATAAGAAAGCTTTTTGTTTTAATTGAACAGGCATGCTCCGGCGTGGAATCGCTTTCCTTCAAATGAGCTCCTAAAGTGACAGTTAGAAAGCGTTGTTAAAAGCGTTACGATCGCTTAGATTTGTGTTTACAAGCAGACAGAGAGACACTTGTAAAACTTTTAATGTGCTTTGAAAGACTCGTTGTGAAATGTCATTTTTGAAATCGTCTCGATTGTTATTCAGATCGTATAAACCGGGGCTTGTACAATAAGGCGTGATTAGCACGTCAAATTTTTCTTCACACTTTTTTTAAACAACGTCATGTGATGAAAAAGGAGGAACGATTTTCAATTCCTTTCCCACCGGCCTCAGAGTCTGTGTTTGTGTGTGTGTGTGAGTGTATTGGGTGGTCAGGACCCCTCTGCATTCTTCAGGCCGATCTACTGCCCCTGGGGCCGCCTGGCCTGGCGTATAATTGCCCTCCGCTACAGATAGTTACCAGCCTTCCCTGTCCCTCTCCTCTTCTCTTCTTCCCCCTGTTTATTCTCTCTGATTTCAGGCTCCTTTGGGTCATCATTCATCAATGGGGCCCCCCAGCCCCTGAGGACCTGACCAGGAGGCCCCTGTTACTACGCCTCCATAACCAGAGGCCATTTCTGATGGAGGCGCATTATACGGGGAACAAGAGAGCTTGAAGATGCAGCACGAGGCAGGGGGTGAACGGCGGTGATTATTATATCCAGATAATCATTTCAAACAAATTATCATGATAATCAATCAATCGTCACATTTGAAGCACCTCGCCTCAGGGTTGCACAACGCCCCCCCCCCCCGTGACCTGTAATGTATTTTGGGGCATAATCAGATGCCTTAAATGTGCAGGGCTGCTTGAGATGATATTTTTACAGGAGCAGATTTTCCTGGTTCAGTTAAGCTAACATTGGAGATTCATCATTTCGCCTGCGGACAGACCTCCTCCTGCTGATGTTAATGGGTAAAGCAACTCTCCTTTCACCTTTCCATGAAAAGTGGTGCAATGTACTGAACCACATGGTTGAACGCTTAAGATGAAGGTACAATATGTAGTTTATCATAAAAGTATCTATACATACACACACATACAGTCAAACCAAATTTTATTCAGACACCTTCAACATTTCTCACATCATCACAGTATATTCGCTATAGTTTAGAAAATGGTAATAAAATATGACAAGAACCCAGAGTTATCAAATCAGTTGATATTTCACTGGTTTTGGCCATCCTTCTGTTAGACTGTCTCACAAATGAATTATGTTGTAAAGATGTCAGCTGTTAAATTTAACTACACAATTAGATCATACCAATTTTGGTCAACCAACTAGCAAGCAATGCTTAATTTTATTCAGTCTGTGGTGTAAAAAGGTCACATTAGCAATTAAGGAAAAACGCTTAAGCAAAACATGGTCAGGTCAAAGTGTCCCAAATTTTTGGTCCCAAATTTTTTATAAATGTTACTGGTGGTCCCCCGTATGAAGAATTTTTGGGTATAATATGTCACAGTTTACTTCATTTTGCTATCCTCACTTACATAAATTAACTATAGTGTCCTGCTCCCACTAGTAAATAAATATAAAAATATATATATAAATGGTGTGTGAATAATTTTTGGTTTGACTGTATATACATTGATACATTTACTGACATTGACAATTGGTCTTGTGATTGTACTATCAGACCATAATCATTCCTCGATAAAAGCAGTGTAAGTTGAAATAACACTGGGCATTTTTTAAGTCTATGAGAGATCAGTCACAGCAGGGGCCACAAAAGCACTGATACCGTCTCAGAGAGCTTGTCAAAAAAGCCATTAATCTCTTTCCCATTAAAACATCAGCCGCCTGTTTTAGCTACATTTACAAAGCGAAATGTTTTAATATCCAGCCAGACACGCAGGCACAATGCCGGAGGCGATCTGTTTCAAATACAATTACAACACATTGATTTTCTATAATTAATCTATGTCTCAGTGTACTATCATTGTCAGTTCACTATAAGCTTGTGTGTCACACACTCACACTTACAAACACTTTTGGGACAAAGTATGGTGGATTACATTTAAAGGAGCTCAAATCAAAGCTCAGGAACGTGTGTGTTTGTGTGTGGACACTGGACAGATAGACTCAGATGGACAGATAGGCATCTCTGTTTCTGAGAGTGTTTGTGTTGTAAAGGAGGGATAACTGGTTAAAAGCAAAGGATAAATAAATAAAAGAAGCTCTTTTTCTTTTTGTATATCTTCCGGGATTTGACTTAAGAAATCTTTCAGCTCTCATAATAGTGTTTTTTATGTCTGAGCAGATGCATCTCCGAGACACAGGATGTGAGAAAAATAGATGGATAATGTTAAAGTCAAGTCAAGTCATCTTCATTTATATAGCGCTTTTAACAATGGATTGTTTCAAAGCAGCTTTACAGAGATAAACATATAATTTAAGGTAACAGATTGTTTTGGCATTAAAGCGGTTCTTGAATAATGTTATTTCCAGCTAAAGTTAACTTTGATTGATTCACCTCCGTCGAAATGATCAGACTTTTAAACGCGAACCTGTGATTAACGCTGACGGCGTTCACATGCTCATTCAGAATTGATTCTATAGTTATGTGCTTTTTAAAATATGTGCGCAGGTTTATAATTCATACAACCCAGCCTAAACAAACTACTTTTCTTGCCTATAAATTTTGATACAGAATTTGTTTTATTTTATCACTTCGGGGTACGCGAGCCAGAATTCACAACGCTTTATCTGTAGAGTGGGAAAGGGATCCTCCATAGGGAGAGGATAGTGGATACTTCAGCACTGCATTGTCATCGGGTCCAGGCGGATCTCCTTCGTCAGATCTGGACACGGCCTAGATCCGGCAGGCTGCGGGAAAACCTCGGGATAAACAAAGACACTAATATTAGCGTAGATGCCATTCTTCTTATGATGTAGCGAGTACATCAAGATTTAAGGGAAGTGTTCCCAGTTCCGGCTGACCTAATCTATGCAGCCTAACATTGAATTTATAGAAGTCTATAGTGTGTTATGTGTATGCTAGGTCAAAGAGATGTGTTTTTAGTCTAGCTTTGAACTGACAGAGTGTGTCTGCTTCCCGGACAATGGTAGGAAGACTGTTCCAAAGTTTTGGTGCTAAATAGGAAAAGGATCTACCGCCTGCAGTCGATTTAGATATTCTAGGTATTATCAACCGGCCGGAATTTTGAGATCGTAATAGACGTGAAGGACTATAATGCGTTAAGAGCTCGCTCAAGTACTGCGGAGCTAAACCATTTAGTGCTTTGTAGGTAATCAACAATATTTTAAAATGTATACGATGTTTAATAGGGAGCCAATGCAGTGTTGACAGAACCGGGCTAATATGGTCATATTTCCTGGTTCTGGTAAGAACTCGAGCTGCGGCGTTTTGAACTAGCTGTAGTTTATTTATTAAGCGTGCAGGGCAACCACCCAGTAGAGCATTACAATGATCTAGCCTTGAGGTCATGAACGCATGGACTAATTGTTCCGCATTTCCCAATGAGAGCATATGGCGTATTTTAGATATATTTTTAAGATGGAAAAATGCAGTTTTACAGATACTAGACACGTGGCTTTCAAAAGAAAGGTTGGTTTCAAAGAGCACACCCAGGTTCCTAACCGACGACGACGACTTGACAGAGCAGCCATCAAGTGTTAGACAGTATTCTGGGTTATTACGTGTGGAAGTTTTTTGTCTAATAATTAGAATCTCTGTCTTTTCAGAATTTAGTAGTAGGAAATTACTAGTCATCCAATTTTTTATATCAGCTATGCATTCCGTTAATTTTGTGAATTGGTAAGTTTCGTTGGGTTTTGAAGAAATATACAGCTGAGTATCATCGGCATAACAGTGAAAGCTAACTTCATGTTTCCTAATGATATCTCCTAATGGTAGCATGTACAGAGTGAACAGCAGCGGTCCTAGTACTGAGCCTTGTGGTACGCCATACTGAACTTGTGATCGATAAGACATCTCTTCATTTACTGCTACAAACTGATAACGGTCAGTTAAGTATGATTTCTATATTTAAAGATTATCTGGTACAGACGTTTTCATTACATAACCTCAGGATGGGTTCTGCCCTCACACACACACACACACACGTTCTCTATATCTGAACTTACACACAAATACTTGCTCTTATTTGCTGGCACATTAACATAATGCAGATGTGTGACAGTGCATTCAGTCTATTAGGGTAGATGATGAGTGAGGCAGTTATTCATAGCACCTCATGTATAATTCATGATATTAATAAGGATGATTGGAGCATGTCTGATGAGGTTTTTTTGGTGACTCAACTTAGTGAATAAAATATGTTCTTAAAAATATCACATTAGTTGTGAAAGACTTTGATGTGCAACACAATTTTGTTGAGAGGTCTCGTTAGTTTCGTGAGTCAGTTCATTTGGACAGTGGAATTTATTTGTTTTTTTCACTCTATATTCACACTATATTATTCTTAGAGGTCCCTGTTCAGCATATTTAAGTTAGATAGTACCAAATGTTTCAAGTTGAGTTGAACTGATTGTTTCACAAACTCTCTGCAAATTGGTCAGTGTGAATAATAAAAATAAAAGTTCAAAAGAAAAGGTTTCAATAAACATGAATCAAACGTCTCAAGATGTACCACAAGAAAGAAAGACAGAAAGAAAGAAAGGAACAAAAAAACGAATTTCACTTTTTATATATATATTGCTAACTAAAGGTGAAAATAAATGTATTCAACTCTTGATACTCTTCGGAGCTGCAGACTGGTTCTCCTAAAGCCAACCACTATGGCCAATCAATCTGTTTGTTCTACGTAACCTATTTATTTCTGTCCCGAACCGGCTTAACTCAGTACAGCACACCATGGGAGATGTCCTAGCCCTCCACCTTCCCCAGCACCACCTGCCTAGATCTGCTCGGGGGTTCTCCCTACTTTTCTCACAGCAGATCGCATTCTATTCACTGTATTTATGTCCATGTTGTGGCAGTAGCCTTCACTCATGCAGCATTGAAGATCTAGGCTCCCAAGACTAAGCCTGTACATTCCATTCATATCAATAAATGCTGTTTAAATCTAAATATATATAAAGATACTCCCTGTTGCTGTGATTAATACATTTACTTTCACCTTCGGTTAGCATAAAGAACCCTAATAGTAGCAAACTGCTGTTTCTCATTTTGCTTTTGTGTTGTTCATATGTGTGTGTGGTGAGATCAGCATATCTGTAAAGAGGGATGAACTGACAAAACAAATCCTACCTTTTTAATACAGCTGTCTTGAGATGACGTTTCATGATCATTCAGCATTTGCTGTGAAGACAAAAGACAGTTAATGATTAGCTTCTAAACATTAGTTAATGATTACTAATGACTAACATCAAATACAACATCATGTCATTTTTATGGCCTCAAATCAGCACTTCATTGACTATTCAAAAGACTAATGTACCGTATGACTTCAAATATTCTCATTTTACACTAAGGACAAGTGTTTCAGAAGGTTTAAAAACAGAAATGATACTTTGGTTTGCCGGAAAGAAAATATATTAATATTTGACCTCTGAAAGTGTCGATATGATCATGTTGGTGTGGTATTGCTTTTGCGGGCGGAGGTTGTGGTTTTTCAATGGTAATTGTCAGTATGCCATAAATGCTCTTTATAAATATTTAGATCAGTGTGAACCAGAATATTCTAAAGACTGTGGCTAGCTGAGATTAGATGTGGGCTTTGAAACGTGTCAAGAAGTGAGTATTAAATGGCTACTGAGTGATGAGTCTGGCGTTTGAATCTAAACCCCCCGCTGGGCCGCCACTATAGCGGCACAGGTTAAACCATCCCGAGTGTGATGAAGTGAATGCTGAAAAGTTTTAACCTAGACAGTTGGAGGAGATGTGGAATTAAAGGGCCTTCAGGAATATTTATATAGAGTGGGTTTTGGAGAATGCACCCAGTGTCCTGCTCATATGAGAAGCGAGCTTGTTCCAGGTTTGGAGATAATGGGACCTCATATGAATCTCAGTGGCCTTCATTCAGAGTAGAACAGGAAGAGGCTGTGCGCTGGGATTATTGGGAGCGTATGCAGGTTTTAAAGTAATCTGCAGTGCCCACAGCCCACCCGTTTCCTGTCTCATCCTCTGAATGAGGGGTGTGTGAGCGTGTGCAAAGGTTCTGATGGATCCTTGGATTGAATCAGACAGTTGAAAATTTCAGATGGGCTTAACCACAATGAGGTGAGTCACATATTTTTGATAAAGGTAGACAGAAGGACAGTTGTCTAGCTCAGAGGTGTATCACCACCTTTTGCTTTTTTCCCCTTTACAAGTCTGCCATTTTTGGTTTAATAAATGAATTTTATAAAATGAATAATTCCTCATAAATTAAAAAATAATTTTTTAATTAATTTTCTTAATGAGGATTCATTTTTTTGGCCTGACCAGAGTCCAAATGTGTTCCTATAGCCAATATTCACATTTAAATTTAAAAATGCAAACATAAGCTGGCATTCTGTCTTCAGTCTCTCAAAATACTGTATATTTTTAGATTTTAGCTGACATAACACATACGAAAAAATGAATGTGTCAACCCTGTTACCATTAAAATAATGTGCCATCCATAAGGAAAATAAAATAAAAATAAACGGCAAAGAAATGTCTGTAAATGTATCATCACGTTTATCTTTTGATTATTTAATTTATGTGGTGATTATTTGATTATTGATTGCTTCTAGTGATGATGACCTTAAACACAACACTAGCATGGCCAAATAAACACAGAAAGACCCTTTAATATAGCATACATCTTGGTTTTGCACGTTCCATTTGTAAGTAACCAGTGAATGAGGTGAATGTGATTGCAGAGGTGAGTGAGTGAGTCACTGAGGGGGAAAAGCAAACAGAATAAGTGACTCTTTTACAGAATACCCTCTACAGTCTGTACCGCCTTTATCAGGGTTTGATTGACAGCTCTGCAGACTGCCCAAAAAACTGTGGTTCTCTAAATTAGGCTGTCAATGTATCCAAGCCGCCCGAGTGGAAGCAATTACATCACAAATACTCAAACAAGTCTACTTAAACTACTTACATCCATAATTCAATCCTGCAGCGATGTCAGAGCAGCACGTACAGTATCCAAAACAACTTTAGGCTTCTGCCGTGTTCACATGAACCCCAACCCTACATATCTACATATTCCTTATTCGGGTATTTGTATTTTTTTCTCATTCATGTCTTTAATTTTTTTGCACCGCAGCATGTGATCGGAATAATCTCACACATGCACAAGCACAGACACTGTGTGCAATCACATGCACACATCAGCACGCGCCACACACACACACTTACTGAAGTATAGTGTGTGTAGTGCAATTACTCTGCAGTTTGCTGCCAGACCAATGCTCTACATTTGCTCTGGGAAGAAGGTGAGATAGTTTTTCCTTTTAGAGTTTAAAGGTGTTAGAAATTGTGGAATTTCATGGAAATTAATAATGTAACTAAACAAATAGAGCCGAGAGTTGGGAATTGCTGGTGGGGTGATGAGAACGTGTGAAACAGTGTGACAGATTCATAAACCGAGTTCACAGCACAACAGCTCTGTTTAGATTGTAAAACACTACCAGGTGCTCTCAGGTAAGTGAATAGTTTCATGCCAGACGTAAATACGCATATCAAATTATGCAAAACAGACCCAAAACTGTCAAACGTGCTCCAAACACACAAATTCTTGTTGTATATACATTTCTGTCTTGTGCTCTTTCAACTCATTCCGCTTTCTTTCTTTTTTTTCAGGTGAATGCAATTTTCTCAATGACTGATTGAATGGTAAAGTCAGGAAAACATGGCATTGCTATCTGAAATTTGCTGAATCTGGCGAAACATCAGACATTCTTATCCACAATCAATCAATGATATTTATATTTAAAAAAAAAAAGGTTTGTATTCTAGGGTTAGGCTGTGTTAATCGGAAGTTCTTTTTAGTTTTACTTCGATTTCTGTAGTATGTCCTTACTGAAAAATCTGTGTGTGATTATCTACATATGCTTCGGCACTCGGCCATACAAATGACTTACACTCATGTGTATGTGTGAGTGTGTCAAGCGAATAAATAATGTATTAATTAGACGTCTGGAAAAAATGATTTGCCACAAGTGCTGGTGTGATTTATGACACGTCAGAATCATTTTAACTTTCCTCCCTTTTTTTTTTCTTTGGCGACAGGACAATTTGTGCCACAGATAGAGAGGGAAGAGAGTGAGAACGCTTTCCCCAAACAGACGTAAAACGCACAATTGAACCTCTCACAAGCTTCTCGAAACGTTTGCTTACACAAGTTTGTCAGGGTTTCTTATGTAAATGAAAATCGCTGTGAAGCTCTAGTGATTAGCGTGTCATGCTGACAGTGCTCGAAAGTGTCCGAAAACAGAGGCACTATGGTGGAGAACTGTAAAAATAAATACGAGAAGCCACCTGTGCAGTGATTCAACGCGAGTGTCTGAAGCAAATTAGCACTGGGGAGTAAGTGTGTGTTGTTATTACTGTTATAAGCCCACATTTGTTAGCAGGCACCATCAGGACTTCTTCTTCTCAACCTCAACCCTATTTATATTGACACACAGACTGAACAAAAGAAAACAAGCACACAGCACACATCCTAGCAACATTTTCCAGCACAGCTGCCCTAATAGACACACGACGGACAAAGAAAACAGTGCTTGGCCTCACAGGCTGGATTTTCCTGTGCTTTGCGTGACACCCAACGTTGAAGAGAAGACGGCCTCGATCACGTCTAACAATGAGTCCTTGTCGCAGGCTAATTGGACTTCGATCTAATTGCAATTAGAGAAGCTCGGTAAACCTTTGGTGAGCCAACTAAGCAGTTTGTCTCCCAGCTTGACGTTGGGGGTATGGAGTAAAACAAGCACATTTTAAGGGCTTTGCAGAGGGAAAATTTCAGAGAACGTTGCCAAAAACAATTCCCCTCAAGTCTGGATAATGTGAGGCAATATAGAAGCGCGGCCAATAGATGGTTATGGATGTCAAAAGCCACAAGTTTCCAAAAAAGAACCAGTAGAGACCAACCTCAAGGCCTTTTGAACCGAGTGAGTGACATCCTGTTGGCTCAGACGACCACACCAAGAAAGCCACAAAGTGAAAGTTTTGCTTCGCAGTTATTGAGAATGTTCTCTGTTTTTTTGGTGTGTGGAGAGTTTAGATATGTAAATGCGTGATTGTTATTGATCTTGTCAATTAATGCGGAAGCGGTCGGCGCTCAGTTTGTGGCAGATGGATCCGAGATATGACTGCAGAACAAGAGAGAGGTTTTAGAAACTGGGGTTTGTGAATTCTGGAGCTTATTGTTCTAGTCTGAAACAGAACAAAACCATGATGGCAAACATAATAAATCGGATTAATTACTGTGGTAACGCACAGATATCTAAACCATTATGCTAAAGGATGTCTAATCTTCTAAATGCTCATTGGAAAAACGTGCCTGTGGTGACATTACTGCAAAACAGTATTACGTTGTTTCTTGCACGCATTGCGACTTTTTCAAAGTGAAATGTGCAGTGAGTAATGCTAAAAGCCATTCCATTTTCCTGAAACTGATGAACGTGAATCTGGCAATGTTTTATGACATTGGTCGTTATACGAATTGCGGCAGTTCAGTAATGAAATGTCCAGTGAGTGGCGCTAAAATGTTAATGCTCTATCGCGTTTAAGTAAAATACCACCTACAATTAACAGTACCCTAAACATACAGTAACTGATACGAAAATGTGAGATAAAAACGCATTTGCCATGCCATTTAAACTTGCTTCTTCAAGTTTTTTGTCTTTTTTATCGAGTGGAGTGACTCGTACCAAACTACCGAGCAACTTTACTACGTCTGAAAAGTCATATTGAGCTGGTTATGTGATGCATGCATAAAAATGTATTTGTTACAATTCATGAACTATGGTAAAAGTCTTTTCAGGTCATTTAGTATATGGTAATATAGTATTGTGCAAGGAACCGTGTGTATATAAGTCTGCAATAAAAGATATTTGTGTTTTACTATTACTAGTGTCCATTTCAGCTGAAAAGTGCAATAAATTGTAGTTATAGGTACGGTTTGGACCACAACCCTACATAGGACAAGCGGTTTGGAGAATGGATGGATGGATGGTATGTTTTCAGTTTTTTTTTTAAATGTAGGTAAGAGAAAGTTTTTCCAATGTGTTTTTGGAAAGCTCCACCGTCATCGGTTGCATGTGAATCAAAGCTTTCTACATGGACTTATGCGTTTACTGAACAAAACTTTTTTTCATCAAGGAGTTGTCATGGAAAAATAAAAAACAGTTCTGCTGTAAATACCAGGAAGCCAGCAACAATCTGATAAACCATATATCACGAGTTTAATAAGCTCATGGCTTGCCGCTTTTTTTTTTTTGTTGTTGGCCAAGGCAAACATTAAGATTTCACTGATAGTGAACGCTCCACCGTGGGTAATTAAAAATAATCGTTCCCAGCTTAGCATTGTTTGATTCTCTATTATACTCTTATCAACATCTCCTGTCCTGTCAGTGCATGTGAGAAAGACACAGCGGGCAGTGAAACGGATGACTAAAGGAATGTCAAATTCCCATTGTGCGAACACAAAGGTGAGAAGGGAGAGAGCCACAGAAAGTGAGTTTGTTTAACACTTATCACATGGCTAGAGCTAACAGAAGCCCTGGCGTTTGTGTCGGGATGCGGTGGGTGCGGAGAGAGATAGAGGGCAAAACACAATGACAGATTTAATAGACAAACACTCAAGACTTTTGTGCGGAAGGTCACGGTAACCTTTCATGAACGATATGTATGTTTTTGGCACTTTGTGACTGCTGTTTGTCCAGGCTGATATCATAGGAGATGTGCGTTCCAGTTAACTTTGAAGAAGTTGAAGAAATAACTGAACTATACAAAACAACCTGTGAGAGAGTGTATCTGATGCGAAACAATCCCTATGGACACTTTATATTGAGTTTGCAACAAAGCTTTTCTTTACTGCTTAAGAAATTAGTTTTTCTCTCTTTAATAGATATAGAAATACTAAGGAAAAAGTGTTTTGGGTCATGTGGCCAATAACTGAGAATTCACATATTGGTGATCTACAATTCATGTGTCACTCTTGATGTGGCCTGAATTCTCTCTTCATTCCCACTAACTCTAATTTGTATTGAACTTATAATAGGCTACTTATAGTTATTTTTCTTTTCTGTAATTTCCCTGTTAAAATCCTGTTAAAATACTATATATATATATATATATATATATATATATATATATATATATATATACTATATAATATATATATATATATATATTAAGATATTTATAATTAATATTCTCAGAAAAAATATATCTTATCATGAAAAGTGTACTGAAATCCTAATGTTTGAATTGGTTTTTTTGGGGGGGGGGGGGGGGGGGGGGGGGGGGGGGGGGGGGTTTACACAAACAACAAATGAGAACTCAATACCAAAATGAATGACATTTACTGCTCATAATATTCCTCCGTCCAAAATCTGATGCTTGCTCAGCCGGCACTCTTGTAAAAATCTATAAACAGAAGATATTGACATTTCTGTTTATTACAATCTGTCTGAAATATATTAAATGGGCCATATTCTAATTGATGATGGCATCATTCATTCGCTCCTTCAGTGCAGCTCATATTGACAAAGTGATACAGATAAATAATGGTGCAGACAGCGTTTATTGACAAGTCATTTGGGAAGATGATCAGTACTAATCAAGGAGGAGTAAAGGAAATATCCCAACACTGACTGCTGATTCCTTTCAATTCCTTCCATTCATCATGCTATCAAATAACAGCAATGACAGCAGCCATGTCAAAACAGAGAGGAACATAATATACTAATAGTGTTGGCATCATGAGTTTTGACATCATTATATGAGAGCAACACAATAGCGATAAAATCGGACCTTTTAAAAATATACAGTACATTAAAAAAAGCAGTATTTTTTTTGATTGGTGTTGCTACAAAATTGATATATCACTGTGTATAGACAATTTGAGAAAAAAATATTGAGTCTCAAAAGCACTTGACATGCATTTTTAGCATACATATGCAGCAAGAAAATATCTAATTTTATAAATGCTTTTATTTATGTTGTTGCCAGCATTATGATTGACTGTTTCAGAAGCGATACTGCTTCATCAATACGTGCAGAATGTAAAATATCGACCATCTATCAATAATATGCCGAGTCAGACTGGGCAATGTGCTTTTGGATGAAAGTGCTTCTATGGTGTCTGTGGACGATCAATATGAGCTCTTAATTCAAAGCAGGGCTCCTCGAATATAAAAATGCATATAGAAACATGCTTGCAAGATGAGATTATTTATCATGTGCAGTCTGAAGGCAAGCCCGAGGGAAATTGTCACACGATGACAGACACAATGAAGGAAAATATATTCCGTTTATCCCTCTAAAATAAATGCTTTCTAAAGATTTGCTGCATATTCATGTCGGAGTGAGTGAATGAAAAAAAAAAAAAAAAAAAGAACTGTTCATCTGAGACGTCTGAAGAACGGCGGTGTGGTTGCATTAGCTCAGAGCTCCGGAGAACAAGTTTTCCAGTCTTCTATTTAAGTTTCACTCTTCGAGAGTTTGACATATGGAAGGAGAAAAAGGAGAGAGGTTAGGAGAAGTCACTCTAACATCCGGACTGCGGCTCTCCAAATATGAATGCGGAGAGCAGACTGAGCCCTGCCAAACATTAAAGTGAAAAGTCTCTTGTGAGTTGCATAAGTGCATATATATGTGGGTCGAGGGGCACAAACGCTGGCTTTCTTCGGTTTGGGGTTGATACTGGGTCAGCCCCATCTGACACCCTCCAGCCCAGAGAAATGCAAAATAAGTCACTGATGGGATTTTTTTTCCCCCCTAGATAAATAGATGGCTGATGTGTGTTTCCTGCCTGCTCACGCTAGCTGATGTCGGAGCGCAGGATAAGAGGTGAGCTCACCTGAGGGAAGCAAACACACTTAGTCTATATAAAAGGGTAACTTAAACGGCCATCAGCGTATAGGTCAAATTATTCTATAGGTCTCCATCTTCTCTTTTGATTGTTAAAGTCAATATGAAACGGTAAATAAAATACAGATTTAGTTCATTACTGAATGGCTCTGATCACATGGACATTTTCTGTGCAAGCTATTCTTTAATAAAATAAAAGTGTTTTTCTTATCTTCTGAAATGACTTATTTTGTGATGATGTAATCAAGGCCGGGTGGGCGGGGAAAAAATATTAACCAATAATAGCCTAATCAGTGTTGTTTGGGTATTATTTACATACTATTATAGTGTTTATTATATATTTATAATCATTTTTTTAATAGTATATTAAAAGGGAACACTTTACAATCAGGTTTTAATTGTTAACTACTTTAGTTAACGCAAACTAAAAAATAATAATACTTCTACAGCATTTATTAATCTTAGTTAATGCTGATTTCAACAGTTGCCAATACATTATTTAAATCAAATGGTGTATTTGTTAACATTAGTTAATGCACGGTGAACTAACATGAACAAACGAATTAATAAATATTAATTTGTATTAATAAATACAAATATTCATAAATACTGTAACTAATGCATTGCTCATTTTTAGTTCAAGTTAGTTAATACATTAACAGATGAGACCTTATTGTAAAGTGTTACCTTTTTTTATTTTTCAGTTTTCATTTTAATTTAGTTTCATTAAGTTTAAGTTCTTCGTCTAATATTTATATTTTATTTCAGCTTTATTTCAATTATCGAAAATTATTTAATAGTTCAAGTTAGCCATAACAACATGTTCTGATCTCACACGTAAATTCAAATCCTGCCCGACACTATTTCCAAACAAATATTGCTTTTTGCTTTAGGAAACATGTCACATTACAAAAGTTAAATGTGTTTCAAGTGTTGTCTAAGTATTCTTTTGCATAGTTGTTTTATTCGGTGATAGCATATATTAAGACAAAAAACAAGAAAAATGATGTTTCAATGAGAAATGTGGGTGTGGGGATCACTAAATCTGTCTCATCATAATCACAGCGAATCATTCCGCCAATCAAAACACAAATTTTACGAGCCAGCCGTTTGTGTCTAAACACACACATGCTAACCACTCCGCTCTGTGGACTCTCCATTCCATCCCACATATTTGGACAATCTAATTCATTGCTACCACTGGTGGGTCATATACTATGAAATTCTGTGCAGCAAATGGAAACCAACATTTTCCAAAGAGACAGTGAATCTTTTTACGACTTTGAAACATGTATTTATGGACATGTGATAGAATTATGACAACACGATCATTTTTTTGGCTGCACTACATTCTCTGGATGAAAACGACCCAGCTTCAAGATGTGCTGTAAAAGCACTAGGGTGATGACGTTGAGTTGGGCATGTCTGTAGCATAGCGTGATGCGACCTTTCCTTGACATTAAAGTCAGTTGGTACAGGGAACACACCATGAAGTCTGACGCCTTCTGTGAAGATTTAATGCTTGAGATTCTCAGACACATTCGAGGTTCGTAATTTATGGCTGGTGTTCCAAACGTCCAAATTATATTTACATCTGACAAAATATGATTTTATGAAGAAGAGCTTCTTTAATCCTACACTCTATTACAAACATGCTTCAAAAGGTAGGAAACAAAATTACTGCATTATAATGTACCTGATTTTGGAAAGATTGTGGCAGGTGCAGTGAAAAAGATAACCATGATCAAATGCAAAAAAAATGTATTCAATCCAAACATTATATAAACATAATGTTACACTATATTTGTGTGTGGTGTGCATTTTTTGTCAAATACAATTTCTCATAAAAATCTCTTCAGCAGCTTAGCAATAAACTAAACTTTCATTTATTTTGAATACTAATGTAGTTATAGTTATCTTTATAGTTATCGTTCTTGGTGTAAGTGAATTAGCCAAGTTTTTCATTATTTTCACACACAAAAAAAAAATACCCCCAAGGTAATGTCAATGTACCACTTTTTTTGTGTGCCATTATGTTAGAGATACATACTTCTAATTTCAGTTAGATGTATTAGTCTCATTTCTTCTTAACTAGAGGACAACTTGACTAAAACATGGCACATCTGACCCCACTCTCACATTATAAAAAAAGCCATGTGCATTTTCAGTACCATGTAATGGCCATTTATTAAACCACTGAGCTCACGCAATATCTGAAGTATCTGCTGTGAAAGTCAAACTTTCAAAACTCATTCAAAAACAGCTCAATGAACAAAACAAGTCTCAACTCTATCATCAACCATATCAAACCAGGTATCAAGAACTGCTTTTGCCCATCAGCTGGAGCTGAGTGGAAAACAATTACCTCTGATGATAATTGAACCAATGCTTGAATGAGTGAATTCACCAAGAATAACACAACTCTAATAGTTTTAATTGCAGGATAAGAATTTGTATCATTTTAGCTCTCCACGCTCAGGCAACACAAAACACGGCTGTGCGCGTCAAATGAACTGTAGCTAGAGAACCGTTTACCCTCCTGGCTTGAGAGGCGTCCAAATCAGATTAGTCGTCGCATTGACCACTAAAAAATTCAAAGAGTGAAATCTAAGGCTGCAGCCAAGAGATACCGTCTCGAGATACAGGGGAGGGATCACAAACAAGATATTTCCTCTACCAGTGTGGTTGATGAGGGACAAAGTTCATGCAGACCGTTTATTCATCCACTGCCAGCGATCTCAGTAGAGGGAAACGTTTTAGTAATTTCGAACTGTTAAATGTGATGGGAAGCCTTAATGTGACGGTGAAAAAATAATAAAACAAACAGTGTTTACAGATTTAAACGTTAAAAACTTCAGCGTTTGAAGACAAAGTCATTTTTCCAGCGTTAGCAACATTGTCTCAACCAGTGGTTTGAGTTCGGGGGCGGGACTATCTGTTTGCATCCAATGACAGACAAGTAGCATGTTCAGGAAGTCTGTTTGAACAAAGTCAAATGTTTTCAACTCCGTTTGGTGACGCTAGTGGCGCTGATTTTACACTTTCATTCTAAAGTTTGTTTGAGAGTACAGGTAAATCAACATAGCACGGGTACTGTTTAGACCGGTATAACATTGCCATCCAAGGTAAACATAAAATAATTTTTTTGTCCACCGACCAGTGAATTGATGTCTGTATGTAAATGTAACAGTAATAAGGATGAATGTATACATCTCCCTAGCTTGCCAACTCTTCTTTCCCACAAAAGACTCTAGTCTATTTATTCTCTCTTTCTAGAGATAGCAACATTTATCACTGTAGCCGCCTGTCCCCGAGTCCACCAGATCAACCCATCACCACCACAATAAACGTCAAGCGCCGATGATTGATGCAGCTAATGAAATTGATTAGTCTGTCGCCGCACATTGCATTCCCATGATTCACAGCGCGCTGTTTACTTTAACCACAAAGATTAGCTGAAAGATGAGACGTCTGAGGCGTATCGTGTGATGTTGGGAACATCCTTGGACACTCTTTACGACTGGCCTTGACTCACTCTCCTTTTTTTCCCCTGCGTAAAAATCAATATGGAAGAGTGCTAAAGGACAGCGTTTAGGGATCACTTCAAAGGGATTGTCAATTGTTTTTCTCTAGCAAAGATCAATTTAGAGTTATGCTCTCTAGTGATAGCAGAATGTTAAACGTTCTTGTAAATTTCAGGCACATCAAACAAACATGACTTCTTCTGCCACAAATGTGTTATGTTTGATATTATTAGGAAAAGTGTGTGGACAGTTTAGGGATCTTTGAATGCTAAATCATGCTCTGCACTTGACCATATGCTAGGGTAGTAATATTTAACATGGACATCTTCTGAAAAAAAAAAAAAACGTTACATCAAAGAGTACGACCCCTCCCTAATATGGAGAGAAGGACTTTCCTAATCTGACGTCCGCTCCAGAGACAGGTGTCGTCTGCAGCCGCCTCTGAGCGTGAACTTCGGCTCATCACAAATGACTTTATTAGCCACTAGATAACATAAAACAGCCCTATCAGCCCCCTGAGCAAGGCGATTAGTTTATCTGTCAGGGAAAAACACTCAGATGAATATTAAAAAAATATCTAAGCTGACTTGACACCCAGCTAGCGGCAGATCTAATTACCGAACCGCCTCTGAGACATTTTTCTGCTATGTTTGATAGTGTTAAGTTGTTTCTATGGACGCCATTACCATCTTGTCAGCGCTAATCGACGTCTGAACGGTGAGAATCTCACCAGCCCCAGACGCCTCTGCTTGACATATGGTTTATAATGGTCTCATCATCATTTATGCTGAATGATGACTTTATGAGGGTTCAAACCGTCTTAACTTTACTTACATGACTAATGGAAAGTTCCAGTGGAGTAATCAGCAGGGAAATTGTTTGCAAAAGCAACTCTGACCAATTTCTTTCTCGCGCTGTTATTATATCTACAACCACATTGAACCAAAACATCAAAAAAGAGAGAGGAATGAAAATGAGTGCAGTGAAAAGGAAAAAGGCAACACGTTTCACATGGCTTGCTTAGCCATGTTGCTTCATGGGCCCTGAGCTTTTATGGATGTGGCCGGTGGCGGGATGCAGCGAGCTGGCAGTGCTGAGTGAGAACTCATCCGTACCTCACATGAGAAAACACAAATCCAGCCTTACGCACCCCACGGCCTGTAGTTAAGTAATGATGACACACTCCTGTGGCGAGCATTAGACTTTACGGTGTGATTTGTGAAATAACAAGAGACTCTTGGCCAAAAGCTTGGAGACCAGGGGAAAAATGCAGCTAAGGTCTTCTGCCAAACGAGCAGTGTTTCTTTTTCAATGTTAATATTGGACGCGCTGAGGTAGGGGCGGGGGCTGAGATGTCAAAGCTTAAGACCCCTCTAATGTGTCTTGGTGGCACATAGCTGTTGTTAAGAGCATTATCGCTGTCGAACATCTGAGATAAGTGGTGTAGTGCTGATGGGAGAGACAGAGGAATCTGCCTCTGCTCAATGCCAGTGGGCAGGGCGGCACACGGGGCTTGGGGGAGGGAGGCAGCGGTGTGGCCACTAATGTTGTTTGGGTTTGCATCCAGACAGGAATTCTGGTTTATCGGGGCCTGGGGACCTACCAGAGTAGCCCATCCCCTCAAAGTGTCCATTATAGGAGTGATAGGGCATGAGCTCAGTGTTTCCCATGGAAGTGGCCTCACAATGTTGAGTGACATTGGGTCTCTCTCTTTCACACACACACACACACACACACACGTGCACACGCACACACACACACACACACTGTCTCTCTCACTACATTATTCCTTCCTAACTCTCTTTACAAGGATCTGCTCATTGGCAAAAAGTTATTCTTTATGAATCCAAATAGCTTATTCAGTTAATACAGCTACAGTAACCATTTACTATCTACAGTATACTGTATCTTAACTACAGTTTGTAGCAGTGTGACAGTAGCTTAGCTAATAAGAATAGCATTTTGTGTGTTGCAGCAAAATACTTCTGCATTTCAATTGCCCGGTTTCTCTTTCTTTTGGCATTGCACTGGGTAGCTTTGCTAGCATATGTTAGCAGCTTATGTTGTGTTTATCTACCTCTTTAAAGAGTTGATTAACTGTAGTTTACCTACTGAGTAAGCTACAGTGTGATTATGATTACAGGGTTCTCAAGTTTTATCAAAAGCTTGGAGTGAGATCACATGCGGTTCGGGGAGGAGCCCTAATGGAGCCCCGCCCCCACCCATCCCCGCCCCCCAATTTTACCCATTGTTTATAATTAACCAGCACAAATTGAAATTATAACAATTGGTAAATCTGATAAATGACAGAGCAATTCATCACATCAAATATACTCTTTAATGTTATATTCCAAAATTATAAATATACAAAATTACAAAAATATAACAAATTGCTTCAAACAGTTTGGAAAAACAAATCTTTTTGCATTTTGAATTATTGTGTGGTGGGACATTGTGAACAAATGGACATATTAGAGTATGTGTGTGTGAGTGTGTGTTTGTGTGTGTGTGTACACAAGAGTACACAATCCAGCTTATGAAATGTGTTTTGTGTTGTAAGTGTTTGTTGCACATTTTGATGCCTTGCAACCTTTGTGGGGGGCTTACCCTTTGGTGCCCAGAATGATAAAATTTATATTTTTGCTTTTTCCCTGACATCTTTGAAAAATACAAATGCAATGGCAATGATTAATGTATGTTTTGACAGGATATACACTCACCTAAAGGTTTATTAGGAACACCTGTTCAATTTCTCATTAATGCAATTATCTAATCAACCAATCACATGGCAGTTGCTTCAATGCATTTAGGGGTGTGGTCCTGGTCAACACAATCTCCTGAACTCTAAACTGAATGTCAGAATGGGAAAGAAAGGTGATTTAAGCAATTTTGAGCGTGGCATGGTTGTTGGTGCCAGACGGGCCGGTCTGAGTATTTCACAATCTGCTCAGTTACTGGGATTTTCACGCACAACCATTTCTAGGGTTTACAAAGAATGGTGTGAAAAGGGAAAAACATCCAGTATGCGGCAGTCCTGTGGGCGAAAATGCCTTGTTGATGCTAGAGGTCAGAGGAGAATGGGCCGACTGATTCAAGCTGATAGAAGAGCAACTTTGACTGAAATAACCCCTCGTTACAACCGAGGTATGCAGCAAAGCATTTGTGAAGCCACAACACGCACAACCTTGAGGCGGATGGGCTACAACAGCAGAAGACCCCACCGGGTACCACTCATCTCCACTACAAATAGGAAAAAGAGGCTACAATTTGCAAGAGCTCACCAAAATTGGACAGTTGAAGACTGGAAAAATGTTGCCTGGTCTGATGAGTCTCGATTTCTGTTGAGACATTAAGATGGTAGAGTCAGAATTTGGCGTAAACAGAATGAGAACATGGATCCATCATGCCTTGTTACCACTGTGCAGGCTGGTGGTGGTGGTGTAATGGTGTGGGGGATGTTTTCTTGGCACACTTTAGGCCCCTTAGTGCCAATTGGGCATCGTTTAAATGCCACGGCCTACCTGAGCATTGTTTCTGACCATGTCCATCCCTTTATGGCCACCATGTGCCCATCCTCTGATGGCTACTTCCAGCAGGATAATGCACCATGTCACAAAGCTCGAATCATTTCAAATTAGTTTATTGAACATGACAATGAGTTCACTGTACTAAAATGGCCCCCACAGTCCCCAGATCTCAACCCAATAGAGCATCTTTGGGATGTGGTGGAACGGGAGCTTTGTGTCCTGGATGTGCATCCCACAAATCTCCATCAACTGCAAGATGCTATCCTATCAATATGGGTCAACATTTCTAAAGAATGCTTTCAGCACCTTGTTGAATCAATGCAACGTAGAATTAAGGCAGTTCTGAAGGCGAAAGGGGGTCAAACACAGTATTAGTATGGTGTTCCTAATAATCCTTTAGGTGAGTGTAAAATATTACCCAGAGCACTTTGCTTTAATACATGTAGCCTTAATGTAACTAGAAAGACTATTAATACAGTATAATATATCATTTAAAATAAAATGAAGAAATGCATCTTCATTCCTTCCCATACCCACTAACATTTCCCTTAGTTTCAGATAGCGTAAGCTAGCCAAACTGAGCCAAAGCTTCTGGCCTGGTTGCAAAGTAGTTGCAGAGTTTTTGACTGCATCAATGATAATGTATAGGATGGGCTATATATTAAATCTTCTAGCCTAAAAATGTTAGACGAGCTTTCTTCCAATTTACCTTCTCCGTCACTACGTGTGTTCGCGCGATGTTGTTGGTTACCTAGTAACGAACGTACGGAGGCCGAGAATGTTCCGTCAACTTCCGCGTATTCGCGGCTTCGCGCATCTATGATGCCTAGCTAGTAACGAACGCAATCTGGCCGAGATACGTGCTGGCGGCAGGAAACTTCACTTTGTGTGCCTGCGCCTCTAATACAACATTATATATAAAGCTCGCAGGACAACTTGGTTGGCATTCCTTTTCAGCGTGAGAAATACACGGTGTGGCGTGTGAACTAGTTGAATTGCGTGTGTCTCACGGCCAATGCGTGAGACTTGAGAACCCTGGATTAGCTTAACAGGCTAAAAACTATATTAATTAGTGACGCTAATAGCTTAACTTTAGTTTGCAGCAGAATGACAGTAGTTTAGCTTAACAGTGTATCATTTTATGTATTTTAGCAAAATAGTGTAGCAATTGCTATGGGTGTAGCTCTACTGTATTTGTTTTTTTCCTAACTAGTCATTACCACCATAAGTGAAGTGCACCCCAGGTTTTTGTCAATCGCTTGGTTTCTATTTTTGTGGTGTTGCACTGAGTAAATTTCCTAATGTTAGCAGTTTGTAGTGTAGTTAACCGTTTTTCTGAAGGACCGCTTGACTATACTTTACCTACTGAGTAAGTTACTGTCTGATTATGAGTAGACTGTAGTTTAACGTGCTACACTTTTTTCAGTACTTAATGATGATTCATTAAGTACTGAAAAAAGTCACTGTTCTCACTGTTAGATCCGGTCTGTTGATAGATATGTGTGATGAACTAATTCCTCAAATCTCACAGCTATTGTTTATCATATATGTTGATGACTGTTGCTGGTAAATTTAATTCTGTTATATGCAATTTTTTATAATAACAACACTCTGTCCACATGTCTGCCAGCCAAGACTAACAAGTCTTAGTGATCTGCTGTGCTCTCCAGCCCCCTGAGGAGCTTTGGGACTCCGAGGCAGCTCCAGACAGACAATACGCATGTTGTTACTATATGCTGCTTTTGCACAGAACAGACAGTTGGGGCTGGTGTTGTGCCCGCTGGCCTGACCCTCTTTAGAGTCACTTAGTGGCTTTCGGGGGTATGTTCAATGCTGTGAAACACTGTCAAATGCCGCCTTTCATGGCAATGACATGCTGAAGATTAAGACATCAAGGCCTGTCTGCCAGCAGGAAATTCACAATTCTTCTTGGGTTAATTGGAAATCCAAATGTTTTGAGGTGGGCCAATGCAGCGAGAGCCACTATAGACTTCATTTGTTACATTAACATTTCTTTCAAAGTGTTCTATCAAAAATGCTAGTGTAGAAACATGGTTAAGAGGATACCTGAAAGCCTTTTAACCAAACTAGTCCTTTTATACTCCATCAGTATCGCTAAAATGCACTCTCGTAACCACACACACAAATAATCGCGTCAGGCCCCTGCTGGCTTAGAGCAGCACACTAAAAGCCAATGAATAGCTTAGTTCACTAGTATACAATGTTGAAACACTATGAATTGATTTCTTATCCCTTTCTTCTATGTAATTGGCGTCGCCAAAGATTTTTTTCATCTCCTTTCGGCCTATTTTTGAAAATGAATAATGCGACAAGCCCCAGATCCAACTTTTCCGCCATGCTGTTTATTTATCTATTCACCCCCCCCCCCCCATACCCCCCCCCCCCCCCTCCGTCTTACGACACTTCGCATGAAAAGTGGCCACAGAATAGTGGTGACAGCCATGTCTAATATCTCTTTCTGACAATTTTGGCTTCTTTCCCCTCCTCCGCACTTGATGTCTTTATATTCTCCTGAGAGTGCAGTGGGAATGAAAGGACGAGGCCTAGCTGCTGACCTCCGAGGGAGGAGAGTATTAAAAGACGGGAGCGAGAAAGAGAGAGAAGGATGGCGGAGAGAGAAAGAGAGCGAGCAGTCTTTCCTGCTGAGAGCCGGCTATCTGGACTGGCAGGCTAAAGCTGGCCTTCAGACGCCTTTTGTCAAACGGGTTGAGAAGAAGAGAGCCTCCTCTTCACTGGAGCTGAGACAATGCTGGGTTTGTCATCCCTGAGGAGTCTCCCGGTGAGAAAGAGAAGAGCTCGTCGTGGTCAGGGGTAGCCTTTGGGCCTTGCAGATGTTGAAATAGGGATGATTTATTAGGCCCGGTGTCCTCGGTGGCACTTGGCCACCGTCCCAGACAAGAGCGCGAGAAGAAGACAACAGGGGAGATCAGCGGGCCGTTGTGGATCAGAGACATCTTAATACCGTGTATGGGCATGGAGAAATTTTCTCTGCGACCGTCATGGTATTTTTGCCCTCTTTTCACTGAGAAAATAACTCAAGATTAAGCCAAACCCCCAGAGAGGAGGGTACTCACAAAGATCTCTTTCTATCTCTCGTCTTTCTTTCTCTTATTATTAGAAGATCTGGGGAAGAAAAAATACTATTTAGTGGTGGCATCGAGTGTCCTTTAAGACATTTGAAATCATTAAAATACAATTGCATGTTGCAAATGCAATATGTCAAACTGGCCATATTTACATCATCACAGGACAACAGCAATTGTATCTGAATGGTTGGAGGCAAATAAATGATTTTATAGAGATTTCTTCACTGTTTAATACCTGGGGTTAAGGGGTTTGATCAAACTCTATCGAGAAAAAGTAACAATATCGGTAACACTTACAATGTCCTTGTTACACGTTACAGCAGTTACTATTGCAGTTAATAATGGTAAATTACGCATAATTACAAACAACTAACCCTAAACCAAACCATTACCCTATACTCATTACTTATTTGTGTATTTACACTGTAACAAGGACACCTTAAAACATTTGGTTACACTTCATTTGAAGGTGTCTTTGTTGTCATTTAAGTACTGAGTAATATTAAGACTACATGTACTCCATATAGGGTTAGGATTAGGGGTTGGTTTGGTTTAGGGTTAGTTGCAAGTAATTATGCATAATTTATAGTTATAGTTATTTGTAACATATGTAACAATGACACTGTAAAATAAAGTGTTACCAAACATTTCTGCTTTCTTTAGCAAACACTACTAACAATCATGTTTGAAGTCAGACAGCTTGATGAAAGTCACCCAAAAATAGGTGGTATTGTCTGAGAAAACAACAAAAAATGGCTTAACCACCAGCTCCTTCTCCGTTCCTAGACAGCAATGTTTTCTGGAGCTAACTGTTGAACCCAACAGCCTTACTCATTCTCCCAAAGAAACCACTTCTCAAGCACCTCTAGCAGAACTGAATGGCTTTTAATCTCAGCTGTTGTTTGTCCGGTTTACGTCGGGCATTCTTAATAGACCTCAGAGGGTTAGTTAAAGAGCGAAAGTTTAGACAGCTTTCATCAAGTCGGTGGAGAAGATTGATTGGCAATGTAATTTACCCCCACCCCAATGTCCAGCCAGTAAGTGCCTAGAGGAACTGTATGTGTGTAAAAGTGAGAGTGCACAGATGAAAAGACTGATTGCTTCTCGGTGTCAGGGACAGAGGTCCATTGGTGAACAGTTGCACAATGTGGCATGTGACCGGCTAGAGTAACACGGCTGACGGGACCCGGAGGAGGGGGTCATCAGTCATCCGGGCCGAACGCTCTTGTGCCGTCTCTCACGTCTGTCATCATCCTATGCTTGCATTTTGACGGAGATATGCACAATAACACCAACATCAACTGACACCTACAGTTGCAGACAAGCGTGAACTCACCCAAACTCACCCTTTCAAAATCAGGATCCCGTGTTTCCTGTATCAAACTCCGTTCATAAGCAGGAACGTGAATGAGGAGCTAAAGGGCTTATTTTTGATGGACAGGACACTGTGACAGCACGGAGAAAGCACGGCAAGGTAGGTGGAGAGAAAGAGAAACTGTCAGGCTTCCTGGACAAAATAATTTTTTTCATTTCGCTCATTCAAACCACCGCCGGTGTCCGCTCGGATCTTTGCGCTCTGTTGTCTGTCAAAACTTTCTGCATCAGCATAAAACCTTTCAAAATGTTTGAGTTTTCTCCCACTAGACATGATTAAATGTTTTTTTTTCCCAGGGTGGTGCAAAAAAGTGCTGTCTTTGTGAAAAAAGTGGCAGCTCCGTCCGGGAGCTACAGCAAAGGTTAATGACAAACAACGGACAATGAACACAGGACAAAGAGTGGCATACACATCGCCTCTCTCTCTACGTTTTCCTCTCTCTTCCCCCTCTTTTTTTCTCATCCTCTCAATAGCTGTTTTTCATTTCTGTAAATGGGTCATTCTATGAAATGGGTGCCTCTTCCAGTTTGATGAGTTTTCTTAAGTGTTTTTTTTTTTTTTACATTCTATCAGTCAAATAATAAGTGTAAGACTTCTCAAACTAAATTATTATTTATATATATATATATTTTAGGACATAATTATGCTAATTAAGGTGACAGAATTGATGGTATTAGGGATGAAAGTTTATTGATTTGATGTTTACATATTGAGCTCAAAATTGAGAGACTATGGAAATTTAATCCTGATATTTCCACAAAATATATACTTTTCAAATGTATTCTTCAAAACGATCGTCTCTTCCCATACACTAGCTGAACATGAACAGAGAGACTGATAGAGAGAGTGTTGATGGGAGGGAACAAGTGAGAGAAAGATGCAGAAATGCCTCCTCTTCTTTCTTTCGAAAGTCTCATCCCTTTCATGTCGGACTCTCTGCCGTTTCTTTGCCCATGTGAATCAGAACAATGAGATGTATGAGCGTCTGAGGGGGCAGCGCAGAGAATACTGGCCTTGTCCTCCAGTTGAAGCTTGACGTTGATTAATGAGAGTGCGGACATGGGCAGAATGTTGAGGAAGGTTCCGGAAGACCTCAGGGGTGTAAAGGGAGGAAGAGGGTATGGGCGGTGACGAAAAACATGGGCTGCCTCAGGAGGGGAGAGGTAAGGGCCCACGGCCTGGACAAAAATCACTAGTCACGACTAAAAATTCACAACTCAGGCAAATTTCCCTCAAGCAAAACAAGAGTTAAACTTGTACTGTACCTTTACTGTGTGTGTATATATATATATATATTATTACTATTACTATTATTACTATTGTGTCTTTTAAAAACTAGTCATTTGTGACTTTGTGTTGTGTATTTGTATTTGTATTATTGTATTTTATTTTATTTGTATGGATGGACCATGAGTCTGAATAAAAGGATACTACTACTATTATAAAATGATAAAAGGAAAAATAAGATTTTCGACAACAACCTTTTTTTGTCAGGGTTCCCACACCTTGGTAACTTCAAATTCAAGGACCTTTCAAGGACTTTCCAGGTCCAATACCCTCAAATTTAAGGACTTAATGTGGGGACATATTTGTTGTGTCCAACAATAAACGTTCAGGTACCATCATAGTAGTTTCGTCGAGGCGTGAACGTCAAGGCTACGTAGAAGTACCCCACGCAGGAAACACTTAACGTAACACGTAAATAAGCGGAACTAACGTAAATCAAGCAAGCTAGTTTGCATAGGCCATGAAGTGCTGGCGAAACAACACATTAGCGGACCGTCACCGGAATAATATGGATTTTTTTTTCAGAAAACTTCTTTCACAAAATAAATTCAAGCACTTTCAAGGACCTATATCTATGTATGTTTATTTTCAAAAACTTTCCAGGGCCTTAAATATTTTTTTTCCTGATTCACAAACTTTCAAGTATTTCAAGGACCCGTGGGAACCCTGTTTTGTATATGTTGTATATGTGACAAAAATCACTAGTCACGACTAACAATTCACAACTCAGTCAAATTTCCCTCAAGAAAAACAAGAGTTAAACTTGTACTGTACCTTTACTGTGTGTGTATATATATATATATATATATATATATATATATATATATATATATATATATATATATATATATATATATATATCAGGGGCGTAGAATTTAGTAGGGACGCTAGGGACGTGTCCCTACCAATATCCAGTGACACTGATATATCATCCCAAGCAATAATTTCGATCAAAACTTAAAATATATTTATATATTGATGTCCCCGTCCCCACCAATTTCAAAATCAAACCTACGCCACTGATATATATATATATATATATATATATATATATATATATATATATATATATATATATATATATATATATATATATATATATATATATATATATATATATATATATATATAAATTACTTTGAACTAATGTTACAACTTGTACAGTCTTGGTTAAATAAACGTCAATCTTCAACTTCGATCTTACATTTCCCTCACTTTGATTAAAACTGGGGAAAGCTTATTTCTTCTTTTGCTGTGTGTAAGATGCCAAAGCCATGATTTTAAAGCCGTACCCTCCTCCTGAAAGCCTGTCCTCCAGCGGTCTCTCTCTCTCTCTCCAGTCTGTGCCGCGCGGCTCCATTGTCTCAACTTTCATCTGTAGGTAAGCACCTCACTAAAGCCCCAGCCACTTCAAAACACGTGACAATAGCCAGATTTCCTCCCAATTTGCTTGTGGAGAAAGAGCCCAGAAGCTTTTCAGGAGGACCTGAATAGTCTGGCTAATTCAAGCACAATCCAGGCCTGACCCCTCATTTCCCCTTTACTTCTCAGACCCTATTTAGGTGCCCCTGACTTTCCTAATTCAAGAACAATCCCTGCTGCTTTTCATAAGCCTGTGTTGCACTGAACATATGTGAGTGTGTGTCTGTATCTGTGTGTGTGTGAGCGAGAGATCATCGAGCAGTGATTCTCAACTGGTGGGTTGGATCACAGGTTTGTTCTGATAGCAGCGAAAAACAATGAATGCAAATAACGAATTTCAACTAACCGTAAAGTTACAATTACAAAATAAATATCAACTTTTTATTGGCATTTTCAATCTATTACATCACAAGTAACACATTGGTGTTATTTTTTGCTTAGCCAAACAACCCTGTTCTATGAAATAGTTTCTACCAGTTGCAAAATATTTCTTTTTCTGTCCTTTCAAGATTTGAAGAAAGTTTTTAAAGTTATAAGACTGTTTAATTCCCCCTTTCTCAAGCCTCAATTTTGTGTCCCTATAGATGGTGCAGAATAATGCACAGGTACTGCATGTTGTCATAAAAATATTCACACATTTTCCCAATTTTAGCCCCTCTTCAATGGGATCCGGTTTACTTTAGGATTAAATTGAAATATTGTTGATAAAATCCTGCTTTTAATGCCCTTAATGACCAGGTCCGACTATATACAGTAGTGTCCAAAAGTGATGGCTTCTTTGGACTTTATTCAATAGTTTTATTGAATATTTTGAATGCATGTTGTGAAGTTGTGCATGAAGTGTAAATCTAATGTACACATTCCATGTAGTTGATGGTGAAATAAAAGGTCCAATATCAGTCCAACATCACAAAACTTACTAGCGCAAAAGTACACTTTACGGCACTTTTTTGCACGTCTTTTTGAAGCCTCTTTTAAAGTTGGAGAGCTTTTGTCTTATTCGCTGTGTGCAGATCCTTTTTTCTACTTTTTTTTTTATTTCAACTGTATCATTTGTCATTACACAATAAACCATACCAAGTTTTGTGGATGTCATTTTTGGCCGAGTGGACATACCAAGCTTGCACTCATTATTCCCAGCCTATAATTCAATAAATCACTATGTGGCAGGTATTAGCTATATTATTAGATGTTAATTTGTGGGTTTTAGTGAAACTGGCCTTTAGTGAAAATGGGCAGATGGAAGGAGCTGTCCTCTGAAACCAAAATGGCTATATCAGGTCAATCGGTTTTGGAAATTGCTCGTGTTCTAGATGTGAATGGTCACAATGTCCACAGAATTATTTCAAAGCACAGTGAGACCACTACCATGTGAAATGTAAAGTGCTATGGCTGGTCAAGCAAGACTAGTGGGAATTTTGACAAGAAAGAGGATGAAAATCACCTGATTGTGGGACCATCTCAAAACAGTTTCTAAAGGCATGAATGAGACATCCAACCTCCAATTTCATCTTCAACTGTAAGCCAACGGCTATATGAGGCTGGATTGAGAGGTTGTGTACTATTAAAGAAACCAATTATTAGTTTTATCAACTGCAACAACAACAAAAAACACCTTGCATTTGCCAAACAACGTATTGAAGATTGGAGTCTGCAGTTCGAAAATGTAAACAATCTAGCATTGGATAGTGTCAGGTATGTTCATAGGAGATGACTGGAGTGTTTTATACCAAATGTATGCGTATATATAATGCTAATTTTTATTTTATATGTCATGCAGTTTGTGTTATATTCTCTTCGTTCAGTTCATGGTAATATTAATACTTTTCAATGCATACATTTTACTATACAACATGTGGTATAGTGTTCAAAAGTCCAAGGTAAAATCTTGACAAAAAAAGTTGGCAAACACTGTTTGTTGAGAATGGTGTGTGTGTGCATATCTGCTTTCTAACTATTGCTTGCTCAATCTATTTTTCTCAGGTATTTTTTAAATCTCTTTTTTTCTCTTTGACACTTCATTGTGACCCTAATCAACCTCCCCAGTGCCAGAGAGGCGATTTCCTCCTTATGCGTGTTAATATGCTCCTCTGTAGGGCCCCTCCAGCACCTCTCACTTCCCAGGCCGCCGTATTGTTATTAAAGCAATCAAGGCCTTTCTTCGCTAGGTTAAGTGCTAAGAGTTCATAGGGAAACAGATTTTAACTGCGTTTCAAACAGTTGGTAATCCTCATTTCAGATAAAAAGACAATTTAAAGACATTTAAACCACAAGTGATGACATGATGTCAGAGGAAATGGAGCAGCGTGCGGGAAAGAATCATATTTTTGTCAATGTCATTTTCAGGGTTTGGTTTTCACAAGGAAACCACAAAGCCTTTAAATGCAGGTCAGAGGACGTGGTATTGAGTTCCATTAAACAGCCAGAAGCAGACGGAGAGAACCCAGAGAACTCAAAAACGAGGGGTGAGATATTAAAAACACCAGTGTTGCGGGTAACACATTTCCAAGAAACGACTACAATAACGTGTGATTTCAAATCCCCCTGAGATTTATGTTTTTAAAACCTCAAAACTGCTGATAAACAAAAATGAGTCTTAACGTACTAAACTGCGGTCACATTTACCATTGATCTGTGAAATTTCACTGGAGAAATCAAGTAATTCCGATAGGAGTGAAAAATCTCCCCATGCAGAATTCGCTCATGTTCAAGTTGGTCACGTGAATTCACAGTGTGCTAATAATCAGAAAGCTGCTTGGTTTTAAAAGTGTTGCCATGCTTCATACATCTCTACGCTGTTGACCATGGACGCTGGACATGTTTTTCCAATGTGACCGCATTTACATTGCATAAAATGTAATCATGTACCATAAGTAGTTTATTTTTTTAGAATGAGTACTGGAATTTTGCAACTTGCTAAATTAACGTCTCCCAACACTGAAAGGCAGTGGAAGTGCATTGAGGAAAGAAAAAGAAAAGAATGCTTATTGTTGTGGTGTTACTTGCAGGCCATGGGAAGATCAGCTTTCTGCAAGAGCATTCAGGAGCTGTGCATGGCCGCCCTGCGCGGGATACAGTGACCGGACGGAAGAGTGAGAGGGCTTTATCTTGAAATGTGATGGCCGTGGCAGAGGAGACTATGAGAGGTGTGCTATGACTGTCCAACGAGCATGCAACTGTAGATTCTTAAGAACTTCACCAGGGAATCTAGAGCGTAACACCAAATCCTTCCTATACAGTGACTTTTTAGAGGGAGTCTTTTAAAAACTAGTTGTCAGGCCACAATCTTGTCAGGTTGATTTAATATCCCGTTTGTTTCTCCAAGCCAGAAATAAAATAAATGGAGTACAGAAAAGTCAAGTCAAAACTTAATTTTATAAATCTACATATATTGTGTCAACAATGGACACTTTTCACATTTCCAGGATTCCCAGATGTGGAAGTCGTCACAGTTGGGGAAAAATGAATGGGAGACTACATCAGATATGCGTTCTCATTTGCTCCAATAACAAACAAAACAAAAAAAAACAAACAAAAAAAATCCACAATAACGTTTTCACGACTTTGCAAAAGAGTAATTTTTTTTTTTGGATGATTCACTTTAGACATTCTACTTAGTATGAGTATCTTTGCAAGTACATGTCAATGAACTTTCATTGTATTAGACTGTGTGCGACTTTTTATATCAGAAGTGCGAAATATAAACTAACAATTCTGACTTTTTTTCTTGCAATTGTGAGTTTATATCTCGCAATTCTGACTTAATAACTCGCAATTGTGACTTTGTATCACGCAATTCTGAGATAAAACGTCAGAATTGAGAGATGTAAACTCGCAATTGTAAAAAAAAGTCACAATTACCTTTTTTATTTTTTATTCTGTGGTGGAAACAAGCTTCCATACTGATGAGAGTTACATGTAGTTTTAAGTAATTTATAGTTAGTAGATTATCTAAAGTGAGCATCGAAATCATTTTCTAATAAATCAAATAACCAATAAGGCTGTCATTTTTTTATTTAATGTCAAGAAAATATAACATTCCAATATAAAAAGCTATATTTGCAGTATGAAGTTAATAACTGTGAAAGTGCATCATCACAGTATGATAAAAAAGAAACAATAGTACTTATTTGTTAAATATTGTCCAATATTTACTATAACGAAAAGTGTGTGACTGGCTGTTTTTTTTTTTTATATATCAGTTAAAAATAATCACTGGCTAATGTTTCATTGACTTTTGAACAGTAACTGCATTGTAACTTAAATGTTAAATGTAGAAGGTGATTTGCCCACATTTAAGCATGTATTCATTAAAATACAACTGTATTGTTACACAAATGTGCACCTGATAGATCTGTAAATAGCGTTAGAACAGGTAGAGTTATCAGTCCGTATAGCAGTGAAAGGCTATACTCTACTACCTACACACTGACCTCCCTGTCCTGCTCTTGGCCACGGGCCATATTAAGTGCCTGTCGTAAACAGACTTGATTTCCTGATCTACTATCACATGGAGTCAAAACAATCCGTCTACAACTGCTGAGCTGATTTGTTTATGGGCTGAATCAATCGTCTTTGAATAAATCAGAGATTTCCTGACTAAAACAATTACCAAGGTGATTTTACCACGATAATGACTTTTCTGTGCCACCATTTCAGACTTTTAAGAAATTATTTACCTTGACAAAGCACTCGTTTCAAGTTAAAACATTACTGACAAACCGATGTTTGAAACCATGATGATGCTTAGTAATTAAAAGGTAACACTTTATTTTACGGTGTCCGTGATACAGTGTAATTACTTAATTAATTACTTAGTAGTAGACATTGTAATAATATGTAACAAAATGTAATTAACATGCAACTAAGTCATGGAACAGCCTGTACTTACAGATTGTAATTACACTCATGTAATAGGCAGCTACTGTTACACATATGTAACAGGCCGAGTCGGTTACATACGTGTTACCGACTTGGTACAATGTAACAAGTACTTAAAAATGCTACTACGGTAAAAAGCCTGCAGTTACACATGGTCATTTTGTACCTTCTAAAATAAACTGTATCCAGGTTGTACTTAAGTGCACTTCATGTGTTTCTACATACCGCATCCATCTGAATTAACCCTCTAGTTTACAGCTTAAATATGCAGTAGCTTCTTAATTCAATTTACAAAATATTACACAGGTATAAGCTACGTAAAATAAAGTGAATCAAGATTGTACTTAAGTGTAATTCATGTGTATCTACAAACCGTATCCATATGTACTTTGGTTTGAATTAGGCCTAACTCCCTCGTTCACAGCTTAAATGCATGCGGTAGCTTCCTAATTACATTGCAATTACATAATATTACACAGGGATAAGCTATGTAAAATAAAGTGTATTAAGATTGTACTTAAGTGTACTACATGTGTATCTACATACCTTATACACATGAAGTACACTTAAGTACAATCTTGATACACTATTTTAGTAGGTACAAAATGACCATGTGTAACTGCAGGCTTTTTTCATAGTAACATATTCAAGTACTTGTTACATTGAGTAGTACAAAGTACTTTCTTATATAATTACATTGTACCAAGTCGGTAACACGTATGTAACCGACTCGGCCTGTTACATATGTGTAACAGTAGCTGCCTATTACATGAGTGTAATTACAATCTGTAAGTACAGGCTGTTCCATAACTTAGTTACATGTTAATTACATTTTGTTACATGTTATTACAATGTCTACTACTAAGTAATTAATTAAGTAATTACTCTGTATCACGGACACCGTAAAATAAAGTGTTACCATTAAGGGATGAATTTTTTTGTATTGTATACAATTTGTTTTACTATGATTATTTCCGTGGTTATTATTATTATTAAAAAACACCATGGTCTATTTTTTATTTTATTATCATTTTTTTCCTTGACTTACCACCTGACCACCTGTTTCGCCCACAATGTGCACCGGCTACACTGAAAAAGAAAAAAAAAATCCAAGAATAAAAGAAAGAAAGCATAGGGACACTATGTGAGCTGAAATCCTCTCTCAGGACTGTCATGTGAAGAATTCTCTCTCTCTCCTCTGTCACTCCCTCCTGCTCAGCCTCTCTTCTTCTCTGTTTTTTAATAAAGCTGTTTGCTTGTCAGCTCTTTTCAGGCACGGACCCCCAGCCATGTGAAAAGTTAATCCCTGTGAGTCTGCGAGCAGGCTCCATCTCCCTGGGAACCCCCTCGCTCAGGCAGACTCAAGGACGACCCTGACAAGCTTGGAGTGGGCGGCCCGGGCCTGACCAGCCACTTGAGGCTGGGCCTCTCTCAACCACTTCTGCTCTATTCCATCCTTTCAGGGAGCTTTTGATGGGACGGCCTGACAGACAGTGGTATTTTGGATTTACATCTTCAAGTGCTAATCAAGTTGAAAGATGACAGTGGAGGAAAATAGATCTTTTAATGCACCCCCTCCATCCCAGCTTCTACACTATTCTTCCCCAAGACACCACTGTGCTCAGGAGACTTCAGGTTTCATGTCAATAATAAATGTGAATAAGCTATGACTGTTCAAATTGGAGACTGGAATGCACAAGCTAGTTCCAAACAAGTTAGCTTGATCCATTAGATTTTCTATGCTTTTCTAAAAAGTGACCAAATCCAAGACAGGATGCAAAAAAACTCAAATTGCATACAAAGTTTAGGCCCCAAAAGCTGAGACCATCAAGAATAAAAAACAAAAAAATAATTAATAATAATTCTGGCAACTTTTAAGAATACAGGTGTGCGGTAAGGTTTGGACCTTCGTGGTTTAAATAAAATGGTATAAATAACATTGTACAAACTCATATGGAAGCTCGTCTCCACCATGGAATAAAACAATTTAAAATATAATTGCAACTTTTTATCTCACAATTCTGACTTTTTGTCTCACAATTGCAAGTTTACATTTCGCAATTCTGACTTATTTTCTAAGAATTGTGCGATATAAACTCGCAATTGCGAGTTATAAGTCCAATTCTGAGGGGGAAAAAAGACAATTTTTTACAACATGCAATTTAGACTTTATATCACGCAAATCTGACTTTATAACTCGCAATTGCGAGTATATACAGATATCTCACAATTCGGAGAAAAAAGTCTGAATTGTGAGATAAAAAGTCGCAATAACCTTTTTTATGTTTTATTCTGTGGCAGAAAAAAAGCGTGCATAAATTCATACGAAATTGCCACCTTGTTAAATAGTTATGTTTTCTCATGATATTGGGATGGATTTTAGCTTGTCTGATCAAGCAACAGTAACCTATAAAGGCCGGAGCTTAGCTAAGAATGAATTTGGTCTTGAAGTGATGAGAAATGTTTGAGTTCAAAATGAGTTAAAATCTGACACTTTTGATTGCAAGCTTTGTAATCCTAGCAAGTATGATATCTGGGTTCTGGGATCTTTGCTGTCTAAGAAAAAGAACTGCGATCTTAATGAGACTCCGATTGTGATTTTTCCTCCTATGGGGAAGGTCATTTGCTCCGTACCATATGAGAGTATGAAGAGACTCAAAGCAGCTCATTATGAAGAGGGATGTGTTTTACTGACTAGTGTGGAAGAGCGCAGCCAGGGGCAGCCAGCCATCTAAATCCTCTCTTTCTCCATCCCTCTCTCCCACCCTCCCTGTTCATCCCCCGTCTTACGCTCTCCCCGGCCTGAAAGCAGCAGAAATTAGTTTTGAGGGAAACAAGTGCGATTGGGTCTGTATAGGTCAAGACGACTTTGTTCCTGTCTGAGGGTTTATCTAAACTACAGCTGCGTTGGACAATAGGCCAGGGGTGGCTGACAGAAACCCAAGCTGTGAGGGCTAAATTACTGCGCTGATAAGACTGAATTAGATGCTATGAAGTCCAGGAGCTCAAGAGACACTGAAGAGGAGACGAGAGACGAGAGACTCGGTCGATGACACAGAGAAAGACAGACAAAACAAGATAGAAAATAGATAGAAGCTGCCTTGCTGCAAATCAGTCAAATGTGACTGATTTGGAAAACATAGACAGCAACTCTTATACTTGGCCTCCACGTGAAGCAACTGAAAGACTTGACTCTTTATTGATTCTATAGTTTGACTTTGACATTAGCATGTCGCTAAGCAAACTCTTCAGTGGAAGTCAGCGTGGGATTGATTTTTCACTCCCACTCCTGTAAGATTCTGTCCCACTCTCACTAAAAACAAGATATATGTCTTTCCACTCCGGCCAACAACGTTTACGATTTGTCCCGCTCCTGCTTGCAAAATCCCGCAGGTAGAGATCTACATCGATTTGTCAGTCCCATTTCAGTATGATTCCATCTCGCTCTGGGGTCATCGACTGTTTTACCAATTATCACACAAACACGACGTTTCAGACGTGACCTTGTTGCATTTGTCACAATATGCAACAGGAAGGTGTATTTCCCTTTCTCTCACACACAACCAAAAACCATTGAGACTATCCAACCCTGCATTTGTATGCTGTTTATTTCTGTTGAGCAATCAAGTTTGTGTAACTTACATTTCATTTTAGAGATACTTTATTAGATATTTATATTTTGTGGGAGTGTCACACACTTGAGTTGGGTCCTGACCTCAGACCTCTTCCCTGCAGTATAAAAACACATGCTCATAAAATATTAAAGCTGCAGTCCGTAGCTTTTTTTGGGTTATAAATGATCCAAAATACATATTTGAGAAAATACATAACCAGCCAGTGTTCAAAACTATCTGCTTGCCTTAGCTCGATTCAAAGCGGTAAGCCTGTTATAATGTTTTTAATTTCAGTGGTACTGGTGGATTTCCGCGGGAGATTCGAGCATGTCTTTGCGTCATTACGTCACATCTGCACACATAAAGAAGGAGTCTCGGCTAGTAGGCTATATTGCGTGTGAGGATGTTGGAGGTGGAGATTTATAGCCTTTTCTCACAGCACTTGATATAATTAAACTTATCAATTTGATGGCGGATCCAGAAAGGTTCAAACGACAATCACCAGTGACAACAGATTCACCCGCTGTAAAATGCAAAAGACTTCGTTCGGACTTCGGAGTGGCTACAGAAAAAAAGAGACTGCAACCGGACCCATGCGAAAACAAGGATACATATCGGAAAGACATTACATGTAGTCACGCAATGCCTGCTTACGTTGTTAACATTAACAATTTGAGAACAAAGTATAATTTGCACGGTTTTGCGTGATATGATAACTTATAAGCGATTGTTAGATTTAATCAGCGTTATTTACTGCAATGTCAGAACCAGAACAAAGGTGGATGTTTCTTACTTGTTCAGATTACATTTTCCGGTGAAAATTCTTATGTTGGTCAAACTTCCAAAAAGAATAATCTGTGATTCTGAATGCCAGTATCGCCACCGGCGCGGTGGCTGACAGCCTCACAGTCTCATCCGCGCTGTGCCGTGTCGAGGGTGTTGAAGTACAACTCACGTAAAGTGGATAATTCCGCGAATGACTCCAATTGCAGATTTCGAACAGAGATGGCGAAAAGAGGAAAAACGCCGGACTGCAGCTTTAATAAATCTAAATGTTCTATTTTATTTTAGATTCTATTATTCTATTTTATCTGTCTGCCTTTAAGTCTTCGCTTCAAGTAGCAACTCATTAAGGGCCAGATTTACTGAACAGGTCAAATTAGCGTGAGAGCTCAATTCCAAAAAAGCGCCGATGGGAGTGTAAAGTTATGCGCGTGATCTACTGACGACACGCAAGTTAAGGAACACAGGCCGGATCATTTCCATAATGACCAGCACAATCTACCAAGAGCAGCGCAGATTAGCGTCTGGTTTAAGACGTGCTGTTTTGGGCGCAAATATGCATATAATGGCACAAATACCAGTAACTCGACTAGCGCAGAACTTAGTAAAACTCCTTTCATGATTCATTTAAATACTCTCTTCCCATTTAAATACTCTTCTCCAATTCTGCATCTGAAAGATAAACTCCTATAAATGCATACGCAATAAGGTCAGCTGCAAAAATACCTGCGTCCATCCCTTTTCAGTGCAAATTTCTCACTGCGTGTCTTTAGAAAATCCTGACAGTAGTTTTTTAATGCAAAAAGAGGGTTTGTGCTGGTCTGTTAGTAAATCTGGCTCTAGTAAAGTCTTGGAACACAGCTATTGTGTACAATGGAAAGAGCACAACTTCAATCCGTTTCAAACATTAAGCTATTTTACTGTACGGTAACTTGTATAGAAATGTGTGTCATGTGTAAGGTTTATGTAAGAATATGCGCCTGCTGATGTCAAGAATCTTTCAGTGTAGCTGCCAGGGTTTGTATCATCAAGTGATCTATGCAGGATAGTAACGTACAGTAGTTTGTGCCAGAGCAGCCTCTATATAAGGTAAAAGTGGCCCTCTGCCAGCTGAGGCTGTGGACTCCAGCAGAGGGTAGTACCATAGACGGTATTAAAACAATGGACATAGTGTCCGTGATGTCACCCGTAGGTTTCTGAAGAGCATTTTTGAAGCCCAAAGTGGGCGAAGCTGGGCATCGCCATCTTGGCAGCGCGTCACTCCCGGATAACCGGAAATGGGCAAAGAGGTGGGACATGGGTTAAACAAATTAATAGATATCATAAAATGATATTCGAATTTCACTCACTCCGGAAAAAATGGAGCCCAGACTACTTGGACGGTCTGTTAGTACAATTAACTGCACAGCAAGCCATATTATTTGACAATTGTATGAAATAATACCGAAAAAAGCACAAACACGGCAGAGATGCCAAGTTCAGACGGCTAGACGGCTAACAGACAGCAGACAAACGGCTACCGGCAATCCACCAGTCACTCAAGTGGCCACGCCATTATGCAAAATTTGAATGCTTAATATAATTTAAATGGATGAGTTATAGTCAAGTCAAGTCATCTTCATTTATATAGCGCTTTTAACAATGGATTGTTTCAAAGCAGCTTTACAGAGATAAACATATAATTTAATGTAACAGATTGTTTTGGCATTATAGCGGTTCTTGAATAATGTTATTTCCAGCTAAAGTTAACTTTGATTGATTCACCTCCGTCGAAATGATCAGACTTTTAAACGCGAACCTGTGATTAACGCTGACGGCGTTCACATGCTCATTCAGAATTGATTCTATAGTTATGTGCTTTTTAAAATATGTGCGCAGGTTTATAATTCATACAACCCAGCCTAAACAAACTACTTTTCTTGCCTATAAATTTTGATACAGAATTTTGTTTTATTTTATCACTTCGGGGTACGCGAGCCGGAATTCACAACGCTTTATCTGTAGAGTGGGAAAGGGATCCTCCATAGGGAGAGGATAGGGGACACTTCAGCACTGCATTGTCATCGGGTCCAGGCGGATCTCCTTCGTCAGATCTGGACACGGCCTGGATCCGTCAGGCTGCGGGAAAACCTCTGGATAAACAAAGACACTAATATTAGCGTGGATGCCATTCTTCTTATGATGTAGCGAGTACATCAAGATTTAAGGGAAGTGTTCCCAGTTCCGGCTGACCTAATCTATGCAGCCTAACATTGAATTTATAGAAGTCTATAGTGTGTTATGTGTATGCTAGGTCAAAGAGATGTGTTTTTAGTCTAGCTTTGAACTGACAGAGTGTGTCTGCTTCCCGGACAATGGTAGGAAGACTGTTCCAAAGTTTTGGTGCTAAATATGAAAAGGATCTACCGCCTGCAGTCGATTTAGATATTCTAGGTATTATCAACTGGCCGGAATTTTGAGATCGCAATAGACGTGAAGGACTATAATGCGTTAAGAGCTCGCTCAAGTACTGCGGAGCTAAACCATTTAGTGCTTTGTAGGTAATCAACAATATTTTAAAATTTATACGATGTTTAATAGGGAGCCAATGCAGTGTTGACAGAACCGGGCTAATATGGTCATATTTCCTGGTTCTGGTAAGAACTCGAGCTGCGGCGTTTTGAACTAGCTGTAGTTTATTTATTAAGCGTGCAGGGCAACCACCCAGTAGAGCATTACAATGATCTAGCCTTGAGGTCATGAACGCATGGACTAATTGTTCCGCATTTCCCAATGAGAGCATATGGCGTATTTTAGATATATTTTTAAGATGGAAAAATGCAGTTTTACAGATACTAGACACGTGGCTTTCAAAAGAAAGGTTGGTATCAAAGAGCACACCCAGGTTCCTAACCGACGACGAAGACTTGACAGAGCAGCCATCAAGTGTTAGACAGTATTCTGGGTTATTACGTGTGGAAGTTTTTTGTCCAATAATTAGAATCTCTGTCTTTTCAGAATTTAGTAGTAGGAAATTACTAGTCATCCAATTTTTTATATCAGCTATGCATTCGGTTAATTTTGTGAATTGGTAAGTTTCGTTGGGTTTTGAAGAAATATACAGCTGAGTATCATCGGCATAACAGTGAAAGCTAACTCCATGTTTCCTAATGATATCTCCTAATGGTAGCATGTACAGAGTGAACAGCAGCGGTCCTAGTACTGAGCCTTGTGGTACGCCATACTGAACTTGTGATCGATAAGACATCTCTTCATTTACTGCTACAAACTGATAACGGTCAGATAAGTATGATTTAAACCATGCTAGTGCAATTCCACTAATGCCCACATAGTTTTCTAGTCTATTGTCAAATGCAGCACTAAGATCGAGTAACACTAATAGAGAGATACAACCACGATCGGATGATAAGAGCAAATCATTTGTGACTCTAATGAGAGCGGTCTCAGTACTATGGTACGGTCTAAATCCGGACTGAAAATCCTCGCAGATATCATTTCTTTCTAGAAAGGAACACAGTTGTGAAGATACTGCTTTTTCTAATATCTTTGACAGAAAAGGCAGATTCGAGATCGGCCTGTAATTGACTAATTCTGTAGGATCAAGTTGTGTTTTTTTAACAAGCGGTTTTATCATAGCCAGTTTAAAGGTTTTTGGTATGTATCCTAGAGACAAAGATGAATTAATGATATTAAGAAGAGGATATATGACCTCTGGAAACATCTCTTTCAGTAGCTTAGTCGGTATAGGATCTAACATACAAGTTGTCGATTTAGATGAATTAACGAGTTTGCAGAATTCTTCCTCTCCTATAGCAACAAATGAATCAAATTTTTCCTCAGGGAGACTACAATGCACTTCCTGATGCGATACTGTGGTAGACGGTTGCATAGTTATAATTTTGTCCCTGATATTATCAATCTTATAAGTGAAGAAGTTCATAAAGTCATCACTGCTGTGTTGCTTGGACACTTCTGAGCTTGAAGCTTTCTTTTTCGTTAGTTTAGCCACTGTTTCAAATAAATACCTTGGATTATGTTTATTTTCTTCTAATAGGTTTGAAAAATAAGCAGATCTAGCAGCTTTTAAAGCCTCTCTGTAAGCAATCGAGCTCTCTTTCCACGAAATCCGAAATACCTCTAGTTTAGTTTTCTTCCAGTTGCGCTCCATTTTTCTGGCTGCTCTCTTAAGGGCCCGGGTGTGCTCGCTGTACCACGGCGTTGGGCTATTTTCTTTAATCTTCTTTAAGCGCAACGGAGCAACTGCGTCTAAAGTGCTGGAAAAGAGAGAGTTAAACGTTTCTGTTGCAATATCAAGTTCTTCTAAGCTATCCGGGATGCTGAGATGATGAAACTGATTAGGAAGATTATTGATAAAGCAATCTTTAGTGGCAGAAGTTATAGGTCTAACGTATTTATAACACGGAGTCGGCTTTGCAGCCTTGGCTAAATGTAATTTACATGAGACTAGATAATGATCTGAGATGTCATCGCTCTGCTGCAGAATTTCAACGGCATCAACATCTATTCCATGTGATAATATTAGATCAAGAGTATGATTACGACAATGAGTAGGTCCTGACACGTGTTGTCTAACTCCAATTGAGTTTACAATGTCTTTAAATGCCAATCCCAATGCATCTTTTTCATTATCTACATGTATATTAAAATCACCAACAATTAGTACTTTATCTGCAGCCAATACTAATTCTGATAGAAAGTCCGCAAATTCTTTGATAAAATCTTTATGGTGCCCTGGTGGCCTGTATACAGTAGCCAGCATAATTCTCAAATGTGATTTATCGTTTACACTATATATTTTTACATTAAGCACCAATACTTCAAAAGAAGTATATTTAAAGCTAGATTTCTTAGTGGTTTTGAAAATATTACTATAAATTACAGCAACACCTCCCCCTTTGCCTTTCAGACGAGGTTCATGTTTATAACTGTAATCTTGTGGGGTTGACTCATTTAAAATAATGTAATCGTTTGGTTTTAGCCAGGTTTCTGTCAAACACAGCATATCAAGATTATAATCTGAAATCATATCATTAACTATGAGAGATTTTGAAGTAAGGGATCGAATATTCAGCAACCCAAGCTTTATCATTTGCTCATCTGTATTATATCTGTTTTTTATTTGTTGAACATCAATTAAATTTTTAACCTGACGTTTTTTGGATTTCCAAATTCGGGGAACAGACACAGTCTCTATATGATGACATCTAGGTGAAAGAGACTCTATGTGATGGGATTTATCTGACCTTGGTGGCGTGAGGCCGCTAGCAGACGGTCGGTTTAGCCAGTCTGTCTGCTTCCTGACCTGAGCCCCAGATTGTCATGTTTTATCTCTAAGACTATGAGCCAAATTACTAGAGAGAAGAGCAGCACCAGCCCAGGAGGGATGGATACAATCTCTTTTCAACAGATCAGGCTTGCCCCAAAAACTTTTCCAATTGTCTATGAATTTTATATTATTCTGCGGACACCACTTCGACAGCCAACCGTTCAGTGAGGCCAATCGGCTAACTATCTCATCACTCCTGCGTACAGGAAGGGGGATATATACAGAAATGCACCCTCCTCACAGTTGACATGAAGGGTAAAATTTGCTATATAGACCAAAACCACTTTTTGTACCAGCCTGAAAACATTTTTTTCTGCTGTAAAGTTGGGCATTTTAACATGGGGGGGGGGGGGATTGACTCTCTTTTGGAGCCTGTCTCTAGCGGCCAGTCGATGAATTGCAGTTTGAGTCACTTCAGTGAGAGACCGGAAGGTTGGCGCTTGGGTAGTACACTATGAAAACTACCAAGGAAAGCCTCAGGAACCTTGCACACTGCTAGACGAATTTTAATATCTACCAGTGCTACTAAGCATGCCATGTCTTCGACTTACAGTATCAAGCAATATGACACGTGTATTTTAAGACTATGAATCTTGTTACCCATCTTGTTCTAAAAGTGCACCTATCTGCTAATACAGTCAAATCTACACTAGAGCCGCCAGACACATGCTTTAGTTCACCAAACAAAATGTATTAAATTCATAATTTACTCACCATCATGTCAGTCTAAACCAATAATACGTTTGTTCAACTTTAAAACACAAATGAAGATCTTTTTAACAAAAGCTGAGATATTTCTGTTCCATCTAAAGTCTATCCCAGCAGTTTAATCGAGTCTTCTGAACACATCCACACATCAAGAAACACAAACAAGCTTGCTTGATACACGGGAACAAACCTCATTGGTTCTTGTGTGTCAAGCAAGCACATTTTCATTTGGGTTTCGAAGATAAACAAACGTCTAACGGGTTTGGAACGACTTGAGGGTGAGTAATTGATAAGAAAATGTTCATTTTGGGGTGGACAAACCTTTTAAATACAGTACCCTGCAGATAATGTATCGGTGCCATTAAGGCACACTTAAGCATTAGAAAAGCACCTTACGTCCTGTCACGAAGGTGTGTGTACATTGTCTTCAATGAGTGCTTATCTTAATATATTTAAGAAAGAAATAATCATTCTTGTGATCCTATTAACAAACATGGTACCACAAAGCACTAGACGTCTGACTGATATTTTCCCAACAAATGAGATGTTGTTTTACTGAATTAGTGCAGTGAAGAAACTCCAGAAATCTGTTTTACAAAGGAATTAGTCCAAATATTTAATCTAAAAACTGATTTGACAATTATTCTCATGGCAGACACTAAGTAAACATGAGGGGTGACGGTTCCTGCTTACTTTGTTTCAGTGTGACATAACATACATACATATACATGATATCACTTGGACTCGTAGTCATCTTTAAATAGGCTCTGTAGAAAAGTGGTGTCATTGATGGAAATTAGTGTGAAAAATGTGTCTCACAGAGCAGGACGACAGATTTACAGGGATGGGTTAAGCTGCCGAGAGACACAAGCACAGAAACAGTCATTATTCCTACAACTCAACCACAACTTGAAACACGCCTGGGTTTCAAAAAGACGAGAGAGCTGGTGAATGGGCCAAGTCTCCCTTCCAGGATAATGACAAATTTAACATTTCTGCACAGTGAAATAGAATGTCGTCATTGTCTTTGGGTTCCTAAATGGCTGTTATTTCACATAGTCGTCTTGAGGAAAGAATAACACTCAAACATCAGTCTTGTCTGAAGAGAGACACACACATTATGGCACACCTGGGGCGCTTGAGTGTTGCTCTAACTATGACAAAGAGCTTGAACTTTGAGTGACTTAAAGACGTTTTTTCCACACCGTTATTATGCTTGTCTGGTTATTAATTTATTGTATTTTGTATTGCTATCATGGTTGGTAATCAAAACAGTATTGTGCATCTATTTTTGGCTGTAATGATCTGAAAACATTTGCGGCCAACAAAAAGAGGGTGGCGACCAGGATGAAAACTGCGCCTCCTATTTTTCCATAAAAGAAGTGGTGGACTTTAAATATGTAGACTTTCCATATACATATTAAGTCAAATGACACTGCAAGATGACCTGTGACCATTTATTTTATGATGCAAGTTTATATTTATGTACAATGTGCCATATAAAATAAAAGCAGTGGGTCACTTTCAGGAAACAGAGATTTATTAGTCCTCAATGCTTACAGATGCTCACTTTTTTACAGAATGTTTCAAAAATTGCATTGACCTTCAACCCCATAACATTCAACCTCAAAACATTTGAAATGTAACAGAGCTGAACAGCTATTGGAGAAAGAAAAAGTTAGCCAATTTAGGTGTTATTTATATTTGAGGTGTTATTTAAGGAGCCCCTAAAGGGACTTTCACATGCGCACTATTGCGAACACTTAGCACAGGAATTGTTTACATGCTCGTGTGTTACAATTTCCAGTTTATGTATACTGTAACCTATGTCCTTTGTGCGTCACTGCCATCTTACAATTAAGACAATGAGTTAAATGGGCTGATGCCGCAATATGCGACTCAGTGTGCATTGTCCTATATGCTATTGCTAAGTTCAGTGGTTCATAAAAAAAAAAAGATTGGTACGGTAAAAAGTGCTCATAATTTGGACTTTCTTTAGAGCAGATCATCTACAGTAGTATGAGGCTGAATCCAGATATTTTTTCATTTATTTATTAATTGGTGTAAACCTCCCAGTTACATAACGCAATGCTTAAGCACTATATCTATGGCTCTGCTCGCAATAAGCGCTGTTAGAATTGAATGAAGAAATTCAGCATTTCTCCGACACCTGTAAGGATGCGTTAAATCCGACAAAGTAGTTTAATAAAGGGAGTATTGATCTTTTTAAGTGTGAATTATTAGCACATTTTACTGAACCATATTTTAGTTAAAGTTTTATGTGGGAAAATATATATACACTGACCTAACAAAATCCAAATTTTGAGCACTTTTATGAACCATTAAAGGAATAGTTCACTTAAAAATAAAAATTCTGCCATCATTTACTCACCCTATAAGTTTTTTCAAACCTGTATGAATTTCTTTCTTCTACTGAACACAAAGGAAGATATTTTGAAGAATGTCGGTAACCAGACAGTTGATTGACCCCATTGACTTCCATAGTAGGAAAAAAAAAATACTACGGATGTCAATGGGGTCCAACTGTTTGGTTACTGACATTATTCAAAATATCTTATTTTGTGTTCAGTAGAAGAAAGAAACTCATACAGGTTTGAAAAAACATAAGAGTGAGTAAATGATGACAGAATTTTAATTTTTAAGTGAACTGTTCCTTTAAACTTGTGTAGGAGTGTAGGAGAATGTACACTGAGCCCCGTTCACGGCACGGTTTCTTACCCGCCACAGAGGATGTGTTAAAGCAGACATAAGGCCTTGAAATATGACGTGCAGCCCTAGCGAAAGACAAATTATGAGCACTTTTTACTGTACCAGTCTTTTTTTATGGACCCCTGAAATTAGCAAATAGGACAATGCACACAGCCGTATTGCTCCATCAGCCCATTTTGTGGCGTGGTTTCTCTGACACAACAGGCGGATATAAAACAGATAAACGGATATAAAGCTTTGATATTAGCAGTACTGGCCTAACAACGGTATTTTTGCAAAGGTCTCTTTAGGGGCTCCCTAGTTATTAACCATTCATTAGCCATGTAGGCTTATATTTATGCATAATATGCTATATGAAAGCAGTGGGTCACTTAGCTGTATTAGCAAGAAATAGCTGTATTAGTCCTCAAGAGACAAACACTTAAAAAATGCACTCAACCCCAAAACATTTTGAATGTAAGATGGCTAAATGGTCTTTTTTTTTTAAAGTAATTTTAAGCTTATTTTAGCCATTTTTGAACTGTTATTCAACTGTAAAACATTTGAAATGTAATGGGTTTGAATGATCATTGCACAAAACATGATTTGAAAGAGACATAGCATATAGATCATTAACATTTATGAATTTACTACAATGCACATTCAAATCCCTATTAAAAATGATAAATACATGAATTTCAAGCAAACTGTGACAGAGTTTAAATAATGTAGGAATTTAGGGTGTTTTTAGAAATATGGTGAGCTTCAGCAGTAACTGTTTCAAATGGGAAAAAAAATCAAAACTTTCCTGAAATTTTGATGTACAAAAGTCGCCGTTTCCTGACAATGACCCCAGTGTCAAAACCACACATCAGTTAGTACAACCTAACGGACTGTAGGAGCCATTGATCTCAGCTTCTGTAAAGAAAACACAAAGTCGTTGAAAACACTGACTCGAATGTGAATTTGATTAACTTCAGCGAGAAGAGACAAATATCATCGGGAAGAAACAAATACACACTTTCAATGTGAAAATATCACTGTAATTAGCAACATAAACATCATCATGATTCAGTGCAGTGGAGAGAGGAGGCAGTGTCTGCAGTGGCCTCGGGGCACAAGAGACCGTGATGGGCCTATTCATCAACACACGCATGAATGATGGGTTTTCACTGCACACACTACTCACAGGCCTCCAGTAACCTGCTCATACCCAGATGGAAACAGGGGTTAAGGGAATGTTTGATTAATGTCGCTGGGCGATCCACCTGGAAACTTGCACGTATCACAAATCAATGTAAATAACACGTACAGTTCCTATAAGTTATACTAATACTAATAGAGATGCTTGCCTTAGCAAAAACCTCTAATAATGCTATGCAAGTTGGAGAATAGCAAAAGATGAGAAAACCGAAATTAAAGACCTTGTTATCGCCCGGCTGTATAAACAATTTTCATTAAAGTGCAAGATTAATTAACAGATGGGGTAATTGGTTATGAACAAATGATAAGGCATCAATGCACTAATAAATCCTGACATTTAATTTGCTGCCCTCTTCCCCCGCTATCAATTACTGTGTTCCTGGGAATAATTGACAATGTTTCGGTAAGACGTAAGAAAGGCGGGCATCTTTCAAAGCTCCTAAAATGCTCCTTTGGTGTAGACACAGCAACATGGACCATATGTTTAATATTAGGTGTAATCTGTCCCACTCAAGTGCTCTGAAAACGGGGAAAATTGGATTAAATTGGCTAATGGCATGTTTAAAAACTCCATAAAATGAATGTGAGTGGAAGGTTTTACAGTGTTTTTGACTTGCGCCTTTCTCTTTGTGCATAAACAAAGGTTGGCTCTCAATGATGCAAAACTAATATATGCTGATCAACAGAGATCTCAAAGTCCACAGGAGACATATTGATTAATGCCATGTGGATCGGAAAGGGAGAATAGTTGCGGAAAGGGAGAAGATATGTTTTTTCACCAAATAATTTTGACGCACCTATCATCTATCTATCGATCTATGGATCTATCTATCTATCTATCTATCTATCTGTCTATCTATCTATCTGTTTTATGCAACTGCAAATTAATTACCTGAAATATGTATGGAAGCTTTAAAGGGATAGTTTGCCAAAAATAAAAATCCTCACATCATTTACATTTCTGAATCTGTATTCCTTGTTTACTTCTGTGAACACAAAAGCAGATTTTTAGAAAAGTGTTTTATTCTCCATACCGTGGGTCCCGTTTAGTTTTAAATCCCAAACACTTTTATTTTATGGAGAGAAAAAAAATTATTCACATAAAAAATATAGTAATCAATCATATTGTAAAATGAATTACTTTTCCGTAACTAATAGTAAATTAAATATATCATAATAATATAATATAACAATATTAAATATTTAGGATTTATTTAATTTACTTATTATTATTATTATTATTATTATAGTGGTGCTGTTTTGGAGGTTATTGACGTTATTTTATAGAAAATATATAAATAAAAAAAATTATTTTCCTTTGGCTGGTAGATTACATTTATCTCAGGTGATATCCTTAAAAAAAAAAAAAGTATTGTTTCCCCATTGGCAAAATTGGCAGATTTTAAAGAGAGCCCTGCCTTGAGATGAATGGAAATGCTAACATAAAGCTTTCTTCAGGTATTACTGACTTCCTTGGTTTTAAGATTGTAAAATGACTCACATCAGTTCTAAATCACAGAGGACATTTCCAAATACTGCATCTCTTTAAATCTCTCGTCCAATTGTCAATCATTCTCAGTCTTTCTTTCCAAAAAACATTAGCATTGTTCACCTTTAAGGCAACCTCTCTGTACATTCTTCACAAGATGTTCAACAAACCGAGCAGACAAGTTGCAACTGTGCCGATGGAGTATCTCCACAAATGCTTAGTGGCTAAGCAATTCGACACAAAAGCTGGCAAACAGAAAGGTGAAAGGCAGGGTCAGGACAGATAGCGCCGAGGCGTGGCGCTCAAGTCAAGAGGGATGTTAGCGTAAGGACAAACAAAGTCAACCACGGGCATGAAAGCTGCCTGTCAGAGGCGGATCAGGAAACAAAGGAATTCGGGCAAAAATATGAGGAACAACCATGGAGAATCAAACATCTGTCACGTAGACCAAAGGCGCAAAGCGAACACTTCCAGCACCAGGTATCGCTAAGTCAACAGCACGGCAAATATGAGAAAATGGCGAGGTCGAGCTTTTTTTTCAGCAGGATGAATAATGCTGATATGGAAAAGTACCTTGTGTCATAAAGGCAAATAGGGAGTTTGCGTTGCAACAAAGTCATCCCTAGGTCAAAGTCTTTGAAGTTTTCCAAGAGGTGGAGAAATAGAGGACGGGTGGCATCGATAGCCTTAGAGATCTCTGTGAAGTAAATGGTGAAGCACACATTTCGAGTACTGTAAAATCACTGTTGAGTTGTACTGGCAAAACCAATGAGAAGTTATTCATTACATACAGAGAGGACAAAAACACCTTTCAGCCGAATAGGTCTCGGAAATGACTATTGGTTACACTTTATTTTAAGGTGTCATTGTTACAGTGTAATTATGTATTTAAAGGGTTAGTTCACCCAAAAATGAAAATTAAGTCATTGATTACTCTTTAAACATTTTCTTTAATGACTTTCTGGGCCGTCAAGTTTCATTCCCTTAGGCAGCCTATGGAGGAGTCATAAACCTCTCAGATTTAATCATAAATATCTTCATTTGTGTTCCGAAGACGAATGAAGGTCTTACGGGGTTGGTACAGCATGGGGGTGAGTAATTAATGACTTAATTTTCATTTTTGGGTGAACTAACCCTTTAAGGACTGAGTAATATTGAGTAACTACATGCACTTACTATAGGGTTAGATTTGGTTGAGGGTTAGTTGCATGTAATTATGCATAATTTACTGTTATTACTAGTACATGTAACATATGTATCAAGGACAGTGTAAAATAAAGTGCTACCTGAATATTAAAAAACACACACAAAGATGACGGACTTCTCCAGTGATGCGCATACTGTATATTCACGGTTTGTCATGTGTGTCTTTCCACAGCTTATAACTGGATTGTTCAGTTTCGCTCAAGCATTACAGAATCCATTGATTCTCAGAAGCAGTTCCTGTTACATGTTGACGGAAAAGAAATTATGTCTCTGTCCTTCCGTTTTCATAACATACTTAAATGTCTGACAGTGTAAATTAGAACATAAGGGATGGGTACAGAAAACCTTACGATAAATGACACTAAACAACATCACCGAGGTCAAACTGGGTTTAACATCAGATCTCCCACCACACCCGCTGACACTGCCAGGGCACGGCGTGTGTACACATCATTTGTCTGGCTTTTGAAGAAATGCCATAGCAAGCTTTCTCCTTCTCTGATTCCCTCATACATTGATTCTTTTGTTTCTTGGTTGAATAAAGAGTCTCCTTATAGGTTTGTTGTTGAAGTAAAGTTCTATCAGTGCCACCACCCACATAAAGTATTCATTTACTGCTAAAAATACTCACTGAGGTCGCTAATTTTATTTGCATGTAAAAATCAGTATATGTGTCCTGCACCAGAGGAAAAGTGAGACACAAGACTGTTTCAGGAAGTTAAAGCACATTAATAATAGTTTTTTAAAAAGGCAAATGCCAACCATAATTTTGGCTTCCATAATTGAGTATCCCTTCCCCGGCGAGTCCTGCAAAATGTGTGAATTATCCATTATTCATGTGAACATTCAAATATGGTGCGCCAAGACATGTTTGTGCAATGAGAACACAGTATTGACTAAAACTACTGAAAGTATTTTTGTTAACTGAAATAAAATTTAAATAAAATAAGATTTAAATATTAGAAAGAATATTAGAACGGAAAAAACCTAAACGTGTTAAAAAAAAACTTTAACTTGGAAAAAATACTTACAATTTGCCTTTGTTGATGAGTAAAACAGAAAATAAAAGGCTAAATAGATACATTTATGGCTCAATGTCTAGCTAAATAGAAATTTTTAAATTACCAAAAGCACACAACTTAAACAAAAATTTAAAATTGAAACTGAAAATTTAAAAATAAAAGCTAGTTAAAAATGTATAAATACTGTAATATATAAATACACTACAATATATAAAAATATATAAATAATACGAATATAATACAGGTTCCACAAAAAAAGCAAGGTCTGAAACAAAATAAGGGTGAATAAAAGTCAGAATTTTCATTTTTGGGGTGAACTACCCCAACGCTATCTCACAACCAATTCGTACGAATTCGTACGAGTGATTAAAAGGTGGCTAATTCGTACGAATTCATACGAATTCGTACGACTTCACTCGTACGAACTCGTACAATTTGTCTAAACCCACGTGATGGGTAGGTTTAGGGGCGGGGTCAGGGGTAGGTCATTCGTTTGAATTCATTCGAAATTTGGTAACTCGTAAAATATGTACGAATTAGCAAAAATCGTACGAATTTGTACGAGTGAGGTCGTACGAATTCATACGAATTAGCCACCTCGTAAAATTCGTATGAATTGCCGTGAGATCAGGCTGACTACCCCTTTAAAATTCAGTTAAATTAATTTGGATTAAAGATAGACTGTGACTTTTTTTGTTCAAAATGAACTAAATTGAAATAATGAGTCATGCATAATCAATCCTTCTTCCAAAACGTGTTTTTGTCCTACCTTGATTCCCTATGATAAGCCTATTATCAGTGTTTATATTTAAGACCTGTCTGGATGTTTTTTTGCGGGAAATTCCATACACACCATCATGTCGGTAAATAGAGAAAAGTTGCTCCGGCTACTTTGGCACGTGTATGGTGTGGGAATGACAGGGGTTAATGAGCAAGAAAGGTTGACATGAAGCAGCTAAATGTCACGCTGAACAGAGGAGAGTCTGCTGGCAAAAGGAGAACGCGACAGAGCTCGTAATAAAACGAGAATCAACATTGGCTTGGCTTTAGATGGAGAGAACTGAGGGATTTGAAATGTTGTGAAAGCGATGTGGAGATGGCGTTTTCATAACTCAACAGGTGAGCAAAAGGTATTTTACTGAACAGATATATATCAATTTGTAGCTCTCTAGCACTGTTCACTGTAGAGTACTATATATTGTGAAGGGTCATATTCATACACACAGTCACGCAGAGCCGAAGAACAAACAAAAACAAGGTTCTTCCGCAAAATACATGTGGTTTTGTTTTTTAACCGCTAGAGGGTCAAAAGTTAGATGGTGTAACTTTAACAAATTCATCATAAGAAAACTCACTGTGAGTTCACTATGTTTTATAGTTGTTGTTTTATCTTGCATTTGTTGACATTCCCTATGTCAGTAAATGAAAATGTTAATTGAGAAGCACACACACACGGCCTGTGCTCATACTGTCCCCTCTAGTCATGTCTGGCAGTAGACACACACACACACACACACATAAAGGCACGGTGACAGCAGTCCCCTATGGAACTAATCTGACAGCATCTCACGTTGGATTGCCAGCGTCCCACCTCACGTTCTATAGTGTGTTCGGCACATCCGTCAATACCCCAGCTAGTGCCATCACACCATCGACCCCCTTAAACCGACAGAGCCACTGGCAATAAACCTTCCTCCCCGGGACCCGGAGTCCCTCTCACAAACAGATCTGATTGAAAGCGTCTGTGTCCGGGGTCGCTGTTATAATATGTTGTGATAAAGAGAATCATAATGGCTTTTAAATAGACGGGCTCTGTCTCTTGTTCCTGAGCAGTGCTTTGTGGGTAGAGAGAGAGTGTCTCTGGGAGTGAAGCCCCGAGGCTAAGCATCTCGGAGATTGAGCTGTCCGTCTCGCTGAAATGAATCTGAGTTAACACCTCTTCAGTCGAGACAGGACAGCCTGGGGGACAGACAGAAGACCACTTTCTGTTCTACCTGCAGTCTCTTCTCATTAGCCCACACCTGCAGCAGCAAGCCAACGCTCACACACATCCGTTCGGGTCCAAAACCTGCTGAGCTGCCTGTCTAGACAGCATTTCAAGGCAGATTCATTACTGTTGGAGGTAGGCAGGATAGTATACTGCATGTAAGCAGACTATATGGGGAATCGGAATATGTACTGCACTCTCATTCATAGCTGAAAACAATCAAATTACACCAAATATTAAATAACAATTCCAGAATGCTTTGCCATGAGCTCAGGTGACAAAAATCCCTACAAAATGCCAGACCGGGAGAGAGAAGTGTTCTGTACTTAACCCGTATTGATATAAAATACACTAGTTTTTCTGGTTTAGCTGTTTGACAAAAAAAAAAAAAAAAAAGACGTGTGATTAACTGTGTTGAATGCGCACTTGTATTTTTCAAACCTTAAAAATGTATTTTTTTAAAAACTGTACTTGCAGATAATATAGTATTTATGAAATAATAAAGAGTACACTTTTGAGACTATGGTACTTAATACACTTTACTCAAAGTCTTAATATATAATGCATTAATAATGCCTTGTAATGCACCTTATAATGCATTGTATGGTCTCATGAATAATTGTAACCGTTGTAATACATTGCAATACTTATGTAACGCCTTTAGAAAATACCAATTTCAGATGTAATAAGAAATCTGCAAATATTATAATGCATTTTAACTTTGGTTACAATTATTTATGAAAATATATAATGCATTATAACATACATTATGAATACTTTTATAATGCATTAAAGGCTTTATGTAAAGTGTTACCAAAACTTTTACTTTAAAGTGCATTTTAAGTCATTCTGTTTCAATAATCTTTTGCAAGAAGTAAACATTTTGATGTGACTAACATAAAGCACATGTAAAGTATAATTCGTACTGTCTGTGTTATTCTATATTACATGTAAAGTTAATATATTTTTAAATGTCATTTTGAATTGTAACTTCAGCATTACAAATGTGTACTTACAAATATACTTAAATACATTACATACAATTTTCAAAAGAAATGACATGAAAGTACATTTTGGTGTAACATAAAAGTTATAGTGGGTCAATATACAACTCTAACGTTCAGTTAGTTGTATACCATATAAATGTCAAATATAATACATTTTCATTTAATTGCAATTAAGTGTCTGAAAACATTACATTCAGTGAGCATTTTAATTATGAACTATTAAGTACTCTTTTTCATAGTGTGTCTTGTCTTCCTGACCAGCTGACAAATACCCAAACCCCAAAACAGATCAAATAAGCTACGGTAAAATCAATAAATACTTTTTAGACGGAGTTGGCAACATGTAAACTAAACTTAGCTTAGCAAAATGCTAAATTCTAACAATGAGACATGTGGAGCTGCTGAATATGCAGAATCTTTCAAATCGGTCACTTATAAGGTTCTTTTTCATGTGGACAGACAGTGCAGCAAGACGGCTCAAAAAAATAAAGCTATGAAAAAGGCATTGAATGTTTTGTTTGCAGCCTAAAATATAAAAAAGTGATTGTACCACAGACGGAAGTCTTAGAGAATGACATTGGTTATCCAGCATATACATGTTTTGCAGTCATGAGAAACCATGTGAGCTCTTAGATCGGTGATTTAAACACTCGGTGGATATGTGTCTGTGTTTGGCCCATTGTGGCCGGTCTGTAATCCCGCTCTATTAACACCTCTGACTCTTTGCTCTTAGCTGCTCTGCTCTCTCACTTCTGTCTATTTGTCTAAGAGTCGGGGTGGAGTGATGACGTATCCGAGTCCAGCTCCTCAGGGACAGCGCGATGGCTATCTGTGTCCGACTGTTATGACTATCTCTAACAAGAGCAAGAACCCTCCAACCATGGCGAATGGGGCAGACAGGATGTGGCTTAGATGTTTCCTTTTAGTTTTCCACCTTTTAAACCAGATGTTTTATGAGCTTGAGGTTTCTGAATGATTGTTTTCATTTTTCTTCTGAGTGAAACATCGAATGCCCTAAAACGTAAGACAAAGTATAGCTGTAACAGGCGTGAGTGAAATGATTGCCACACGACAACCCTTTAAAGGCAAAGAGTGTGGTTTCTGCAACACTAGAACAAAACAAAATAATTGCAATGTTTCCAAAACACTCCCCCAGTCTGTCATTGGTCCGGACAAACAGATAGCCACGCCCCAATATCACACCATTGGTTGTTGCTGTGTGAGGATGCTCAAACAAACAGAGCAATGTTTTGAAACCGCCACAGTCACTATTTAAACAGTATTTTTTTTTTGTATACTTATAATTATCTGCTTATTAAGGTGGGATTGGGGAAATGGCTATTAAAATTCACAAGAATAAGAAAGAAATAATGCGATTAAACAGAAAATCCAAAAATGAAGACAACACACTGTCACCCGCTTTCCGGCAGCTGCTAACAAGCATCATTTTTATAGATGGTTTGTCACAGATGGTCCAACAGATGTCTCTCCGGTCTTTAGCGAGTGTGTGTATGTGTGTGTGTGTGTGTGTGTGTGTGTGTGTGTGTGTGTGTGTGTGCGCATGAGCGAATACCCATAGATGTGCTCCTTGTCAATCGTTACGCTGTCAGCCAGGGCCTTGAGTGTACTCTTTATAAAACATAACGCCAAAGTACTTGAGCGTGTAAATTAGGGCTGAAATTTGAGAGTTGTGTCAGGAGGACAGAGACAGCAAGAAAGGGACAGAAAGCAGAAAGAGAGAGAAGCTTTCTCTTGGGGCTCGGATTCTGATGAGCATCGGTCGTGGAGATTCCAACCCAAAGCAGCAAGACCGTTAGAATGCCTTTTCTGGGGAATTAAACTAATCATGTCGAAAGCGAAAATATTAATTCCTTGAGAAAAAAAATATGAAAGCATGGTGTTTAGCTGATGACTCTGGACTGATTATTGCATGTTTCTAATGGCTATTTTTGGAACGCTAGTGTTCTGCATACTGACAATTAATATATACATGCACTGCCGTTCAAAAGTTTGGGATCTGTAAGATGTTTAATGTTTTTAAAAGAAATCTCTTATGTTCACCAAGGCTGCATTTATTTGATTAAAAATACAACAACAAAAAAACTGTAATATTGTTAAATATTATGACAATTAAAAATAACTGTTTTCTATTTGAATATATATTTTAAAATGTAATTTATTCCTGTGATGCAAAGCTGAATTTTCAGCATCATTACTCCAGTCTTCAGTGTCACATGACCCTGCAGAAATCATTCTTATATGCTAATTTGATGCTCAAAAAACATTCCGTATTATTTTCAATGTTGAAAACAGTTGTGGGCAAATTTTCAGGATTCTTTGATGAATGGTAAGTTTCATTTATTTGAAATAAAATATATTGCAACATTATAAATGTTTTACTGTAACTTTTGATCAATTTAATGCATCCTTGTTGAATAAAAGTATTGATTTTTTTTTTTTTTTTTTTTTTTTATTCTATATTGTGAAAAGGTGCCAAGATATCTTAAAAATCCTGGTTAATAATGTTTCCCAATTTATTCTTTGCAATAAAAACGAAAGGTCAAGTCGAGTGCATTGAGCGATGGGATACACTATTTCATGCTGTGTTCTGGTTGTATACTGCACTTTTTTTCTTTTCTTTTTTTTTTTTTACAAATGCAGTAGGTCAGCTGAGTGAAATAACACACTGTTCATAGTGTGCATGCACATTTATCTGACCATTTCTGCATTGATTTCTCTAGGGAAAATCTTCAGAATTCTTCAAAACGCATTTAAACATGATATAATGTGTTGAATGGAACAGATAATACTACACTCCTAATGCTACCTGAAAGCATAAAAAAAATTGTCAAAATGTTTCAGAAATAAATTCTTACTCAGACTCAGTAGGTTAAAATATAGAGGACCTTAGTGGGGCCCCCCTCCATCACAGGGCCCAGGACAACGTTTCTGATACAGCCCTGCTCATATGTAATTCTAAATGAGTGTAATGGTATATATCAGTGGAGCAAAGTACACAGTGAGTGAGAGAAGAGAAAAAGAGAGAGAGCAGCTCACGTCTGATCAGTCATGTGGGGGAATCAGCATGTGCCCTAATGAGCAATTTCAATATCCTCCGATGTCATGTTGAAATGAAAATTAATAGTTCAATAAGGCTCCACGCAAATGCCACGCATCTCCCATAACCCATATCATGTGGCGTGACCAAATGAGTATATTCTAACAGATGTAGGCAGAAGAGAAAAGCTGATATCTTCAGTAATCAGGGTTTTGAAAATCACCATTAAATGAAATTCAGGGATGGATGGAAAAGAAAAGGGGAGACAAAAAAAAACCCAGAGGCTTGGAATGAACATCTTTACCCCATAATGTGCTCATGTCTTTCCCACAGGCTGTGAGCTAGTCACCGCAGGGTTGACTTACCACATACACCAGTCAAATTGAGCCTTGAATCATAGGAGGCCCTGTTCATCTTCATGAGGGGCTTTCGCACCGGAGGAACCTTTTCATAGTTCCTAGAATATGGCGGAAGTACCCGGATTTTGCCGTGTTCGCACCGATTTTAGTTCTAGGAACTCCTTCTGGAGGAACCAATTTAGCTCCTACTTCAGAGTAGGGTCTAAACCAGCATTATAGAAACGATCCGTGATGTTACTATATACTGATTGGCCGAACGTACGCGAAACACCACCATTTTTATATAAACACACAGATTATAGCCTATATATTTACTCCACAAACTAACTCTATGAACACGGAAAACAGTGATAGATGGACCTCTAAAACTTTACGCTGAGGAAAAAATCGAACGCAACTTTGAGGGGACCAAGAGAAATATGATTATGCATTTCTGCCCAGCTAGCAGCACTGGACTTCAGTCCACACTTTGGTGAAGTAGTGTTGCTTGGACGTGATGTTCTTGGGTCCTAGAAAACTTCGAAGTCAGCCAAACGAGTACGGACATACTTAAAAGAAGCCTACGAGACTTCAAGTGAGCCATTTGGGACATGGCCTTAATTATGTTCTTTCAAATTCAAATCGAACCCAATAGCATTTCAACTAACTTTCTGATAATGCTAATAAAAAGCAATATGTTAAGTGCATGCCATATCATCTCCACGTACCTCCCATCCATAAGTGGTCTCTTTTACCGTGGCGCTCTGCAGTCCGTTGTATGGTCCGAAGCGTTCTCCCATCCGAATTTTGACTTTAGCCCAGATTCCAAGGCCAGCCCCTGGAACAGACGACTCGCGGAGCTCCAAGTCAGCAGGGATGGGAATATCATCGGGAATGTAGACGGGCACTTCATAGGGTGAGCCCTCTTTAGGAGTGAAGTCCTCATTGCAGGGCTGAGGGGACGTGGGACCCACCGCAATGGGGGACATGATGCTGTCTTCTGTCTCCTCTTCCGCACTCTCGCCGGTCACGAGATTGGGCTCTGTGTCGTACATGCTGTCTACTGCCTCACTGTCATCTGAAAGACAATACAGAGACATTTGCACTACATTAGCAGAATAAAGAGATACAAAGCACATCAAATGTTCTTCCGCCTAATTTCTTCAGATTACCATTGTAATTAATTTGCTGATTTTGAAAGGATAGTTCCCCCAAAAATTACTATAGAGAACTTTTGAAGCATGTGCATGCAGCTCTTTTCAATGTAATGACAGTCAATTCTGACCATGTGTTTGTGGCTCCAAAAAGGACCAAAAGTTACACTATAAATCAGAAAATCTTGTACTATAGGATTTTAAAAATCAAACCAAATGGTCATCATTGCATGGTTGCTCTTACTTAATTTTGCTTGACAGACACTAAATGATGATTAAAAATCCTATGTGTGTTCCACATGCAGGGTTGAGACAACCTGCTGGAAAATAATGGGTAAATACTGGGTGAATGGGTAAACTTCTCTTAAAGTTGGTGGATTCTGATAAGCTGCAAATGTTTTTATCGTTCATTCAATTTTTTTTAACAATATAGTACTTCTGTGTCGTTACCAACTGTTGTATGGACTTCCTTATTCCCATAAAATTAGAATGATTATTAAAACTTATAGTTATTTTCCCTGATGAATGGGCCTTTAGTCTGAACAAAACTCACTGACATAATGCTAGGATGTTATGGCAGGCTGCCAGGGTGTTAAGAAGTTGTTGTGAGTGGCCCAAGTCAAAAGAGTCAACCCTCAAGTCTCTATGATGTTTGTGTCTTTAAATGGGTTGGTTCCTTTCTTTAAATATAATCTTCTAAAAGGCAAAAAAGACTGATCACTTTTTTGTACTAGCATACACTCAACACTAGGTTGTTCAAATCATACACCATATGTACGAGGTACAGTAAATAAGCATCATTCTATGGGGAGAATCATCTTTCTTTCACAAGTCCATGTTCTTAACCACTTCGCCACACCAACCAACAAGAGACCACTAGCATCACCAAGCCACTGAAACAAGCATGAATGATTCAAACCAAACTTTTATTGTTGTATTGCTGGTTATACAGTGATGTGAATAAGACGCTCCGCCTAAACCAAAAAAAAAAAAATCTTCTGTAACTTAGAGAGTCTGGCGCAGGGACAATCCTATTTATTTCATAGTCCCCGCCATTTCCTGTCTGATCATTTTAAAAATAATGGCAGCAAATGACCCTGTGGCCTGACGCCACTGCCAGCCATCTTTGTTTATTGTCACTCTTTGCCTGACAGCATAATTATGGTACTCATCATTCATGCTAGCAAAAGGTACAGCTCTGATTACTAAAAATAGGTTCTGTTTCTCTGCATTAGTTCTACACGCATGCATCACAAAGTACAAATGATGTGAAAGCCCTTGAACATAAGACCATTGGAGCTGGAGCTTTCGATCTTGGAGAGATTACGCAAAACAACTGACTCAAATGCAATCTGTTCTCCAAACCAGAACCTGACACATCTCACCTGCATCTGTGTTCTACAATTTCTTAGCTGAGGTCTGAGGCAGTGCACAAGACACTTTCGATCTGTATCCATGATGACAACAACTATGCAAGTACGCATGGATGGACTCGCTGTAATTTGTAGCAGCACCACTGCAGTTTGCTATCCAAACACAGGACCAGCAATCAGGGCTAACTAGGCCGCAATTACACCAGGAGTGCTTCCAATCAACCAGACACAGCCCCCCTGCCAGCACTGCCAAGAACACAAGTTTATGACTCCAAACTGCTTTCTCTCACATTCAAACGCTGTTTACTTATAAGCAACAGCAAAGTCATGAATAAGTATAAATTGCAGTTACTGCTGAGTTGGCTTTAAGCTTTAAGACAGCGGTTTCAGCCGGACAGTTAAAAGGTAGGGAGGAAGAAATGTTCGCCATAAAAACCCTGAGAACTTTGGAAAGTTTTCCCTTCAATACAACATTAATGAATTGCATTATTACTCTGTGCTCTGTAATATTTGATTTTGATTGGTCAATGGCAGCTAAACTACATAATCGACCGTTGATTCTCTACACGACTGTGCTAGTTTCATGTTTTGGGTATCACTTCGTAGTCTGTTTTTCTTGCATAATAAAATAATGTAACTATATACTACGGTATGATTTCAAATCAATGTTTCATGTAATTTCTTTATACACAACTCATTTGTTTAGAGGTTCTGATCACATGTCATTACCAACCCATAAGACTGATCATCTTTTAAACATAAATACAGATATTTTTAATGAAACTTGACAGATTTCCATTAAGTCCATCCACCCAAAATGTTGACACTCCAAAAAGTTGTAAAAGTAATCCATATGATTTGAGCATTTTGAACCAAGTCTTCTGAGTCGCTTTATAGGATGAACGGATTTAATTTATGCTGTTTTTGCCATGTAAACAATCACCACACATACCATATAAAGCACATTAAATAACAGCTCAAACATACTGTACTTTCTTGACATGCGAGAACGAACCAGTGAGGTTTGTTCTCGCGTATTACGCAAGAACGTTTGAGCTTTTGAAAGAACCAGTGAGATGTGTTCTTAGAACATGAACGAAAGTATTTTGGTTTTGAAACGACATGAGGGTGAGTAATTAATGACAGAATTTTCATAATTGGGTGAACTATTTCTTTAAATCTAAAGATGTCCTTGCTTCCCATGGTAACTTACAGTATGCAAAAGTTAGGCCTGGAAATGCAAATATTTGTGGCAAAACCTTTTTAAACGCCAACAATCAGGGAATGTATCATATAAAAAAACTCCACAGTAAAAAAATAAAAATAAATGAAAAGCAAATTAAAACAGATCCTGCGTCATCTTGCAATTTTGAGGGCAAAGAAATGTTTTACCAATTTCTTTAATGATCAGACTTTCATTGGAGTCTCAAAGCAGCCAGGCAATTAACTTAAGAACATGTGGCTCAGTAGTAGCTTCCCCTTTTCACAGATCAGTTAAAGTTTTATAACCACTGCCTATCTGGTGCTGTTTGCAAGAATCAAAAGTGTTTTCAAACCATTAAAACTTTTTTTCCCCTTCTCATTTTTGGCTTATGACCCGAGTAAATTTTCAACAGCCATAGAAAGGGTTGGAAAATCCATTAAATACTCCAGTTAAAAAGGCTAGTGTACGAACAGATAGCTACACTGAAAAAGTGATTTAAATGACATTTAAAGGACTTAATTGTGATGAGCAAAACATCAGAACCATCAGAACACAACCCAATTTTCACAAACATGTATGTTGCTTAGGACTCCAAATGGGAAGTTTTCAGACAGATCATTTGCTTTGTTCCAAAACATAGACTTGAATTGTTACAATGTTACAGCTTCTTCTTGGTTCGGTTCGCTTTCACAAGGAAACATTTCAAAGCATGCCAGAATCTGTTTATGTAAGTCACATGTGAGTAAAAGTGTCCTCTCATTAGTCAAAGTACACCCGTTTAAGTTCCTCATAGCATCGTCGAGATGGATTGACAAGTTAGCTGCTGCTTTAAACACAACACATTTCCCATTATGAATTATGATACCGATTGGTTTGTTGGCCCGTTGGGTCAGGTTGCCTTCTTTCCACAAAATGGGTTTTTAATTGGACTTAAACCACCTTGTTCAGGAGATCTCGGATTGATTGATTTGGTGCGGATCCGAACGTGATTGCCCTGTTCATTTATGCCTTAACAAACCAAACTAAGGGTTTGTTAACATGACAACAATGTACTAAAAAAAAAACAGAAACGTTTTTCCTTTGTTGTTTGCGTGCAGACGACAACATTGTCAAAGCGATTCCTGTTCACACGAATCCGCAAAAACGACTGAAAACGCTTTGCTATTTTGAATTTTTGCTATTATGTTGCCAGGCCAGTAGTTGGCGATGTCTCTTTGTAAAGAAACACAGTTTGAGCAAGTAATACGCATGCCCATGTTGCACCGTATTCACAAATTCACGGTTTTGTAGTTTACATGGAGACGACAACAGTATCATTTTCAAAATCTTGCACTTCGAAACTAGTTTTCAGAAGTTTGTGTTTTCAGGTCCCCAAAACACCGCTGTCGTGTAAACGAACAGCTAAAACCGGTTGTTTTTTAATTGTGACGTGTAAACGGCCCCTAAGGGAGAAAACATGCCAGGTACTGAAACAAATGCTCCAAACAAGCTAGGTGTGAACTTAATCTCAGATGAGACCGCCTTAAATCCGTTGATTGACTTTTTGATACATAACTTCAGATGTTCAGATGTAATTGGCTGCCCTTGTGTAACTTCTAGGAGACCGGGCAAGTGAAAAAGGCTCTGACGTTCTTTGGATATCTCTGTTGGATACTGGTGTTCAAAATGTCTCCCGGAAGTGAAGTGACTTCTTCTGTCTCTGTTTGCTCTCGCTCTCATACTGAACTGTTTATCCTGATTACATCAGGCCGTCATCATTAATTCGCACCTTGGGGGTCCTTCTCTCCTCTGAGCTACGGCCACAATGAAACGCTTGTTCTGCTTTGTTATTCCACTGGAAACTACTGTGCAGCCGGGCCATAGACATGAAGGCATCAGATTTATTTGATAAATTGTAAAAGCCTCACTTAAGCAGGAGAACAGGGCTCTTTATTATTGCAAGCTGCTATAAAGTCAAGGGGAGACACTGCCATGTTCTGTGTTCTTCTTCCTGAAGAGCGGATCTGTACTAGTCCAGCGATCTCAGGACTGGAGATCCTCGCAGACACACATTAACTGAAGTCAGAAAACTTTGAAATGATGTTCCACACACAGAAACGTTACGCATGTGCAGTTCTTAAAGCAACACTGTATTGGTTCGGTACACATGTGAGCCGAAGCAAAAGACATACCAAAAACGGTACTAATGCGTGTACCGTTACACCCCAAGCTAGACCCTCAGCACTCACATTTTCTTCCGCAAATATAAAAATCTATTTATATGGACTGGCATGTGTTTCTCTTTAGAGATGTCAAGAAGATAGGCTTGAATGAAAAAAACTCGACTTTATGGAGATAAATATAAAACAAGCCCATATTGTGATATTCCAAATAAGGAAAAAGCTTCAAGCTTTCAGAGACTGAAAAAAACAAAAAAAAGAAGTAGTCCTGGCCAGTTTAAAAAGTTTTGTCATCATCAGGATTACAAAGAAGCCTCATGTTCCACTTGAATCAAAACTTGATTTTCTCTTCTCTGAGTTTCTTTACCTAAAAACTTTGCTTTCCAGAAACATGCTCTGTTTCCCCTCGTAAAAGCAGCAGGGAACATTTCCAAGTAACAGTTAAAGTAGCACTTTTGTTTCTCTAAAAGGTCGGTGCCATGGAGAAGATTACAACAAGAGATTCCTCATATTATACTATTATATCATTATATATTACTCTGGTACATAAGGCAACTAAAGCACCTTTACATGTTCCTTTATACAATACTCACACTTCAAGCAGTCTACACACACACACTAACAGTGTCAGCATGTATATATACTCTGCAGGCCAGAGCAAACTCAATATATGTGTGCGGTCTGGCCAACATCTGAAGAGAGTGCTGAAGTAAGTGACCTTAACCACCTCGGCTGTTTGAACAGTCAATACACAATGATCCGGGCGCACTGGCACACTTCACCAGCTTAATCTCAACTGAATATGTGAGCCATGAGCTCAATGAATAAGTTTCACTAATTATGCACAAAAATTGGCCCAATAAACATACTCAAAAGGGATTTTTAATTTATTCTATGTTTAAAAATGTATTATTATTGCTGTAATATAGCACTATTACATTATATAATATATTATTATATTGCATGGTCTTAAAGGCCCACTGAAGTGCCTTGGAACGTGCAGCTTCGTATGATGCGTTGACATAATTTTAACTGAAACAGGAGTGTAAAGTGGGACATATTGAATGGCTCCTCCCCATTTTTAAATAGCCAATAGTGTTTGGTTTACCTCACAGACTGCAAGTCGTACTTGACAGCCCGTTGGAAGCGAATCCGAGCGCTGATGATGCGTTGGATTGAATAGAGGTGTGAATAAGTTCTATCCATTTCATTCTTAACCAACACACATCTCCAACCCATTTTGCTCTGTGACGTGTCAACGGTCGCTTTGGCCAGGTGGTATTTATAGCATGGGGGCGGGACGCTTTAGATTCTAGAGAGCATTTGATTGGACAGAAGATGTGATGAGAAGCTTAACTCAGCGGTGATGTCATAAAAATCCATGATCCATTTTAGCAGAAGTGAGAGACTGTAAGTTTTGAATGCGTATATCTCCTAAATGTGAATATTGTCATCGTTTTGGAACAGACCAGCTTATTCATAACCTTAATGCTAACATATTCATACTAATAGCTAAACAGCTTAAATTTTGATATCAGGTGGCCTTTAAGGTCCCTGTTGTCTTTATAAAACAGCTGCTGCATAATACAATTTTAGGGATCTAGGTTGTCATTAAAACATTATTTTATTAAGCATTTTATTAGGCCATTAAATGCCCTTATTAGGCCAAAATATAAAGACCTATTTTTGCACCAAAGTAATCAACCTAATTATGCCCATGCCAGTAATATTGACAACAACATGTTTAGATTAGAGTGGTTTTGACAATATTGCACTTGCAAAGCAGAGTGTTAAGTTTGAAGTACAAAAAAAAAGAAGAAAAAAAAAAAAGAACTGGAAACTCCTTTGCTGTAATACCAGAGTTATGAACCAAAACAATGGGGTAGTACAATAATATTCACCATGCTACAAAGCACAAAGATTTCTTGCACCTTTAGCATTTAATTGATGCACATAATTAGAAGGCTTAAATCCCCACACCTGGTTTTACAAAGCCTAATCAGTTACCAAAATCATATTAGGGCCTGCGGGAATCTGGCTCTGTGTGCGTGTGTAGTGTAGTGTAGTGTGGTGTGGTGTGGTGTGTGTGTGGTTCCTGTCAGCCTCTCCTGATTGCCATTCTAGTCTGCCTTGCTCCCCGGGGAGCAGCGCAAGGCCTTGAGCAGACATTTATTAACACGACAGATTAATAGCACCAGGGAAAAGACATTTTCACAAACATGATAAATATTAATAATAATCAATACTAACTTACATTTGCCAAATTGAGTTGCAAACATCCCCCATGGGGGCAAGAAAGAGGCAAACAGAGAGAGAGAGGAGGCAGACGGGGACGTGGATGCAGGACAAGGCTAAGGTTTGCTAATAAGTGCAAGAAGGTCTCAGACGTCTGGATAATGACACAACAGCATATGCTCCATCTACTCCACAAACACTGCAGCTCATTCACTTCCTACTCTATATTATGGACATTACGCAAGACCAACGCCATGATAAACATTCATTTTAAACTCCTGAAAGCAATAAATAATTAAATGTTTCATTTTAAACACTATGCCACTTTGCAATCAAAGTAATTCGATTTCAGTGGGGAGACTGCACTAAACACACTCCTGCAAGCAAAGCAAGAATATTTGCAAAGAGTTGGATAAGCAATGACTACTCAAAAATCAGTTATTCTGAAAATTAAAGCCATGATCAGAGTGATTTCGGAATATACATTTGAATTTAATTGTCTATCCAAGATATGTATAGATGAATGTACAGATATTACCATCATCATCATCATCATCATCATCATCATCATAATACTGCTGTTGTAAGCAGAACATCAGCATGTATATGGGTGCATTGGAAAAAAAAATGGTGACCACACAGCACCAAATATATTCAAAAGTTAGGAGTGTTTATGTCTTTTTAGGAGTGTATAAAGTATGTACATGTATATTTATATATAAATCAATTTATAAAGAAAATCTGTTCTTTTCAACGATCTAGTAACCCTATTAACCCCATTTAATGAATCCTGAAAAAAAGCTGAATATTAAAAAAGATTGTGAGACACTGAAATCTGGAGTATGGTTGCCATCACAGGAATAAATTACATTTATTATAATTTATCATATTCAAATAAAAGGGGTTATACGTAGAATTTAGAAACCCTTGTTATTAGTGACACCGGTGGCCGTTAATCGAACTGCAGCCAGCAACATATTGCTCATTCGCACTCGTGCGCACGTAACTGAACGTGAAGCTCTTTCTTGTTTTTCACTACGAAGCCAGAATAAAGTTGGAAATACCTTAGAATCTATTTTAATGCATAACTTGACGTCGGCCATGCTGCTGAGAGTGATGTTTAGATAAATATGTCAATTGTTCTCTCAATAACAAATCAAACACACAACAAAAATTACAGTGGTGAGAAAAAGTCAGTTAAGAAAGCATCTGACCGTAGATATGTGGATATGTTTGCACCAGCTCTGCAATTCACCGGCATCATGGCGACAGATGAGGTAGGCTTATTGAAATGACAATGTTATGATCGTTTGATTATAAAGTATATTTGAGACTATATACTAAATAGATCTGATTATGTGAGACCATGGTTTGAATTAATCCCTTTTCTTTGCATGACACATTGGCATTACAGTACAGAATGGCTCTTTCGGCAGGATCCTGAATATAAGCAATTTGTTCATGGGTCATTGAACGGAAGAGAGGCTCTCTGAGCGCGCATAACCGTCACATTATCATATTAAAATCTCTCTACGGGATTTCATAGACAGCCAAGGAAGTCGAGGAAGGTCTAATTTAAGTTTAGTTTCAAGCTGTTAACAAATTGGCAATAAAAAGCGACTAATACATAAAAATTCTTACGAATAGCCCCTTTAAAAAGCTAATTATTTTAAATTGTATTAATATTTCACAATATTACTCTTTTACTGTATTTTTGGTTATTTTTTTTTTGTTGTATTTACTGTTACTGTATTTTAATGATAACTACATTAGCATCCACACCAGCGGACGATATCGTTCTGTTTGTTCTAAGCACAAGCTGCAGTTTTGTCGTCTGCCGCTCTAAATGCTCTTTATAGCAGGATGGATTCTGATTGGCTGTCAGTGTTTTTATCGTTTATTACGAAAAAAAAAAATGACATTGCAAGTGATTCCATTGATATTGTTTCTCGTTATAGTTGTGTGGTGGACTCTGCTGTTCTTCCATATTGAGATCGATTTTTAGAACTATCTTTATCGTTATCGCTATAGTTATCGTCCTTGGTGTGAACGGTGAGACTTTCTGAAACATAAAAAAAAAAAATCTTACCAACAAATGAACATTAGTGTATATGGTGCTGTGCATATATTTATATTCCAACTGACACACAAACTAAAATAATAATATGTATTTGACAAATAAACCGTTAGTGTGTTTTTTTATATATTAGCAGGTGCACGATTAGCACAATCTCACAAACTCAGATCAGAGCCATCATATGAACCCAAAGAACATACATTCTATATTAATTTCCAATTATATCCTGCCAAGAAGTAAAGTCTCAGTTTTGTGTGTATTATACAGCCTCATTTAGTTACCGCAGTGGGAATAACAGAGAAGAGAGAAAGAGAGAAATGCATTCATTTCTATGAACAGGAAAAGCCATTGGTTGGGCTTGCGACGGTATCTGAATTTGGGAAATGATTTTCACCTCTGGCTCGGAGAGCACTCCCCACCTATACATCACCCGATTACTCCTGGACTGGCCCCGGTCTTAGTCATTAGCCAGTGAATTAACGACAATCCAGCATGCTATTAATCACACTGACAAAAGTGTTAGCATGCCACTGACCTGCCGGCGCACGAGGACGTGAGCAAAGGAGGAGATTTCAGAGAGAGAGAGAGAGAGAGAGAGGGGTGAAGTGGGGTAGTGGTTGAGGGGGTTGTTACTTACAAAGATACAGTACAAGAAACTGGCAAACAGCGGCGGGAAAAAGCCAGAGCGAGTACAAAGAGTACAGAATGAATACTAGAGCTATGACCCACCACTCAAATGTGCTTTTTTTTTTTTTCATTTCCTATCAAAAACATACGGGATAAAATATCCCACAATTTTTAAAGATGGAAATCATCCTAGTTCTGCTAACAATTTTTTTTGGTGTGTGTGTGTGTGTGTTCTCATAACTTCACAAAAGCTTGTAAATCAAGATGGAAATCAACAGTACAAAGACTGGACCTGTAATGGATTTGATTCATTCTGTTTGCATGTTTTGTGGTAATTTTTCTCAATTTTAAACATTTCAATTCTATACCTAGCTCTGCACATGACAAATGAAAAAAAAAAAATAGATATTGCCATGGATCAATAATTTGTTCCCACGACATATTAATTGGTGACCTTGTTGTATTCATTCGTTCCCTCGTTGTAGTTCAATTGTGGCCACATCTTTTTCATTTCTTCATTCGTTTTAGGTAAATCGTGACCATGCTGTACTAACTTGCTCCTGCATTTCAACATAGTTCAATTGAATACGTTTATCAAATTAGTACGACATGACCACGATTTTCTAAAATGAGGAAAACAATTTATTTATTTGTTAAAAAAAAAAAAAATGTATTATATTTATTTATTTATATATTACATTAAAAACCGTTCCCCTCCATAAGTCATGTGCAGGGCTCCGTACATTTCACAGCAGAGATATTAACTGTTGTACATTAATACTTTAGTTTACTCTACATGATGTATCAAACTAGATCAGAAGACACACTGACATCATGATACAGAACACCTGCCCTTCTCCGCTGGTCTTTTCATGTGTGTGGACTCGGGCGAGCGGGTCAAGTGAATTAGCCGGGGTCGCTCAATAAGCCAGCCACAGCACTGGGCCGTCTAATCACACTGTTCTGCCTCATTGACCCGCCAGGAAAGAGCTAAAGGAGCCCAGACTGAGGACTCAATACAGAAGCTGGAAACCAGAACGCTCCACCACCAGCCCAATGCTAATTCTACTATTGTTGCAGGAGGCAGTGCACTGCAGCACGCACATTTTCTGCATGGAATGACCGGATAACCTACTTTTGATCTGTATATAACAGATCATGCATGGAAAACTGTATCCCACAATGCAATGCAATCACATGATTTAGATGATTTAACTGGAAGTAATATCAGACTCAATTGAACATATCTTTCTGCCCTTTTGGGTATGGTGGGAATGGAATACTATCATACTGCTTACGGCACAGGATATACTGTATACTGCCGACTATTTAAAAAAGATAGCGTGTCTAATAGTGGTATGATAGGAGACATTTGTTCATTAAAAATGAAAACAAGCTTTTTTTATTTACAGCATGATTACTGGACACTACTCGCTGTATAATGATCCCATGTGAAAAATAAGTGTGTACTTCAAATCTTAAAAGTATATTTTTCAACAGAAAAAAAAAAAAAAAATTTGCAGAAAACATAATATGAATTAAATTAAAGGTCACTTAAGTGTACTTAAAAAAAGTACACTTACACCACTAAGTACAATTTTAAAAAAGTGAACTGTAAATGTCCATCTTTTTTTTTTTTACTTTACAGTACATCTTAAATAATTGTGTTTTAATGTAGTACACTTATTTGTTGACTAACACACTAAAGCGCATCAAAAGTAATTAATTTAATTTAAACTGCAGTGTGATATTTGATATCATATTTCAATTTAATATATTGTAATACTAAATTGCAACTTCGCTATTACTAATGTGTAATTACAAATATATTTCAACACATGACATACAAGTTTCAATAGAGATGATATTAAAGTATATTTTTACAATAATTATATATGCTTTGTATATAATATATAGACACACACCCACACACACATACATATATATATATATACACACACATCCAATAAATGCTTGTCAGAACACTTGGCAGGACACTAACCAAATTTCAAAGACAATATTAGTAATAGTGAAATCACATTTAAAGATACTGAAGTCCTACATAAGTGGGTAAAAAAACAGCACTCTTATATTCAACTAATTGCATTTAATTAAATTTAAACTACAATACATGTTTATGTAACTGTGAATAACACACAATTAAGCCTCTGAAAACATTAAATTCAGTTTGCACTTTTACAGTATATTATTTCTGTAGTAAGTACTCTATTTACATGCTACTTTTTCACAAGGGACATCATATAGCATTCTGTTTGAAATATTTATCAATGCACGTTGCATATTTTTGTATGTTTGTAATTGAATTATGCCATGTACACAGCACAGTAAGCTATATAGTGAGCAGTATCCTCATACTCCAATCACAACACCGTCTTACCAATCAGAAATCATCACCTCAGCTGAGAATGACATTTATAGAGAAATGACCACTACATGGAAAAGCGACTATAAGAAATGTCACACAGGAGGAGATACACCCTCCATTCTCTCTGATGAGAGATGAGAAACAAGCTTTCTTCATTAAACTGCCAATGTCTCTGATAAATGATGGAACTCTCACAGAGATGAAGTAAATCACTGTGAAAAACTTTTTAGCATTGTATGTCAGTATGATAGGGCTATGATGTTGATTTAGAATCCAATGATACATTTTTATAGCATGATATAACTGTCCAATCTTATTTAACCTCTGCTGTTTTTCAACAGAAATGTTATAGTAATTTCTTAATGTAGATCCTTTAACATTTAGCGATGTTTTGTGTACTATGGCGTCATACGTGTGACGCTTTGTACATTTCGTTGAAATCTTACGCACATGGCATCCTTTAGCATCAATATGAGACGCAGATCCCAAGGCGTCATAACCGTACCCTACCCCAGACCTAAACCTACCCATAACAGTGCGTGTTATATTGACGCTAAAGGATGCCATGTGCGTAAGATTTCGACGAAATGTCGTATGGCGTCACCTATATGACGCCAAAGGATGAGAATGCGTTCGAAATTTCAGAACGGAACAGCTTCTCTTTACCTTTTTTTCCTCTCTACTTTATTCCCTTCAAAGCATCTCCTATATGGCACTTCTAATCTGTGATCCTGAATTTTCTTGGTGCAAAAGAAAGACCACTAAATGAATAAAACGTCAGGTTTGATTAGACCTTTTTTAAAAAGTGCATTTATTTGGTTCTTTTGTGAGCAGGGGTCAATCTACTTACGTTCAAGCTCACTTAAACATAAGCCAGGGAAACTTCTCCGAGTGTCACAACTCACTAACGTAAATATGATCCTCTTTTGCTGATGAAGGCCGACATGGTCAGTCCGGTCATTTAGTCTTCTTCGAGAGTGATGAAACACACAACACATCACATCAGAGGTGAAGTGAGAGGGATCTGAATCTAATTTGCCCGAGCGTTTTTATCCTTGTAATGAAAGCTTCACTGGAGAAACGCAGCAGTTGAAAGAAATAATATCTCTTAAAGTGATTGCAGTGGATAGTTTTGAACAGCAGGAATTTAAACTCAATTCCATAAAACCCATCTGAGAAGGCAGAAAATAATTGGCAGTGCAGAAATAATAATAACAATAAACACTATTTTAAACATGTATATATATAATTCAGTTATTAGTGCTAGAATCCCTTTAATGGTGAGTGGTGACATCACTGATGACATCACTGTTTTTTGCAGAGTTGCTTCATAGCTCAATTGAACTTGTTCCATAATTGCTGAACTTTTCTTGAACCAAACTGAGTCAACACTGAACTGACTTCAGCTGAATGACACTATTGTCTTTTTTAAAGCTGTGTTACAGCATAATTGAACTTTGTTTGCATCATTGATCATTATTTTCCCTTTTATCGCTGTAAAGCTGCTTTGAAACAACATGTACTGTATAAAGCACACGCAAAGTGTGTGTAAATTAAGGCAGAGTATGTTTTGCCTTCCTTGAGCTCATTGCGTCCTCACTGAGGTCCTATAGGGTGGCATGGCGTGGGGGAAGCAATGCCTCCAAGATGCTGATATTCGACAGATCGTGATGTCAACCTATGATGCCAGCAGATCCAAATGAATGGGACAAATTGGTGGAGAGACTAGATAGAAATAAACAAGCTCAAGGGATAGTGCACCCAAAAATGTTACTTTTGTCATTACTTAGTAGTATTTTTTCCTACTATGACAGTCAATGGCTAGCGTCAGCTGTCTGGTTACCAACATTCTTTAAAATGTCTTCATAAATTGTTCAGCACAAGAAAGAAACTCATACAGGTTTGGAACAACTTGAGGGTGAGTGAGTGATGACAAAATTGTCTTTTTTGGGTGAACTACCCCTTTAAACGTTCAGTTTGTACTTTGAATTTGAGATTTAAATAACTTAATTCAATTATTTTACATTTATTTAAATGTTTTAAATGACTTGATTAAAACTATTATTGAACATTGAATTCATAAAAAAAAAAATATATATTAGTATTATTACATAATATAAATGGAAATGTAGTCGAACTAAGATATTAAATGCAGACGGGAATTTTCCTCATTTCAGAAGACCACCACACACCATTTGTGAGAATATATCAAACACAATTATGCTATCCATACCCATGACCGTATAACCGATTCCCTTACTTTCCTCAACACTCAGCATTTGCATTTCAGAAGAAAGAAAAAAATAAAAATAAACGCTAATCAATAAATCTGTCAATCCATTCTCATTTTCACTATTTTTCACGCAGGGCAGAATAACAGGTCTGAAAAGGAAGTCATCATGTTGTGCCGAGGGAAGGAAGCAGGAAAACAGATGTGGCAGTAGAGTAAATGGTAACAAGTGCATTGAAGAACAATACGGCCGGTTCTCCTGCAGAACAGAGCTGAGAACCTGCTCAGGCGACAATCAGTCATAGCACAATGCTATATACATGCCTGACAAACAATGGGCTTGACTCTCAGAATTCTGGGAAAGGGGGCCAGACCACCGAGGGACCTACACCGTTAACCGCTAGAGACAGCATGGTGCATAACATGGTCCATACCTGATGGTCAGATAAATATCTGCATCTGCACCCTCAATGTAATTTGCTATATATAGCATTTGCTTATTACACCGGTGCTCTAAAATACCTGATTGTGATTAGTCAGTGGTGGCTTTCTGTGGTCAGATTATTATGATTATTTATTTATTTATTTTTTGCATAAGGCTGAACTAAAATTAAGGCAAAGATTAAATATTTAAACAAGCTTTTAAAGGAATTGGGGAAACCTAAAATGTATTTCGATTTTGTTTATTACTAAATGATACTTTATGAAATTTAAAAGTGGGCTTTGAGTGAGTTGATTATTTGCATGACTGAGAATTCTCTTGGTTAGTGCTCTGATGATTTCAAATGAACGCATGTATTTATTGTGAGAATATAGAAGAATTCTAGCTTTCAAGAAAGGAGTATCCTTAAATAACTGTAAATACATCATGTATATAGACTACACGAATCACAATGAAACTTCTATTGTATTATTTAAATCTATAATGCATCCTCTAAAATAAATGAATACAGGCCGGAATATACAACTATATGAATATATTGTTTGGAAACAATCTCTAAAACTATACCTTTAATACTTAAATACTATACCTGTAATTAACCAAAAAGTTGTTGTTTTTTAATCAAGGAGAGAAGATGGCAAGAGTTAATGTCGCATTTTCATATTCCAATGTCACATTTTTTTAAATAATGTTTTGTTTAAAAACATCTCAAAACCGAGGTCAGGCCTCACGGTAAGCTAACTAGGACAGCCTCTTTATAATACTCCACTATGTCCTAAATGCTTAATGATGCAACGTGTTTCTTCACTTAATTAACATTCACCAGAGCATGTGACTTCATTAGCAGCAGAGGGCCGGTTTCCGCTCACATAAATAACGCCTCGTACCCGAGACTGCGGTACACGTGCGGTAACACACAAGTGGGCCGTGGCGAGCGGTTGGAGAATGAAAGGCAATTTTCCTGTTTAAAGCGCCAGCGAATTGCAGCGAATTCCAGATAATTGGCTGGTAATTAGGGGGGTCGTCAGGTCGATTTGGGAACAAATGGCACCCTTTAACGGAGGTGGTCTCCTAGGTAATCTGAGCTGACCCCCCTGCTTTGTCTCTGTTATCTCTGCCTCTGCTCACTGCGTGACATCCTAAATAAGGTGTCCCTCTCCGGGGACGAAGTGGAGCAGAGCAACTATTTGTCATGAGTCAGACAGTGGCGCTCAGAGCTCTTTGCCGCTCCCCGCGGTACCTCCGCAAATTTCGTTTCAGCGGCCTGACTAGACATCCCATCGCTGGGGGAAGCACAGGAGGTCAGAGTGGACGCAGGCTGAATAAATATCCCAGCGGTCTCCTGAGATTCAGCAGGTAGCTCACCGCCGTGCCTCCGAGCCATGTGGAAGACGAGCAAAGAAAGTAACACAAGAGCCAGATGCGCAGACTCCACAACCTTTACTGCCACAAAGTGCATTCGGCACACACAACCCAAGCCATTAACCGCAGCCAGAGGCATCAACACCACTGTGCCTGCCTCTGGAGTGCCTCCATGCTGAGTATGTTCCAGTTTGGAGTCTGTTTTTCACAAAAAAATGTGTGACATCATGTGGCAGTTTTTAGCCCACTTGCTAAGTATGGCAGTGAAGTTTTAAAATAGAACAGCAAAAGTAACCAGAAATTGTATAACCAATAATGGCAAACTGCAGAGTGCTGTCGTACTGAATATCAGCACAACTGTGACTCTGTTTGTTTGTTTGTTTGTTTGTTTGTTTGTTTACTTTGAGCAGTATAGTCTAAAAACACAAGAGAGAGGCTAACCAGCCTCTGTGTAACCTTGCATTTCCTCAAACAGGAAAAAACTGAATTGCAAAGAATGCAATGCACAACACAAAGGAAACAAAAACGGGCCGAGTACAGAGTGGTGTGGGACACCGGGGGTAAATACACAGGAAAGGGAGACTTCAATGACACAACGTCTCTTGGTCATGTGATTCTGCAAGAGAATTTCAGCTGTGGCTTTCTGCTTGTATGAAATGAGCAGAGAGGCAAGGAGCACATAGCGAATGGAGAGAGGAAAAGAGAAAGCAAATGAGCATTTGTGCTGGCTGAGAGAGATAGAAATGAGAGAGAGAGATAGAAATGAGAGAGAGAGAGAGAGAGAGAGAGAGAGAGAGAGAGAGAGAGAGAGAGAGAGAGAGAGAGAGAGAGAGAGAGAGAGAGAGAGAGAGAGAGAGAGAGAGAGATCAAAGGCTGTGTCCAAATTTGCTACTTCCCTTCAGATAATGTGTGACACAATTAGACGGGCTTGACAATTTCCATTACGCCTGATCAAATATTTATCATGCTTTGGAGATGATGTCGTACCCCTGGCTCTCACCCGTCTCATTTGCATAACAAATGGGAGAGACACTTAACAAATAAGTGAAATAGGGAGTAACGAGAGGGCGGACGAGTGAGAGAGAGAGGCCGAGAGAAAGAGAGGGGACATGGAGGTGTCAGAGTTACAGTCAGCCTCTCTCCATTTGATTTGCAAATGGCCAGCCTCTGTCATCAATTCAGGGCGCGGGGTAGAGCTATCACCGTGATGAGAGGGCCAAAGGAGAGGACAGCTCCTCGATGCTACCGTACAGCACTATTAATCATCCAGCAGTGGGAGAAACGCAGCCAAATTGGGCTCATCAGTCTCTATATTAAACAGGAATCAAGGTACAAGGACAGGAGGGGAGGGCTGTGGAAATGGACTGATAGAAGTATTTTATCGCTTTCTTCTGCCCTTGTATTTATTTATTTTTTTATTTTTTTATTTTTTTATTGCACACCCAAAGTCATAGAAGCAATGAGATCAGCAGTCTGATGATTAAGAAAGCACAACATATAAGAGACCATATCTGTCTTAGCCAATATTAGTATTATTATTATTGCACCAGTCACGTGTTATTTCATTTTTATACTATTATAGTTGTTGTTAATATTTTGAATTGGATGTCATTTTAATATTTTCTGTTTTAATTTCAGTTTCAGTTAAAATTTATGTAATTCTCTTGTTTTTCCCCATTTTTTTTATGTCTATATAGTTTGTAGCAAGTTTAATTAAAAATTTTGTATTTTAATAATGTAACAAACTAAACAAATGTTTATATATATATAATTATATATAATTTTATTTCATTTCAGTTCACATTTTCTTTATTTCAAGAAATGAAAATGTTTTTTTTTTTTGGTTTTAGTTTTAGTTAACACTAATAACCAGTTGATTTTGAATTTACCTTCTTTTTTTATATAGTTTTTTATTATGAAAAATGTATACAGAATTTAATGTCCAGACATGCTGGATACTGGTCAATTATTGTGTTATTGGACAATTTTCTTTTCTTTCTTTTTTCTTTGCATTGGATATTGGAAATGAACTTAATTTGTTTTGGATATTTAAGAGTGGATTTCTGTTATATTTTTCTATTAATGAAAAATAGTACAGAAAATAGTGGTAGATTTCATCACCCACTTTTGTTCTTTTAGTTGTTGTTTTTTCTAATGCATTTTCCAAGGTCTTCAAACCAATGGGATTACAGAACCAGGATATATCAGCAAACATATCGGTATGAGCCTATATTAATGTTTTATTCTTAAATAATTCAGTTAGTTTATTGTGCAAATTAGATTGTCTGATATTTAAAATTTAGCTGGATTTATGTAGACATTTTTTATTTAGATTTATAATACCAGCCATCGTCATCCACAACATAAAAATAATGATCTGCCATCTAGCAATCATTTTTATATTTGCGCACCCCCACAAATAATATTGTGCAGGTTCAGAGGTATAATTTCTACACATCACATATGAAAGCAAAAGGATGTTGCCATTCTACTGTTTGAAGTGATGGAGTGTGGCCTGGGGGCAAACTCTGTCTTTTCTGAAGACTCACCCCAGCTGTAGATATCACAGCTTCCCTGGACAGAATGAGTAGTGGAGTGGAGGTTAAAGGTGAGCGGCCAGACTGTCAGATGGAGAGAGAGGAGGACAGACCTAACAAGACGATGAAGAATGACCATCTTCTCTTAGATTTAACACAATATGAATGACCCTCCAAAGCAGCCACCAAGAGATAAACACAGCACGCATCCAGGAGAGACAGAGAGAAACAGAGCAGGAAAACTCATTTCATTTCGTTTCCCTGTTAAATATTGATTTTATTGTCATAGCAAGATGACCTTGAACTAAAAATCACTATCAATCATTGTACGGTGTAATAATATGTTATGTAGTTGAGATAAAAAGAGACCTGACGTACAGAAGACAAATTGAACAGAAGGTCTCGATTTGCAGTTTTTTTTTTATGCTAATAAAGAACCTGTGAGAATATGTAATGTAAAGACAATAATAATGTTATTTTGTCCGTATAAAACTTTCACTCCTGGTAAATACAACACAATACATTGAACTCAAAAGAGGCAAGAGACATCCACGTCTTGCACAATCTCAATCATTCCAAAATGCCTGACTTACAACTCACTCCTTATCCAAAATTATGCGCTAAAAAAACTTACCAAATGCAGACATGGTCTACGTTCGTGTTCAAAAGCTCTTCCAGTTTTCAAAAACTCTGGTTACCAATTAACTGAGAGGCCAAGGTAGTTGCCGTCACACACACACACACACAGATAGGGTGTATAAGGCTGGTGAAGAGGCTGTCCGCTGGGGTGATGCTGCTAACGTGAAAGAATGTGAAGCAGATAGCAGAGGTGCAGGAACTCAACGAGCTGAAGGAAAGGACACTTCAGAGGTCAGACCCATGTGAGATGACTTCAGCTTTATCTTCCTTTTACTGCTGAAAGATCCCAAGTTTCAGGATGTTTAGATGTGTAAGACAAGAATTTATTCAAATTAAAAAAAAAATTATTAAAAAAGTTTTTCATAGCCTTGAAAAATTGCATTCATTGTGGATACTTAATATATCAAGGTTGATTCAGTCATAATACATATATCTGGAATAAATTCACCTAATTTAGTTGTTACATGAAGCCTATTTTTATGTTATGTATTTGTATGTATTGTTTACTAAGAACTGTTAAACTATCACCTAATATATTATACTATTATATAATATATATTACATTTGTATTATCTAAAATGTATATATTAATCTATAATTCATCTATATTATAGGTAGAGATGTACCAATACTAAATTTCTCCGGCAATACCGAAAGCTGATTATTCAGAGTTTGGATTTCATAAGAAAAACATCTCGACCAACTAATACTGTAAACCACAGGGAAGTTTAAAACGGTGGAACAGCAATCTGTCACGTCACATTTAAGAGCGTCAAAGGCCCATTTAATTATTTGGACTTTGTGTTAAAAAAATGGACTGAATTTGGAAGCTGAAACTTAAGATCTTTGTGATCATTGGATGGGAGTTACTACAAATAATGTTTGGTGTAGGGAAAACCTTAGCTTGAACTATGGCTGATTCACGTGGTCAAATGTCACTTAGATTTAGACAATACAGATTTTTCAAAGGAGCTTCACATTAACAGGAAAATAGTAGTGTTAATGTTGTCAAATCCGTCAATGTTAAGTTCAATGTTGTTTTAGTCCGGTTCAATAACTTACAACAATGTTGCAAAGTTCATCATTTATAAAACAAGTTCAATTCAGCTATAAGCAGCTCTACGGAAGGCAATACCCAAAGCCACATAAAGGCAAGCCTGCAACCTTAGCTGAACTACAAAAGGCTCTTTTTTTTAATGGATGTCAATGGAAGAGAGGCTTCACTACGCTGAATAAACTACTTTTGAGAGGAAATAGCTTATCATTTAAGGAATCAACAGCCCGGCATGTTTGCTCTTAAACGCTCGTTTTGGATTCATCTATTTTTAGAGTTTACACTGAAAAAATTCTGTTTCATAAGAAGAGTCACGGACAATTGCGCTACGGGTATGATTCAGCTTACAGCGCTTATCATTATAGTGTCCGCAAACAGTGATTGACTGTCGCACAACACCAAACGAAATTCAGTGACTTCAAGGCTGTATGTATTGTGATTGGTTATCAAGGCACACCTGATCCAAGTTAGCCATTAGGCTTTTTCCAATGATAGAGCCACGGACCCTCTCCCAATCTCCCAAATATAAGACCATCTCTGGCAATGTGTCTTTATCCAGCTAAATTCAGTTACATTTTGTCCTCATCTGATGTCCCTGACATGGATATCCGCTCCGTGTCAGTACAGTTAAATTGATAATATTACTGAATATAAATGTTCTTTTGAACCCCCGTTTATATGACATTTGAAAAACTGATAAAACAAAACGAAATAAAGTAATTGAGCTTTGTGTGGTAAGATCTAAATGGTTGATCTGAAAAAGTCTAAAAACAGATTTAAAACGACTGATCCTTAATGTAACAATTGCGTGTTACCACAGTGTCGAAACAACAAACTTCATGAGTAAAGGACATGAGTAAAGGATCAAACTTGCAGATGTGTGTACGTGTGTGTTTATGCAGCGTCGCTCTGTCCCCTGGACCTCTCTGGACTGGCACACATGAGGTGGCTTTGTGGGAGATCCAGGCGTAGGCAGCATTCCTTTGATAGGATGATACAGGGACTAAAGCTCTTCCATATGACACCCGTCACATGGCTGCTGTGTCTAGCCACCCTCTATCTCAGTGTGTGTGTGTGTGTGAGAGGATTTCACAGGCACAACGAGGGGTTTGTGATGACAGGAGCCAGGCCTCGTTACACACCAAAGCATCTGTGTGTCTTTATCTGTCTCCGCTCGCCCACCGCGGAGAGAAAGAGATTGATGCAAGGCCACAATGAAGCTTTCTCAAGTTTATCGATTATCACATTCGGGGAGAGATATCACGTTCTCCAGCTGTCTGACCTGACGAAAAGCCATTTGTTGTGATTTCTCTCTCTATTTTGGAATCTTTTACTTTTGTTGTAAGTGACAGCACATATGAAAATATGTTATCTAAAGACTAATAAATTAATAAAGAGGGCATTTCATTGTGATTTACAGTCATATCTTAATTGAACGTATTATTGATGTATTTGATCAAATTTCATTTTTTAATAAGCGGTCCAAAAAAAGTATAGGTATAATGTACACTAAATTCAATTGCATTGAATCCAAAATATCGAGCCATTTATTGTTCACTTAAAAAAAATGTATTGTAATTTTAATGGTAAAAGACTAAAAATGCTACGGTACAAAACCTGTTAATTGAAAAGTTCCCTTACTCTATACATTGAAGAACTGTAATAGATCTAATCGGACATTTCATGTAATTTTCAGTAAAATACTGTTAAATGAGTGAGAAAATTGTAGTGAGAACAGAACATGAGAAAGTCATCTTATTGTTTACAGCTCACATTGGATTGTCATTATATTATAAAGGTATCAAATTGATTTTTTATTGATTTTTTAACTGTAAATGTAAGTTCAATCTTTAAAACTTAAAATGTTGCTACCATATTTCTACCATATAACTCATATATATATATATATATATATATATATATATATATATATATATATATATATATATATATATATATATATATATATATATATATATATATATATATATATATATATATATATATATATATATGAGTACATATGTATATATATGATATACATATAACGTGTGTTACGTTTTAGATTAAATGTTTAAAATGAAGACAAAAGTAAAATATGTCAATAGTTAATGTGATGAAATGCACCTGACATTACTCTGCCAGGATACTGTGAACTTGAGAAGAACTGAATTTATACATCCAACCAACGCCATCTCACGACCAATTCGTACGAATTCGTACGAGTGATTAAAAGGTGGCTAATTCGTATGAATTCGTACGACCTGCCTCGTACGAATTCGCACGATTTGTTTAAACCCACGTGGTGGGTAGGTTTAGGGGCGGGGTCAGGGGTAGGTCATTCGAATGAATTCATACGAATTTGGTAACTCGTAAAATATGTACGAATTAGCAAATATCGTACGAATTTGTACGAGTGAGGTTGTACGAATTCATACAAATTAGCCACCTCGTAAAATTCGTACGAATTGACGTGAGATCAGGCTGACTAAAACTCATTAAACAACCAGGTTATTCAGTCATAGCAAAAAAATGGTTTAGAAAAGTGAAATTAGTTCTGAGAAAAGCTCAAGCAGAATTTGTTTGCAGAAGCCACTTGCTTGGACATTGTTTCTAATGAAATGACATCCACACATTTTTAAGTGTGACTTTAAATGCCTCTACACTATTTTAAAGGTTCCTAATTTTATCTTGGAGGTCTCCTACAGTAGATTTACATGCATCCAAGGTCAAAAAAACACAATTTTCTCATAAATGCACATCACCTAATTTCTCAAAAAGTCTATAAAAAAGGTTTGTTTGAAGATTCAGTCTCTCTAAAGTCATCTTTTCTGCAAGCCTACTCTACTCTGATTGATCAGATGATTCACACGGTTGTGATTGGTCTACCGCTTACAGCACTTGTTGGAAACCAAACGCCTACTATATCTGAATTTCAGCTCCGGAGGCTTCATCAGCACGTTTACACAGTGATACAAACAGTAACGATGGCGTCGGTTTTTCCGTCTCAATTACAGCGCGATTCCGTCTCTCTAGTAGAAGTGCATGCAAAGTGGATTTGCAGCGCTCAAAATAAAGTCTTCTCGACATGTCAACAACGCGAACCAAACTCTTCCAGGCCTCAGCTACAAACTACAGTGTTTGAGGGCGGGTCAAAGTAGACACTGTTCAAAGTAGACGTTGTTCAAGGGCACCCAATGAAGACCATAGACTGGAATTATGCAAATTTGTTACATTGTTACTTTGATAAGTAACAGGAAGTGAAGCTGAAATTGCTGGCGACTCGTTTCGGCGGTTCAGAATTGATGCTTTCTTTTAGGAGATAATTTGTCGTGCACAAACAGCTATATAACACACTGCATGAAACATAATATTCAAAAAAGCATAACAGGGCCACTTTAATGCATAAATGATTTTTAGGACACATGTTCTGTTTTTGCCCTTCGACGTTCATCCTTTTTCTCCTTTCCGCCTCTTGCGTCACTCGCCTCCGCTACTGCCGTGACCTCCTGGGTGGGCCGAACACCCCCTTCTCCAGTCCTTTTTTTTTCCCCAAGTGCTGTGCTGGTAGGTTGGAGTCTAATCCCTGTCTAAATCCCGGAGCTGATTGGGTTTACAGGGGCAGGGATCAGCAGTGTTGCCCGGTCCCGCACACAGCGACTCGGAGCCAGGCCCCTGCCCGGCACTGTCCGGCCCCTCCACGGGAACAAAAGAGCCCCTGTTTGCTCACCCCTCGCGCTCAAGAGGCTTAAGGACATTTTTCTCATTTTTGAACAGCTAATATCTTGCAAAAGTTGTCTAATCTCTTTAAGTTAAAGTTGAGCTTTTGTAAAAGCCCATGCTAGCTGTGCTTATGACTTGACTGTTATCCAGCAGCATTTAATTAGGTCAGGCTGGGCCTCCAATGTGCACAACACACTCAGGATTGTGGATATGCAAATGCGTCACATCAAATCATCTTTATCGCCCTCCAAACACCAACATCCAGCATGGTAGAACCAACTGACTGAATAATAGCCTAAATATGACTTTTTGAATATTTTCTCCAGGTTTTTGGAGGAAGCTGCACTACGGCGACCTGCATTAACCTCCAAATAAATAAATTAAAGAGGAGTGTTTTAAGTGTTAAAGGGTGTTGCGATTCATGACATAAAGCGGCTTTAAAGTCAAAAATCACTTTAACATCAAAAGTCTTCATTGACTTGGCAACAGCAATGTGATAAAAGACACCAGTGTTCAGTAAATAATTTCATTTATATCACGATAATCAATTCTTTAGCCTCAATGCAAGTGATTTTGTTGAAATGTTCATGTTAACTGATATTCACTATGCCACTAAGCCAATCAGACGCTCATAAACTGATGAGCACTCCCATTTACTTCAGGAAGCTAGTAGAGTATCTTCTTCATCACCATTATGCACCAACCAACTCTACTTCCACACAAGTTATAAGAGCCTGGCTAATCACATAATTACATACAATACAAGCTTGAATGGAGAGGGAAAGCACATGACATCAGCATGAACTGCAATGAGAACACTTGAATTATAGTTTTCTGCTCTTCTTATTTACCTTTGTAATGGGATCAAGACACAAGACACCACTTTCGACAATAGCCTGTGCGTTCTGTGCAAGTACATACTAATTCTCCTTTCCCCCCTCTCTTTGGAGTTTGGGTTACAGGAAGTTAACCTGAGCCACGCTCCGCCTCTCAGAGCAGTCAAGCTGTAAAGAAGATGGGGCGTTGAACACCTGGACCAGCTTTTGAGAGACAGGGTCAATGAGACACTAAACGATGACGATACTGCACAAACTTGGGAACCTGACGGGGCTGTGACCTCTATGTTGATGCTCGAGGCCTTGTCAGAGTTGTGCTTTGAGCTGCCACTGTTTGCCCAATGTGGTGTCTGTTTTGACAAGCCTGTCTAATAAAATATATGGCGAGCTTAAAGCGCTCCTCTGGCAAAGGCACCTCATCAGCCGCAGAAATCCATGAGAGAGTTCATAAAAAAGTCACAAGCAAAGATTTATAGAATTACACGCTAATCTTCTTCATGCCACACATTGGCACTAATCTTATGAACGCAAGTGTTTAACAATTCAAACTATTCTAATGAAAGTCAACAAACTGTGGCCAAGTAAATGAAGGAAAGGTTACATTTAAATAAACTAAAGAAATGTTTTGAGGATCAACATTACTGAGCAGGGAGGGTAATGCATTGCAAGATCCAGACCTACAAAAAACTATAGACTCCTTGAGACCCAAACCAAGAATAGTCTATTTTGACATACATTGGCTTATTCAATCATTCAAAAGGTAGGAATAAAAAAAGTTTGTTCTTCTCTAAAGTTTGTTATTACATTGTAGTAACAATTATTGAAATTATTACAATGTAATTACAAGGTTATAAAAGACCCAAAACATTTGGTTATGAAATTTATACATAATCTGTGATTTTGTAGAATAATTCCTGCAGTCGTTTACATTTAACACAATCCATGGATGTCATTGTTAATTGAGTGCCTGTATAAAGGTTAAGTCAAATGAGCAATGAAATTGTATGCACTAGTAATGGACAATGGACCTTTTTTCCACAAAATGAATGTGACCACACCTTTAATGACACAAAACCAAAATCACATCCACATCTGATTTCATTTGATATTGATCTCATTGTCCAAGATTCCCTGTTTGCCACAATCTTAAAAATAAAGGTCCTTTAAAGGGTTCAGCAAAGAAATCTCTTCTTATCATGAAGCATTCATCAGATTCTTGACTTAAACGCTCCACTCTCATAAATTGACTTTTGTCTTAGATGATTCCAATTTTCATAAAACTATAAAAGGGAAAAGAGTACTCTATGTCCTTATGATAACACTACAGAGTTATAAAATGAATGTGAAAAGAACAGCACGTAAAAATAATTGATGAGAGATGTTTGCATTTATATTAAAATCTCTGACCATTTTATTGCTGACTGGTATTCTGGCAAATCTAAGCACAATCTGAGACACTCTAGATGAGACAAAGGCTATGTGAGATTATTGGGGTCTTTTCCTCAGGAAAAAAATATCCAACCCATGCTCACTGAGGAAATGTGAAACGGAAACTAAATGTCCACTGAGGGTTCGTTTAAACTGAAAACTGCAGTGAACTGCATTTATAGGTATGCTTTTGAAAATGTAGAGGCACATTTTCCTAAAGTAAATATCTAAGAAAGTCTCCATGTGCTTGCCATCTCGTTCCTTTCCTGGAGACACAACTCTACTGGCATTAAAGAGATCTCATTTGTGCTTGTTCTTTCTTATGGACCGTTCTTACAAACTCCTCATACCACATCCGTCCATCCACACTGTTCTGCCGCCCACCACCCTCATCCCCATCTCTCTCTCTCTCTCTCTCTCTCTCTCTCTCCTTCCCTTTGGACACAGATGTGCCAGAGCTGGTGAGTTGTAAGCCGGGTGCGTTGGCACAGAGCGAGAGCTACAAAGAGCGTCTGATTGGAAGCAGCGGGTGAGGACCTTTAACGAGAGCCAGTGAATAGAGGACAGCAGCGGCCTGGACCGCCTCCGCTCTCTACACTTCTTCACACACCCAGCTGCCTCTCTCCATCAAAAGCCACACGCAACAGGCGTCCATCTTCTGGCCAGCTTTACCTTGGAAACACACACACGAGGTCTGCGCTTAACAAATCAGCTACACACACTCACAAACTCTGAGCCTTGACTTAGAGCACCGCTAGACACAAGGGCATTCAAAGAATCAGGATCTCTCTCGTTGGCATGGTCTTTACACACTAATAGACATCCGATTCCACACACCCACTAAAATCATCCCATCATTTCACTCCTGTTTTTATTTCCCGTAATGGAAAACAAGCCAATGTGTTTTAGATACCTGACCGTTTACGGCTCCGTCAGGCTTAATGTGGACGCGGAACAAAACAACTAAGCGACACAGTAGAGCTGTCCGGTTCAGGGCCACGACGCATATTTCACCACTGACATTTCAGACTCACGGAGCCAAAGGCCTTTTAGCAGAATGACCTTTGGTATTGATCCAGACCCTCTGCATCCATCTGAGCCTCACGCTGGGCAGAGAGGCTGATTTCCATCAGAGGTGGAGGAGAGAAGGTGAATGTAGAGGTGAGAACAGCGGTGGGATAGGTGCACTTTGGAGAAACAGAGCAGCATTTGGAGAATGTCAGAAGCTTTAGATGCATAGTGCCCACAAATGTGTTATCATAACACGTGTGATATATAGTCAATGCTTCAATGTCACAAATTGTCTCGTTTGACATCTATTTGCTTATTCAATCATTCAAAAGGTAGATATTTAAAAAACCTTCTCTAAAGTTTGTTATTACATTGTAGTAACAATGCACTGCAATCATTACAATGTAATTACATAGTTATAAAAGACTCAAAACATTTGGTCATGGAATTTAAACATAATTATGATTTCGTAGAATAATTCCTGCATGGGTTTACATTTAACACAATACATGGATATTCTTGCTAACTGAGTGACTAAAGGTTAAGTCAAAACAATAAATAACAATGATCTAATAAAGAGGTGATAATAATGTTTAGAGTAATTCAGGAAATGTGATAGGACAACATGAGCTCCTTAAATAATGATCCAAATGAAGCAATGATATCATTCCGCTCTGCTTCAAAAAATAATCACTCGCTATTCTATTAATAGCAGCCAAATTTCTTGACTTGGGAATTTGGCACGCGTTCCCAGACATTCTCTTTCTTCTGCCTCATGGTTTGGACTAGGAAAAAAAACATTCGGCCACTTTAGTGATGCAACATAAAAAGTATTCTGGCTATTTTAAACTCATTTGTGCCATGATTATGTATCAAAATCCTGCCAGCAATGCCAAGAAAATCAACAATTCCCCCACCCCTCCGCGATATTACCCTCTCTTGCTCTCCTCAACAATGCAGAAAATGAAGATGGTAGTGTCTTGCAAACCCTACTTAGCATCTTAATTACCAATGCTGATAAACAAGCCTAATGACTAGGGGTTAATTGGCGACTCCTGCTTGTCAAGAGAGCAACACACAATTTGAGATCAGCACTTAGTGTCTGTGAGCTAAATTACAGACACTGCACAAAGATCAATGTCCAATCAAACAGCAGACGAGGCTTTTGAAGGCCTGAAAGCACGATCAAGCTCTTCACTTTCCATTCAGCCGTAATTAAGGCCTGTTAATTGCCATACATCCACACATTATTCTCCAACTCTAAACACGAACAGGAGCGCTAACATCCATGAAGATGTTTGCGAAATTTAGAACAAACATGTACCCGTTTCATTTCACACTCTTTTTTTGGGGGGAGAGAGAGTAACTCTGCAGAGTTACATGTGCTTCAATGTGCTTTATTGTAGGCCTATTGATTTGTTTAGAAGCTCTCACTTACCCCAGAGTATCGATTTGAGCCTGAACAAACTGGCGCTAACAGAAATATTTTGTGAGCACATATTTAAAAAAAATATAATTTTCTTCTTTTTTTTCATAATTGGTAACACTTACAATAAGGACCCATAAGTCAACGTTAGTTAATGCATTGACTAATATTAACTAATAATGAGCAATACATTTGTTACATTATTTATTCATCTTTCTAAATGTTAGTTAATAAAAATACAACAGTTTATTCTTAGTTCACGTTAGCTTAAGTCCAATAAATAATATCAACAGATATAACTTTTGATTTTAATAATGTATAAGTTAATATTTAAATTAAATGAAGATTTTAAAAATGCTTTAGAATGATTTTACATTGTTAACAAATGGAACCGTATTGTAAAGTGTTTACCTTATATTTAACATAGATTTTTGAAATGATTATAACAACGTGTATGGTATAATACACCAACAATCTGAACTAACCATATCATGTCATAAAAATGATAACATATTTCTATATTCCCTCTCTGTGATATAATTTATTGTTTATGGTTTCTTGTCACATAACAACAAAATGGCTCACCATACATACAACATACTGTTGGTTAAATTTACATGAATAAGGGCTTATAATATTTTAAGCAATATAAAAACCTTTTTATTTCAGTAATTTCATTCAACTGTACTTCTCTTATTATGATCTTTAGGTTATGCCAGCAAAAGAAAAAATCAAATAACTGTATTTTAGTTCAGAAACTGAAAGCATGTTGATATTAGAGGTTTACAGTATTCCATTCATTGTATGATATTCACTCTAATGTATTTGTTAATAAATGTATTTAAAAAAAATGTAGCATTGACTCACATATACATATATTAGGAATGTATAATTAGTATTAAAACAAAGTGTGATATATTTAAAACCCAGAAGGGTACGTGCACACCAACCCACACTGCATGCTACAAAGCAAGGGTCAGTTATTGACTAACTCTTCAGGCCTTTGGTATTGGTATTGACTCCTATCGGCTCTCACTAATTGTGTTTAAGTGCCGGGTAATCGGCACTCTATTGTCGGTTTCCAAATTAGTAATCAACTCTAACAGGCCTACACAATTACCGCCCTCAGTGTGGCACATTCAAGGGGCCTTCTAAACGATATAAATATCCTGTCAGTGGCTCAGGGAAAGTTTGTCTTTTCTTGCTTCCACAATGAAAACTAAATCCAACGGGCATCGATAGCTAGTCCATAGCTTCTCATTCTTTCTGAGATTAAGCACACAATAACATGGTTTGGCTACAGCAGTCTACTTCGAAATGTGTTATTAATTAGCCTGAACAGTAATGAAATAGGAAAAAAATCCCATAGACTTTCAATGAAAGACGGATCCAAGCATATCATAGAGGCATACCATAGAGTATTTTTCACTGTTTTAACTCAAGCCAGTAAACAAACACCAGGCAAACACCTGGCAATGACCTAGCAACAGCGAGAAACACCTTATGCAACTGCACGGCATCATAGTTCTGTCATGACAACTCTCTGAGGGTTTGGCATGGTAATAGATAAGACAATGTTATATGTTTGGTCTTGGCAGAAGAGATCTGCTACGCTGTTGCTGCTGTTATTGCTGCTGCTATAGAGCAAGTACAGGACTTGCTACTGCCAACATACATGACACGCTGCTGTGAGCAAGTAAGACATGCTGCTGCTGCACAATATAGCATGAATTACCCGTAGCAGATTTATACAGGTGGAGCTGGGGAAGATGGAGGGTTTCTGAAAGTGTGCTACAGCAAATGCTGACCAAGTACTTGAAGGTTGAGGACACATGCTCATTGGCTACTGATACCACAGGAACCCTATACATGAATGTCAGTCAGGTGACCTCTTACGTCATTCGCTCTTTTTCCAGTTGACTGCCGCCATCTTGAGTACCTGACAAGCATTAGCTATCTAGCTTGCTACGATTTAGAGCTTCATATGGATACAGTAAATGGCTACGAAAGACAACATTTCGCACCTAGATTACCAGGAAAAGAAACGCTACTTTCAAAAAATATCATCGTTAGGGTGTGATCCTTATGCGATACCTGATGCGTAGTAGCTACTTCCAGCCTCTGCCATTTGACAAGCAGATTTTCTCTCAATTTTCTCTGTTTGTTTCACTTTATACATAACCAACTTTGTTTATGTAAACCTTGTGTGTATTTGACAGTATTAGCGCAATAAGACTAGAAAGATAAGATAAGATTACTTAGTTCAGTAACAAGGCGCTGTTGTTAGACAGGCTTAGTGCATGTGCGCTTCGGGTTTATGCGCTCAGAAAAGCGCACGTAAGAACCGCGCATCAACACGTGAATGACTTGTTTAACCGGCAAGGCTTTAAAGCACATAAAAATAATTACGTTAACTTTTGTGAACTGCAGTGTCCCTTCCTCTGCGTTAACATTTGATGTGAATATACGTCGCGTTGTAGCCTATGCTGAGACGGAGGCGCCAGAAATGCAACTGATATAATATGCACGATACTACAACATTTCTTTAAAAGCAGATCGTGGAGATATTTTAATCGTCCACGATCATAAATCGTGCTATCGCACACCCCTAAGCTAGCGTTAGCTCATTAACAATATATTTACATCCACTCGCCACAGACAAAATGAACACTGCACAGGGAATTTGCACACACAAACCACTGTTATAACATAAAAGCAAGCAGGCTACTGGTTTGGCATGATATGACTGAAGGAATTTGACTGAATGCGCGCAAAGTGCGCTCCCTTAATAATTCCTAAAAAGCTGACATCAGTTCATCGTGATCTCACACATCTCTGTTATTATCAATGAAGCTGCACAATAAATCTTTCATAATATATACACTTTGTTTGTTAAAATTAGAGGATTTGCCAGCATACAGAATTCAGCACTGAACAAAAAGTCCGTTTTGAGCGGTGAGGGGAGTCCATCTTAAATGCTTCTGATTGCCCATTGCATTCAAGAAATCAACACATATGTCTGTGATTGGCTACATCGCTCAACGCTGCAAACATGTTATAAAAAGAAACTCTGTAAATTGTTTATATGTTAATGTACAAAAATGTATTAGTTTTTATGTTTTATTCATAGATATTTCTAGTTTAAAACATAAAAACCCGCAAATCGTTTTATTCTCCGCAACCCGCACACACAGAGTGAGTGCATTACCGCCCGTGCCCGCACTCGGCCTGGCACTCGGCCATCAAATCTAGTCCCGCGCCACACTCTTTTGCATTGGGAGTGCACGTCTCTAGATCAAGGGCCCGGCCCGAGGAAAGTGACGGGAAATATCGGCCCGGCCCAAGGGTCGGGTCAAGTTCGGGCTCGGGCAGAGAATCTAAGCTCTAGTTCCTTTGCGACTGACGTATCGATCTTGCCGAATCAGGTACTCAAGATGGCGGAAGACAAGTTTTAGAAGTGAGTGACGTCAGTGAGGAGACGTTGGTGACATCATCTGATATTCATGTATAGAGAATGATGTGATCGCAAGTCAGTCAGGTTTTCTTCAGAATATGCCAAAAAAATTCAATTATTAATGGGAATAAGAAAACAGAAAAGAAAACAGAAGCTGCCAATTTATGTTTTAGAAAAACAGTTCAGGCAATGTACTTTCAAAAATAGTGTGGTGAGGGCTGATCTTAATATTAAAGAACAAGACTTCTCTCATTCTTCTGACGTATCACTTCCATCTTTCATATTTTCCACAGATCAACTGTCGTAAGACAGAGATTAGAAAGCAGTCAGTGTTTTAACAGTGCAGCGCCTCGATCCAGAACAAGGACGCCTCACAGAGCCGAGAGGAAGATCTCGCCCGCTTTTCATAAGAGACTGTTTCCTTTCCATTGATTCCATCTGACGGCAGTATCTGAAGGTGCACTGTTGGCAGTGAACTTCCTTTAAAAACTCCCTCATGGTGTGTCTTGGCCTGAGTAAATACCTGTATTATACCATTTTTTTTTCTTTTCTTTTACATAAGATCACTGCTGTTTGCATTTATAAAACGCTCTAATAACATGTTATTTTCAAGAACATCTGACTTCTGTTGATTTGAGCAATGTCGTCAGCTAACAGAGAAAGGAGCCTGAAAAAAACAGTTGAGTGAGCAAACATACAGAGATACACTAATGCATCTCCTGTATCAGTATGAGTTTATATGCTGCAGAATACAGTACAGTATTGCTGCATCATCAAATAATTTCTACTGAACATGGATTGGATCCATTTAACTTTCAACAGGCAAACAAAAATACAACACGACAAAGATGCATATGAAATAAACAGTGTTTGTTTTTAAAGTTATTAACTTTATTCAACTTTATTTAAGTTAAACAAGTTATTTAGCCAAGAGTAGAGTGATTTTTTTTGCGCACCAGGACTTTAGATTGCCGTCACATTCAGAGCTGCACGGATCCAATATACTGGTACACAAGCATTTTATTTCTCAACTGTTTATGTTCATTTTAGACATAACCAACAATGTTTACAAGGATACTCCCCAAGACTGGCATTTTGATTGAACTTTGTGTGGATTAGAAGTAGGGATGTCCCGATCCGATCACACGATCAGAAATCGGGCCCGATCACGTGGTTTCAGACTCGATCGGAATCGGACGTTACCTCCCGATCAGGACTCGGATGTATATTAGGGGTGTAACGGTAACTTACATGTATTCGTATTGAACCGTTTCGGTACGAGGCTTCCGGTTCGGTACGCATACAAACCGAACGATTCCTTGGACCATTTTTCCTGCCGACAAAATCCGCGCTGGCGCGACCATAGGGCACGACCACCACAACGTTGCGCAACATCAAATGGCAAACGTAATGAAAGCGGAACGAAACTGCGCTACTCATTATATTGTGCTCCACGGACAGTTTATCAGATCGGACCAGCAACATCTGTGCAGCGCGAGCCGATCTTGATCAAGCGACACTGTTACTACACAGCGCTAAGAGATCCAGACATTCAGTGAAGAAAACATTTGAATTCGTCACTGAAGCTGCGAGATCTAGTGAGAAGCATTCACATTTCTCCGTTATTAACTGTAGATCTCTATTAGATCAAACAGCGCTGACGTGAAAACCAGGAGAAACATTGTGCCGTGAATGAACTAGTTATCGAATTAAAGTCAACTGATCAGCAACATTCACCATGGATTTAATGTAGTAACACTAACTGTAACCATGGAAGTTTGGCTGGAATAGTGAAATGCTTTCAAGTAACCTACTTCAAGTTCACACATCTTTTTCCAGCACTTCAAAACTAAAATATTATATAAATATTATATATATAAATATATATTTAAATGTTATTTTTAATGTGATGACATTTATAAACCTGAAAGTTTCAAGATGTAGGAAAATTCAAACTTATTTAAAAAAAACATTTATTTTAATAAATAGGACATTTCTCTGGCATTTCTTTCTTTTTGCTGTATCGAAAACGTACCGAACCGTGACACCACTGTATCGCATCGAACCGAACCATTAATTTTGTGAACCGTTACACCCCTAATGTATATATTCTCCTTTTTATACATTTTTTTTTTAATTTGTTTACGTGCCTGGCCTGCCGGGTATTTTAAGTTGATGTGCTATTTGTTTTTATATTAGACTTTTTTTATATTGACTGTTGCACGAAAGTCCAAAAGTGAAGAATTTATGTTATTTATTACTTGATTGTGCAAGCTACCTCACGGAAGTGCTCTGTTTGTGAACAGAGTTGTTGAATGTTAAAATACGGTGAATTAAATAAAAAATAAGGAACATCCTGGATATGTTTTTTTCACTCTTCTTTATTCTTTTTTTATGTATTATAGAAGTATCGGATCGGGATTCGGTATCGGCAGATACTTAAAATCAAATGACTCGGACTCGAGGGCAAAAAAAACTGATCGGGACATCCCTAATTAGAAGTGAAAGCGAACTCTTCTTGCGTTTGAATATTTATATTCGCAAATCGCAACGCTTAAAAAACATGCAAAGGATCAACTTTTGCAACGATGCAGCACTGGCCTGGGTTTCGTCAATTCTTTCAGTCATTCACGTTGATGTATTGTCCGTATTGACGATTCCTGCTGTATTTAATTGTTTTTCCAAGAGAAAAAAAAACATTGGATTATACAACAAACACTATACAACTTGCCTTCACACAGTTAATTAATAAACCATCGGTTTGGTATATCTGGCCTTTTTCATGCTATAGCTGATATGCCGATATGACTTTAATACTTTAAAATCATGAAAAGTCAACATGTTAGGTCAACACAGATCTCAGAGAATAGACTACTAGCGAATGTGTATGCGAAACACAGATGATTTAGTGCCAAAAGAACACGAAACATGTACTTTGGATATATCATTTTCAGTTTTGAAATATATTTAAATATAATTTAGATTGATTTTAACCAACTTAAATTGTTATCGTATCGCATATCGCATTAACAAGTTCACTGCAACAACACTGTTACGGCCCTACTGTAGGCTAATCATGGTCGCCAACCAATGTAGCAACTTTATAAATAAAATTATATATACTATATAAATGTGGATGAATATAGAATATACGGTAGCAATAGCATATTTATCTGTATTTTACAACAGCTTTGAATGTGGCTCATCCAATCAGATAGTCGGAACTATCCATTTTATAACGTGAATGTTGCTTTTATATTGCAAATGAGGTCAGAATGCATTTTTGCTTGGTGTTTCATTACAATGCAATAAGGCCTTTAAAAAGAGCATGAATCTCTCATTTATCAGCATTGCGGAGGCCAGCCAAATGGACGGAAGATATCAGCGCTTAAGTGTTATCCAAACAAAATACGAAATCTCTGAATCCTTTCCGTGTTAAAGTCTAATTTGCAGTTTTCTCCTGCGCACAAGGCTGACTTCGCTCCAAGTCTGAGCTGCAGGGCAGCCAACAGGCCTCACCACTTTTAACAGCCTGCAAAAAGGAGGAGAAAGAAGGGTGGTGGGTGAACGAGGGTGGATAAGGGGATGAAAAAGCATGATGGAAGAAGGCTTGAAAACAATAAGGCACTTTTCCTGCGCAGCCTGAACAAACATGGATCCTTATTTACCTCCTGTTTTCCCTTTCCCCCAAACCCCGCACAGACACAAAAGGCATTAAGGTATTATGTGGTAATGTTTTTGGAAGTGTATGATAGCAGAGAGGTAGAGACGGGCGGCCCCTTAAACGCTGGTAAAACTGCACATGGCAACCATTAGCGCAAGACCCTCTGTAATGCTTCTGAGACGGCCCGAGACCTGCCTGTGTGTGTGTGTGTGTGTGGTGTTTGGACCCGGTGTCAAGAGGTCCGTGGGGGCACGGTGTTCACACACTCCTCTATCCCGGTGGATGACAGTTGGACTCCTGAGGATGTGATGACAGTGTGTAGAAAGTAATTTGTTTGGACGTTGCTTCAGGCTAAAGCATTGATTTAACAAGGAACAATGAGGAGCATAATTTCAAAACATTACATCTATCAGCACTCGACTCCCAAAAACACACGCCTTAGAAACTGTGATCACAATAGCACAGATTGTTTTCACCTCAAATTCCCACTGTTAAATGCTGATCTACGTCGTAAAACATAAAATATCAAAACAGAAGCCCATTAGCACTTTTTTTTTTTGCTCCTGGCTTGGTGGCTTGCTGTTCTTAGCTAGTTTAGCTGGGCCAGGCTGATGTGTAGCTGGTTTTGCTGGTTTAACCGTCTGACGAATGCCCCAAATCCTTATAAAACCAACAAAGTATACCAGCTAGCTAACCCAGCTGATGTGTAGCTAAGATCAGCAAACCACCTTAGGCTGGTTTAAGATATTTTTTTCAACTAGGGATTTGGGTTTTGCTGTATTGTTCCATGTTTGAATTTGTGTATAAGTGTTCTTTACGAGTGTATTGTAGCCGAATATACAAGTAGTCTTTTGTTATGGTATTGAGTCTGAACCATAGTGAATAAGCAGAGGGTAATGGATGCTTCATAACATTAGTTCAAACATGAGCTATAGTAACCGTAATGTTGCCTTAGCAAACACAGCTCATCAAAAATTAAAAGGCTGAAAAAAAAAAACGTAACTATGCAAGCTCCCAGAGTCATATGACTAAGTTCGGTCAGCTGACGTTTTATAAAAACATCAAGCAACATTTCAGCAAAAATATGCAGCCCGTTAAGCCTCACAGGACACACAAGAAACAAAGGCACATTGTGCAATGCAACCAGAATTCCTCCTTTTGGTTTACAATGTATCACACACACACACACACACCTGAATGCCTCAGGTGAGCTTCTGCACTGAGGCGAGCAGTACACAGACCACACACCAACATGTCTATGCTAACACAGCCTTCCTACAAGTAAACACCACACCAAAACCCCAGTGACTTTCCACTCTCATCCCTATGTGGTATAATTGGTAAAACGTGTGGCCATTAAAACTTGCTGACATCACATTGTGATGAACCGAGCTTCCGAATGCTAACAAGGCTACAGTGGATCAGACACACAGAAACGCCTGTTCGGCCTCACTTCGAACAATGAGACGCCTTATCAGAGCAATGTAAACACAATCCAAATATCATATAAACAAAGACCAACTCAAAAAGTGTGAACACATTCTGAAATTGTTACTCTTATAGTATAGGTTATGTTTTCCTTATTCCTAATCTTATAGGAATAAGTTTTCCTTATTCCTAATCTATCCCAATCCATTGAATTATGCAAAATAAGAACAGGAAGTGATGATTAGGGTCCATTTTGATGACTAAGTTCATGTTGACTAACTTTTGCACATATTGTTTGTTCATGTGCAATATGCACGTGTGTGTGTAAAACATTATACAGCTACTCTAAAATACACTCACATAAAGCGATATATAGCAAATCTCACCTGCCTTAATTTTTTTATTTCATTACAAAATGTAACTATATCATCGCCCAGCTCTTTATATAAAGTTGGATATATAACTATGTCTAATTTTATCCACACGTAATTTACTTGTGTAGGGCGATATATACTATATAGCAAATTTCAACTGCTTGATTTCTTGTATCATCACAAAATGTAAACTATATTATCGCCCAGCTCTAATCTTCTAAATGTGAATATAAGGCATGAGATATTAAAGGGTTAGTTCTCCCAAGAGTGAAAATTCTGTCATCATTTACTCACCTTTAACTCACCCTCACTAAACCCGTAAGACTTTAGTTCAATCGTTGACAGACATTGAAAGATACGCAACTACCACTTTCAAGCCCCAAAAAGGTAAAGGCATCGGAAGTAATCCATGTGACTCCAGTGGTTTGACCTAAATTTTATGAAGCGAGGCAAGTGCTTTGTTTGCCAAAAAAAAAACATTATTTACCACTTTATTTACCAAAAAAATGAGTTGGAGATTAATATTTTGTAAATAAAGTGGTAAATTATGTTTGTTTGGTTTTTTTGGAAAACAAAGCATTCACGGCGTAAAATTGAGATTAAACCACTGGAGTCACGTGGATTATGTCTTAACTACCTTTCTGGGGCTTAAAAGTAGTTGCTTTATCTGCCAATGGAAGGACAGAAAGCTCTCAGATTTCATTAAAAAGATCTTCATTTGTATTCCAATGTTGAACGACAGTCTTGCTGGTTTAGAACTACATGAGGGTGAATAATTAATGACAGAATTTGTATTTTTGGGTGAACTAACCCTTTAAGATTATACACATTAACATCATGATTTTTTTTTCTCTAAAACTGCTTTAAAACAATGTGTGTTGTGAAAAGTGTTATATTAAAAACAAAATTCGGTGACTTGACTTGAAACGGTCTCAAACGTTTTAAAAGCCTTTAACAGAATTCACTTCACACACACACTTTGAGTCTATTCAGCTCACTTTAGAGGGCAAACAGGAGAAACGTGAGGTTTAGTTTCAGAATGAAATCTAATTAAAACATGGTTAAGTTCACTCACAGAGTTCCATTACAGGCCTGCATTGGAGATTCAGTCTTCAGTCACTGTGCTGTTGCCATTAACACCTGCTTCTATTCCAATTAGCGTTCGCAATAAAGACAAATGATCCGAGGGGGCCCAATTAATTCACTTCTGTCAAACACTCTGCATCCAAGCTCTATCAGTGTACTCACAACACACACACACACACACACACACACAGGTTTCCATGTTTTATGGGGACGTCCCATAGACGTAAGGATTTTTATACTGTACAAACTGTATATCCCCTACACTAAACCCTACCCCTAAACCTGCCCTTCACAGAAAACTTTCCGAATTTTTACATTAAAAAAAACAAATCATTTAGTATGATTTATAAGCTGTTTTCCTCTTGGGGACCAAAAAAAAGAAAATGTCCCCATAATGTTAAAATTTACTGATATTACTATCCTTGTAGGTTACCAATATATATCGCTAAGGCAGTATATATTACTTGATTTTTTTTGTCTCAGTTTATCATCAGCATTATTTACTGTTTAAATTAGTGTGAACCCACATGCAAGGTGGTTATCAGGGCGTTGCTGTGCAGTTTTTGGTATTCTGAGTATTTTTAGTGTGTTGCAATGTAGTTTCTATGGTGTTCTGGGTGCAAATCTGAGTTAATTTTGAAAACCAGGATTGTGTACTAACAATACAGGATTCTGCATCACTGGTTATTAGTGAAAACAGATCCTGTTTGCAGCTGAATGGCGTAGTTACCTCAACAGGACCATGCTAACTTGATAAGCATTAGCCCCACATATGACCGTAATAATGATGATTGCCTAAGCACTCTCAACTGATAATTCTAAACTTCTAAAAGTCTGAAATAATATAATCTCACATTTCTACACTTAAATTGAGCAATGCAACATAAGTCATAAAAGAGGTCTATATTGCTTGTGTAAAACTTTGCATAATAGAGAGCACAGAGTGAATGTCTTGAATTTAGAGATGAAATGAGATTCGTATTGCCCTTCACTTGAATTTTTACTGCTGCAGCTGTAAGAACATTTGTCTGGAAACCCGAATTGTAGACAGACACAAGCCTCCTGCACTGCCAGATCGCTTTTACTGACACTGTTTGAGTTCTCATATGGATCTTTATGGATCATGTACCAAAGCTGTATAAATGTCTTGTGGATTACTCAAAGTTTCTTTTCTCTGAATAGGGGAGCAAAAGATCAGGGTCAGAAGCGACTCCAAACGAGTCATGGACTTGAGCCCTTGTGCAGCATTTTAGGTCTTTGTTTTTAAAGCGGAATATTAATTTGGACGCTGATAACTAAACTTTTATATAAATGGGGATGCATTCTAGTTTTTCCAGTTTTATTTACTGTAAATGTATCAGTTTTTGTTCAAAAATCCTCATTGTTTTTGTGCCAAAAGATTTGTAATCACTAAAAAAATATATATTCAAAAACTTGACAGTGGTTTATCATTTTTAAAACTGTAGTTTAACAGATTACAAGCTACTCCTAATTTATAGTAGCTTCTGCAACACTGGTATAAACTATTCTTCTGCATGAAGACTACTAAATCTTTTGATCTTGTTTGAGTTATTTGTGTTCACACAGGTCTCATCATTTATCACACACCACTGTCTTCTTCTGTTTGTTTAGCTGTTATTTGCTCTACCTGTGCTTACTACCACCTAACTGGGAGCAAACATGACAAAAGATCATCTTCATGATCTCCACACATCTCCCCACCCTGAGTTCCAGAAGGTAGGCCATTCTAACAGGTGTCGGCATGTCAGTAGACACTCTAAATCTACATTTGTGAAAATGAAAAATCTACTGATGTTCCAATTGCTGTTGCACATGAAAGCTCTATTCTTTAAAGGCAAAGGTCAGTTGAATGTGAGAGGTGTTTTGGGGAGCTAATTTTGTTTTGAGTGGATAATGTGCGTCCTTGAGTAGCTAAAATGAGATGCACCTTTTGCTTATCTGTCAGATTTTCCCAGCAAGACACACGTGACGTTACCCCACACATCTGATCAAAGATTGACAAAGGCAGGTTTGTTTATTTTTAACCAACAGATAGATGTGAAAATCACCTTCACGGCTTGTGTATCAATTCAATTAATGCATGAATATATAGACATAAGAGGCCCTTTGTCAGGGTAGAGGCCATAGATAAACTAGGCTCAAGAGATATAAATACAGTCCCTTCAATATGTTGTAGTTTTTAAGGTCAATGGATCATTATTGTCTGGACTTTTATATCCAGAACGGACATTTTTTCCAAGCAAATGGAGGAGATGGACAGCTCATTACAAAACGAATGTGATAACTTGTGTTGTATATGGCGGATCTAAAACTACTCTTGACAAACTGTTTTGGAGATTTCCGTATTCTGAATATACATGCCTGTGTTACCAAGATTGCAACCAAGATAAATTGACATGTGATTAAGGGACTTAGACAACACCCAGGTATACAACAGTGTGACAAATTGAACAGATAATCTGTCCTCACATCCTTGTTTCATTTGCGTCAATTTAAATGTGACAAACTATCAATATTGGAGAACTTCTAAATGGAGCCTATTTAGTGTATTCATGTAAAGTATTGTTGCAAATGCACCAGTTTTGACGGGGCAATTTAAAAAAACAATTACAAACAAATGAACTTCTTTTTTTTTTAAGTTCTTGAATGAAGCAATAAAAGGTGAGGAGATCACCTGCTTGGTTTTTAATCTTGTCTTCCAGGCAATCTTTAAAAGCGGTTTTGTTTTTGAGTATTAGCGAACCTGGTGGGATAACTAACCTTTGGACATGTCAACCTCTTTGTGAGGGCAAGAATTGAGAGGACCCGAGTGAAGCCAATTTAAACGGGATCTCTCCCGCAGATACTCGGCAGAACCCTGTGCGGCTTTTTTGATTAACTCTTTTCTATTAACTTCCCAGGCCGATAAGATCTTAATCAGAGCCCTCAAATTATCCGCCTTGACATTTATCAAGTCGAATCATCATGCTCTCAGAGCGGCCCGTCCGTCTGTGGACGCCTATTCTTTTCCAGCACTTTGAATGGAAGTTAATTTGGAGTGCATGATTTATCTCGCCGGGACTAACCACAACGAGGCGACCACCTTTATTTTGTTTTTCAAAGGGAGTGCATTATTGCGAGGTTGTCCGGTGATTGCATTCGGGAGGGGAGGGTGAATGGTGAATCGGCGTGTCGCCGGGGCCGTGGCGCTGAGGGCTTTTCAGAGCACACTGAAAGGACAGATTAGGCGTCTGACCGCGGGGATGACGGACGGACAGCCGTTATACGTGCTGACAATAGCGTGAATACCTGACGGGATCAGGGTTGCTGTGACTAGTCCTGTTATCCACATTCTCCCACTTTTTCCCCCTTTTTCTTCTCATCTTAACAGGACAAAACTGTTCCAGTTGAGTTAACACTTCCTCCGTTTTGAGTAGGGATATCACACGGCAGGTTGGCTCGGTCTGTGAGGCGTGGGACATGTTGTACAGTGCATTACAATTATAGCATCAGAAAACATTAGAGGGCATTATTTTCTGGACTTTTATATCCAGAACGGACATAAAACTTTATATCATATGACATTGTGTGTGTGTGTGTGTGTGTGTGTGGTAAGGGTGAGTGAGTGCGTAACGTAAACTGATTCCCCTTGTATCATCAGGGCAGTTGACAGTTGTAATGTTGTTGAAGGCCAAAGTGACTCACAGCTGCTAGCGTTCACACACACCCTGGCAGTAATGTTCTACATATCACGAAGCATAATCTACCAAACTTAATCATCAATCGATATATATAGGCCTACATCTCACAAATACAACATGCACTGTGCATTTAATTTAGTTACATGCACTAAGCATGCGTTTTCAAGGCAGGTTAAGAATGTGCTAAGCTTTACTGAGACTTCGCTGCTTAGCTAGAAGGTTAGCGTTGGAATCTCGGGCTCAGACCGCTCATTATCTGCATGGCTCTAATCACTGTCATAAGGAAGGGATTGCACCAGAGTGCTCCTGCCACTTACCAGAGACCACTATATGTGTACTCAACCCATAATTCTCAGAGGATGATCTTTAAATAAAATGGAGCTAGACCTATTAACAAAGGCGTGTTGTTCTTTTGGGGTTCTATTTGAAGAAAATGAGAAATAGTAGTTCCACTCAAATATTCCAAATTCCATCAAAAATGTCATAAATATTTCATAGCAAAAGAATAGTAGTATCAGGCTATAAGGAGAACCACATGGAGAATGATCTGAAATTGGAACGCCATTCCATTCAGAAAACTTCTACAAAACCCTGTCCTTTCCATGTTTCTTTGTTTGATAATGCTTTCAAAACAGTAAGAGTGTAGTACTCTTCTTAAATACATTTTACTACTTTCTCCTCATGATCAGAGCGAGAAAAAAAATATTTAGAAAAATCTGATTCTGTCAGACTCTGTGTCGGGCTATTTATAGGCAAAGCTCTTTGATGAAGACTAACTAAATGTCGAAATTTAGAAGCAGTGCTAAGAATCCGGCATTTTTTGCCATTTGGTTCAAAGCTCAATTGTATGGTGAACTTGTCTGTTGTCAGGCTAAACAATTAAGATAACTCTCAAATTACCTCCTGAATGCTAATCTGGAACGAGTCAAAACCAAAATAGATCTTGCTTTTGAAAGTATGGGTGTTTTTATCTATTCGGTAATAATATGGTCTGGGTGGCAGGTCAAGAGGTTCTGTTTCAGACCCAGATCTTTTTTTCCTCTTTCTTCCACGTGCAACATCCAAGTGGATGTGTTTTCAGAAAGGATCAGCTCGCTTAAGAATCAAATGACCCTAAAAACTCATGGGAAAAACTGAGGGTATGACCTTAACTATCTAAAAGACCTAACCTCTCCACCTCGAAAGAAAAAAAAAAAAACAAGAATGAGACCGGAAGATAAAATAAAAAAATAAAAAAATAAACGTTTTTGTCCCCCCTTGATATTTTAGCAAATATCATCACAAAAGCTAGTTTATGACTAAGAAATAAATAATATGCCAAGCTGGGTTGAGAACTTTACCTCAAAATATTCTTGTTTTTTTTCCCCTCCCTGTCGTTTTGGTCAGCGAAAGCCGAAAGAGTGTTGAGGTAGCGCCTAAAAACATGGCAAGGACACAGTTCACACATCTGCAAGCATTTAGTGAGATGGATTTGGGTATTCTGTCCTGTGTTCCTCTACTGCTCCTCTGACATCCTTGGGAAAGAGAGACAGATGAGGGCAGACACTTGCCAAAGGGGCTTCAATACCTCATGGAGGAAGAATTTCCTCTAACGAAGCTGGGGTTACCTGTCCTGACTTAGAAATAATCCTGTTAAATAAAAGTCAGCTCACCAAATAATGAGTAATCTCGAATATCTGGATTAAACCACCCACATCAAAAAAGACAGAGGTCAACATGTTGCTATCAGATGACATTTTGGAGCAACAAACTAAACATACACCCACCCATAGAGATGTTGTAGTCAGTAAATTGCGATATTTTGACAGTCTTTGGTTACTGTACTCTTTTGAGTTATACAGAAGAAAGCCATAAATATCTATAACAACATGAGATAAGTTCCTAAATAAGTTTTTATGATGCCATCTTTTAGGTTCCATGTTGCCTTAAAGAACCTCCTCTATTGGTGAATAATAACTAGAGCCAATACGTTGATTGATCTGAAGAACCTATATTTTACATCAATAACATATTTGTCTCCAAAGAACCACTATACAGTCAGCTCAAGAACCATTTGTAGTTTTTGATAAGAATAGGGTTCTGTCGAACCCAATGTGCTGTGGAGAACCATTGGAGAACTGTTATTTTCAAGAGAGACCCAATGAATAGTGAATGTGTTTCCATGGCTTCAGAACACAAACTCCTCGTCGAGCCCCGGTCATCACTGAATAAGGCCAGTCAAACATCACCTTGACAGATCCTTCTACCCTCAGGCCCCAACACCCAAGTACCCAAACAAATCAGCCTGCTTCTTTTGTATCCTCCTGGTGTAACTTCCGCTCGCCACAAAACAACGGAGCCAGCATCCGCTCTAGAGGATGCCATGACTGGGCAACAATGGCCTAGTTGCCTCATTGTGATAATTCTTCCCTCTATCCCCCCACCATCTCTGTTTCGTGCTAATTAATTTAATCCTGTAAGCAGGTGTAAGCCTTGCTTGTTAAGGAGCCAAGTCCAGACGGGCCAGAGATGGCAAGAGCACAGCTCCGGGATTGTGAAAGAAGGGAATTAAAAGAGGGCATAAACAACAACAGCGAGTTGCAAAAACGGCAAGCGGAAAATCCTGTTCAGGGAGCAGACAGCGGGTGGTAAAGAATAGACTCTCTCTCTGCTCCGTGTGCTTTCTTGTTTTGTTCCTGTATGAATCATCAATATCTATCCTTACTCTCCTCCTTCAGTACACAGAAAGGACTTGCTGAAAAATGGGACACCCACTTTCTCTTTTCAGAGAGGGGCAGTGTCCACAGAAGTTCCTTTTTCCCTGTCTCTTTCTCTTTCACTTTCTTTCTTTTGCGGCTTTTACAAGGTCTGTTTTAAATGCACGCTGAACATGAAGATCCTTCCAGGGTCCCGGTGTGAGCGATCAGTTTTTGGCAGGGCAAGCCCGCTGGAGAGCAGATAAAGGGCCGGTGAGAAGGAGCAGAATTTGGCGAGGGCGTTTGCTGGAGAACAGATAAAGTGATGCGGCCATGGGCTTTTCATATGTTGCCACCACTTTGCAAGCCAACGGTGTCATAGACGGATCTCTTTTCCGGCGTGTGACGTGCTTCCAAATGCAGCTTGGCATTGGAGAGGGAGAGGGTCAGGGGAATCGAAGGAAGGAATGAATATTGTTTGCTTTCAAAGGCCCAGGGACAGTCAATCAACCACCCTTAGCGTTGCACCCCCTCCAGTGGCTATCGTGATCCTGGTCTGCCCAAATGCACATCTTCTTTCAAGTCCCTGAGCTCCACAACACCCTGATTTGCTCTTTGCCCATTGCTCCTTATTTATTTTTTTCTTCATAAGGTGTCAGCAACACAAGTTCACCAAATACATTCCTTTGGGCTTGTAGCGCAACAAGCTATTGAGCAGAGATAAGCCTCTTTTAGAGGCGAAGGAAAATTTAATTCAGGTTTGAGTGACAGCAGGAAGATTTATCCCCTCGTCAGACAATGCCGTCTTTTCGGGACTTTAATCTCCTCCAGACAATGGGCTGTTTTTCGCCCCTCATCCTGGGCTTTTCCCACGATGCACGCTGATTAGCTCTGGCCGATTGGACACTGGCCATTATCTCTTGTTTTCTGTGAATCGTCTGCATTTGTGAGGAGAATGGAAATGGAGGCGAGGATGGAAAAAAAGAGAGAGAACAAGCAAATGAGAGAGAAAGAGAGAGGATGAGAGGAGAGAAGAAAAAAGTTTTATGTGCCAAGTTCATTCACTGCTCAGGACGTTTGTATGCTGGAGCGCGTCGGGAGACACTATCATAGCCGGAGACGAAGGAAGACAAGTGAAGAGAAGCAAGTAAACTGTAAGGCTGGAGAAAGGGTAATGACAGAGCTAAGAGAAGGATGACCGACAAAGAGAACAGAGAATTCAGAACATCAGATGGGCCTCAAGACACCATACTAACCCCGAGTAAGACAAATCATGTCGCAGTACCAAACTAAAACAAGTAGATGCTATATTGGCCAAAGCTACTTAATCATTTTTTCTCTTAGAAAATATCTTTTAGATAATTATAATAAAAATATATGATTATGTCAGAGTATATATGCACTAAGTGTAAATAACGATATGTATCCTATTTAAACTAAGCGAAAATAGCACTGAGAAATTTGCACTGAGTGTATTAAGTAGTTTGTTGCTATTTGCACCGTGTAAATGACCTCAACGGTCCAGATATGACCAGCACATTATCGATCAATGCGAGGACACAATTTCCAACTTTAATTATACTGCTAAAAAGTCATTCTCAAGTCATGCAGTACAAATCCAAGTTGAGTCATTACTTCAAATTAAAGTCACCTCATTTTTGTTAATTTAGTCAAGCAAGTTACAAATTAGCGATTCGAGTAGATTAGCACGACACCGATTAGCACGGCACTTGAAATCAGACCTTCAACTTAGAAACTTGCAAAATACAGAAGAAGAAAAAATGGTCACTACTTCCAGAACATCACATCTTTAAAATCTGCAGAGATGCAGGTGCATAACGTCTCACGAATATGGTGACGTCCAGGGCTATGTACACAGTTAATGGTAAACATTCACTTTTGATCCATCAATAGCTATGTTTCCGAATTTATCTTGTTTGCACAATTGGAATATGGAATTAAAGATTTGCGAAAAAAGCACCGTTTCCATCCAGTGAGCTGGAGAGAAGAAAATCGTCACTTCCTGATAAACTCGTGCTAAATATCACTATGAAAAATGGAAGTTGCTGCAGTAGGATAAGCCACTGTATATAACAATTTTGTATATAATAAATTACTTGCGCCTCAGAGCGCCCAGAATTTATTTTGCTTTTGGAGGCGGATGCCTGCTGTTTGGGAACTTAGTCGTATAAGACAGTTCTGGGAGGTAATTATACTGAACCAATTCGACGACAGACTTTGCTCAGGCATTTTAGAACAACCAAAACTACATTTCAGATGCTGCGCAATGAGAATGGTCTGCTGGTTAGTCCAGTAATCCCATCGCAAAGTCTTTTTTGAAATTGTATTATTTTAATTTTTAGAATTGATACGCATTTTGCCATTTCCATCCAGCATGTTTAATGCGATATCCCAAATTGGTGGATGTAAACACAGCTAATGAGTCAAAAGGTGGGTCCCAGTTCACGTACATATGCACTATTCAATGACGTTTTTTGTTGTATAAATAGTGTAAGTAGCGTTCACACTGAAAATCCCTGAAAGAAAAAGTGCCCTTTAAATACCTGGATGATGCAAAAAAAACGGTTAAAACGGTTTAAACACTTCATGCACTCAACTGTCGCAGCTTTGATTACGGAGCAGAGGGGGAGCGGCTTTCAGTCTCGGATGTTAAATGACAAAATAGATAAAGATAAAGATTCATACACTACACGGTTGGGTACAAATTGCATTAAGTACATAGTGTATAGTGTGTCATTTGGGACCCAACTACAGTTCTTCAATAATGAAACCTGTTTCACAGACGTTTGCAGAGGCAGGTGTGTAAACCACAGTAAATGATCCTCTCTATTGATTATCATGCACCTGCAGAACAAATGCTGCCACTGCATATCATCATTTATCACCTGCAATCCATTAGCAACCAAATAAGTGCAAATCTAGCATTGCTTTTTTATTTCTACATTGGTCATCTTCCAAGAGTTGGGCAACAGAAGTCATAGATATTGAGTGATCTCACATCCGACATTAAATTGAATGCAGCATATAATCAAGACAATTGGCCAAACGACACAACTAAATCAGAAATACATTAAATTTAAAGGTGCTCTATACCTGTTCTAAATGTACAAAACGATAGAATGATCGAGTTCATCATAAATCTATGTTTTTGTCTTGTCCTGAATCACTACGGTACAAGTGTTTATATTCAGGCTATTTTAGACTGTGCCGGAGAACAACCATTGCAGAGTAGCCCAATACCTGCATGACTCGTCATATGTATATATACACTCACCTAAAGGATTATTAGGAACACCTGTTCAATTTCTCATTAATGCAATTATCTAATCAACCAATCACATGGCAGTTGCTTCAATGCATTTAGGGGTGTGGTCCTGGTCAAGACAATCTCCTGAACTCCAAACTGAATGTCAGAATGGGAAAGAAAGGTGATTTAAGCCATTTTGAGCGTGGCATGGTTGTTGGTGCCAGACGGGCCGGTCTGAGTATTTCACAATCTGCTCAGTTACTGGGATTTTCACGCACAACCATTTCTAGGGTTTACAAAGAATGGTGTGAAAAAGGAAAAACATCCAGTATGCGGCAGTCCTGTGGGCGAAAATGTCTTGTTGATGCTAGAGGTCAGAGGAGAATGGGCCGACTGATTCAAGCTGACAGAAGAGCAACTTTGACTGAAATAACCACTCGTTACAACCGAGGTATGCAGCAAAGCATTTGTGAAGCCACAACACGCACAACCTTGAGGCGGATGGGCTACAACAGCAGAAGACCCCACCGGGTACAACTCATCTCCACTACAAATAGGAAAAAGAGGCTACAATTTGCAAGAGCTCACCAAAATTGGACAGTTGAAGACTGGAAAAATGATGCCTGGTCTGACGAGTCTCCATTTCTGTTGAGACATTCAGATGGTAGAGTCAGAATTTGGCGTAAACAGAATGAGAACATGGATCCATCATGCCTTGCTACCACTGTGCAGGCTGGTGGTGGTGGTGTAATGGTGTGGGGGATGTTTTCTTGGCCCACTTTAGGCCCCTTAGTGCCAATTGGGCATCGTTTAAATGCCACGGCCTACCTGAGCATTGTTTCTGACCATGTCCATCCCTTTATGGCCACCATGTACCCATCCTCTGATGGCTACTTCCAGCAGGATAATGCATGTCACAAAGCTCGAATCATTTCAAATTGGTTTCTTGAACATGACAATGAGTTCACTGTACTAAAATGGCCCCCACTGTCACCAGATCTCAACCCAATACAGCATCTTTGGGATGTGGTGGAACGGGAGCTTTGTGCCCTGGATGTGCATCCCACAAATCTCCATCAACTGCAAGATGCTATCCTATCAATATGGGCCAACATTTCTAAAGAATGCTTTCAGCACCTTGTTGAATCAATGCCACGTAGAATTAAGGCAGTTCTGAAGGCGAAAGGGGGTCAAACACAGTATTAGTATGGTGTTCCTAATAATCTTTTAGGTGAGTGTATGTATATATATATATATATATATATATATATATATATATATATATATATATATATATATATATATATATATATATAAACAGAGAGAAGTAGCACCGGTTGCAATGATCTTCCTCAAGACGCATGCAGTTTTGTTTAGTAACCACTAGAGCCTAAAAAGTTACATAGTGTGCATTTAGGGTTAAATGCATTAGAAATGTAATTTCATGATGCCTGAAAGGGTCGTCCTGTAAAACAGAGACATAGATTATAGATATGTATTGGTCTACATTGAGTTTTGTGTAAGTAATATCTCTCTTATGCCGTTTGGTGGGCAGAAACCATCAGTGCAAATAAGCATGTCAAGGTTAACCAAACCCACCAAAGGAAATTAAACTGTTCCATTTATGTTATGATTTATCTCGGCCTGGGCCTTGCTGAGAATATATATCATTACTCTTCACATAATAACTCAACATTAAATGTTTCGCCAATCTGATGGAATATATGCATGATCAATATGGAAAAAGCCTGATCTCGGGCATTGACTGATATTGATCAGAGACCAGCTGAATAAGTGAAGGTATAGATTATGAATAAGTGAATGTATAGATTTTGCTATTTATCTTCACCTCAAAGGGATGAAGTGTTTAGATTTACACACCAAGTGATCAACTGAAAACACGCAAATGTGATGAGATACAGAGATGCTCTCCTTGTTTCTTTTAACTGCAGCTGAATAGCACATTCTCATTGCATCAAATCACAATAAACCTCTCCTCTTTTATTTCTCTTTTTTGTTTGTCCATTCCAAAAAATTTGAATCACAAATCTTCACTTCTTGGACAGGCCATTTCCTGGTCCTTCACAACGTCCACAAAACCCAAGCCACATGATGTGCTGTCTTCCCAGAGTGGATTGAAGGAAAATAAATATTCCTATAATTACAGAAGAGAGAAAGACGTAGGCAGATGTCTAACATGACAAACCCCAGATGGATATCTCAGTCGGAGTTGAGTATGCCTCCCAACCGCGTGCCTGCGAAGAGGTCTGCTGCTCTGGAGCATCATGGGCACTTTGTGTATGTTGAGATGCTATTGTGGGGCACGTTCTAGAAAAAGAGGCGACTTCATGTAATTTGGTAAAATAAATATTTGCTTCGGCACTTGGCAGCTGTATCTCTGTTGGGTCTTTTCCCGTTCAAAATTGTTCGGAGAAAGCTGCATTGTACATTTGGATTAGTGGCGCTGGTCGTGTATGTTTTCACTTCTAAAGGTATTTGTTTTCAAACATTTGAGATCCAGATCACTTTATTAAATTTGAAAACCTACAGAGCTGACGATGAGAAGGCCCGAAAAGGCCTAAGACACCTTCTTTTGGCCCAATCCAATACATTTTATAATATGCTTCATTTATTAAAGTATAACACTGACAATTACTGTATTTTTATACTTTTAGAGTACCATACCATTAGCTTAGCAGCAACAAGGCCCTGTTTACATCTGGTATTAAGTAGCGTTTTAGTCAATCGGATCACAAGTACACAACGCTAATACAGGTGTAAACGGGGTCTAAAACGTTTTGAGCTTGTCCACTTTCGACCACTTCCAGAGGTACCTGTAGTCGAAAACGATTGCTTTCGTCAGGATTGCTTTCATAGTGTAGACTCTCATGTGGTTGAATGTGTCTGAGCAGCCACAAAAGACGCCTACTCTCCGCCTACTGACATAACGCGTAAACATTATGGGTAGCACTCTAGCCAGACAGGATTTAAACTTTGTCGGCTGGACACCCAAGTTTGGTTTGAAGACGGAAAACGTACCAAGCCTAATGTTCTCTCACCATTCCTGATTTAACACACACTCACCGCATTCACACACTTTTCCGTCGTCTCCGTATGCGCTCTTATGTAAATTGCGTGAGCTTATTTTGTCCATTAGATCCAAAGATCTGGAAAAACAAATACATATAAGCCCTCCCCTCGAAGAAATCAGGACAGAAGTGTTGAAAGTCGACAAAAGAGACACATTAAAAGACCAGGTGTAAACGGGAATGTGTCTCCCTCATCTACTTGTGATCCGATCGACCAAAACACATCTTAATAATACCAAGTGTAAACAGGACCTAAGAGAAAATACTAACCCAACCTAACACTAACCTATTGATTTAAATTGCGAGCTTCACAAAAGCAGCACTACTTTAATGCCAAGTTGCTGCCTAGGTAGTGTTTTGTTCTATTTAATTTAGGTTTCTCCCTTAAAAGGTGGTTGCCAACATGCAGCAAGGCAGCTAGTTTGGAATAGAGGCATGGGTGTCATGATATTCACATTAGTACAGATTTGTCTTAGTGCATGCTGATGTTCCTGGTTACAGTACAGTATAGTTTTGTCCAGTTGCATGTTTTGAAGAGGAAATGACGGGTCATTGTTCCTTTAGCAAATCCCCTCCTGCATTCATACCTGCTCGTACCCTTCAAATCTATTCAGCTGCCCAACTTACAAAATGTCTTCTATGAGAAAGGGTCAGGAACCCATTAAACACCAGCTTTGATAACAATGACCCCCAGCCATGCTAAGACCCCACTTTCTCCATCTGCCTTTGTGCTGTCTATACCCCTCATTCCAGCCATCCATTTTTGTGAGTTATTTTTGTCATAAGATTTCAAAATTTGTAGATAAAATGCATTAATAATTTAAATTCCAATGTCAATTATATTCAGTATTATGTATCTTAAAAATAAAGGCTGTTTATTGGAATCTATGGTTCCATGAAGAACCTTTAACATCCATGGCACAAAAAGTAAAAGGGTTCTTTAGATTTTTCAAATGCTCTTCATATAAAAAAATTATTTTAAAAATTATTTTAAAAACTGTTCACTGAAAGGTTCTTTTAGGAACCAAAAATGGTTCTTCTATGGCATTTCTGCACACAAAAAAAACTGTGGGACCTTATAATAAAAAAATTAAAAGGTTCTTCAAAATAAACGTTCTTCAATGGTAGAACCATAGAACCAATGGTACAACAGCGGTAAAGGTTCAGCAAAGAAACTTTGTTATTACGAACCAAAGTGAGAGTATTGTTCTTTCAACATTTGTAAGATCTCCAGAATAGTATATTGGTTTATTGGTTTTTTTTTAAGCAGGTTTTTAAAAGAAGTAAATAATAATATTAATTTTGCAAACATGAGAAGGTGATTTCATTACTGGACAAAAAACCTTTAGATTCTGATTGAAAGAACATATCTCTGTAATATTTTAGTACACAATAATTTTTTTTTATTATATTTTGGTTGAAGACTTCAAAGACTTATTTTTGACCATTACAAATGTTTGTAGTAGGACATTATTTCATGACAATTAAGCAATTAGTATACCGTGTGTGTGTGTGTGTGTGTGTGTGTGTGCGTGCGTGCCTTGTTTTTCCTGCACTTAAAATCTCTCCATGCTTGACAACAACACTTTTTTCTGTTTCATAACAATCTATGAGATCTGTCTCTTTTAGCTGCACTAGTCATCTCTCTGGTGCGCAAAGCACATTTTTATCAGAATGACTCTTTCTGTGGCACTGCTCCCCTTTGGCCCGCTCCATCCGAAACCAGTCTAGGTCTTAACAAGCCCGTACCCATCTTTGCCAGCTAGAAAAACAGGCCTTGCTGAAGATGCTTGGAGGATGTGGTTATTATTGCACAGAGGTCCAGGCCAGTTTCAGTAAATGATGCTCCAAACTTAGCCAAAAAGGAATGACTCGGGCTTCTTCTCATCATTTCTCATTTGTCAATTGCATGAGTGCATGCCAGTTAGTGTTGATTCCAGAGCAAACACACACACTCAGTCTTTCTCTCCCTTAGTAGATCGTCTCTTCTCTCTCCTCTTATACTCATCTCTCTCCTCTCTCTCTCTCTCTCTCTCTCTCCTCTCTCTCTCTCTCTCTCATCTCTCTCTCTCTCTCTCCTCTCTCTCTCTCTCTCTCTCTCTCTCTCTCTCTCTCTCCTCTCTCTCTCTCTCTCTCTCTCTCTCTCTCTCTCTCTCTCTCTCTCTCTCTCTCTCTCTCTCTCTCTCCTCTCTCTCTCTCTCTCTCTCTCTCTCTCTCTCTCTCTCTCTCAGCCCAAGAGTAAGTAATTTAAAAAACATGCTCATAATTTGCTATGACATGTTTCATTTCTGAACTCAGATCAGATAGCATCTCTATTCTGGGCGTCCTGCGGACAGAAAAGTGGGGATATTTGGGCAAGCTGGAAATGAGTTTTGCATGCTGCAGAAAGGTATTGTGACTGGATGGTATCGATTTGTTTATTCTTCGTTTGCGTCTACAGAGCTCAAATGAGCCATAATCTCTCATGTGGATGTCGACGTGAAAACGATCTAGCGGCTCATTAAAAAAAAATGCTTGGAAAAAAAGCAAGTGACAGATGGAGTGGTGGGGCACATTTAGGCTGATTCTGTCCATTCTACTAGATGAGAAGATTGGAACAAACAAAAAGTTCAGAAGACATGAATAAACAATTCAGTTTCAAACGGGGTCAGGGTCTCATTCAAAAACTACATTTCAGCACCAGCGTGCTGCCAACACAAGCCACAAATATGAGGATTTTCCCTGAAAAGTCAGGGTGAGAGGAAACAAAGCGCTTGGAGAAACAGATATAAGAAGGGTGAGATGTGGGTTTAAGAGCTGGCCAGATACCTGCTGAGCTTTAATTTGGGTGAGAGTTGAGCGAGAAGAAACACTCAAGCGCTGCACACACAATACACACTCTCATATTTTCTAAATGAGCATATATATTATCATAGACTTTACTACAGACTAACTGCAACCCCAATTATAGCATTAACCATTATGTATTTAGAATTTTTCTACAATTTGGTAGTTATTTTATTAATGATTATTAATGTTTTTTTTTTATTCCAGACTGGGAAATTGATGCTTGTAGAATTATTTACAGTATTTATGACCACATTTTCCCTTTGAGGACGTTCTCAAAAAGAGGTTTTTGTCAGATTTGGCTTACTTCTGGGGACATTTTGCAGCAGTTTTTGTCCCGAATGTATAGCTAGGTCAGAAACACACTCTCACTCACTAGGGAAATATCTCTCTGCCCTTCAGTTGCCTTCCAGCACCTTTAGTAAGGCCCATTACCTCTGTACCCCCTCCCTAAAGTCCCTAAAGCCCGTCTTATCACCTCAAGCCAAAACAAAAAAAAATACTAAAGTGACCCCACAACCACAAACAACAAACCTTCTCTTAAAGGACAATGTCAAAATAATGCCAATCCACAGCACACATGAAGTAGAACCAATAGGGGTGTAACGATACCCTCATGTCACAATTCTATACATACTGTCTCACGATATTGAACTCACCAAACGATATTTTTGCGATACTCCAAGACATGGTAAAAACATATGGTAAAATATGGTTAAAAAAATATGGCATATGGTAAAAAAAATTGTTTACTATTATTGATTAAAATGCTAAATTTGGTTTTTACATTGTGTGTGGAAATGAATAGGCTTGGACTTGGTGCAGGTAACCCAATGCACAGGGCAATGGTGACATCAGAATACAAATATTGATGATTCTGAAGCTGAAAATACAGAATTATTTCAGATGAATATTCTTGCACTCTGTCACTGGCTAGATATATTTAATTATTAGGCCACTTTTTACTGGTAACATAAGACATTTGGCATTATCAGGATCCATAAATATCCCCCCATTGCATTACTATACATTATATTAAACATTATATATGGTAGTTTAATGTAGTGCCTACTGACACTAAACCTCTGTAAACTTGATTTCTTTTCTCACACAGAAATTTTCATTTTGGTTGAATTATACACAATACATATTGTCACTATCCACGATACATATCGATGCATTTTTGTATCGCGATATATTGTGACACGATATATTGTTACACACCTAAAAACCAATGAAGTAGATTCTGTGTATTGGATACTACTGATTTATTTCTTCATTTATTGGACAGTATTGTGGAAACGGACATAGAAATGTGCCTTATTACAGTCCTGTTCTCCATAAAGACATGTTAGCATAAAGCTAGCTGTTTCCTCCGCGGGCACAGAAAGACAGATGCTATCAAACAATTAGGCAAATCCTCCTCTGAAAGCTGTCTGTGAGCTGGGAAACCCCCCCAAAAAACAAACCCTGGAAAAAAAAGGGCATTCCAAAGAGCCCCAGAGAAAGCCCTCGCAAATCAACAGCGGTAAACGGGTGATAATTGCTCTCGTTGCTTCAACAGCTGTACAAGCTGATGTGCTCACGGGAGGAAGAATAGCCCCTTTCAGACAGACTCCCTGTCCTGTTCGCACCACTTTTACTCCTCTAACTCCCGAAGAAACATCCTCAATCTGCCCATCCAATCCTTTCTCAAACATTTTTTTAGTTTTGCCTTTGAAAGCACTTTTAGCCCTTTAAAATGTCTTATTGTCTGTATTCACACTTTTTCTTCTCTCAAAGAGAGCAGGCCAGCAGTTTGTTGAAAGTCAGGGAACGTTCCAGAGGTCATGTAATTCAAGACCACTGGCCTGGGGGTTGTGTCCCAGGTCAAATGCAAGCGTGGTAAAATTGGATTTGTCTTTACCTGCCTCTTCACTCCAATGAAAAGGGTAATTAACAATGTCTGGCTGATTGAAACAATAGTCCTTCATTGCAATAGATAAGGAGCTCTGGCTTAAGGGGAAAGAGAAAGTTCATCCACTTCAAAGCGGACACTGGACGCTATCGGACACCGACCTGACTGAAAATCCAATTTAAGGCAGGGTAGGGGAACGTGCGTACAATTGAAGACCTGAAACAAAACCAGTTGTGACCCCCCAGATCTGATTAGTTCAAAAAGTCTGTCAAGACAATAAGAAACACGAAGCATGACCTCCTTCAATTGAAAACGGACTTGAGATCTGAGAACAACCCAGCTTAGTAATTGAATCAAGCTTTGCGGACGCCGCAAAACATTTGGGGGAGGGAAAAGACGCTTGGCATAAATCTCGTTATTAGTACTTCAAGAAGGAACCTGGCACGGTTACTGACGCTGATGGTCAATCTAGTGCACAATGGATGGCAGGGAGACTTCTTTCCGGACAAAAGTGTGCGATGGGGCTAAAAAGTAATGTGAGATATCTCTCAGTTTGGTGCAAAGGAAACAACTTACAAATACTTAAATTATCCTGATGACAGTTAACATTTTGCAGTTGTGGCCCACCAGTAGAGCGATGAGCTCATATGTGTGAGCACTCAAATTCTATCATACCCGAGAGGCGCTTGGGAAAATAAACCCCACTACTGCATACAAACCCGTGGAGGGAAAGGAGGCGCCGTATAAAGCCCAGGTGCTCAGTAAAATAATATTTAAAAGTTTGTATTTTATACCCTAAGCAGTAAAAACATGTTCCAGAGTATCTCTTTTATTAACATTTGAAATGTTGTATCCATTACTTTCATTTTTGATTCCAAACAGATTATTTGGTTGGACCTGAACTTCAAACAGAATATTTGAAAAGATACCAACCATCTTAATTTTAAACACATTTTACATGTTTTTCTCTGACATGAAAATGTTTTGTTTTGTTACAGTATGTCTATTCTTGGTTTGTTTTTGTATCACTGTTCTCTTTCCCTATTTATGTCTTTATTATCAATCTTTTTACCTATTTATCCTTCTTTGTCTCTTTATATACATGTTAATACCAGGGAGTACAAGCAATTTCACGCATCTGTAAAAGGCCTTCACTGGCTTCTTGTAACTTCATTTCCCAATTTTGTGTGGATAGCACTGTCAGTACCTCTTATCCACATTCACTACACTTAAAACCTGCTAAGTTCACATCAGATTCCTGGAAACATTGAAATGAGGTATTTCTGAAAACACTTGGAAAATCCCTATTTTACTTGTACTCACTATAATGGTCTCCTAGTTCCTAAAGCCGAGATGGGCAACTTCGGTCCAACTTGGGTCACTGTCCAGCAGAGTTTAGCTCCAAACCAAATAAAACACACCCAAACAAGCTAATCAATGTCTACAGGATTACTAGAAAGCTACAGGTGATTTTAGGAATTGAGCTAAACTCTGAAGGACAGAGGCTATCCATGAAGTTGCCCATCACTATCCTAAAGGGATAGCTCAAACAAAAACTAAACTTTCTTTTTTCTGTGGAACATAAAACAAGATATTATGAGAAATGTCCCACTGTTTGTTTGTCATTCATTCATTCATTCATTCATTCGTTCATTCATCTCATTTTGTGTTTAGAAGAAATAAAGCTATACAGTTTTGGAATAACGTGACGTCAGTAAATTATGACAGAATTGTATGGGGTTTTTTGGTGGGGGGTGAACGTTATTATTAAAGTCAAGAAATTACAACTGACCATTTGCTTTGTTAATGCAAGTTACTGCTATTATTGTAAACGATTCATGAGCGCACAATGTGAACCCTCTTAACTTTGGTAAAATCACTGTAGACACTTTGTTAAATGGCTTAATTAGTTTTTTAACTAGCACAATGCTATAAAATCTTTCTTTCATCATTTGTAATAATTAAGTTTACATAATTATGGTAACACTTTAATTTAAGGTCCCATTCTTACTAGTAAATAGTATTAGGATGCATCTAGGATATTGGGAATTTATTAGTACTAATTAAAGCACATATTAATGCCTTATTCTGCATGACCATATTCTACATCCCTACCCAAAACCTAAATTTAACAATTTAACATCACCCAAAAACATTATTTAATTAATTACTCACCCTGATGTCGTTCCAAATCTGTAAGACTTTCGTTCATCTTCGGAACACAAATGAAGATCTTTTTAATGAAATTTGAGAATGAATGAATGAATGAAATCAAAAAGTTCATAAAGAGATCGTAAAATTAATCCATATGAATTGAGCGGTTTAGTCCAAATTTTCTAAAGAGACACAAATCGCTTAATACGCTGAACAGATTTAATTTATTTTTTTATTTATATAAACATTCATCAACGCACATCAGTTAAAATAAACGGAAGCTCAATCATGTTCGCTTGACGTATGAGAACCAATGAGGATCATTCTAGTGTTACGCAGCAAGTTTGAGCTTCAGCAAGAACCAATGAGGTTTGTTCTCATGCATCAACCAGGTTCGGTTGAGCTTCTGTTCGCTGATCAATGTTTTCGCTGAAATGCCTTAATTCAATCTGTTGATCATATAAAGTGATCGTGTCTCTTCAGAAAATTTGGACTAAACCGCTCAATTCTGCCAAGGGCATGCATTTATCTGCATTTTAAATGGGTTCAAGCATGGCTCATCTGATCAGAATTAAGAGTTGGGCTATCCTTAAAAACTTGGTTAACATCTCTCTATATTGCATGCTTACAGTACATACTCCTTAAAGATACACACACACACACACACACACACCCTTGACCTTTAGCAGCAGGGCTCTTATTTGTCAATGAGTGTGTTTGTAGCCATAGCCTCTTCACCCCTGATCGGGACCAGGCCATGGAAAATTTGATCACATTAGCCACATGTTGCTTCTAATATCATTTCAATAAAAAGGACACTGCCCTCATAGACATAAACCAGCCATGTAAAGTTCACCGGCCATTGCTGCAAGCTGTGGAGAGAGCCATGGGGGTCTGCTGCTAATTTCCCGCCCCAAGCTATGTAATCTATGGCAGAGATTAGGGTAAAGCAGTTATTCTTGACTATTTTATTAAGAGGTGCTTTAGGCGCTGGAAGAGGGGCTTTATTGCTTTTCAAACGGCGTGCCATACAATACAAGACAAACATTTGCTGTTATTTCAGCAAACTCGAGTCAGATGTGGCGGCTCTTTTTTTCAGGAGGAACTTGGCATCAAAGAAAAGTCTCTTAAAACAAAAATCTTCCCTTCTGCACAGGTCTCGCCCTGAACTGTGTCCGGTAGATAAATAGGGAGGTGTCAAAAGAACAGGCAGGAGTCCCACACCTAGTTTTAATTAAAAGAGAGAGTGCTGACATGCACAGAGGGAGGGACGATCGGATTCGCAACTGTTACCATTTCAGCACGTTTATGCGCGCGTGCGCTTTTCCCACTTTATAGCAAACACTTTAGGCCGGGGTTCCGAACTATTATTTATGTCGAGTTTATAGTCGTTGCAATCAAGTGTAAGACAAGAATAAAAACATATTACCTCTGAAACCAAGAGAAAAATGACAGACCTAGACAACAATGGAAAATATAAATAGCAAATAACATTCTATTCATCAAGAAATACAACAGAAAATGGTGGTTTGGGGTAAAAGTTATCTTGGTGTCTGTTCGTAGTGAATGATGCTCTATGTGTCTACTCAAACCAAAAGCTATATTGTATTGAGATCTCATATACTGCAATAAGGCACATAACGCATGTGTATAAATGATGATGCTCTAGGCATTTGAATACATTTGAATAAAGGTGTCGATTACAGCTCTTAACACACCAAGTGCACCATGTTCCTGGATCAACATCTTTGTTGATGCTGGAGAAACATTCCAATCAACCAATCAGATCTGAGGGACAAGTTTACAGTTTATGTCAAGTTCAGGCTTACAACCAGGGTTAGATGCTCCGACATCAGTGTTATTCACCTATCATTTCACTCTGATTTTAGGGATGAGTTACGGGTAGGGTTGGGTTTAGGGGTAGGGATATGGTTTGAACTCAATTTTAAGATAGGAATGTTGTTCCAGGATCAAGAAAATATGTTGACCCAGGAAAGCGCCTAACTTGGCAAAATCAGGACATGGTCACGGTTGTCTGAAATGTAATTATCAAAAAAATCGGACCCGTCAAAGACCAAACAAAAACCAGGTTTATATTTTTGATTGCTTTTCTGTCTAACTAAGTCTGTACCAGGAAAATTAGCCAGATCTTCTGTCACAAACATAGTTGAACTTGATCCACACGCTGTAACTGTAGTAAGTAGCAAGGGCAACCGGTGTGCTCTAAAACAACCTAAACTGATGACCTTTAACCTCCTGACATTCCAAATATGCCATTCAAACACCAAAGAATAATAAACGAAACGTGGGTAATGGACCCCAAGTTGTGTATAGGTGCAGTAAGGGGACAGAGCAATGCAGATTAAAAACCAGTTACAGTGAGCAACAATTACAATAAATAAATAAATAAATATTTGCAGCATTTTAAAATGCCTGCACCTCTGACTTCTATTATGATTATATGTTGCACTGAATTTCACAATAGCTGAGGAAATGAATCACATAATTGGCTAGAAAAGCAAAAGTCAGTTTGAGTGTGATCAAAAGTCTTTGTTTCTCAGGAGACGTAACAGAAAACATTTGTAGGCCTGTCCGGAGCTCATCTGACTCCTGCTGCACATGGGCAACACCAGACACATTGAAACTGGAGTGCTTTGTATAAGAGACTGCCTGATATTGTGTAAGTGTACATTGTGTGTGTATATATATATATATATACACACAATTATTTTCTCACGCATTATTGGCTTGAAATCCGGACCCTAGTCGTAGCCATATTGCCTGTTTACATCATTCCCTCAGCAAAAACGTAACAGTTGCCAAAGTTGTCAAAACAACAAAATGTGCTCTGAGACTGTGTGGAACTCCCTAAAAACCTCAAAAGCCTGAAAATAATTTCAATAATGCCAACATCGGGAACTTCAATTTGACTGACAGGCTGTCCTCGGGAAGAAAAGGCATTTGTTTCGAATCACTTATTTCCAATTAAAACTTTAATTGACATCTTTAAAAACCTCAGAGACATTTGTGAATGGTCAGCTTAGGAGAGGACAAAAAAAAAAAAACCACACAGGCTGGTATTCTAAACCGCTCATAAAACACTACTCCGAAACCGGATCTTCACTTTATGCGAGCTGAAGGATGTGGGTTGACGGGGAGAAAAAGAGTGAGAGAAAAAGCAAATATCAGAAGTCACAAAGACTTGTGTGAGTTAAACGCTTCCCTCTTCAAACACTCTAAATCACACAAATCCACTGAGATGCCCAGAAAAAAGGACTCATTGATGAAAAGGAGCAGCCAAAAATGCCTAATTTTAGCTGCTTAATTCTTCTTCTTTATTTGGGGGGGGGGGGGGGGGGGGGTGGGGGGGGGTATGGGTTTATCCTCGTTGCAATTGCAGATTATGAGTCCAACCTTGACCGCTCACTTTTGAAGGAAAAAAAAACTAAAGACCGTAACCCTAAATTGTATTATAAGTGAATGAACTACTCATCTCACAAAACATTGCAAATGATTGCGAACAATTCACTTATAGTCACTGGTTATAAGAAAGAAAGAAAAAACATTGCTTAACAATTTTGGTTTATTGGTTTAATTGGTTGTTCTGTGTATCCGTGGAGAAAACGACAGGAATTGCATGCATAGTTCCGAAGCTAATTTGGTCAGACCCGAAAGGGTCAAAAGTTTGCCTAAATATTTGTTTGAAAAAGCAAGCATACTTCCTCCTCCAGCACGAGCGCTGCACCTCTAGGTGGACGACTCTGGCCTGCCCTCTGCAGAATGTCCGAGCAGGACAAACAGAAGCAAGCTAGCGAGCAAACTGCCGTGTGTCTTTGTGTGGGGGAGTTAATGATTATCTCCCGGGTGGACGAAGACTGTGGCGCACTGCCAGTACAGTGCAGGAACGTCCCTCTTCCCTTTGTAGACGCTTCTAATCTGGTGAAAGCCTCTCCCCTGAGACCATCCCATGATAATGTCATAGACACAGAGGGTATAATAGAGCAATTTGTTTACCTTCCAAAGCCTTGATCTCTCTCAATCCTGCCTTTCTGTATCTCTCTTGCTCTTTCACGTGGAGCTCTGCACGGCTGGAGTGGGATGAGAACATATTGATCGGTGCTTGGGTTTCAATAGAGCACTGTGAATTAAACTCAATGGAAAACTAATTTGTTTCGGGATTGTCACTCTGTTGTTGACCTAAAACGTCCAAACTGAGATTCACTTAAGGGATTAGTTCACCCCGAAACGAGAATTATTTTATTATCCACTCAGCCTCATGTTGTTTCAAACAAAACGAATTTTAAGTGTGATTTGAAATATTCTATTTATATATACTATTTATGTATCCTGTGTGTGTGTGTGTGTGTGTGTGTGTGTGTGTGTGTGTGTGTGTGTGCGTGCGTGCGTGTGTGTGTGTTTCCCTCTCTAGTTTGTCACTATATTGATTTATTTGGGCTGTCAAAATATACATGAGCTGTTTAAAAGAGCTATTTTGTAATTTGATTAATTAGCATATCACTAATTATTATGATTGTGTGTACATAGTGTGAATTTGAAATGATTGTATACAATAAAAGCACCCAAATTACATTATTTTAGGATATGAAATTATCGTGGCAGACTAGCAAATCAATGACTAGACAAAAAGTCTCTTTAAAAAGTCAATATAATGTTTTACATGTATCCATATACTGTGTTACTGAACATAAACAATCCATTCAGCAATAAATTAGTCAGTGTGTTTGATGACGATTTTGGGGCTGTTTACACAGAGAGTGTTCTTGTCTCCGTCTGCAATTTTTTAGTTGTTGATTTAAATGTTCCTCTTACTGTCGCCATCTATAGAACAGGCACGATTGAAGTCATGTGACACATGTTTGCACATTTGGTGTCTTAGATTGCATTCAAGGTACATATTTTATCAGCTCCCAAGAATTCCTTGGGAATTTAACCCATGCTGTACTGTTTGAGCTACAAGTATACATAGATTTATAACTAATCAAAACAGATCCGATGCACCAACTGACTAGTGCTAACTGACTAGTCTACGCAACCCCTACCTTTACAGTCTCCAGCAGCGGACTTGATACATACTTGCACCAACTCTCTTCAATCCCATCAACACCGTTGCCCCCACCAGTGCTCATTCCTGTTCTTGCTCTCATCTCCTTTTCAGCAAGAGCAGTTTGTCAGGGTCAGAAAGCAATTCAAAACCTCTATTAATGAGTGAGAGAGAGAAAAGTGTGGTACGGGGAGGAGGAGGAGGAGAGGGGTGGGGTGCCTGCCATCAAAGCCGACAAGAAAAGAGGGCCAGGTGGTTGTGGGAATCTCGGCTCTTTTTTGCAGAGATGGAATCTTCAGCGTAATTAACAGGCTGGAATCGGGGCCTTCTGAAGCCAGGAGGACAACCCCTCGGAGGGGACAATTTGCACTTTTACAAGAGCCGCTGAGGGACGGGGAGAAAGGAGAGGAAAAGGGAAACTATGGCATCTTTTATCGAAGAGACAAAGCGCCGCATCCTTTCAAAGGCCTGCGCTGGAGCTTCCAGAGCAGAGGAAGAGCGAGTGAAATAAAGACGAAGAAAAACACAAGAGAGAGAAGGGGGTAGGAGCAGAAGAAGTGGACAGCAGTCGGAAAAGGGGCACTGGTGCCAACATGCGCTTCACAGAGAGAAAAGGGTCGGGGGAAGTAGCCGAGAGGGGTGTGGGGGCGAGGGGGGCCTGACATGCGGCCAACTTGTAGACCCTCCCAGAATTCAACAGCTTCTCTCATTATCATTATTGCACAGGACACAAAACCAGCAACTAAACGGACCTAAACCAGAGACATGCACCCGGTGCCACTGTAAAACCTGATGAGTTAGTTCAACTCAAACCGTTTGAGGAAACCGATTGCCTTAAATCATTTAAGTTTATTAACTCAAACAATTTAAGCATAAAAAAATATTTGATTTGTGTCCAAGTAACTCAATAACTTATTGTTAAGATAACTTGGGTAAATAAAGTTAATAGTACTAATTCCATTCAGTTAATATAACTTAAATCTATGAAGTACACTGTAAACCCAAATAAGTTAGCAGAATTCAAAACACTTTTATTAGTATAAACTTAGTTAGCTTTAAAAAGCTAATCTGCTAACATAGTAAATGCTAACATATTAGCAATAGTATGTTATACAGAAACACTTGTTGTATGAGCGCAGCAATATAAAGGGATTATTTGCTCTCAAATCAAGCTGCATGCACCACTGTCACCATGATGGTAACTATCCTAAAGCCTACATTAACAGAAATTCTTCTAAATTAGCATAACAAAACATTAATCACTACTAAATCTCACACATAACATTAATCTTACACAAAAAAACACATTATATTACACTTAATTTTAGCATTTACTCTCCCTTTCGGGTGCCATCGGCAAAGCATGCTGGGAAATAGACATCCCAGCTGTTTCAGTTAAACTTAAGTTTGTCTAAATTAAAATAAATAATTTCATAAAACTTAAAACAATGAAACAGTTCAGTTTACTTAAAATATATCAGTTCTGTGAACATGAAAGAAAAAGAAAGTGCTAAATACTCATAAAAGTTAATTTGACTGAACTAATTTGTTTAATTTAAGTTTGTCCTACTCAAACCAATTAATTATTTTGAGCGTTAGGGTTTACAGTGTGGAGACTAGAGACTTCGACACTGCAATATATACACTATAAAAACTGCTCATTAACACACGTAGATTAAAAACTGTAACGACCTGGGTGTGTTGAAAAGATATTAATATGCATTAGCATTGCTTTAACTGTTCTTTATTATATTACATTTTGGTGTTACATATTTTATGTAACATGGGTAATTTTAAAGGACCGTTCAATCCAATGAACTGTTACTAGTATTAGTATTAGTATTGGTTATATTTATCATTAAAGTGGTTACGCTTTATTTGGTAACACTTTATTTTACATTTTACTTACCATAGTAATAACTTATGTACTTACCATAAGTAAATTATGCATAAGTACATGCAACTAACTTTCAACCAAATCCTAATCCTACTCTAACCCTATAGTGAGTACATGTAGTTGCTTATTACTCAGTACTTAAATATTTTATTACACTGTAACAATGACACCTTAAAATAAAGTGTAACCCTTTATTTTACAGTATGTGTAATTACAATGTAATTACAGTGTAGTTACCTAAGATAGTATTGGTCATATAAGATAACATGGGTTAAGGTTAGGTTCAGGGTTAGTACCTAGTTAGTTTATACACAAAAAAAAATGGCTAAACCACAACAGACTGTGATATGTTGTTGATACTACACTTGTTCCAACTATTAAAACTTACGCAGTTTTATTTGTAGCACAGTTTTAGGGAGTAAACTAACTACAATAGCATTTTTACTATCAGTTTCCAGTAGCCTGACAGTAGCTCAGCAGTTTTCTAGTTTTATTTGTGGTTTTAATGTACATTGTACCGGTAGTCAAATTGATATTTAAGGCTTCAAAGGTAAACTATTTTAAATTATGAGTAGCATGTCGCTTCATAAAGTAGTTTCCTCAACTCACAGTTCAATGCTCAAAGCTCTGAGAAAAATCTTTCAGAAACAGCATAACTTTTAAACGTTTGATGTACTGAAGTCATGCTTGCCTCTGACTGACAAAAAGCCATATTCAGGTTTCCATTTCATTGGTTAGGACAGACTCCAGTGTCAGATGGCTGACAGAGGCGGTGAAATATCCAGGGGTCAGATGCACGGCTGATAACGGCCCCTCAGCTTGACTGCCAGAGATGGGGCGTCTGCCCAGCACAAAATGCCATTTGTTGTCCATCACTCAGACACCGCGAGTTTAGCGCCGGCGCTACGCTGAAAGGCACATTCACACAAGCTCACACACTGGATGTTTTTGCAATTCAATATTTTCACACACAGCCTCATCATTACGCTGGAACCGGAGCCTCACTGGAGAGAGCCTGCGCTTTCACGGACAGGCAAATCGCAGTTCGAGATTGAAGTTAATAGCCCATCTTGAAATGTTTTGCTGACTCCCTAAAAACCCCTTCTCAGCATTTCACTAACAATCTGATGAGGGCTTTCGTGTTTTGTTTTGTTTTTTCTTCTTCTTTTGACCGAAGAGAAAGCACCCATATGCCACACGCTTTAGATCTAGTAGCCAACTGAGAGGTGACAGTAAAGAGCACATTATGCAAATACCCTCTAAAAAAATACATAATGCATCACAAATAAACCCCATTTTGCATTTCTGAATACTCTAAAATAAATACACTGTAAAAAAAATATTATCAATATGTTATGACAATTTTTTTTATAAGTTATACAAGATTCAACTTCTTTGTTTATGTCAGTTTAATACAATTTAAGTTGAAATGACTTAAACATCCAAGTTCATTGAACTTAAAAATTTAAGCCAGCCACTTTTTTTTACAGAGGAGATTTCACAAACATATACGTTTTCCAAAATACTGTCCAGTGTAAAGGTTTTTAAAACAGACAATTTATTGAAAGAACATTTATTTTAGGATCATTTTATTTTAGCCTGAAGCTTACATGAAGTTTAAGTGTTCACCTGTAATAAGAAAATAAAAAGCAGAACGTGCAAGTGGCCAGGGTTTGGTGTGTGTGCCAGTAATGATTTGTTTAGGATGTCGGCCTTAAAGTGGTTAAAGAAAATGGCGGCAGCTTGAGGTTTTATATATTTTTCCAGTAAGCCGCACTGTAGTTAATGAAATTTAACACACCAATAGTGTTGCCTCTCCCTCGAGAGCAAGAGCTTCATAATCAGCGTGCCAACACTCTCGTTTTTTATGAAAACAAATTGCAGCCAGGGAGATGGACTAATTGTGTTGCGACGCAGAGCAAAGAGAAACAACCATTCACGTAATTAAGCCAATTTTCATGGACAAAAATAGTTGAAGGGGCAGTAAGCAAGAGCATTCATCTGGTACACAGCGCACGATCCCACCCCCGCTCATGCGTACAAAGAAAAGTTAAGCATTAAGCAAATATAGGCTGCCTCACCCTGAGAAAGTCACTGGATAATGATGGTTCAATTACAGTGGATCCCAGCATGCCGCACTGTCCAATTATGAAAAATGATGATGGGCTGACAGAGGTCTTTGGGAACATGAAAGATATCTTTATCAAAGCAAATCTAAGAACTCTATCTCTAAAGTACAAAACGACTCTACCACCGCCATTACGGCACATCATACCATCTTGATGAGACAGAGTTGCCCATCTTCCCCCGTAATGACAAAAGATGGAGGACGGACGATGAGTTCGAAAGATAAATGTGGAGGCCGGGCCCTTTGAAAATGTACTCTCTAGTAAAGTTGAAAGTGAGCGGCGAGCGGTAATGCTCAGCTCGAGTGGCCCACTGGGGAATGCCATCCACTCTCTTATCGCCAAAGGATGCAACATCAAGGTCTGGACAAACAGCCCACGGTAGCTGTGCGGACGCATGGGAACTTCAGCGGGGAATTACGGAATACGTGTGTGTGTGTGCATGTGTACGCACTGCAGGGGGGAACTGCCGCTCTAAACATCCTGAAAGTTGCCAAAACCACCAGCCTAGTCTGCTTCCAATAGGAAATGTGTTCACTTTGCCACTGTTGTTGAGAACACTTAAAATTCAACAATATTATCAATCTGTACTGACGCTGTTGTATGAGAACTGAACTGGGATGCGCTTCCCAAAAACTATGGACGCAAGTTCCGTCGTTTTTTTAGCATAGTTCAACAAGTCGGTGTTTCCCGAAACCATCGTTCTAAGGAACATTCGCAAACAGCATCGCAAAATTGTGGCTGGAACGACAGCTCTCGACCTGCGGTTAGAAGCAGAGTTTCTTGTTTGCATGACATGTGGACTCAATAAATCCTTATCTTGAAGTTTCAGTACAATCTATATCTTTTATTTAGAATACATACAAATGTAATTTACGTCTGTCAAGAGATTTAAAGCGTCGTTTTTGAAGAGCGCGGACGTGCGAACGTGCTTTACGTATGATTGAATCTGGAAATAAATAAAGCAATGTCTGTAATTTATGAAAACATCTAGCATTAATGCGATCTCAAACATATTTATTAAAAGTAGTTATTACTCCACGACGTGCGTGACATCACTAACCAACGTGGCTGAACGACCAATTTGCGACAATACGGTTTGGGGAAACAGTCGTGACTAGCTAGTTGATTTCTTCACAATGCGTCGTACTATGGCAGTAAAGCAGCGGGTTACGTCATTGTACGGGAAACGCACCCCAAAGCTGGATGATGACACCATTTTTTTGAAGAACTGCTTTATAGATGAAATGAACTAATTGAATAATTTATGATCTTTACAACGGAACTGAATCAACACTAAACTTCAAAGCATTATTTTCCTGTTATCACTGTAAAGCTGCTCTGAAACAATCTGTACTGTATAAAGCGCTATATAAATAAAGGTGACTTGATTTGACTTCCAAAGCCAAATTTGTCGTTTTTAGAGAGGAATTTCCCTCCAAATATTGGAAACAAATTCCTGAGTATGTTTCATTTCAGTACATGTAAATGGACTCCTAAAATATTATAACCTCTTGTTGTTTTTACATAAAAAACATAGTTGTGAGAAATTCTTCGACTTCGAGCCCAGCTTTTGTGCAGCTTGTGGAGTGTTGACATCCACAACAATATTAATTTGGCTCCCCATTAAAATGCAGCACAACTGGGTGCCTCGAAATCTTGGATGGAAACTTTCCTGGCACTTTCTGGGCAGGAGTTACGACACCAAGACGTTTTACGGCCTAAAATTAGCAACCCTGAACACATGACGCAGGGTTAATTATTTCTCACAGTCCTTCCCAGTGGGTGTACAAAGCTACTTTTTCCTTGCACAGTATCGACTAACTCCAGCCACGGAGCGTTCGGAGGTCGCACGATGTAGTAGAAGACGCTCAATTGTGTACTGGGGTTTTTTATCCAGAAGTGCCTTCCTGCTGTAGAGCTGAGACCAGTGTTTATTTGCATTATACAAGTGCAGCGGCTGCTGATCCCAGATCAGCGTTTACTTAACGCTTACTTCAGATAGGGATATTCTGAAAACGCCTTCATTATTATGTTTATTTATTGCATATTCCAAAAAACTGTTTTCTTCCCACAGATGCCAGTTCCCTGAGGCTGCTCTTGCATTTCCTAAAACCTTTCAAACAAATTGAGTACTTTGTGATGGTCAAAGACTGGCTTGCCATTGAAAAAAATTTATTACATATAAACTGTCCCTGTCATAAATATATATAACAGATTGCATTAAAATGAATAACTTTAATATGAGGTTGTTTGACCAGCACTGTCAAAAAACAAAGCAATGGGTTGCCAAGAAACCCAGCAATGGTTGATTTTAACCCAGGATTTTTAGTGTATATTTAATGTATTAAATTCAAGCAAACATTGCTAAAATTAAATAAATATAATAATTATCTAATAAAAGTTAGGGATGTAACGATACCCGCATGTCACGATACGATACACAACACAATACTGAACTCACGATACGATATTATTGCAACTCCAAGACATATGATAAAAGGTTACCAAAAAATGTACCATTGATTAAAATGCTAAATTTGATTGCTGATAACCCAATGCACAGGACAATAGTCACATCAGAATAAAAATAATGATGATTCTGAAGCTGAAAATACAGGATTAGCTTAGACGAATATGCTTGCACCCTGTCACTGACTATATTTAAAATAATGTAGGCCACTTTTTACTGGTAACATAAGACATTTGGCATTATCAGGACCCACAAATATTCCCCCGTTGTATTATTATATTAACATTATATACAGTAGTTTAATGTAGTACTGACACTAAAACTCTTTTCACACTTTTTCCTCACACAGTAATTTTTATTTTGGGTGAACTATCCACGATATAGCCTAGTTGCGTTTTGTATTGCGATATATTGTTACACCCCTAATAAAAATATTGAATAATTCCCAACAGACTAAAAAATATGATTACAAAAAGTCAATGAAAATATTTTCAGCAATTTAATTATCCAAAATAAACGATTACTTTAGAGTTCAATGGCAAATGCAAGACAACATGCATAGCAAGAAAGAATAATGAGCTACAATTCACTCGAACACCTTAAAAAAAACACACTTCTGCGGCCAAGGAGTTGCAGACAGCCTGGGCTGTAACATGATAAGCACGTCTCTCCCTCAGACATGGCTTTAACAGTTCTGTAATGGCTGTCTTTCCCCTTCTGCCCGCTGCACCCTTCTCTGCTCCACAGCATGAGGGCCTGTTCTTAAAAATCCTACTTTCTTTCTTAAAAAACAAGGCTTGAGAAACAAATAAAATGCGTTATGCTGGGAGGAAACACAGCAAGACACTAAAGTCATCCTTAAGGTATGCGCATGACTGCCAAAACACAGTCAAGTGATAGGCTTAGACTTTTCCTACAATTGGGTGAACGAAAAAGGAAAAAGAAAAAAAAAAAGGGTGTGCGGTTCCAGTGCGGCAGAGGACAGCTGAAACAGTGTTTAGACACACGCGGAAAAGGCCCTCCCACCGGCGAGTCACTGTGATGTCATAAAGAGGTGCCACAAGCGAACAATAACAGCGCAGTACAGTAAAAAGAAAAGGGGAAAAAACGAGCAGAATGAATGACGTGTGACAAATGTGAGCAAGGTTGAGATGGAGCTGCCTCATGCACCTTTGGGAGGACCAGGGCGATTCACGCGGTGAGCTGAGCTCAGGTGGGCATGCGCTCTCGACGGGGAACAGGGCCAGCTCTGCCTGTGTTCCATAAGCCACCCATCAACCTTTCCTCTCGCTCAAGATTGGGGTTAACTAAGCAGACCGTCTGGTCAAAAGCTGCCCAAAGGCTCCCATTGAGGACAGATTTGTGCATGCATGCATTCTATGTGCAGTGTATCACAGGCCAAGATGAGTAACATTATCAAATACAAAACAAACTGGTTTCATTAGGTTTAATGTCAGTCACTACGTCAGCGTTGGAACAAAGACATGCTCACCTTTGTGTGTGTGTGTGTGTGTGTGTGGGTTTTATGAACTCACACACTTATTGCATTGCACACGCACACATTAAATGATTTTCTCACAATTCTTCCAGTGTAACTGGCACTTTCATGGCTTTTAACAAGAGCTTCTTATCAAACACAAACTTGCACGTGAGGAGTAATACATCTCTAATGGCTCATGCACCATTAATCTGTACTCCAGCTCTCATGTGTGAACGCATATTGTGCACATATACACAGTCAACTAGCTTGAAGCGAAATGTCAGCCATTTTGCCAGTAAAAGGCCAGTTTTGAGTGCTGCGTCTTCTAGCAAGACATCACACGCAGCTTCTATTGTTGCTTTACAGTGTTATGGCTTGGTTGTATTATGACTTGTCAAAACAACATATGCTGCACAAGAACTTTTTGATTTGTTATCCATTGCTATTTTATTTCTATGTGCAACGTTTTTTCTTCAATGATAGCATCATAATGTAAACAGCTAAAAAAGCCCACATATCAGTTAAAGAGGGGAACAAAACTTTTGGCAAATGTTCCCCTCTGCTATGTTATACGATTAAAACTAAGTATAATAAGTAATAATTATGTTTGAAATGTGCTAAATGAATCAATTGTGTATCGTAAAAAATATGCATATTTTTACAATATATCTTTGTGGCATATTTTAATTGCTAATTATGAGTGTGTGTGTTTTTTTCAGTGACTCAATTAGCCTGTATGCATAGCCTATAAATATACATGGCCCCGGAAAAATCATCGACAAAAAAAATCATGGACAGTCTCGTCTCGTGTATGGCGGGAGATGGCCTATAGAATCACCAAGAGTCGGATCCGACTGAAATTATTAATGAATTAATGAATGCATATTTTGTCGCTCGAACCCAGAAAAATGTCCTTCAACATAGTTTTCAACATTGTTTTTCGTGACAGAGCAAGGCCTCGTTTGAGTTCATTATTGATTCGACATGTAACTCCAACTGTAGATGGTTTCAAAATAATTCATATTTGTTCCAAATTATTATAAATATATTACACAAATGGCACAATCTTTTTCGCCTAACGTTACAATTTAATTTAAATTTAAATGATTTTACTATTGCAAAACGGTTACTAATGGTTCAAATAAATTACAGAGAGAGAGAGAGAGAGAGAGAGAGAGAGAGAGAGAGAGAGAGAGAGAGAGAGAGAGAGAGAGAGAGAGAGAGAGAGAGACTGTATCGGGCGAATATGGGCGCCAGAACAAACTAATTTCTCTGTGAAACTTTACTTAAATATCGTATAATAATATATAAAAGGCAAAGCTTGTACTAAGTGGTTGTAAATAAAACCACAGATTATTAATGTTAAATTAGAAAGCATTAAACTCTCGTCGAAAATGAATGAATGGCCTAATATTATGAATCAAGCTCTTGTAATACCTGCGTTTATGGCCACTTGATTCGTTCACTAATATCAGATGATCCGGTCGCCAGATGGGGGGTTGTGCCTTACTCGGATCACACATTAACCTGTTATAATATCGTTTAATTAAACATAATTATGGCTATGACATTTGATTGCACTTCGGTATGAGAAATAATTAAAAGCAATGAGCGTCGGTGTCTTATAAAAACGTATAGCCTTTAAGAAGCTTCTCGGCGATTCCTGCTATTTCTTTTGATACTGACGAGACGGCAAACTCTTGAGTTAGGCCTAAAATAAAAATAAAAATTTTGCAAGGTATTAATATGACATTATTTTTCACGTTTTAAAAAATTGTTTGGACATATGTTTAAAAAAGAATAGCCTATATGGGGGGGAAAACAATGTAGGCTACATTTAAATAATAATGCATTATGCCATTATAATTATTAGTATTATTATTATTATACACATAGTTATATCATCTGTATAGTCTCGTTGCCATTTCAATTAAAATGAATGCAGATACACTTGAAAATGTAGGCCTATTATATCTTTATGCATTCGTGAGCAACTGAGCTTATTGTGAACGCGGGAGCCCGTAGACTCTAATAAACATCATAACTCAATGATATCGCACACGATTGAATGCAGTCATAAAGTAAATCTGTCGAATATAAATCTGAAAGAGCAGAACACTGATGAGCTATTCAAAAAAACGAAATGAATTATAAGTTATAAATGAAATGAGGAAAGCACAGAACAGCCTGCGCCATATCAGTCTTTAATAAGCGCTTGTTTTAGAAATTGAGATCAGGCCCTCAAACACAAAAACGAAACTAGCCTATAATATCTCTGAGAAATGCACGATAAATACCTGGAAATGTATATAAAAGAAGGTCTGGTAGGCTATATTGAACACTTGTCGTGTCACTATACTGAACTCCAAACACAAAACCGAATGACCGAATGATAATTTTGAATGACCAACAACAAAACACGAAAAACGACAGTCTGACCTGTTAATAGCGATTCTCGTGAGTCATCGCAAAACAAGTCTCGTGCGCTACAGAAGTCTGGAAGTGTGCATGACAAAATACCGAGGCCCACATTTCTGTCCCAAAACAAACTTGAGTAGTAGGCTACATGCTGTTCTCCCGGCAATATGAATCAACAGGTCATCCGGCCCATTACTACATAGGCCTATGTTCCGATACTAAAATGTCTTCATATTTTAATAAACGTCGTTGAAACACATAAGGTGAACATTTTCAAAACTGCGCAGTGTTGTTTCATACTAGCCTATAGTCCAGGCTATCTTCAGTTAAAAATAAATTCATTTTTATTTATTATTTTCCTCTGGAAACATATTAAAAAGCATAACCTCGTAACATTATACTTCATTAATAAACTTAAATCATGTTGCAATTGAATGTTGTAATAATGCCTTTTCTAATAAACTGTGCACTGAATGCTATAGTCGCATGCAAAAAGTTTGACGGGCACTCAATGTAAGAAAGCAGTTTGACTGTGAAATCCTACCTATTACAAACAATTCGGAATACAAAAGAAAGCCAAACAAACAATAAGCAAAGACATCGTGCCGAGTCCAGGGGAGATTTACACACTTTTCCTCGAGTCCAGAAAACAGCTGACTCTATTTTCTTCAAATACGCCATAGCCTATATGCATTATTGATTTGCCATTGCCGAGCCGCAACAGACCCCAGAGGACAAGGATTCCTAAATGCAACCTCCTAATTTTAGATTATCGGAAGAATTGTCCCGTTTTTGTTTCATATTCCTTCTTCCATGGCATCCAGTGTGCAGGCAGAAAGCTCTGGAGATCTCCACACTCGGTCTGTGCGTCCTGGGGTCCATGAGCAGTGCTACAGCGCCCACTATTTCAACAAGCAGGAATATGATTTCACAAGACCTGGAACCACTCAATAAAAAAAGTTACTATCCCTTTCGACAACTCTCCGCTAACTTTCGTGTTACAATTCTCTACGGTTTCTCGACCTCGCTAAAACACGAGAGGGGAAACAGCACGGCGTGGAAACGCTCTCCTGATCATTTCAGCCAAAGCACCATCACAAACGAAACTTCTGAACAAGCACGCTACGGCAGCATCTGGTTACGCGCGGATCACGGAGAGTTTGAGCGATTTCAATGCAATTGAGAGCTGAAAAACAAACGCACCGGACAAAGACACGCTCTCAGCAGGAACTGATCAATGAAAATGACACTTTGGTGATGTGCGCAAGGGTTCAAAGTACCGCGCGGCCGCTCAGGAGCGAAAGAAGCGCAAGAAGGACCTACTTTTGGCCAGTTTTCTCGCCCTCGCCTTGGATCTCATCTTGTCGGCTTGTAGATTCCTCGCGTCCTCCTTGAGCTCAGAAGCAGCAGCAGCGCTATCTTCATCTCACGAGCATTGTCAGTTTGGACACCTTCGCACATGCGCACAGGCCATTCAATCTGACACCCTCGTCAGGGCCAAAAACTTTCCAATGTATTCATCATCATCACTTTTTGTCCTATCGTGTCTCCTTTAGATCACTTATCTCTTTCCCTCCTCCTCCACTCGCTCCGCAACATCTCGGATCGCCCCCCACCTCCCCTTCTTGAGCTCCTGAGGAGGAATAAGTGCTATTTTTCAGGGACCTGCGGAATTCGGTACGACACTGGACATTGAATCCTGGATGGGGTCAAGGTCGCAGCCCTCATACGCAAGGTGATCACGAACATTTCATGCACCCGACGATTTTAAAGCATGACAATATTGTTGCAAAATATGTAATTATATGAAGGACAGTCCTTCATAAAATAAATGATTTATGTATAGTAGTATTCGTGTTGTTCAGAACGTTCAATGGACGTTCTCTGGGCATATTACTCATTTTGTAATAGTAATTTATTGTGAAAGTCACTGTACCTGATGTGGATGTAAGAACATTTGTAAGTGCCTCATATTTAAATAAAAAAAACTATTAACATTATTAATTTAGGTGCGTTCTATAAATAGGTAAAAGGTGTGTTCAGTTTCAATGTTGCTATTGAGAGCCACCCGAGTCTCCGCGCGCTAGACTCCAGACGGCCAGGAGCTCCCGCGTGCGTGCGTGCATGTGTGTGTGTGTGTGTGAGAGAGAGAGAGAGGGAGAGAGAGAGAGGGAGAGCGAGAGAGTGTGTGTGGATGTATGTGTGTAATGTAAAAATACTGTATGTATGAGTGAAAGCGTGGGATCCGCAGAGATGGTATATTCATATAAACTCTCTCGAAACAATGCATTCTGGGTCTTGGTTGGGTTTTAGGTCTCGATTAGGTTTTGTATACATCAGTATTTGGTATATACAAATTCATGGCAGTTTATGTGCAGGTAAAGCAAGCAGGGAACGACAAGGCAACCGGTTCACTCATGTAAGTATGATTCTGTTGAATTATTTGTTTTACGTATAGACTAGTGTACATCTAAACTGCATGTGAACAATCATTGCATTTTAATGCTCATTGTAAGACTGTAGCGTGCTGTCAGAATCGAGCCTCATAGCAGGCTCAACATTTTATGCAACTGGCACTTAATATAGATCCTGCTAGACACATCCAAAGATATAGGAGTCAGTGTGATGCGGAAAGGTACTGTCGGAAATGATCCGGATTGAAAACTCAATAGCCTAAATATTTGCATTATTTTGCGTTTTGCATTATTAAAAACTATAATCCAGGCTGCCGGTTTTTTCCACAATCTAATGTAATTCTATTTTATTATTATTTGTATTATTATTATTTATGAATGGTTTTGGAAATCATAGTACAATATTAAGATGAAGGATAGTAACCTGACAGCCTATTATTTCTCTTTGTAGTTAGAAGAGCATTCTGCAGTAAAACGGGTGCCGTTTTGTCATGAGAACCCCGTGGGAGCTCGTGAGCGCAATCAGGTGTCTTTAAGACATTTAAAGCAGCCATTAACAGTCATGCATTGCATGTCCACTAACTTTGAGGGTCACTGTCAGTCTTTTTCCCGTTGATATCATTCCCGAGCTATAGGCATTAGGTTATTCTTTTACGCTTTTATGAATATGAGGATATTGGATAAAGAGGATTTAGAGGTCCAAGCTGCTTCCGCATTAAAAGCAATAAATATGATTGTAAACATGGGTAACATATTGTGAAACATGTCTAAAACAATGCTTTTTCTCAAAACAATGTTTTAGGCCGAACGTAACGTTTATGTATGCGTAATTATGGGTGAATTGGCTATTGATTTTGTGCAAACAAACTCCAGAGCCTATTTCGTTTATTAGTGAAATAATAATTTGGCTCATCTGCTTTTGGCGTGTTCAAGAGGTTTAACAAGGCAAAATGCTTTAAACAGTTTTACTTTAAACCTGCCGTTACCTGCTCTGAAGGAAGAAGTGATAATGTTACTAAGCCTCCACTGACGAATGACATTTATTGGTTTATTGATTGACTGCATATTAAACGTTTTATCGGTAAAACCTTCTCTTGTCAAGACATATGATGCGATACGAAACACATATTGCCATTAAATCGGATGTGTGATATAGATACACAATTTCATTGTTTACGTCTTTAAACAATGCTTTTTCTTAATTACACATGCATTATATTTGATCACGAGATGTACAGGTGTAGGCTATTAAAAAGTGCCATTATTGTGTTGAATGATTAATTATGATATAAAGACTAATTATTCATATTTATATCATTTAGCTCATAAAATGTAACTGTTGTTTTATTTTAGAGCGAGCAAAGATGACTTGATACACAGATCTATAAAAATTGTGGACTTTTTTCTTTAGTAAAAGCTTGCTGTTTGTCCGTTCCTTACACAATAATTCAAATGAAAATCTCTCTCACACATTGGGCTGGACTTTTTTTTCATATACGGAGCAACACCTTTGTGAAGGCATTTAACTGTAATTACACTTGTAAAGAAAAGTGTTGCTCCTCATCACTAGCTCATTGGGGAATAGTTTTCTGCGTCATTTAAACGTCTGCCTTTTTACAAGCTCCTGGAAACGTGATGGCTGTAACCACGCATTTGGACTATTTTCTTTCCAGATTGTTGCCATTTTCCTGTGGTTTAGCACAGGAAGGGTGGGATGCTGGCCCAGACCCCGGAAGAGAGGTGTTCTGCAAACAAGGCCTCAGGAACATCCACACTGAGAACTGATGCCAGTCACAGAGCTTTTGTCATCTTAATTAGTTAAGGACAGCATTCAAGAGGTTTGTCAACTATATATATATATATATATATATATATATATATATATATATATAAATATAGTTGTGTATTTTTATTAACTTCACTAAGTCAAATAAAATGTATACAGGCACCATTGTCTCGCTGTCATTGTGTTCAGTCGAATTAATTCTAATAAGACTTCAAAATGTAAAGTGTTTTTACCACAATATTTTGGGTTAAACTTACAAAAAGGCATTTTAACAAATTAGAAAGTTTTTTTATTTTTTGTATTGTTACTTTTATTTATGAGGTGACACTGTAAAAAATTATATGATCAATAAGTGATGACAACATATGTTTTCACATTGCTTTAACTAAAAAAAATTAAGTTATACAAGATTCAACTAATTTTTTAAGTCAGCCTTATTTAATTTAAGTTGAAATGACTTCGATCCAAGTTGATTGTAGGCTACTTTTAAAAATTAAGTCGGCAAAAAAAAAAAAATTACAGTGTAGCCTACTTTTGGGTACAACAGACTGCAACAATTTATACCGTCATTAATCGGCACACATCGTTTAATTTGACCATACATTTATTTGAACAAAAATGTATACTATTAATAGCCAGCTAATAATAAAAACAATAGTGTAAATAACAACAAGTAAAACAGATATAAAAATGTAATACTAGGCTAATACAAATAATAATAATAATAATAATAAATAATGTTTAACCGTTATAAATAAAACTGATTAGAATTAGATGAGACAAGTCTCTGTTGTTATTGCTATACGTTCGTCGAAAGCAAATGAAACCAAATCTTTATTCATGGTAGGAAAGGGCTCGGCTTATGTGTTACGCACTGATAGGATCTCACCACACTCAATATGTGAAATGATATCCAGCCAGCAGTGGCCACAGTCGGAACACACAGGGGGAGGAAACCCACTTGTTGCGACAACTACGCCTGCGCTCTGATCTTTACATGCTAATACAGTGGATGTAATGGCAAAGTAAACACAACTTCATGATGACGGGGCTTCAGGCAAGTTCCCTCACTCTCATTGTACACGCACTGTGTGTGTGTGTGGGCGCGCGTGTGTGTGTGTGTAAGGAAGGAGGGAAATCAGAAAATTGGCAAAGGTACTCAATGGCTGTAGTAACAATACATGATCAAAGAAGGCAATAGTGGTGGTTGCCGTAAACACTTTGAGAATGGAGAGGTGAGGCAGCGTAAACAGTGAAAACAAGCGTGCGCATGTCGAACACTTACAAAAGCTCTTTTACAGATTACAAGTGACTTGAATATATAGGCTATTATGTGTGTGTGTGTGTGTGTGTGTGTGTGTGTAGGCCTATATATATATATATATTCCATCGCGCGCATTTGGAGTGGTGGCACGCCTGTGCCCTTATAACGTAAGGCGCTTCACAGCTAATGAAACCCCGAGAGCAACTACCTTCAGTTAAGTTCCCTGGGTAATTATTAGCCATTAATTGGGTTCAAGACCTTGGGAGTGTATGGGAAATAGGAAATCTGACCACTAGTCCTAGACAGACTTTTTTTTTCCTCCGTTGTCCCTCGTTCAAAGCGAAGGTCTAGCCTTTACGTGCTTAATGCACACAGAGCCTACAAACAGGATCTAAACATGCAATATAACCTGATCCATACATAACCTTCAAACAAATGATCTCAATATCCCAACACATTATGTGCATATACAACATAACCTACAAACGCATTACAGTACAGCATTACCAAAGACATTTAACCTATCGTCAAACACAACATATCACAAACTAATCCACATTTGACCTACAAACACTTTTTTCCCACATAAAATAATGTAGGCTACATCTCATACAAATACATAACCTAATGCAATAATTTATTGCGAGTTAAAAAAGATGCTGTTTTTAAAACTGACAGGTTTGTAAAATTGATAAGCGCTTATAGAAAAGTCATTCCGCACAACAATTATCAAAATCAGCATTTTTAGTCTGTCACTGCAGTGGTGTTTTATAGAGTCAAATTAAATAATAGGCTACAATGATTTTGTTTGCATAATAACAGTGCTTTAATTTAACAACAGTGTAACAGCTGTAAAATAGAGCACAGCCCCATGCAAATGATACATAAACCACAAGTCTTGAATAAGCGGCATATGGCATGTTACATTAATTATGCTGCAATGATTCGCCCGCTTTCATCGCGCATCTTCATAACCGCTTGTGATTAATTGCGCTGGAGGAAATTGCGTTAAGTGCTTTTCTTGTCAAAATCCCGTCTCGGAAAGGTAAATTTCGATGTTGTCGTTGTTATTGTCGTCTTCCCTGCAGATGAAAAGAGACGGAGTCTGGAGACTTCATGGAAACGCACATGTGAGGATCGCCCGAGGCAAGCAAAAGAAAATTACCCCGTGCAGAAACGACTCCTAATATGATGTGATCAATCACTCTGTCTGCAGGAACACCGCAGTCTCTTTACATCCCAAATATGTGCTCATATCGGCAAACAGGAAGATGATCAAATGATCTGATTTCTGGTCTCTTGATATGCTTGGGTCAGTGCAGGTGTGCAAACATTGTACTGACACAAATGGGATGTATATGTGATTTTTACAATAACAACAACAATAAACAAATAAAAAATATTTATATATATATTATTTCTATTAAATATATAAATTGCATATATATATATATATATATATATATATATATATATATATATAAATATATATATATATATATATATAATTATTATTATTATTATTATTGTTATTAATAAATACATTTAAATTATTATACATGTTTGAATACAAATACATTAGCAATACACCCATCATAATATACCTAACCTATCTGTTCATATTTATTTATTTTTTCTTCAGCCTGAAGTAAAGAGTGTTCAACATAGCCTATATTCAAATTATTAATTCGTTGTACTTTCTAATAATTCTGCTACAATTTTTTTTTATGATGTTACAATCGAATTCAACATGTTTAAGATGAAAACACATGCAGTTCTTACGTGTCAGTAAAATTAGATCGATGCGAATCCCATACAAACTATTTAAATGAGTGGCTATGCTATTCTTATAATATTATGATCTTCGTTTTGGCATAATTTTTTTTGGTTACACTATTTTTAGGTGACGTAAAATAAAAACGGGGTAGCCAAATTTTAATTAACTACATACATTTTAGGGTCAGTTACTTGTAATAATGGATAATTTACTGTTATTAATAATTACATGTAGGCCTAGTTATAACGTGTAACTATACGTTACCTTAAAATAAAGTGTTACCTTATTTTTGTATCATTATATCAAAATTAATCAATTAAAGACGCACTTAAAATATTGTTGTATGCAATCTATCTTTATTTTAAAAATAAAGATGTCCACGAGTGCCACCGCGACTGTGTCATGGGGCAATTTTCAATATTCCTCCAGGGCCTTTACAGTGGTATTCTGATGACCAGGGCTAAATGAAAAGGTTAATTAATCATTTATTACATTTAAGAGCTGTGTGTTCAATAACATTCTGTTTTTGCTCAATAGTACACACGGGGTAAATGGCTGAAGGGCATTAGCAGAAGTCTCGGGAATAAACTGCGTCTGTCAATGGTGCGTGACGGGACACATGATGTTTAAAAATCTAAGCGCACTCACACAACTCACAAAGCTTGATCGATCAAACACGTTTTGGCATGAATCGGCGATTTCAACTCAGATGTGCCACTCTAGCAGAAGATAAGAGACACATCTACACAATTTGAGCTTTTATGAATAAAGGGTAACAGTTTATTTTTACAGTGTCCTTGTTACATGTAGCCTACATAATAACAGTAAATTATGCATAATTACATGCAACTAACCCTCAACCATATCCTAATCCTACCCAAACCCTATAGTAAGTACATGTAGTTGCTTAATATTACTCAGTACTTAAATATATAATTACACTGTAACAATGACACCTTAAAATAAAGTGTAACCCTTCATTATAAGGTGTCATTGTTACAGCGTAATTATATATTTAGGCCTACTCAGTAATACTAATTAACAACAGTTAGTGTATTTTAGCAGTTAGCTACACTGTTAGTGTAGGATTAGGGTTTGGTTGAGTGTTAGTTGCATGTAATTATGCATAATTTATTGTTATTACTATGGTAAGTACATGTAACACATGTAACAAGGACACTGTAAAATAAAGCGTTACCAAGTTTACTTTTCATGAGGTAAAATTGCTGCCTTTTTTGTGCTCAGCGGGTTGCGCCCAGTACCGGGGGCGTCCGTTTTTTAAACAACTCCGTAATTAATGTTCTTGAAACCCTTCCAAACCCGTTAATTTTATTTATAGATACACACATGTATATAGCCTACACTTATCATAGGCTATCTATAACATAAGGCTTGGCAGAGGCGGTTGGTTAAATGTCTGACGTATGAATGGCAACATTAATTAATTTAAACACTAACCAAAAATCAAAGTCCCCCTAATGAATTCATTGCTCAGGCTGAGTGTTGACTTTGACTTGCAGATGGGACTGCCTGAGTGGCTCATAAATGGAAGAGAGCAGGTTTCAGTGAAAGACCTCTCAGTGTTCCCCTCCTCTTTCTCATCAACCCTTCCTGGAGTGACTGTGCATAGTTTCCTTTTGATTAGGACCATCTCCTCACCAGACGTCCCAGCAAAATCAACACATTTGTGCTTTTGCATAAATGGAGGCCCCAGAGTCATGACAGGAGCTAAAACATCATTAGGTCAAGCATGGGAAGGTGTAGTATAAATAAATAAAAAAATGGTGAAATTGTGTACTGTTGAAGAAGGCCTTGTGGTTATTTAGGTATAGGCAGAACTAACATTTTCTCCATTTCTCATATTTTGTTTGGGGAATAAAAGGAAAAAAAAGAAGCAGTTTGCAGTCGTTAAAGGGCTTTCACAACAGAGAACCCCATGCACATGAGCTTGTGAGGGAACGTCATGACAGTTGACAAATATGTAACGAACACAAAGAATACCAAACCAATGCAAATACCAGTGAGACATGCCCTCAAACATACTCACACAAAGACACCAACACACACAGACTCACACACACACACACTCTCGCAGTGGTAAATCACTCTTATTGTCCCTCGTTTAAGCTGGAGACTGCCTCTCGTTGCTTATGCGCTGCTGGGATTAAGACTTGAGCTGGGCTGCTTATTTACCTGTTTATGAGTTTTATTAGGCAGTCGATCTGAGGCAGTGTGCGTGTGACAGCAAGATTAATCAGCTGCTGCTCCGGCCAAACTACACACATGCAAACACCTCACTCTCTGGCGCTCATTTCCTCTAAAGAGCAGAGATAGATAGATTTCTACTGCTTTGAGGAGAATGCAACCTCTTCCTGAAGAAAAACCAGAGATAACCAGTTTACTCAAAACGACCACACTTGCTTTAGGTTAAGATCATACCAAGAATGTAAATGGATATAATGTCCTTATCCAGTTAAAATGCACTATAATGCATTAAAATGTACGCACCTATTAAAGGGATAGTTCACCCAAAAATATGTCAACTCATGTCATTCCAAATCTAATTTCTGTCCCTGCATTGACAGCTATGCATGATTTGACGCTTCACAAATGTCAAAGAGATCGTAAAATCAATCCATACGAATTGAGCAGGTTAGTCGAAATTTTCTGAAGAGACACGATCGCTTTAAATGATCAACAGATTGAATTTAGGCTTTTATTCACGTATAAACATTCAACTCACACACTGCTTGTTCTCAAGCTGGTCCGGGTTGAGCTTCTGTTTATGTTTGCTGATCAATGTTTATATCTGAATAAAGAAGACTAAATTAAATCCGTTCATCATTTAAAGCGATCGTGTCTCTTCAGAAAATTTGGCTCAATTCATATGGATTTGTTTTGCGATCACTTTATGAACTTATTGAAGCGTCAAAGTGGTAGTTGCCTATATGTCAATGGAGAGACAGAAATCACTCAGATTTCATTAATAAGATCTTTATTTGTGTTCCGAAGATGAACGAAAGTCTTACGGGTTTGGAACAACATGAGTGTGAGTAATTGATGACAGAATTTCCTTTTTTGGGGGGGTGAACTATACCTTTAAGAACTTTAGAAAATAAATGTGTAATGCACAATTTCAGTCTTTGGAACATTCTTTGAAAGAGTTGTGAAAAGTGTCCCTGCTAACTGTAAAGAAATGAAATGCACTAAAGAGTTCCCCAATCATAATTCATTTCCCAATACACAATGAACTGGAACACTGAGTGGGAGTTTTGATTCCAATCTGTGTGATGAAGCTTGAATATCTCAAGTTACAAATTCATCTTCAGAATACAACAGCAAAGAGCACAGACATTAACATAGTTTCCGTTTCCAGGAACATTCAACACTTTTGCCTGATATCAGCTTTTGTATTGTGTTCCTTTGATTTGCTACGATCTGAAGCAATTCTTTGAAGTTGTGTTTGGACACTGTGCACCATACACACTGTAAACATGTCTGAATATCACTGCATTAGATAACAAAATATCAAACCGAGTCATATTTATTTTAGAGAAAGCAAACAAAACGTCACAAAAAGACAGCTGTTTGGTTTCGAATTGATAAAGCAATAGATACACTGATCAAAAAGAAGACAAAAAGTATTTGGACTCTTTCTGTTTGTCAAACATGATCATGGTTCATGTGATGAACTACACTTGTGGTTACCCGCCCAGGACACTGAAAGTCACTGACACAACAATTGATTAAAAGCCATTGCAAAAATGGCTCAGAAAAGCTAGAGGCATTTGTTTGAGATTGTATTTAATGCAGTGACATTTATGCATTTTTAATTGTGACTTTTAAGTGTTTTAAATTAAATAGGTGCTTTACTGTGTGTAGTTCCTCGTGTGGGACTGCTATTAGTGTCTAAAGACTGCCCTCCTGTGTTCCTCATACAAAGTGATTCAGTTTGTCCCACCACCAACTCTAATTCAGCATTCCTTCTCCTCTCCCGTCATTCCCATGTGGGCTACACCCCCCAGCATCCCAGGCCACTGTACGCCGTGTATTACATTGTTGCAAATTCCATCCTACCTCAATAATCCTTACTCACAAAGAACATTCGACACTGGTCCAGAATCAGCACTGCCACTAAAACAAACTCCAAACTTATGAAGAATCTGTTTTATAAAGAAAATTAAGAACAAGTTTTACCTCACCATTTCTTTTCATACTTCTCAAAAGACGTGTAATATTCAAGTTCAGTTCATATCCGCCTTCCTCAGATAAAATAAAAATGGAAACCAATTCATTTCAGTAATGAACATTTTTATGAACAGTATAATGTGTCTTATAACTTATAAGCTTACAAGATTAAAAATGAACATACAGATAAAAAAGAAATGACAAGTGCCAGGACAGAAAGATACCTTATTTTAAGCCAATGCATGGTGTGAAATTTAAAAAATATAGGCCCCGGTTTCACACATAGAGCTTAGATTAAGCTAGAATTAGGCCTTAGTTCAAATAGGGCATTTGAAGGAATAGTTCACTTAAAAATGAGAATTCTGTTATCATGTGCACACCATCAAGTTGTTTCAAACTTGTATGAATTTCTTTCTTCTACTGACCACAAAGGAAGATATTTTGAAGAATGTCGGTAACCAGACAGTTGATGGACCCCATTGACTTCCATAGTAGGAAAAAAAATACTATGGAAGTCAGTGGGGTCCAACTGTTTGGTCACCGACATTCTTCTAAATATCTTCTTTTGTGTTCAGTAGAAGAAAGAAATTCATACAGGTTTGAAACAACTTGAGGGTGAGCGCATCCTTTAAGTAACTTTTATAAATGTGCCTTAGAGAAGAAGAAAAAACATCACTGGTGTGCATCTCGAGACAAAACTATGCCACTGACATATTTTTAATATTTGTCAGTGACAGTGCAAGTTGTGTTCAGTTAAAACAGCTCAAACATGCATTTTAGTCTAGGACTAGGCTTAAGCCTTGTCTGTGAAACAAGACAAGACAAGACCAAGCATATACGGAGCAACAGAATATATTGTACACTCTTAAAAAATAAAGGTTCTTGATGGGCACCAATGGTTTCATGAAGAATCTTTATTATCCATGGTACCTTTCCATTGCACAAAAAAATTCTTTATAGTGGAAAACGTTCTTTAGATTGTTTAAATGTTCTTCACACTAAGAACAAAAATTGTTCTTTTAAAAACTATTCACTAAAAGGTTCTTTGAGGAACCAGAAATGGGTCTTCTATGGCATTACTGCGAAAACACCCTTTCGGAATCTTTATTTATTAAGAGTTTAGTTTAGTTTATGTTACACATTATGTCTTACACTCTTTCTTCCATCATGCTCAAGTAGCAATATACAAATAGAGCAAAGGAAGGCACGCAAAATATGAATGAATTTGCGTGCATGTCTTGCATTCTGTCACCGGCTGAGTTTAAGCAGGCGTTCACCCGCGGCTCAGAGGGGAGCTCGGCTAGCCGTAGAGGAATGTTGTATCTACACGGCCCTGGATGGCTTAAAACTCCACAACTCATGTCGTACCTACCACATAGCCAGTGAACTCTCCAGCGCTTTACTCATAATAACTACGGCTTTAAGAACATGCTCTCTTGGCGATTATGATTATTCTTTGTGACAAATGCAGCCTGAAAATATGACAAGTGTTGGCGGTGAGGTTACGTTTTCCTTAAAGGTACACTAGCCTTCGCTCAAAAACAGAGTCGTTGATGTTTAAAAAGAGGAAATACGCTCAAAGCGTTAAACGCAGATGGTCGGCAGTCAGTGTGTGAGAGAGATGGAGGGACGGAGAGAGCAAAAAGGAAAAGTAAAAGAGAGTGTGAGGGGGGAAATGAAGTGTGAACAAAGAATAAATCTTTCTGCAAACAGCCTACTTTTTTTTCTCCACCTTTCCAGGATCGAGTTATGCTTTGCTTTAATTAAAATGTATTTCTCTCCAAGATGGAGGCATGTGGATTGGCCAGACCCAGGCCATGATGCCAACCTGTCAGACCTTTATTTAGACTCCACTCTGCGAACGACACCACAACCATTAATCAACATTCCTGTCAGCTTTTCTATTCAATTTATTCACGTCTTCTTTCTGAGGGGATAGATTTGTCCAAAAGGGTGGCTGGGAGAGGGAATCTCTTCAGAAATTGAATCAACAACACCTTTCAAAACTAAACCTTTGGTAAAACGCACCTCTACTTACATTTTCGCAACGCAAAACTCCAAAAACGTGCCTGTGCATACAATTCACTGCAGTTTCCAGCTGAAATGAACACTAGAGACAGAAGAACACCAACAACTTTTATTCCTTTTCACACAAATTACGATTACAGGGACATATTAGGCATATCAACTTTTTGCACAATACTACCTCAAACACTATTACTACAGTGCATGATTTGTAAACTAATACATTTTAACGTTTGGATTAGGCCTACATATCCTGTAACATGTGTATGGATTTCTAATGTGGGCTAGTATCCTATCCATCGAAATTCAGTGATTTTAGGTGTCTGGTGACAAGGTAACTACTTAACCCATTAATAGAAGGAAAAACTCAACAACTGGACCACACATGGAGAAGGCTAAACTCTAATGTGTGCAATGTCAAGGATTTGCTCACTGAAGCTTTCAAATCTGAGGCCGGCCCAGGCTGTCGGGAGCGCGGGATTGTGGGTAATAGGGGCAGCTCTGTGCCCGGTCAGCCCTGCTGGACACACGTTTGAGTGAGCAGACACAGGGCAGCGTCTGTGCATCCAGACCAGGGGCTATGCTTTTTTTCCTCCCAAGAGCTCTAAACTCTTGTTGACAGATGAATCTTCCACTCCCTTCTCAGAGTCTCCTTCTCTTTCTCTCTCCATTTCAAAAGCTCAACTGACCTGATGGAGAAGATCCTATTCTGTTCTGTTCACTTTTTGGCATCAGTTAATGTGTTTCCGACAACCGAGCTTTTTTTTTTTTCCCTACACCGAAACCCGTGTTAGCGAGGAGCGGTTCACAATCTTCTACCTTACAACTTTTATTTTTACATTATTACCTTCTTCATCTCTTCCCACCTCTGATCTCTTTCTTTCTCCCCCCTTCATCCCACTCCTGAAAGAGCATCTCTGGCCACACAATAAGAGGCGAAGGGGGGGGAGAGGAGGAATTTGCCGGCCTGGGACTGCACCTGGATGCCCAGAAAGGCCAGTCCTGCTGTGAGGAGCTATTGTTCGGCATGTCAGCGGCTCCCTGTTCTAATGTCCCTGTATATCATCATTGTGATTATGTCAGATGACTGGGGTGGCCCCTGCACCATGGAAAGCTTAAATGTGGACCCCGAGTCCCACTGGATGAAATCTTAGCACTTAACCCCAGCTATGAGCATTGTGTACCGCGGGAGGGGTTTTTCCTCTTTCTCCCTCTCTCGCTCTCTTCCCCTTTTTTCACTTTCTCCTATTCTTTTTTAAAAGGCCTTACTCGCTTGACCATTCATTCTGTCTTTTACAGCTTTTCTTTGTGATTTTTGCCTCAGTTCGGTGTGGGACAGGAATCTCAAAAGCACCTGTCTCCTCAAGTTCCAGATTATATTAAAGGGAAGTACAAAGGTCATGGCACCAGGTCAAAATGCTATTTTCTATTAAAATGATGACTTTTCACAATATATTTATGAAAAGAGACTAAATATATTTATAAGCGTGTGTTTAGTGGACAAATGATTCATTACATACAGTAATGCGTTAATGAATAGTCATAAAAGAATAACGAGAGAGAGAGAAATTCAGCATTTAAAATAATAAATTCACTATTTGCACTTTTTTACATTGACACAGGCATCTGCCATTTTTTCTTTTTTCAGTGAAAAATGAGCGCTGAAAAGATGTGGTTTTGCGGCTGACCTTATTGCATATGCATTTGTGGGAGTTTCCTTTTCAGAACCAACATTTATGGGAGGAGAGTATTTAAATGAATCATGCAAGGTATTTTACTAAGGTTTGCGCTAGTCGAGTTACTGGTATTTCCGCCATTATTTACGGCCCAAAACAGCACGTCTTAAACTAGCCGCTAATTTGCGCTGCTCTTGGTGGATCGTGTCGGTCATTATGGAAATTATCCGGGCATCCGGCTGCGTCCGTGTTCTTTTATTTTCGCGTCGTCAGTAGATCATCTGCAGAACTTTCCATCAGTGCTTTTTTGGAATTGTGCTTTCCACTTATTTGCCCTGTTTAGTAAATCTGGCCCTATGTATTTGAACATACTACTCTGTTAGCATAGTATTTTGCATACTAGTGGGGAAGTATTGGATTTCGTACACAGTGACTATGTGCCGGCTTATTATTTTTCACATAGGTTCTTAATACAAGATAAGAACCATTTTCTGTGTTGCTATTTATTCACTATTTAAAGCCTTGTTTAGGGAATGTTTTTTATTTTCTATTCATATTGAATCATCTCTTTTACTGAAGTTTTTTTTTTTTTTTAACACCCCTTGATTCCAAAAGCCATGTGAAAAATAGCACTTACCCCAGAACTCTTGTCCCCCGTGTATCTGGGTTGATTTCCCAAGACTTAGCACAGGACAACCCAAATTCATCATTACACCGCCTCCAGTGCACTATACTGAAAGAAAACATGCATGCATTATTAAATAAAGAATATCTTAGTCATTCTTCCAAAGTTGCACTTCCTATAAGAATGATCACCTTGTCTGAAGTGTGATACATTTGGAATGGATATGTGCCATATTTTTGGTTCAAAATGAGATTTTAAGGTTTATACTTTAAAAAAATTTTGATATGTTAATTGCATGCGCTTTAAATGTTTGGTCACACATCTTGGTGTTGATGTTGACGTATTTATGTATAATTACATTTAAAATAATTACAAAATAATTCTAATTAACTACATGTACATTTTGGAGTGTGAGTATTTGTAAGCTGCTTGTAATTATATAGTTTTTGTTAATACTGTAGTAAGTCATTTTAGTAATGTGTAGTATGTGTGACACAAACACTAAAATGAAGCATTACCAAAAGGGTAAGTTGGAGCTGATAGTAAAGGAAATCAGTCAACAAGTAACCAGCATGTATTGAATGTAAACTACATTATCGCCCAGCTCTAATCTGTTAAATGCAACTATGAGATATTGTGATATATACACATTAACATCATGATTTTCTGTTTATAAAGATGCTTTGAAATGGTGTATTGTGAAAAGCGCTATACAAATTAATTTGAGTTGACTTGGGAATTTCTAAATAGCATCCCAGACAAGCTCAAACATTGGACAGTTGTAAGTAGTTTAACATACTTCTGTTAGCATTATTTCATGTTTTCATACAGTATTCTAAAATGTGTACAATTGTAACAATAAAAATTGTCAAAGACTAAGTGTAAGTTTCTCAGTGTAAATGTAACAAATGAGATGTACATGTAATATGGGCACTGAGATGTAAAACAGTTACTGATTTAAGCTCGTGAAATTCGACTCAATTTTTCAGCAGCGGCACAATAAAAACGTCTTGTCGTGTCAAAGGTGAGTGGGCAGGTCTGGGAGGTGAGCGGCTGCAGCGGGTCTGTGACGTGAGGCACGCAGATTTAAAGAGTGTGAACAGTGTCTGGGTATTTCTGAGACTTAATGAAGCCTCGGGGGAGGTGTAGCTCCTCTATGAAATGCATAATCCCATGGGTCTGTGTCCTTTAGGAGCCATTTCAAAATATAGCACTGTTTTTTTTTCTCACCCTCTGTGAGTTAAATGATATCCAACACGCGTCATTAATTGAATTGATAATTGATAAATGAAATCCTATTCACTTTTATATTCTCAGATAGGATTACTTGCACCGAGAATAAGGTGATCAAATAAATGTTTCATTGAATAATATTGGAGTACTGATTGGAAACAGACCACAGTTCTTAGACTCTTATTTTGATTCCTTCCAGACCTTCTAGGATATTCCGATCTGATTTATTTATTGCACTGAAACAGTTAAGCCTTCATGCAGCAGTTCTTAAACACTAAATCCTGCTGTATGCAACAAGACAACACAATATAAATCAGCTACAAAAACAATTTACTTTGTGCCCAACTACAGTATTCATTACAGTGTAATTACATAAGTATTACTACGTAATACACATGAACTGCAAGTAATTAATATGTAATCATTTTGTGAAGCTGCATATAATTATGCCTATGCATTGGTGTTCTGGCTGCTATTGTAATCAAATACTATAATATGTAATATGTGCACCATATGTAAATATGACACTGAAAAGTAAACTGGTCTTTCCCCTCCCAACAATGATGGGCAACAATGAACTTACTTTGCTAAATCATTTTATGTCCAGACATTTCCCAGAAAGACTATGTCACTACTTTAAGTGTTTCCAGTAACAGAGATTTCCCTCGTCAGTCCTCGCATGTGCAATATAACCATATGTTGTCACATTGCAAACAATTTCCTTGGTCTACGCATAACCACTACAGATTTTCTAGTCTATTCACAGATATGGCTTTTGAAAAACATATCCTGCCTACTCAATTGAATTAAAACAGCAGTTTCTTTAGAGAAAACCGAGTACTTTTTACAGTATGTCTATTAAAATCAGAAAACATTCACATTACGCTTTAGTAGTAGTCCAATTTGAACAAAAATCAAAACAAAACCAGCCAATCCAAATTAAATGACACATTTAAATAGATTTGCATCACATTTGTATTTATTTATTAAGTGCATTGACTGAATGCATCACTTAATCACCATGGAAGTTGTAAAGACCTGCTTTATCTTTGAGCTTCACAGCTGTTTTAAACATTTGAAAGACAGATCCTTTCACAATGTGCAATGTTTCAAAATTACATTTGCGATCACATTTTGAGACCAACACCGCATTAAGTGTAAAAAAGCTTTTAGGATTATCTTAATGGACACATGTTTGATCACTAATCTTTTCAAAATAGGAAAACCGTGATTGCAAAATCAACAGTTTCACGATGACATATGGTACCTAAGGGGTGGTACAGACCTCATTAACACTCATGAAGTGACATTCACGCAACACATTAGCTCAATAATAAACAAAATCACTATCAGAGATGCAGGACGTATTGTGAAGGATAGGGTTTTCTATAAGGGCTGCCGGATTTTCTGAAGTCAAACAATGTTAATGCACCCATTAGAATGAGATTTTCCACACTGGTTGGCACAGTTTTAAGGTTTGAAACAGGTTTTCCACAATGTTTGCACTGTTTCAGGATTTGTTCTTGTCTTGGGAACAAATATATTTCTTCTGTGAAAAATGTGCTAATATCTTCCTTTTTGGATCGGTGCGACAGTAGCTGTGCTGGGGGCTTTTCTATATTTCCGTCACTTCAAACGCTCAGTCCATTTGCGCAAACATTATGAAGCCTATCCACGAGTTTCGAGCTTTGATCCTCTGAAACAAGGAACAAAGTTAGTTAATAGATCTGTGCATTTGCATTTCATTTCCAAGTAGCTCAGTCCAGGGAATCTACACACAATATTCAAACAGACAGGCAGAGAAAAGAAAAAAAGAAAAAGCTAGCCTACAAACAGAGAAACCACTGTGACCTGCTCATGACCTGTCCATGGAAATGTACGCCCACTCAACCTTACATATACGCAAATAGTGAGTATACAGCATTACAAACAGATGGAAAAGAGAGATCTGAAATTATGGCCAATGACAATTAACTGTATTGGATTTTGCCATTATAAATGGATAAAAAAAAAAAGATAAGAATTGTATATTTATAATTATATCATAAATATGACTTAATAATGGATATTCAAATTAATGGCATGTTGCTCTTTGTGTTATCCATTGGATTCAAAATTCAAACAAGCGTTATTTACATAATAAACAAAGATTTACATTGCCAAACAATATGTACATATATATATATATATATATATATATTCATATGCTGTGCGGTCCAAAGGTCTGACACCACAAGTGAAATGTTTCTCTGCTACATTTGGACCCATTTTATATTTAGTACCTAATGCATTGTGTTTATACATTGCTTTTCCTCCTACCCTTCCTTAAACCATCCCACCAAGCCTGCCCCTAACTTTGTTCGTATCCCACCTCAATAGCAGCAAAAGTGTTTGTGTTTTGTAATACAACATGAGTGCATTGTTCCTAACAATTCAATTTTACTTTTAATTATTTATTTATTGTTTATTTTTATAATTTTTCAAATTAAGCATAATGGTTGGTGAAAAGTTGACATTAAATTGTGTGTAAATGTTGCTTTTTCAGTGCCGACTTGGTTTTTTCCCCCCCATTTACAGCACTTTGGGTCAACTTTAGCGGTGAATAAATGTGCTTTATGAATAAATGTTTTTGTTGTTGTGAAAAGTTGAATTATCAGAATTTCTTAGTATTTCATGTGCTCCTTTTTTAGCTTTAAAAAAGAAGCTGGCATGAACTCCACATGTTTGTTCAGTACCTGATGATTCATGTCATCCATCATGGTTTGAGCACATTACAAAATCTGACCTTTCATATGGTCAATGTTACAAAGTTGCTAATTTGGATTAGTGACTTAGAAATAGTGCAGAATCTTAAATGGTTCTCTTTTTTTACATCAAGACTTTTCTTTGTTTAAAAATGTTCAAATTCTCAACCTTTACAGATTTAAATGGGATTTTGAAATCCCAGACTTCTGCTTTGGTGTTTTTGTGCCATTGCCTTTTCTTATGGCAAGACATAACTCGTAGCTCGGTTTGGGCGTGCTGGGGTTGTGCCTATATAGCATGGATGCTGAGGTGGTGGTTTAGAATCTTCCCATTTAAAGTAAGCACAAAGCTCCATAATTGTACTATACAAGAGGGTCAGCAGGGGGAGTAGAGCTGGGATTTATGTTTCTTTTAACATCCTCATTCTCCTGCCAAACTAAACCAGGCTCATTTGAAGATTTATTTCCCCTATTTACACCTCTCTGTATTTCTGAACAGTTTTATCCCTGTTATAAGAGCTCTGTGTTTAAAGAAAGAATAGAAAATAAAAGTTCCTGTGGAAAATATACTGAGAGTTTACAGAGAAGTTTTATTCACTTGAATCAATGACACAAAATCCTCATGTATGTATTACAGATTGCTTTGTTACTGAAAAACAACATTATAGATGCCTAGATTTAAAACTGTTTAAGAGTGCATGTTGTGCCATTTTAAAAATGAACTGAGCATCTCAACCAGCTTTGTCAAGAAATGTTGAGTTTGGGGGCGGAGCAATGTGTTTGTCGACCAACGGGAAAGTGGCATAGAAAGTATACACTACATTAATAGTAACATTTCTTTTTCAAAATGCTGAATATTAGTTTCCGAATAACCTTAATGTTTCCCTTAATGTTGCAAATAACTTTGCGTTTATTTGCAAAGAACGCAAAAGTTGTGCAAGCGAAACCAAAAGTTTCTCAGGAGAACGCAATTGTGAGAGAACACAATTCTCTCCATTGACATGTCAGTTTTACTCCCATCTCACATTTATTCCATCACCATGTCCCTTTAGGGGTCCTGTATTACTTAGATGGAAAATGAAAAACATTTTTGATAAAGTAGAAACTGTTAATAATAAATCAGCCACTATATTCCGTCATCAAAACAATTCTGTTTATTATTCCCACAGGTCCAAAACTCTGTCATTTGTTTGTATAAGATGGCAGCAACATTGATCACTGATATGGCAAACTAAAGTTGCCTCATATACATTAACCATTAAAAATCCCACAAGCCATTAGCTTAATTATTATTTCACTCACGGACCATTAAATGCCATAAAACAAACATTTAACCACTGATTACACTACAGCAGAGAGCTGCATTATTGCACTGCATTCACTTGCATCATCTCGGTAAAAAAGAATGTGCCATGTAATGGAGATTGACAGCTTGTTTGTCAAATAAAATGAAGGCTGTGAAAGTTGAATTATTAATGAAGAGTTACTTGAAATGTTCCACCTAGAAAATGACATTATTTTTTTTATAATGTGTATTACACTGGGGGGGAAAACACCCCAACTTTTAACATCAGGAAATGGATTTATAATGTTGCGTTATGGTTTTCACGTCACTGCTCAATCCTAGTGAAGGATTTAACACAGTTTGGGTTCCAATCACGGTTGTTCTGATGTCATCTTCCTGCTGCTCCAGACTAATTAGTCACATGGCATGTGCATCTCAGATGATTAGTTCAAAATTCCCGTCTGCAGAACTGAGTACCCATAATAAATTATGGGTAAATAAAGTACTGTGCCAAGAAAGTGTTAGGCCCAGAAAACAAACATACAAACGTTATGTGAGTATTACATATCATCATTTTGCAAACATTATGGGAATGTTCATTTTGAATGTTTCCTGAACGTTCTGAAACAAGAAGTACCATTTAAAAAATGTCCAACTAAAATGTTTCAGGACAAAATATGTTCCATGAATGATGTTTAAAACGTGTTGAAAACATAACTAAATACCAGATAATTGAACAAACGTTCTATTAACGCTACAGGAAGAATGTTTGTTCATTATTAGCCAAAGTTCTGAGAACGTTTTATGTTAGCTGGGGGATGTTAACAAAATGTAAAAGTGAGCAGATAACTCTGGCTTGTTATTATAGACGTCATTGGTTTACAGAGTCTAGGGTTGAAAGGGACTTCTCAGCACACCTATTTAAAGGCAGCAAATTTGTTCCAGAAACATGTTTTGTTATGTTGGTTGAAATTCTTTTCACAGCCAGATAGCAATAACCAAGTTAAGTGGTCTAAATATATTTATATGTACATCGTCTGTGGAAGGTGTAGGACCATAAAATGTTTGTCCTGCCTGTCAATGTATGTATTTTCATACCTCCACGCACCTTGCTCGTGTAGACATCACGCATCATCAGCATGTTTCATGTTAGACAGACGTCAGTCACTGAGCACCAAAACAACATCCGCCTTTTAAAGTTCCTCCTGAACCGTTATACTTGGAGCGGTTCGAGAACACACTATCAATGGCGAAATTAATCTGCACCAGTCAGATTGTACAGGTCAGCGCTCTTTAAAGGGTTAGTTCACCCAAAAATGAAAATTAAGTCATTAATTACTCACCCCCATGCTGTACCAACCCCGTAAGACCTTCGTTCGTCTTCGGAACACAAATGAAGATATTTATGATTAATTCTGAGAGGTTGATCACTCCTCCATAGGCTGCCTAAGGGAATGAAACTTGACGGCCCAGAAAGTCAACGAAAGTCTTCCTTGTAGGCCTGAAACGAGACTTCAAGAGATTTCCACGACGCATGCGCGAGAATTGCGATCTCCTTCAACTACTTCAGTTAAGTTCTCGCGCGTGCGCGTCGTGGAAATCTCTTGAAGTCTCGTTTCAGGCCTACAAGAAAGAAAAGGAATAGTCGAATAAAGTCGTTATTTTTGTTTGTTTTTTCGCACAAAAAGTATTCTCGTCGCTTGATAAACTTATAGTTGAGCCACTGTTGCGACATGGAATATTTAATATTTAAACATTTTCTTTAATGACTTTCTGGGCCGTCAAGTTTCATTCCCTTAGGCAGCCTATGGAAATTAGATCAACCTCTCAGAATTAATCCTAAATATCTTCATTTGTGTTCCAAAGACGAACGAAGGTCTTACGGGGTTGGTACAGCATGGGGGTGAGTAATTAATGACTTAATTTTCATTTTTGGGTGAACTTACCCTTTAAGTTGTAATGTTGTGTGCTTTTGAGACATGAGTAGGGGTGGGAATCTCTATAGGCACCTCACGATTCGATTACGATTACGATTCAGAGGGCTGCGATGTGATGCGAAAACGATTATCGATGGATCTTTTTTTGTGTGTGTGTGTGTGACCACTTGGTACTTTTAATGACCCATAAAGTATTTACTTCCAATATATTTTACTAATAAAAAAATGGAAATGATTTGGCAAGTCAACTGTTAGGTTACATTTGCCAGCATATGTCCCAACACTGCAAAGAACCAACAGGAAAAGAAATGTGTGCCTGTACTAACAGCACTTTGTAGTAAATGAATACAAACTTCAGCATATTCTGAATCTTTAATATAAAATAATATACTTCTATCCAACATCCTCCTGTACAATAAGCAATATAATCCTTCAGGCAAAAAAAACAAAAAAAACATTTTGCTTTAGCAAAATCACAAACAGCTTTCATACAAAAATATAGAATGATGTACCAGCAGCTCTCGTACAAAAATAATGCTTGTCTTGCGCATATTCTGAATAATTAGTAACATACAAAGCTGCTCTTATTCACAAATAAATAATAAAGAGTCTAAGACTTATGACTTGCTGTATACCACAATCAAAAACAGCTTATACAAAAAAAGTAAATGAGCATCTGCAGAGAGCACAGTCAAAATGTAACTTTTTGTGACTGACATTGCACTGATACACACTGAGACTGTGGAGGGCAGTACAGTAAACCTATATAACAGATCTGTTTACAGCATATTGATGTGAAAACTAAACAATACAGAAAGCAGCTCTCATACAAAAATACAAAATAGTCCACAATGAAATTATGCCAATTTTCCATACGTTAGCTTTTAACGAAGAGGGTGCCGTTCGGATTTCGCGCTCAGCCATCATGCGTCTCTGTTATGAGCACGCCACAGACTGTCCGGGCACTGCACTTCAGAGTTCCGCTATTTGCATTCCGTCAATATAACGTTGTTAGAAAAAAAAAAACATTTAGAAAATCGATTTTTGACATTTGTGAATTGATTCAGAATCATCCACGTCCGCATCGCGATGCATCTAAGAATCGACTTTTTCCCCCACCCCAAGACATGAGGTAGTTTAACACCGTCTCTCGTGACGCTTTTGTTTGCTTCCTGCTGTACGTGTTCATGTGAAGGAGGTGTAGCTTTGGAGACGCTCTGAAGGAAGGATGGGATCTTATTCAAAGCTATCTTGCTATTGCTAGCATCTCCGAAAATTGCCTCCTCTACCTTTAATTGATATTAGAGCTGTGTTGAAAAAAATCGATTCACCAATTCTGAATCGATTTTTATATAAATTTCTAAAGATCGATCCGTAACTCAGAGGATCGATTTAATAATAGGCTTACATTTTCCCTGTGAACTTTAACTTGCTGCGACTGGGAGATCCCTATGCTCATTGAACGGCTTTCACTCAGCGCGCACATTGTTACGACAGCGGACTTTGAGTGAGTCACAACCGTTCATTCAACGAACACGTTCAGAAAAGCTGATTCATTAAAAGAGATAATGAAACAAGGTGTTAATTATTTGTAACTTTGAGTTCCACTGTTCAAGGCTCAGCTAAGCAGCAATGCGTCGCATGGGTAACGCTGAAAATGCTTCATTTATTAAAGACCAATATGGCATTGATTCAATGGGTGACTTGCTGATTTTATTTCCCCGCGGCTTCCTCGCGCGCATTTCCGTGACGTGAACGTTAAAAGGACTATAAGACAAATATTTCGCTTTCCTTTTACACGGCAACCTTTCCACGAATATGACTTCAAAGACAGACGCAGGTAATCGCACGCGCTCTGCCGATCTCTCTCATTCACTGTCTGTGGGAAGCCGTAGGCTACAAATCACCATGATAAACAGTCTTGTTATCATTATGAACTTGTTCAACATTCAATACACATGCATGAAGTTCAAAACAAGAAGGGTATAGCCTTATAAAAAAACGTGAATATTGCTGCGGTTACTTGCAATCCTCTGCGGTTGACTTGTCAGTGTGTGTGGTACTACAAGATTGCGGATATCGTGTCAGCCCTACTACTGCTCCTGATATACTGCGTCCTCTGTCGTCTACACCAGTGCAAGTTTGTGAAAGCAGTTGTATCAACACCCTGGAAGGGGGATTGTTCTTTACAACCATCCATACTCAGTTGAATGTCTATAATAATAGTATCAATATGTTGCATACAGTCCTGTAATTCAGGTAACAGCTGAAAAAAAATGCTTTTTTCAAAAACACTGATCTAAATCTCGAAGATCAGATCGGATCGGATCGAATCGAATGATGATAATCGATTCAAGATCTTGAGAATCGGAATCGAATCGATTCTTGAAATTTGAATCGAAACCCAGCCCTAATTGATATCTGTCAGAACATTTTTTGACTGATATCTCAAGTTGCTTATAGCAAAGGAAACTCCTCGTCTAGAGTTCAAGAAGGAAGGAACCACCACAAACATTATCCTTACATTATACAAACTGTAAGATGTATGGCATTACAAACTATTCTTCAGACACGGGGAGACCCGCCAGTTTCTGCTAGACCACTGATCCTCTGTTATGTTTGTTTTCATTTCGCTATTGGTTGCATTACATTATAACTCTGAGACTGGCAGGCCAGATGCTGTTTTCTAAAACTGGGCAAGGCCACATGAGAAACTGGAAATATGAAACATCTCTTTTGCGTCTGGCCCTGTGCTTCAGTTTGCTTAGTGTTATGAACGCTGGTCAAACATCTGCAACCCACTAACCTAAATATACTCTTCTGTGGTGAGAAATAGCAGCTTATGGGTAATATTTACTTGCCAAAAGCATGTAGCTCAAAACAGTGGCTGAAGCGTGTGCAACGGGCAATAGGCTTGGACTTAATTTTTCATGTGATGTCGTCGTCATACAAGATTTTGCAAGAAGTGTTCCACGTTTCAGGCGCAGATGATTCAGAGCCAGCTGCTTTATCAGTTCACAGATTTTATCCATGACTGTTTACGTTTCTTTGCCATCACTTCTGGTACTTGTTTACTGCATGTGGCTTCATTCAAAGCATAATGACTAATGTGTGTAGGGTGAAAAAGCTTGAAAATATTGTCTTATCTAAAGTCCAAAGCCTTTCGCAGCTCATCACTAGAAAACTCAACCAACTTCAGGAATTATTTCCGTTTCTTCATGTGATAAAGTATAACGCAATTGTATTTCACTGGTGATCAGCAACGCATGTTCCAGTATACAGGTGATTAGTCTGTATGTGAGGCTGATGATAGAGAAGTTGAGGAGAGGTAGAGGTTAGGGGGAAGATGAAGGGGAGTCTGCATGTGAAGGTCCGAAGATGAAGAGAGAAAGACAAGCAGATCGAGAGCGAGAGCGTCATATCTTTCCGTGCGTTTCACTAATTGGCTGCAGAGGGTCAGTCATACTCTGACATCTGCTGTAGATTTTTGCTGATAATAAATCAGGTTTGTTTCCTCACTGGCTCTTTTCCACTGAAGTTTCTTTTTCTCTTTCTCTATCCCTATCTCTTCCTCTCTCCTTTTCCCTCTCTTTCTTTTTGTCTTTTAGGGGACATGGGTCATTTTAAAGGAGAGTGATTGTTTACCAGGATAGGGATAGATATACATGTGCTCTGTGAAACCTAACAGTCAGATTTACTAAATGTAACAAGTTCATTAACTCAAATGCTAAATGTTCATGGCACTTAATAGTAAAAAGTTAGGCGAACTCAACAACTGATTATATCAAGCAGAACTCAAACTGGAAGTGTTACAGAAGATTTGTGGTTTTTAGAATGCTTAGCTTCAGACTCGGTAAGGATGGTAAATGTTACAATTAAGTGATAATTTATGTGTTTTTCCGCATTAATACAGTTATTCATAAATATTTAATATTACAATTATTCAACCCCCATTGCAAATCCGGTTTATTGGCAAAATTTACAGACTTTCAGCTGTTTGCAATGAACAAATCAAACAAATGTAACTGAAATAGCTCAACACAACAAATGTTTCAAATGGTTTCGCTAAATTCAAATAAAAATGCAACTTTTAATGACTTCTGCAGTCTAAAAATTATTCAACCCCTTCATGGCAAACATCTTTAGTACACACTCTAGTAGAACACTCTTTTGCTGTTATGACCTGTTGCAAATTAGATGTATAGCCAGACACCAGCTTCTGACAGCGTTTCTGAGAAATCTTAGCCCATTCTTCATGTGCAATGACCTCCAGTTCAGTAATATTTTTTGGTTTTCTTTGTGCAACCGCCTTCTTCAAATCACACTAGAAATGTTCTATGGGGTTCAAGTCAGGTGACTGTGATGGCCACTGTAGAATCTTCCATGACTTCTTCTGCAACCAAGCCTTGGTGGAATTTCAGGTATGCTTGGGATCTTTGTCCTGTTGGAAGGTCCAATGACGCCCAAGCTTCAGCTCCCTCACTGACGGCATGATGTTTTCTTTTAGGATTTCCTAATATTTCAATGAATCCATCTTGCCTTCCACACGCTGCATGTATCCAGTGCCAGAGGATACAAAGCAGCCCCAGAGCATCACATAGCTACAACCATGCTTAACTGCAGACATAGTGTTCTTTTCAGCATATGCTTCATTCTACATCATACCACTGATCCATAGGGATGAAAAATTTCAGTTTTGTTTCATCATTTCACCGAACAGATTCTCAAAACTTCTGTGGCTGATTTATATGATTTTGAGCAAATTGGAGCCAACTTTTCTTGTGCTTTTGGGTCAATAGGGGTGTACGTCTTGAAGTTCTGGCATGGAAACCGCATGCGTTAAGTACGCACCTTACTGTGCAAGCTGAAACCTCGGTGTCTGTTGCCTCCAAGTCTTGCTGCAGATCTTTTGCATTCACTCAAGGGTTTTTCTGAACCTGCCTTCTCAGAAATCTGGTTGAAGCAGTTGATAGCTTCCTTCCCTATAACCACTGTTCTTTTAACTTTGAACTTGCAAACTATGCTTTTACTTTGCAAACAGTGTTGACTCAAGGAACATTTAGTGCCTTCCCCGTCTTTTTGTATCCTGATCCTTGTTTGTGAAGGGCGATGATATCCTTTCTTAACTTTTTGGACCATTTATTTGACATTTCTATTTCTAACAAAACTAGCCAGTTCAGAAATTTCATGTGTTCTAGCTCAAGCACACCTGGTGCAACTAAGGAAACCCTTGATTAGTTGCATCAGGTGTGCTTGAGACAACATCTGTTTTGCAGATTTGTGCTGTTGTGAGGGATTCTGCTCAGGGGGTTGAATCATTTTTAGACTGCAGAAGTCATTAAAAGCAGCATTTTCAGTTGAATTTGGGGAAACCACTTGAAAAATTTTTGTGGTGAGCCATTTCAATTACTTTTCTTTGATTTGTTCATTGCAAACAGCTGAAAGTCTGTCAATTTTGCTAATAAACCTGATTTGCAATGAGGGTTGAATACATTTGATTTACAGCTGTAGGGGGAGATCTGTTAGTGTTCCATGTTCAGTTCATTTTGTCATTCTGTTCATTTTGTCAAAGGGTTTCTGTTACAGTATGTCTCAGAGTTACCATTGTGCTGAAGAGTAGTGTAGGTTAAAAATGTTAAAGGTGTGTCAAAATAACATTCACATAAATACCAGGACCACAAAGTTTCCAAATAGAACATAACACTGTCTCCGTCGGGCCGCCTTCTTCCCATAGTGCATCCTGCTGCTAACTCTTTCCCAGGTAAATGACACACATACACCCAGCCAATCACCTGATCTGAAAGAAAACATGATTCATCAGACCAGGCAACCTTCTTCCGTAGCTCCATGGTTCTGTTCTGACATTTGCCTGCTCATTGTAGGTGCTTTAGGCGGTGGACAGGGGTCATCCTGGGCACTCTGACTGGTCTGCGGCTACGCAACCCAATACCACCAAACTTCAATGCACTGTGTTTGGACACGTTTCTATTAAGTTTTTCAACAGTTTGTGCTACAGTAGCTCGTCTGTGTGATCGGACCAGACAGGCTAGCCTTCGCTCCTCATGTGCATTAATGAGCCTTGACTCTGGCACACTAGTTGTCATTTTATGCACCACTTTTGGTAATTAATAACCACTGAATACCGGGAACACCCAACAAGGCTTGCTGTTTTGGAAAAGCTCTGACCCAGTCGTCAAGCTCTCACAATTTGGACCTGGTCAAAGTCACTCAGATATTTTCGCTTGCCCAATTTTCCTGCTTCCAGCACATGAAATTCAAGGACTGTTCACTTTCTGCCCTAAATATATCCCACCACTTGGCAGGTGTCATTGTAACAATATAATCAATATTATTTACTTCACCTGTCAGTGGTTTTAATGTTGTGGGGCTGATCAGTGCATATGTGCAGACAAGAAATCTGAAAACTGAAATCTGTGCATTTGGTGTGAGAAATCAAATCTATGCTTCTACAATATGATCGTTTCTGAAGTTTGGCAGGTTTGATATGACTGTTGTGTCACAGAAACTGTCACCACCAGCTACATGCCCTCCCAAACTGTCAAAAACACCAGTAAAGCTTTCAGATCCCTTGTAAAGTCCCTGTGTTATACAGATGTCCATTACCTCCTTTAAATAAATCCAAAAGGGTCGTCTTCAGTGGCAGCTCATGGCAGCACACAAATAAATGTGCATGACATTGTTAGTTATTATATTAATTTTAGTTTTTATAAAATATTCGCATGACATAAAATGGCATTTGCAGCACATTTAGGTTCCAAAATTTCCAAGTAGGGAATATTCAGGCCTTCCCGCTCTCTAATGTCTCTCCAGAGATGGTAGGCTTTTCCAATATTAGCGCGGGTCCTAAAGCCCTTGCCTGATCATAACCCTTCCAATTATATTCCTCTTTTATTTTTTCTATTGGTAATATCTCAGCCATCTCTCTTTCTAGAGTCTTTCTACAAATGTCCTGCTTGTTCACTCTCTCCTCCACCACCATGAATGTATACACTAGAGGTCTTCACGGGTCCACATGGATCTGAAAATCCGAGGTCATACCCGAGAGGTTTCGGGTCCAAAACTTCGACGAGTGCGTCGGACATGGGTCAGGTTCAGTATTAGTGGCCTTAGGTCTCGGGTCATTTAAATTAAATATGCTTTTTCCGAATGGACCCAAGACGACCTGAATTCTTTGAAACTATGTCGGGCATTTATGGTTCAACCTCACATGTCTCAGATTGTAGTATTTAAAACAATTCTATTTCAAAGTTCTTTCTGAATCCACGCTTCTACGTCCAATGGACTCTATGCATGGTTACTTCCGCATTTAGACTCAGTTGCTCCACATTTTGCCTACCGTTTCAACTAGCACCGTCAGCATGGATTAAAATAATCTTTAATCATCTTATGGACAGGTAAATAACATTACGGCAAAAGTTATTGGACGTAATGAGGTTACATTGTTGAGTGAATGAGATTTCAGCCTTTAGCGTATACTATGTTTGTGTTATGTGCATTTTTGAGAAACCCACGTAGAAAAGGAACAGACGTTTGTAACCTCACACACAGAAATCCATATTATAGCTATGAGATCCATCAGGAAAAGCCACTCGTTTCATTACGCTGCATGTTCATGCAGGGCTTTTCTTTTTTTGTGTGCAGAAGCCCTTCAATGGAGATGAGGTAGGCTAAATAATTTTTATCGAGCCATCACGTTTATTTTTCCAATCTACCAGTCACAATTAAAAGCTGAACTCATAAATAACTTGTATCCAACGGGCAGGCAATATTATAAAGTAATAATAATTAAGAAAATAAATAAATGAAAGTAATGGAGCAGTGACCAAATCAGGAGCAGTGACCAAATCAGTCAGCAGGACAACGGGATTTTTCTTGACTCACTGCGGGGCTGCAGGCTGTGCACACGTCAATGCAGTTTACATTCGGCTCCAGTCGGGTCAAACTCAGGTCTGAATTTCTGTCTCAGGTCAGGTTTTTCTTTAAAAAGATTAATTTATGCACGTCGGGTTCGGGTAAGAAGTGATTCAGGTCGATTCGGGAACAGATTTTGGGACCCGAGAAGACCTCTATACACCCTCTACTGCTGATTGGCTACACGTGTGTTGTGTTGTGTTGTGTTGTGTTGTGTTGTGTTGTGTTGTGTTGTGTTGTGTGTTGTGTTGTGTTGCTCCATGAACCGGTCCAATCCACTTTTTCTCCTATTTACACAGGCAGGAGTATGTATAAACACTTTTTTTTCAGCACACACACAGAACAGACATCTAGCAAATATTCACAAAATTGTTTGTTTAGGTGCTGATTCACATTAAAAAAGAGAAAAGAAAAAAATAGGGTGCAGTACTGTGCTCTCTTCCACCCTCACTATCCACGAGTCACGACTGAGGTGTCCTTGAGCAAGGCACCTAATCCACCTAACCTCCAATTGCTCACTGGGCAAAAAATGGCTGCCCACTGTTCCAGGTGTGTGTGTCCATGGTTTGCAGTGTGTGTTCTCTACTGACTGCTCCTAATGTGTGTGGCTGTGTGCACTAACTTGGATGGGTTAAATCCAGAGGACAAATTCTGAGTATGGGTTACCATACTTGGCCTTCACATCACCTCACTTTGATTTAAAGCTAGGGTATACGATTTCAAAGATTGTTCATTATTAATATCCTCGTTTATATCCTGGTTATGGTTATATAGTACAATTCTAACAATATGAATAGAAAAAAAGAATGAAAAAAATCCATTCAGTCTATTGGCTGTACAGCCGCAGAGAAGTTGACCAATGTAAGTTGTCCGGCCGGACAGCTTACATTGGTCAACTGCTCTCATCCAATCACCAGCTCCACTTGAAACTCCGCCTGGCGCTCGCGTCTCCAACCCAACCGCACCCGACCCCGCCCCCCTCCTTACGCGTGCAAGCAGCTGACAGACAGTCTATGGTAGTTAGATAAGTAGCGTCAGATCAGCAATGGATAAAATGTAAACAACAGCAGCAAGCGGCCCCTGCTTGCCCCTACTGTAAAGTTTGGACGAAAGAGAAAGTCTGTAGAGGAAATAGCAGAGATAAATAAAAATAAAAATGTAACGCCGGACTCTAAGTAGGATAAATATAGGGTCCACCATTGACCGTTGGAGGAAGCTTCAGGGAGATCTGGGACTGAAAACCGACGCTCGCTGACACGGCTGACTTTTTGTTGAGCAGCTGCCGGTCGGCATTGGCAATGTTAGCCGTTTAGCATCGCCTATCACGGGTCAAAGTAATTATATTTCTTGAAGTGCTTGAATATATTTCAGTATGCCTAGCGGGTTTCTGTTCGAGCCGATCGGAATTTGAACAAGATGCGCTGTGTGCTGCAATAACAATTACTCAAAACCTTAGCAGAACATTTCATGTGTTGCTAGTCTTGCGTTGACGTGAACTCAAACGTGACATAGCTCAGGGATCAGGTAGCACAGAGGGGAGGGGTGTGTGTGTGGAGGGGCGGGATGAGTTTTTTAAAACTTCCCTACCGTCTCAGGCTTTCTCGACCGATTTTTAACATCGTATACCATAGCTTTAAATGTTCAAAATCGTTTCTCCAAAATGGCTTACTGCACCTTTAAAGTCCCCCTGTAGTCAATAATTGTATCCCTTATAATTGTAAAACTCATCTTTGATCACCAAATGACTTCTTTTTTTTTTTTTTTTAATTCTTCATGCCTTAAAATAGCTGAATTTTAAGTTGCTTCATTTAGTATACAAAGATCCATGAATATGCTAAATAGCCCCGCCTCAACTCACTCACACCAGCTCAAAGATTCACTCGGCCAACTTACTGAGGTAAACACAATGGTATCGCTCTTTACAACGTCGGACACATAACAGTAATTAATATGACTAGCCTTTTGCTTGACTATGTTATCAAACAGTTAATAATGTGTTGCTAGTGTTATTCAAACCATGTTCTCGTTCACATCTCAGAGTCAGACAGCTACCTTCTAACAATCACCAGAAACACTTTAAATAACTCGCATCGTAATTAGGCATGTGCCGGTATCAAATTTTCATGCTGCAGTTAATTGATTGAGCTTTTATCACGGTATACGGTATTATCACGATATTTTAATTGCTCAAGAGAAACAGATGGATTGCGGGTATCTAAAAAAACAACAACTTGCATCACAATGTATAATTGTGATTTTCAAAAAATATGGTAACTAAACAGAATTTTATTAAGTTTAGTGACAACATGTTACAATGTTTACATGGTACAATGACTGGTAGGCTACTGTTTGTATTATTCAATTAAATTCTTGAATTTGATTTCAATATTGACTCATTTGGATAAATATTAGGTAGGCTACAGTCTGCATGTTAATTTTTCTCAAGAAAAAATATATCTCACATAATGCTGTAAACATACAGAGAGAAATTACATATAATGCGGTTTTCATTATAATAAACAATTATGTAATGACAAGTAAACATATAATAAATAAATATGTAATATAGTGCACATATTTAGCAAAATACTCCTCGCTATTTTTTCTAGTCAACTAATGTGCTGGTCATTAAATGGCTTTCCTGAGGTAAATGTAACGTTCTGTGACATAACTGTTCTCCTGCAGTTTTATTGGCCTCTTTCCGTGTTTGAAAAACACTGATTGATCGATATTATGTATGAGGCATATACCTTTCGGTAAGTTGTACTGTATCTTTAAATAAAAAGTAACAGATGATCGGTTTACTTGAACTGAGGCGCAGCGATCTGTCACAATGGACAGAAGCTAAGAGCTGATTTTTCAAAAGTAACCTGCTCTGTCTAGTCTGTCGGTGTCAGTGTCCTCTTTGCTCCGTGATTTTTCTCTGCGTGAGAGCGTGTGAAAAGTGTCAATTGCGTAAGGCCCGATTCACATATCGCGTCTTTTGCGCGCTCAAGTTCATTATTTCAAATGTAGGCGCGCGGTATGCGCGCTCATAATGGAAGCGACGCGGTCGCGGTGCGACGCGCTCGTTTTTTCCAAGCGCGTCCGCGCCGCATCGAGATAAAAACATCTCAACTTTTCAGAATGCCGCAAGCGCACCATAAGCGCACAGTGGGTCACGTGACAAGAACCAACAAGACCGCAACCGCCCTAGCGCTTTGGAAAAAGGAGAATGCGGCGCGCCCAGCGTTTTCTACGCGTTTTTAGGCGCTATATGTGAATCCGGCCTAAAGCGCCTTTCAGACAGGACGCGGAATGCGCGGCGCTGGCCGCTGAGTTCAACGTAGCCCTTCAGATGCAACGCGATTTGCTGTTTTGCAAATAAAAAGTTGAACTATTTTGAACTTTGACCCCGGCGTGTCAGATAGTTCAGCAGACGTTAACAGCGACAGATTCATGCCCAATTTTACGGATTAAAAACGAATATGTCACCAGTTACACAGTATGCGAATAAAGCGCTTTGTGTTTGCAGTGTATGATATTCCTTCGTATTTGACGCACGCATTTTCAAAGAAGTTTAACATACTTTAATGTCAAGCTCAGAAACCACGCCTATGTTAACAAGGGTCATTCGGTTTCATTGGATGAACAGACTTGTCAGCGCACGTGTGTTGTCATGAGTTCTAATCACAAATAACAACAGATGTAGATTAAATTAAAGTAGCTAGGCTACCTAAAAGGAACATAAATTGCAAAGTCATTTACAGTTTTTCAACAAGTTGCATTTATCGATCTGCATCTATATAGCCTAATTTTATAATGGATCTATTATTTTTATATAAAAACACTTATCAGCTTATTTTAATCTGTTATGATTTTTAGATCTCTTTTTTGAACAACCAGCTCTGACGCGTCCGTATCATTTTACCTGGATATAAAGCAGCAATGAAGTTGAGGTCATGAAGTTAATTATCTCCTGAACATTTTCAAAAGATTTATAAAATAAAAAAGAATTTCTTTGTTTCTTTCAGAACAATTCTGTATTTTCTACTGCATCTTCTTAGAAGCATATAATCATTTGATCAACCAAGTGATCAAACCACTGTATCAAGCATTCCTGAGCTCAAACAGTAGTGTTGTGCTTGCAACGCCAAAGCCATGGGTTCGATTCCCAGGGAAAGCAAGAACTGATAAGACTTTAAAATGTGTACCTTGAAACGCAATGTAAGTCGCTCAAACATTTACATTAGCATGAACTTGAATGTTGTGTATCCAATGTCTTCTATTGGACATTTAGAGAACACTGTCTTTAGTGATTAGTCCTGTGAAAAACACAGAGTGGCAAGTGCAACCACAAATTGTATTACTGAAATAAGCAGAACATATGATATAGTGATGATGAACTATTACAAATATATAGGCCTACTGATATTCTCTATGGCTCATTTTCACCTATACATCACTAACCTCTTAATCATTTGTCACCGTACATGAATAGCATGACCCTCTCTAAAACAATAGGAAATGCTTATTGTTTACTTTTTTGCTGACCTCTTTAACAAAAGAAATATGACACAATAGGTTTTTCTATGAGTTTTATAAATAAAATGTAATGGGTTTGGGCCTCTTTTTATGTAATATAAATTATGCCAGTTCTCTTCATTTGACTGGTATGAAACTCATTAAAGGATTAGTTCACTTTCAAACAATTTTTTGCTGATAATTTACTCACTCAGGGATGTTTTCCTCAAAAACCTTCATTTCTTTTCGACTGAAGAAAGAAAGACATGGATATCTTGGATGACAGGGGGGTGAGTAAATTATCAGCAATTATGTTTTTTGAAAGTGAACTAATCCTTGAACATATTCTCTTTACTTGTTATTCATCACATGTGCATTCATTGTTGTCGTCTGCTATCTGTTAGGAACAGATTAAAAAAAGGTCTATAAATTAAGTGTCATTATATTGTTACGGGTGTCATTGTTGTTAGGCCATAGAATACCACAGCAAATTGATGCAATTAAAGTTAGACGAATCAAAATCTTTGTAGGATAACCAATATCCTGACAGCTGCTCAATAAAGAAACACTAATATATAAAGAGGAGAAGTGAAAATTTCACAATGAAGGGTAATTGTGTGTTAAATTGGTCTTACTATAAAAAGGTAATACAACTGTGACATTTATTTTCTAATATAACATGATTACATTAGATGGAGAGCAGTAGGTATGAATTTCAGAAAAATGTATACATATACATTGCAAAACCAGTAACTGTTCTTTATAAGCACGTAACTTATATTCTAACTTATTCTAGTTTGTTCATCCTTCCTTAGATTGAATGTTCAGAAGGTGAGACTGTGTGGTCAGACCTTCACAGTTGGCAAATACAGCTGCCCTGCATGCATGCACATTTGCCTATTTTTTTTTTCTTTTGTTGCTTTCATACCTGTTAGCTATAATGAATATGTTTGTTGAACATTCCCCTATATAAATGCTGTGGGTAAATCACTGGATCGGATCCATAAGCTATGGCTTATCAATTTTCACCACTCTTTATGAACATTTATGGAGTGTACTGTATGCTTTAAGCTTTAACTAATTCCTCAGCAACATTAAAATAAATAAATAATAAATAAATAAATAAATGCTTGACATGTCCCTTTAACCACAGCAGTATTGCTGCTCAATTTAAATTAAGCCACAAATTGGCATCATAACAATAATCTGCGAATACACACGCACTGCAAAGACACAATGTCAATAGCATAATTTATTTAATATATTTACAGTTTTCATCACATACAAATTGTATTGAAACGAATGTAACAAAATAATGTGGGCGTAGTCTGTGTGTCGCGAAATTAAAGCACATTAAAACTTCCCTTAAAGGCGTCTGAAGCATACAGCGGAGCAGCGCAGAGTAAACAGCAGGAACCTAATATGATACAAACATTTAACAATAACGTGGAAAGCTTTTAAATCTGCTCAGTGAAAAATTAGCTGTGACGAATCTGTCACCGTTTAACATCTGCTGGAAATCCAGGTAAAACTATCTGCATGCACGCGCACTTCCCCAGTTAGCATGATCATAGATATCCATAATAAAGGCTAGATGTCTCGTCCACGCTGCTGGCCAATGGAGGTCGACGTCAGTACCTGGCGGCCATCTTGTCACAGGCAGCTGACTCACTCGTAGCATTGTGTTAATGGAGCATGTACTTTTTAAATAACCATAACTTGCTCAATTTTCTACCGATTTTCAAACGGTTTGGTTTGTTATAAACGTCAGAGATGTAGTTATGACACTGCAAACTTATGAAAAATAAGTGTATAAATAAATAATCAACCAGAATTATCCAGCCACGTTAATAACGTTTGTAAGAAACCAAACCGTTTGAAAATCCATCAAGATTTCAGCAAGATAAGAGTATTTGTGTTCTCACCATACATCAGTACCACATAGCCCGCCAGAAAGCTAGCCTGTGACAAGATGGCCGCCGGTGATGACGATAGAGACTCTGCCGTAAGACATCTAGCCTTTATTATGGATATCTATGAACATGATCCCCAGTTGATCCGTAACACCGGCACATGTCTAATCGTAATATACATCATACACCCGTTCTATTGCTAAATCTACTCGATTTTTCATATCAACAGAAAAATATAGCTGGTTAACCTGGCTTCTCTTGAGACCCCCCCTGCTTCGCAGCACAGCCCTGCACATTGTTATGATTGGTTACAATGTAGTTTAAGGAAGTCTTAAATCATATTAAAAACGCCACATAGACATATAAAAAACATTAAATAATTGATTTTCATCACAGGGGGACTTTAAAAGTAATGATTTTTATAATTTTGGTGTCGTCTTGATTAGGATGTTATTTGCCTTGTATCCAAATGATGGATTTTCAAAAACTTGCAGATTTGAATTTGTCAGATATCAGTGCTGCTGTTAATTTGACTGACTAATAGTCATAAAGTTGATGAATTTACCATATGTGTGGTCAATTCTCCCATGATCATCAGAGCAGATCCAGTGGACTTGTGTCACTATATGGCTCCCATATCTATATAGTCCACTGAGAGATGTCATTTAGGACATATAAATTTCATTCCTCACAGGGCTGTCACATTCACAGCTGTGAAAAAGCCACCCCCAAATATGAATATGTGCACATGAGAGAGAAATATTTGAAAAATATATGACCTAGTTTGGTGTATCATTAAAGTATATGGAGCGATACCCACACTGCGCATATGGTCCGTGCCAACTTTACTGCACATTTATTGCATGCTGAAGAAGTAACAACGTCTCTTTTTTTTTTTAACCAGAGAAAGTCTTGACAAAGTGGACCAAGGCCCAGGTGTAACATTGACTCAAGGGGATTGGGGATGCAGGAAAATGCATCTCTGCCTTTCTATGATTTTATTCTGTTTTTCTCATCACAGATGGGCCTTTACCATGGTGGAAAACTCTGTATAGTTCCATATAAAACAGACTTTCTTCTCTCCGTCTTGCTACATTTGAAAGGTCCTCCTTGAAAGCAAAGGCATGTTTGAATGGTCTGTATAAAATATATAAACCAAATAACACATTAACAATCCCAACCCAAGAACACAAACATTTAATTTTTTTTAAAAATCTGTATATACACTCACCTAAAGGATTATTAGGAACACCTGTTCAATTTCTCATTAATGCAATTATCTAATCAACCAATCACATGGCAGTTGCTTCAATGCATTTAGGGGTGTGGTCCTGGTCAAGACAATCTCCTGAACTCCAAACTGAATGTCAGAATGGGAAAGAAAGGTGATTTAAGCAATTTTGAGTGTGGCATGGTTGTTGGTGCCAGACGGGCCGGTCTGAGTATTTCAAAATCTGCTCAGTTACTGGGATTTTCACGCACAACCATTTCTAGGGTTTACAAAGAATGGTGTGAAAAAGGAAAAACATCCAGTATGCGGCAGTCCTGTGGGCGAAAATGCCTTGTTGATGCTAGAGGTCAGAGGAGAATGGGCCGACTGATTCAAGCTGATAGAAGAGCAACTTTGACTGAAATAACCACTCGTTACAACCGAGGTATGCAGCAAGGCATTTGTGAAGCCACAACACGCACAACCTTGAGGCGGATGGGCTACAACAGCAGAAGACCCCACCGGGTGCCACTCATCTCCACTACAAATAGGAAAAAGAGGCTACAATTTGCAAGAGCTCACCACAATTGGACAGTTGAAGACTGGAAAAATGTTGCCTGGTCTGATGAGTCTCGATTTCTGTTGAGACATTCAGATGGTAGAGTCAGAATTTGGCGTAAACAGAATGAGAACATGGATCCATCATGCCTTGTTACCACTGTGCAGGCTGGTGGTGGTGGTGTAATGGTGTGGGGGATGTTTTCTTGGCACACTTTAGGCCCCTTAGTGCCAATTGGGCATCGTTTAAATGCCACGGCCTACCTGAGCATTGTTTCTGACCATGTCCATCCCTTTATGGCCACCATGTACCCATCCTCTGATGGCTACTTCCAGCAGGATAATGCACCATGTCACAAAGCTCGAATCATTTCAAATTGGCTTCTTGAACATGACAATAAGTTCACTGTAGAGCATCTTGGATGTGGTGGAACGGGAGCTTCGTGCCCTGGATGTGCATCCCACAAATCTCCATCAACTGCAAGATGCTATCCTATCAATATGGGCCAACATTTCTAAAGAATGCTTTCAGCACCTTGTTGAATCAATGCCACATAGAATTAGGGCAGTTCTGAAGCCGAAAAGGGGTCAAACACAGTATTAGTATGGTGTTCCTAATAATCCTTTAGGTAAGTGTAGTTCAACATATTTTTCCACAGTTGACTATTATTTATCAGCCTTCAAAATGCAGGACCATTTTGTGGACAGGAGAGAAACAGAACCACAGAACACCTACTGTAGTCTACTGTAGTTATTATTTATTTATATTATGGTGCTACATGTAATGGAAATCTTATTAATGCTCACTCTCACGGCACAAAACATCAACAATAGAAGAGAGGAGGGGTCTACCGAACTAATATGATATGTATGCAGTATTAACAAATAAAATGTCAATCTAAAAGGCATGTTCCAGGTTCAAAACAAGGTGTGTGATGCTATTATGGAGTGGACCACATCTGTGACTGCTGATTAATAGAGGGTAAGCGCATGACGTCACCGTCGGCCGGAGTGAATGCGGTCACGCCCACTAAGTGGCAAAAAGACTGAGCGGCAGCAAGTTGTTTTCAGCGTGAATGCCGTGAAAAACACACAAAACACATCTAAAACGGGAAAGAGCTTTGCGATTGACTGTACAACTAGATTTGACCAAAAATCTGAGGTACTGTATATTTTTACAGACTGCAAAAAGCTACAGAACAGACTATATTCTGCATTTAAATAAACACTGACAAAAAACTATACAAGTTTTAGGGCTGGACGATATGATATACAGTATAACATTAATGTAAGGGATCACTCGGATTTAGACCTATCTATATTGTATTTATATAAAACGTTTACAGGCAAATTTTCTTAATTTATTTCCCCGGCGTCGAAATCAGGCACATATAAATGTCAGGAAACACGATTCCTGGCTGCATGTCAATATCCATGGATCACTGGATCTTTGATAAGTTGTAAGGAACACTATATCGAGTCCAACTTTTATTTTAAACTGATAATAGTTTGTTTTACTCGCGTTTTCACAGTTTCCCCTATTAACTCCAATTACGCAGCAGCTCTTTTGCCACTCAGTCCGGCTGAGGGGGCGTGTTCCGGCGGGAAAGTGACGTTAATGCATTCCCTCTATACAGAAAAACACTACATTTGTAAAATAGTCTTTACAATAAATATGGAAAAAAAATGTGCAGCTTGTATTTTTTATAAAAGTGCTTAAATTGATTCTTCAAGATGAATTGAATTAGAGTGTGGATCAAATAAATGTGTTATTTGAATTGTAAAGCTGTAACTCCTTTTCTCTATATGTAAATACTACTTTTGAAAACTGTGCTGAATTTACTGTGTTCGTGGGCTTTTGTCATGACTGGAGTAATAGAACTTGCCAGAGAAAAGATTAGTAAGTGATTTTGTCTCATGTAAACACATGCACAATTGTTAAAAAAGGAACAATTGCAATGAATAATTTTTTTTTTAATTGATTTATTATTTATTTTACATTTTTAAAAGGGACAATGTACATTAGTTAGCATGATCACTAACTGTAAGTCTATCATGTAAATGTGCCAGATTTATCCATGCATGCTCATTTTCACCAGTACAGCTTTTTAATAAGCTGTTTGCAGATAATAATAATTTAAATAAAATGTTTACGTATGTAACTGGTTACATTTTCTTATACATTATTTTACGTACATATGACATTTTCGCCATAGTACATTTTTGCCTTCTACTTTTAAATGGTAAAAGTACAATAAAAGTACAAATATTTTATGTACTCTTTCAATTAAAATAAACTAGTGCTGTCAAACGGTTAAAATATTTAATCGCGATTAATCACATTAAATGTCATAGTTAACTCACGATTAATCGCAATTAATTGCAAATTTTTATCTATTCTAAACTTCTCTTGATTTCTTTTTGTCCCATTATTTTTTCTCATTTTAATGCTCTTATCAACATGGAAAAGTGGATCGGCTTGCTTTGTGCCAATGTTTTTTATTGAAAACAACATTGACATACTGTGTTCATTTTCACACTAAAACATTCTCACTTGGAGCAAATAATCTCTCACACAATGTAACACTGTCCATCAATAAAAGGGTGAAAGAAATACTGACGAGGTCCTGATATTGACGAGGGGGCGGAGAATTCGCATGAGCTGTGTGTGTGTGTGTGTGTGTGCTAGGCCATCATCGAGTGGTATTTCAGACTGGACGTGCTGCGATGATGATAGCTCAGTTCACAACGACAAAACATACAGATCACTTTGGTCTTGTCAATGGAACCATTTGGCAACTTTTTAAAAGTAAACTTTCCATTCAGAATCTTATACGCTGATTTCACGCAGCCGGCATTTTGAAATGACTCCGGTGGGAAGAAAACAGGAAGTGTCGTTTAATCATAGGAGAGTCGCGAATGCGATGGCGTATTGTTGTGTTTAATGTAGAAATTAGTTATTCTAAAAACGTAAATACATTTCTTTCATACTTTAGACTATATACAGTGAAATAATAAAATAATTTTTTTATATATAATTCAGAACGTAAAAAAAGAAGCAGGAACGAACTAATTAACATCCAATAGTGTAAATCGCGGCAGCAGCTTCAGGTTGGTAGTCCAAGGCATTGTTGTCTATCTGTACTTCCGGGGTTCTTCCCACCGGAGCCTCGCTTTCGATTTCAAAATGGCGGCTGCGTGGAATCAGCGTATTGGCATCCATTTCGGCATCTCGCGCTCATCATCCACTCAAAACGTAACGTTAACCTACTATTTGGCCGGCTCGCAAGCCCAAACAAGTGTGTGCGCCGTGCCTGTTGTTTTGTTTCCGGTCTAGCTAGATCCGCTTGCGCTTTAGTCGACGAAGCAACAAAACGTCCTCGCGCGGCGCAAGCCATTGAAATGAATGGGTTTCATAGCGCAGCGCCGCGCATGCCTGCGTCCATAGACTGTAAAAAGGTCCTGTCGCAAAAGCATGTGAAAAAAACTACAAAGTTTGCTATAATCGCACGATAAAAAAGAATTGACGACCATTAAAATGGGTTTGCGTTAACACCGTTAATAACGCGTTTACCTGACAGCCCTAAAATAAAATCATAAAAGTTGCAAAGTGGCCATCATTATAAAAATATAAAAAACAAGAAAATGCTGTTTACAATAGTGGAGTATAGCATGTCATCATAGGACATGTCAGCTTCCCCTTTAAATATACTGCCAGGGGTTAAAAACTCCATAATTTACTGGTCTTAGTTTTGATTAAAAAGCAATAAATATATACTGTAAATACAATAAAATAACACACACAAACCCTCAACATGAATGCTTGCCACTCAGGATGCCTTACAAATGGCTCATTTTTCCAAGAGGAAAGAAAGAAAATATCCTGCACATCATCTTAGTCACAAAGTGGACTGTAAAAATGGTTATCAGGTTAACCACAAATAAGAATACCATTTCTAGACTAGTGCCCACTCTTCAGTGGGCCTCAAAGCTCAGACTAAGCCCTGGCCAGCGTCAAACACTCCCGACCACAGATCCTCTACTCAGCTCCCTGGGAAAGTGAGCTTCCATCCCCATGTGTTTTTCCCATCAGCCTTGTGCTAGGCTAGCACTGTAGCGTTTATCTGTCTATAACACTTAGCATTCAGTTCTGGTCACACCTCTTCACACTAGGAGAGGCCGCAAAGCCGCGGAGAGAGGAAAAAAGCATGCACGGCGTTCACTGAAGACAGCCGCTTAGCCCGCACCGTGACTCACGTTACCCCCGCCACCATGTCATACAATACTGCAACTGTAAATTTTACATAAAGCGTGTGAAATCACAGATGCCTGAGCCACAATCGGGTCGTAAACATAATTTGTTCTGTAACTCATGACTAATTTCCCATTGACAACAAACCCTAATGCACTCAAGAGTTACTGAACCATTAACTGGTTTAGAAGTTGGAACAGGATTCTCTCATTTACCACTGATCATCCAAAACATTCACTTTTGACAAGAAATATTATACTGGTGCCAAAAAAGGACAATTAAGTCCCACTTAAAAACATACGAATGTGTGGGTTTTGCAACCTTGTAAAAAAGTGATCTGCTTAATTCTATTGAATATGTACTTCAAATCGAAAAAGTATATTTTAAAAATATTTTGCTGCAGATAATATTACTGAAATAAAATGTCTACACGAGAGAACACTTTCTTAACATACTTAAAAAGGTCACTTTGTAATAATGTCAAATGAAAAATCTCACCTTAAAGTGCATCTTTATGCTTTAATAATCGTTTGTGTTGCTTTAAAGTAGCCTACACTTATCTTGATGTGTTGACTAACATACTAAGGTGCATGTAAAGTACTTGATTGTAATTTAAACTGTAGTGTGATATATTTAATATTACCTTTAAAGTATATTTTAAATGTACTAAATTGCAATTACTGTAATTACAAATATATTTCAATAGAGAAATAGTTTCAATAGAAATTAAAGAATATTTTCGTTTCCCCAAAAAATGGTAGTAGTCAATACTATTTGGTAGTAGGCTAGACTTAATCATATTTAAAAGACAATAAAAAATAATTATAAAATAACAAATATGTAGGCTTACAAGTAGGTATACTATGTAGCTTCTTAGTTTTTTAACCGCCCTCTAGCGGTTCATCTCAGACTGACTAGACACGTAAACTCCAGTAGCCTACAGTATACGAAATTCTCAATAGTGCTTTACAATGAACTCTGCTAGAGAGCTACATATGGAAATGTATCTGTTCAATAAGATACCTTACTCACCTGTTGAGTAATAAAAACGCCATCTCCACATCGCTTTCATATTTCAAATCCCTCGTTCTCTCCATCTCCGAAAGGCCAAGCCAGTGTTGATTCTCGTTTTATTGCAGCTCTCTTCTCTTTTGCCAGCAGACTCTCCTCTGTTCAGCGTCTTTTAAAACGTGACACTAAAAAACGGGACTTTAAAACTCTAAACGAAATTTAATGTGCAACTAACCTATGCCACTTGCCACTAGTAGGCCAACACGCGAGTAAACAGAGCAACTTTTCTCTGTTTATGAAACGCACACGAGTGACGAATAATGGACTTGCACAAGTACTTCCGCGTTCTACCTCTGGTTCAGCGCACCCCCACACACGAGAAAGCAGATTATTAGCCTACTACGTTTTATATCTGTCAAACATGTAAATTACAAAGGCCTACAGTAAAATGATTGACAATGAAAAATAGCACAGAATAGTGATTAAATAATGTAAATAAATGTTCGAACTGATCGTATTAATCAGGTCTCACACACAGCAGTCACTAGTTTTGTAGTTTAGACCAGCACTGACACCCTGTGGTGAAATAATCGCGAATGTTTACCAGCCGCTGCTAGATGGCCTTTAGTCAACTAGGTGACTACACATCGAAAATATACATAACCGAAAATTATGTTACCAGTTGTAGCCTACTATTTCAAAACGGAAGTGCGTCGCAAAGCTCAGTGCATTGACATTTTCCGTGAAAACCATCCTGTCAGGTCTAAAATATAAACACTGAATCATAGTGAATCAGACAACAACAACAAAAAAAGAAACGTTTTGGAAGAAGGACTGATGATGAAATTATTACAATTTTGTTCATTTTGAACAAAAAAAAAGTGTGTATTTAAGTCCAATGGATCAAAAAAGCACTCTTACACGTTCAACTAATTGCATTTAGTCTAATTCTCATTTAATTGCAAATTAAATAGCCTATAGTTTCGTATATTATTTCTGTAATAGGCTAATGGAATAGTCTTTTTAATAGCCTACTAAAGTGTACTTTTTCACAAGCGAATATAGGCTACAATATACAAGACATTCTGTCTGTCATCAAATGTTCATAGTTAATGTAATGAACCTGTGGATTCTCTGCTATAATAGGATACCTGTGTTTTGATGAGAACTGACTTCATACATCCACTGAAACAGCAGCAATGATAGTCATTGCGAAAATAACAGCTGATGGAAGAACACAAATATCATGATGTAAGTGAGGGGTGTGACAAAAAAACATAACAGTACAGGTTTGAAATTAATAAAACACTGGGTCTTTGAAAACTGTACTTCAAACATATGGGTTTAAAGCACAGAAAGGATCATTATGGGAGTTTTCAGCCTTCTGTTCACTTAGTAAAGTTGCAATAAAAACTGTTGTGCACCCATAGGAGTGTAGGAGGGACATTAAGAGTGGTCACTTGTAAACTGAGCTGCTAAGTTTAATTGATCTAAAAGAATTTAATGTGCCGTAGTGAATCGGTGCCGGCAGTGTAGATTTATCTGCTGGCCTCAATGAGAACATAATAGTGTAGAGGTTTAGAGAGGAGGATATTTAATTATAGCCACAAAAGTGATTTATTCTGTGTTGAGTTAAATTACAATGCTATATTTGAGCTTTAGATGCTTTAGACAAAAGGGGAAAAGGTAGTGAAAATAAATGAGTGCAATAAACTTCCACTTTTTCAGTGAATCTCAATTAATTTGATGCCCGATAACATGCCCAGGACATATTTTAATACTATAATATCCCAAAATCAGAGGAATGAAATATGAAGTTATATTTGGCAAGAAACTAGTGAGTGAGTGAGTGAATATGAATGAATGAATGAATGAACGAATGAATGATTGAATGAATGAATGAATGAATGAATGAATGAATGAATGAATGAATGAATGAATGAATGAATGAAAAGCCTGTTGCCATTATCACATAATGCTAAGAAATAGTGATACATACTTATTATATTACTACATATCATAGTAGTAATTATTGCACTCATTTTAATTTGTTTATTTAAATGAAAAACAAAATAGTGTACACTTAGATACATGAAAATTACCTGCTCATGTTTTCATGAGATTTTTGTACTTGATTATGTCAAAGTGCTTTTTGGACTGCTTTACACTCTATTGATTACCCCAAACAGTGGAAGTAGCCTACCTTTTTGAAACAGTGCAAACGGTATTTCTGGGTCTCGACAGTGAGAAGTGTTCCGCTCAAATACAGTCTTGTTTAGAGGTCAGAGCAGAGGTCAGGTGGTGCAAGGATGACATCAAAACCCAAAAGCCTAATTCGCCACTGGTTCCCTCAAAATATTGCAACGTGATCTCATGAGAATACGTGTATATTTTACGTTAATTGTAGTTCTACCACACGTACATTTACTTACGTTTTGTACACTCAGAAACGTATAATACTGACGTATTTACAGCACTAAAACGTAAAATATTTACGTATTAACAGCACAAAAACGTAAATTATTTACGTATGGACTCTACCGACGTACAAATTTGTACGTTACCTGTTCCTATTTATGCTTATTAAAATCGTGGCATTAATGTTTTGACTCTTTTGCTTTCAACTGTCTTATCAATTACGTTTTCAGTCGCATTTATTAAATGCAGTTTACTCATTTAAGAAATAATAACATTTAACTGTTCGTGCCTTCTGCTGCAAACTCGTGTCAGAGGATTAGCCTAAATTAACTTACATTGTGTTAAACAAGACTACACTTTAAACCCTTTAAAATAACATTACCTTCTTAATTTTTTAACCATTTTGTAATATCGTTTATTTACCGTGAGACACAAAATGCGTTTTCTCCTATAGAACCATAATACACCAAAACACAACATAAATTCACAAAAGACATACATTTTATTAGCTCGATGTAATCCAAATCTTTAGAATCCATACGTTTGCAAGAAACAGATCCAAATTCAGCCCTTTATCCAGCGATCTTCATCTCCATTCTCATCGCCGACCGTAAACGTCAAATCCCGCGCTCGTGATGAATTCAAATTCAAAAATTGCGCCCTGAAGAAGCGTTACGACATGTTTTACGGCAGGGATATCAAACGCTCATTGGCTCTCGCCCTCTCGCCTGCTTCGTCACAAATTGCGAAATTCCGTGGTCCAGTCAGGACTCAGGTTCCAGTCGGTGTGTAACTGCAACATTTGAAATGAAGAGGCGCGCGCGCCTTCACAGTGCGAGGCAGCGAGCCGAAACCGGATTAACATTTTCATGGATTAATAACTTAAATTCTACTCAGAGAGGACTGCAACACATAATGATGTGAACGACTTTTGGTACCGGTTTTGACATTTTCGCAATAAATAAATTATTGTGATTTTAATTGTCTGTCTGTTATGTTTTTCTTCATAATTGTAACGTTAGCCTACGTAGTTTTAAGGAATGGTTATGGGTAGGTTTAGGGGTAAATTAGGAGTAGGATTAGTGGCTCAAAATATATTTTAATGTTATATTGTTAATAAAATTGCCATTTCCCTACACACCTCTGCCCATTACGTTTTATCCTTTTTATATTCTGTATAAAATGGGTATGTTTAGGTTTAGAAGTAGGGTTAAGGGATCTCACATTTATCTATAAAATGGTAAAAGAGAAATTATACAGATATGAAATATACGTAAACAGTTAACGTTTTGTAGCTGAAAAAACGTAATTATGTTACGTTTAAATGTTGCAGATACGTCCATATTATACGTTTCAGGATCTATGAAACGTACAAAAAGTACGTTTTCTATCTTTGAAAAAAACGTATTAATACTTACGTATTAACAATGAGACCAGGCTGAGTATTCCTATGCTTTAAAAAATATATATAATAATAGATTTTTTCAATTTGTTAGTGAAATAAGGTTTGTGGTAAACAAGTTGATGATACTTTATTCTAAGACAATCATGACAAAACGTTTGGGGTGTATGTGTGTGTGGTTTACATTGTAGAAAAGAAAATCCATTCAAGTATTGTCAAATTGTGTTTACCACAGAGCTTATTTCACCAATAAACGAGGAACCAGTGTCGAATTAGACTTTTGGGTTTTTGACATCATCCCTGCACCACTCTGATTGTTATGATGCCAAATATTCGGTTGTTGTTTTTCAATACTTTTTATACTTATGAAATATCTCAGACACCATTTTGTTACCAGTTGTTGTTGTTGTTGTATTCTTTTTAGTGGTCAAATCACTTGATCACGATTATTCCCATCTAACATAAGAGTTTGTGTATAATGTGTGTTTATATATATATATTATCTTTTTATATATGATATACATGTATATGTGTGTGTGTGTGTGTATATACACACTATATTGCCAAAAGTTTTGGGACGTCTGCCTTTACAAGCACATGAACTTTAATGACCCCATTATTAATCCGTAGGGTTTAATATGGAGTTGACCCACCCATTGCCACTATAACAGCTTCAACTTTTCTTGGAAGGCTTTCCACAAGGTGTAGGAGTGTGTTTATAGGAATTTTGACCATTCTTTTAGAAGTGCATTTGTGAGGTCAGGCACTGATGTTAGACCTGAATAACAGTTTCTTATTCATCCCAAAGGTGTTCTATCGGGTTGAGCTCAGGACTTTGTGCAGGCCAGTCAAGTTCCTCCACACCAAACTCTTCATCCATGCCTTTATGGACCTGCTTTGTGCACTGTGCAGTCATGTTGGAACAGGAAGAGGCCATCCCCAAAGTGTTGAGTGTAAAGTTTGGTGGAGGGGGGATTATTGTGTGGGGTTGTTTTTCAGGGGTTGGGCTTGCCCCCTTAAGTTCCAGTGAAAGGAACTCTTAAAGCTTCAGCATACCAAGACATTTTGGAAAATGTCATGCTCCCAACTTTGTCGTAACACTTTGGGGATGGCCTCTTCCTGTTCCAACATGCCTGCGCACAAGTGTACAAAGCAGGTCCATAAAGGCATGGATGAAGTGTTTGGTGTGGAGGAACTTGACTGGCCTGCACAAAGTCCTGAGCTCAACCCGATAGAACACCTTTGGGATGAAGTAGAGCAGAAACTGTTATTCAGGTCTAACATCAGTGCCTGACCTCACAAATGCGCTTCTAAAAGAATGGTCAAAATTCCTATAAACACACTCCTACACCTTGTGGAAAGCCTTCCCAGAAGAGTTGAAGCTGTTATAGCTGCAAAGGGTGGGCCAACTCCATGTTAAACCCTACAGATTAATAATGGGATGTCATTAAAGTTCATGTGCTTGTAAAGGCAGACGTCCTTACATATACCCACATGTGCACACAAATAATATATATAAAAATATAATTATACATATAATATATATATATATAAACACAAACTTTTATGTTAGATGTGTGATTAATCAACTTGACAGCACTAATTATTTTATGTATTAATTACTTGTAGAGTTTGTAGTTTTTACTACAATTTAAAATGTGCTTTATTGATCTCAGTTTAGGGAAAGATTAGTAAATGTTTTTTAGTTCCATAAATGTTTGAAATGGAATTGGCAGTCTTGAATTTGTTTGTCAACTGAGCACTTTTTCCTGTATGTTTAGTCTGTGCAGATTGTTGTGAAATAAAGGCTAATATGTGTTCTCATTTGTTTTTATGTGATTAATACACACCACAATTTTGTTAACCTCAGTATAAAATTTAGTACAGAAATTTTTAGTTAAGCCCAAATAATAAATCCTGATTAAAACATTTTAGTTGAATGAACTATAAAACTAGTTGAGCAAACATACTTTTTTAATTTGGAGTCAAGTTTAGGCCAACTAAAAAAAAATAATTGAAGCAACACTTTGAAGAGAGAAATTGAGTGAACGTAAAAATTCTGTGGAACTAGTTACTAAATAATAATTAGTTGAGACAACCTTACATTTTTTACAGTGTACTGTAAATAAAAAACTGTAAAATTTATGCTATTGATATATTGGTTTAATTCCTTTCTAACTAACCCAAACCTTAACCCATGAGTACATTAGCAGCCACATTTTACATCTTTCGATTTACAGTCTCAGAGAGGAAAGAGGGATTTCTATCCAGAGTTTATTTTACTATAAACTGGTATTAGTTGTCTAAACCTCTAAAATTAAATGGATCATTGTTTTGATCAATGTTTGAACTCACTGACGTTTCATGATGTAGAAATCTGCTTTGAGGCTAGATTAAAATGTAATCTAAAATCTTGAAATCTCTAATGCTTTCTTTCCTCATCCTCAATCTTTACAACCATGCCCTGAAGAGAAAGCTGTTCCCTGAATAAAGTACACACACAAAAGATGGGTATAACTATAACCTGCAAGAAAAAAAACGGAAGGTTTGAGAATAGGCCTTTGCTCTAACATAATTCAATTATTCATTTGTGCTTTAGAAACACAGCAGTATGAAAAAATCTAAAATAATGTTTTATATGTAGCTATAGGAAAGAGAAGGAACACACACAAAAAAAAATCAAAACGTTTTGTAAAACTTAACAAGGAAATTCTTGGACAATTCCTAACAAGGAAAATCTTTTCACAAACATTGAGTTCATTCACTCAACAACTTTCTACACAATGTAATTTCTCTGATATGCTGCTTTATCAAACATGACTAGAGGACTTCTTTACTGTTTTTGCTCCCCATCGTTTTGCTTTATTTTATGTTTGATTTATAAACTGATTAGACTCTTCAGAAACGTTGCTGATTGTTGAAACACTCAAATATATAGAATGAAATGTATATTTAAAAGGGATGAAATATATAGATTGTGCTACATGTTAGCTCAACGCATTCTCATCCCAAGGCGTCATCTTATTCACACTTTTGACCATGCTTCAACTTCAAGGCCATGTCATACTAACAAGGAACTGTTTGAGCAGTTGTTGTGTGTGATGTTGTTTGCGAATTCTGCTGGAACTATGGTTTTTAGGAAGCACCTGAACTATGTTTGAAACGACCTAACTTTCAACCATAGTTGGCTAACAATGCTTTCGGGAAATGCACCCCAGTTTGATATCAGACATATATTGTGTTCTTGTGAACAGTCTTATCCATGACTTGAGATAATCGTATAAGGGCTTCATCAAAAACTCCACAAAGGACAGTTTCCAAGGAAACAATGTAAGAACTCAATCTTGGCTCCATGCCGGAGGTCTCCACCTCTCTCTGAGGGGGCTCAAGCCATTGCTTATTGGCCTTATACCCATTCAGCCTGAAAAACAGCAAGACATGCAATTAAATTACAATCCCTCAGTCTGCTCACCGAGAGAGAAAAAGAAGAAGACGGGGATGAGGATGAAGAGGAAGCACATTTCAGGGGGCTCGGGGTGCATGAATTACTGGGATGTATCAGACATTGGCTTTTACCCAAGCCTTAGAGCGATTGGCTCCGCAAATCAGAGATGCAAGATGCAGTGACCCAGCAAAGAAATTCAGAAGGCGACTTTAAAGGTGATAGATCAACCATTCTGCCCGAGGATAGGGCCGTACTTAAGTCCATTGTCATTGGTGCAGGTGCAAGACCTTTGATGTTTGTCATTTTAGTGACTCTGCTTTTGAATTCCTTCAGCCGCTTTACATACTAATTAACCTGACCAGCCACTGAAACAGATAAATGGACAACCTGAAAAGTGTGCAGGAGGCCAAGAAAGATCAGACAGTAAAACTCATGTATGCTAATCAGGATGTTTGAAGAGGAAAAGCCAAAGGGTTCAGGTGAAAAGCCGCCCAGCATTCCTCTGGAGCAGACCACCATAATCCCAGGGATCCGACGCAAGAACATCTGCATGCGCACGTTGTATTAACTGGTCCAGCATATTTCTCACAGTACACCCAGAGCAAAATCTTGATGCTCAGATGTTCCTCTTTGATAGCTCAGGAGCTTCAGTGAGTTCTCTGTTTCGTTTCATTGAAGTTTGTCTCGGATTCTTTTCTAGAAGTAACCAAAGTAGAGAAAAATGAGACAAATGTGTTTTGAATAGGAATTATGACGATATAATAGCTCAGGTCATTTGGTCTTGGAAGAATTTGATGAGAATTATTGATGAAATATTGATTATTTGAGCACATTTGAACTCTAGAGGAATCCTGAAGACTTTTCCCAGGAACATTTCTCAATTTAATCTCCACTTAATTGTAGTAGTTTCAATAAGAATCAATTGAGATGTTGCAGAGATCTCATGGGCTGATGTTGGGTAGACTAGTTGTTCACAGGGGAATAACTGGGGGCTCTCAGTCACACCTGAAGCTCAGTGGCACACCTTCCCCTTACAAATCACAACCACATGCTGTCAGCAGACCACAAAACACCCGCCAATCCCAGCAGCCCTCCACACGCATGCACATAGACACGCCTGTTCCACAAGTAATCACCAATTACTCAAGAAAAAACCTCTTTGTCTGAGCAACTGCAGAAGTGTCTGCTCCCTCATAATGATGCTGCATTAGCTGGGCATTTACAAGTTCAGTATGACTCGTTTTGAGCTGGATAAAGCACTAAGCGAGTTAGAATCCAGGTTATCTGCTTAGCATTTCTGTGCATGCTCTATTTGAACTTAAATCTTTCATGGAAACTGAAACAATGCCTGTGATTTTAATACCAGCTCTGATAATTAGGAACGACCAAAAGAAACTCAAGACTGCAGCACTCGAACATCTTGCCCCAAAACAGCCAGTTGACCACAAAACCATGAACATAACTTATACTCCAACTGAGGGACCTTTCATGATTTTTCAGCAGTTTTTGTGTTTTCATGGTTTGTAGTTCCTCAGCTTGCTTGATGAGGGCAATGCAACACCTTAGCTTTGACATGGATGTGAAATGGATATTCAAGGCCGCAGGACTGCTTCTCCGACGCTTTTTGGTGTTACGCTGAGCATTCTTGGTCTCAAATGAATCTGATCATTTGTAGATCAAAGGTCTTTGTAATGCAGTTCACAAGAAATATCAATCAATATTCCTGTTACCAAAGATATTTCTGGAAAACAAAATTGGCACTGGCCTAACGGATTGGGATTACTTTCAACATATAAAAAATAAAAAGGTTTACTCATTAACATAACTCATGACAATATTAATGCAGAATTCATTCATAATGGCGTCACATAATCACTGTACTTGCCCCATTGCAAATGTCCACTAAATATATAACATAGCTTCATAATCCACATCTTGACTAACATATTTAGCATGTTAAATCCTGATCAGGGCTTCAAGAATGAATGGTAAACCCATGACTTAACATTCAGTGTAGGTAAGTTGTTGCTAATAATCAGGCTTAGAGTCTCCCTGCACAAAATGGCTCTTTTAACTAAATAGCTCCACCTAGTGTGAACTACAATTTCTCTACTGGGAGAATATGGAAAAAGAGCGTATAAAAGGGTCTAGAAGCTACAACTTCAGATTCTCCTCAAATAATACTAAGTGCAGTTAATAGACTAATAGCAGCATAGACTACTAGACTAATGGTTTAGTCTATGGACTAATAGTTACACATGACTGTGATGTGAAAAGACTTTAACTGTGGCCTGCGACAGCGCAACAACTCTATTAATACAGCAGCCCTGTGAGGTTTGTTGGTTTGGAGAAGGTAGCTATTAGGGAAAACACCTTTCTCAATTCTTTAATTGGTTCACGTGAACAGCTAAAAAAAAAAAGATAAGCACATTATAGGATCACCATATGTCTTACACAACTTACTGTCTATGACTAAAACAGAGAGCTAAACATGACTGACAATTACATGTTAATAATGTATTATAGTTTACATTTATAATATACACATAGTTTAAGTGAACTTAAGTGTGCTTTTTTAACTAAGTACTTAAGTACTATATGTAATTTCATAATTACTGCTATCGTCTTTAAAATATGGTTAAAGTGTACTGCATACTGACAAGCATTTATGATAGCTAAAATACAATTTTATGTCTATTGAAACTTGTATGTCATGTATTTAAATATATTTGTAACCACAATTTGTAAATATTAAACATCACCTTTAATTGTAATATTGAATAACGCTACAGTTACAGTTGTAGTTACAGTTACAATTATAATCAATACTTTACATGTTCTTAAGTATAGTCAACACGTCAAAATAAGTGTACTTCTTTAAAGCACGGCAAAAGATTAAAACAATTATTTAAAATGCACTTTAAAGTAAAACATTATTACAAAGTGCAGTATTTAAAAGTGTACTTAAGTGTGTTAAGAAATGGAATTGAAAGTGTACTATCTTTAAGTACACTTTTATTTGATGAATACTGTTATCTGCAAGTATTTCTTTTACAGTAAATAAATACTTTTAAGATTTGAAGTGCACCTTCAAAACAATAAAACACACATCTTTTTTTACACTGGTTTGCTAAAATGGTTATAAAACGCTTATAAATAAACCTGTCAATGTCAAACTCAAGACTACTAGTTTTAATGAAATACAGTGAAATAGTATGTAGTATTATAAATGCATTTCTTAACATTGCAGTACAGAAGTTTAAGGGGGGGTTTCCTGGACATCAAGCAATGGCACAATATGCTACTTGCAAACCTTGTATGCTTGGCATTTTGTGTCAACAGTAACCTCAACAAGTTATTTCCTTGAGCTTTTCACATTTATGATAGATATAGGTGTTATGGATTTTGTTACCTCTACTTGAAATTCAGCTAAGACATCGTCAGGAGTAAAGATGAAGGGTGATGCCACAAAACCCAATACAATGCAGATTCCTGTGACCTTATCATTTTTATCCTGCTAAAATACAAAGAAAAGTTACAGTGCATTGAGCATTGTCCCTCAGGCGGATGTACGCTGGTGCCTCACATAACGTCTTATGCTTGGTAACACACACTTATGTTTAACTAGAGTCAAAAAAATAGATACCAGTTTGCATAAAGGTCAAGATCAGGCCAATGTCTGCCAATGTCAAGCTGGTATACTTCAGGAACTCGAAATGTGCATGTGAAAAATGATGTGTTCAGCAATGTACAAGACTGCGTGCTACAAATAGCAGACCTTCACAGACATCATGTGAAACCACAGTGTAAATATTCATGCCAAAGACATTAGATACAGAAATACGGACAGATACGTAGGAGAGTGAGCATAACAAGAATAATACATAAACACACATACAATATTCCATTACACTCTATTAAAGTCCCAGACATGGTTCTTGGTCGCTCTCTGCATACTTAAGGTTTCAATATTCACAATGTAAAACCTGCTGTAAAACACATGCCTGTAATATATTATTTAGCCACTCCCTGTAATAAAAGACATTCAAAAACAGTAATTTTTTTTGCATTTTCTTGACATTGTTTTTCCATTATTTTCTCTTTAAACATTAATCAGTAGTTTTTTGGGCCACCCTCTCTTTCTGTCTGCTGCTTAAAGATTTAAATGTTGCCCCATCAGGATCTGGCCCGGGCTGTTTTGACAGGGCTCAGACAGGAAAATGTTTGGCGAAAATCTGCTGAATTTAATTTATTTTTTCTCCTCCCCATCCCATTAACAGGAGATTGCTGGGACTGCAGTTTGCAGTGCTCAGAGAGAGTGCTGAGTTTGGCCTTTACAGGCTCTCGGCTGTTGATAAAGGAAGTAGCCCAGTGTTAAAGAATTCCTCTTAGCCCTGTTTAGGATTTAACCCCCTCCCCCCCTCCACACACACACACACACACACACACACACACTCATACTCAATTTTGCTATCTTTGTGGGAACTCTCCATAGAAGTAATGATTTTTATACTGTACAAACAGTGTATTCTATCGCCTACACTAACCCTATACCTAACCCTAACCATCACAGAAAACTTTCTGCAGGTTTACATTTTTAAAAGTTATAAGCTGTTTTCCACATGGGGACAAAAAAATTTCCCCACAAGGACAAGGATTTCAGATATTGCCATATTTGTGGGGACATTTTGTCCCCATAGTGTAGGTTTTACCAGGCCACACACACACACACAGACACTAAAGTGCAGTCTCCTACAATAGGTCTTATGTCAAGTCTTTACTGTAATATCAGAAATATTATGTATTATGTTGAAATTTAGGTCTGCATCAATGCTACGAAAACATTACTTTGAATGTAATCGTCTACAGTGTATTTGTACTACACTTGTAATGCAAAGAAGAAACCTGTGGATAGAAACAAGACTCGACTTTTCATTTTTACTTTGTGTCTAATACATAACCTATAAACACCAATCCTATACAGTACCTTAAAACCACTAAAGACATGTCCAATAATTAATTATCCTTGTTCACAATTACAAATATTGTGTTTGACAGCAAAAGAAATATTAAGACAGAAACATCTGAAGTTGTAAACAGCTCAGTGTTGTATATATGATCTCTTCATTTAATTCAGTAAAAATATAATTCTAGATTTATTTATGTGTCCAGCTATATGCTTGGAAACGACAGTAGTTGAAGGATCTCACACTAAAGGTGGTCTTGTGATTTACAGAGAGTTGTACAGACCCATGCAGAGATCTTGGATGAGAAGACTAACAATGCAACCATACACATACTTTTTTTTTTTACTCCATATATACACACTCACCTAAAGGATTATTAGGTACTAATACTGTGTTTGACCCCCTTTCGCCTTCAGGACTGCCTTAATTCTACGTGGCATTGATTCAACAAGGTGCTGAAAGCATTCTTTAGAAACGTTGGCCCATATTGATAGGATAGCATCTTGCAGTTGATGGAGATTTGTGGGATGCACATCCAGGGCACGAAGCTCCCGTTCCACCACATCCCAAAGATGCTCTATTGGGTTGAGATCTGGTGACTGTGGGGGCCATTTTAGTACAGTGAACTCATTGTCATGTTCAAAAAAAACAATTTGAAGTGATTCGAGCTTTGTGACATGGTGCATTATCCTGCTGGAAGTAGCCATCAGAGGATGGGTACATGGTGGCCATAAAGGGATGGACATGGTCAGAAACAATGCTCAGGTAGGCCGTGGCATTTAAACGATGCCCAATTGGCACTAAGGGGCCTAAAGTGTGCCAAGAAAACATCCCCCACACCATTACACCACCACCACCAGCCTGCACAGTGGTAACAAGGCATGATGGATCTATGTTCTCATTCTGTTTACGCCAAATTCTGACTCTACCATCTGAATGTCTCAACAGAAATCGAGACTCATCAGACCATGCAACATTTTTCCAGTCTTCAACTGTCAAATTGTGGTGAGCTCTTGCAAATTGTAGCCTCTTTTTCCTATTTGTAGTGGAGATGAGTGGTACCCGGTGGGGTCTTCTGCTATTGTAGCCCATCCGCCTCAAGGTTGTGCGTGTTGTGGCTTCACAAATGCTTTGCTGCATGCCTCGGTTGTAACGAGTGGTTATTTCAGTCAAAGTTGCTCTTCTATCAGCTTGAATCAGTCGGCCCATTCTCCTCTGACCTCTAGCATCAACAAGGCATTTTCGCCCACAGGACTGCCGCATACTGGATGTTTTTCCCTTTTCACACCATTCTTTGTAAACCCTAGAAATGGTTGTGCCTGAAAATCCCAGTAACTGAGCAGATTGTGAAATACTCAGACCGGCCCGTCTGGCACCAACAACCATGCCACGCTCAAAATTGCTTAAATCACCTTTCTTTCCCATTCTGACATTCAGTTTGGAGTTCAGGAGATTGTCTTGACCAGGACCACACCCCTAAATGCATTGAAGCAACTGCGATGTGATTGGTTGATTAGATAATTGCATTAATGAGAAATTGAACAGGTGTTCCTAATAATCCTTTAGGTGAATGTATGTATTAACCCTCTGGGGACGGATTGGGCGGTACCGCCCAAAATGGCATACTTTTACAAATGTGTAAATATCTTAAAAACTATGAATGATAGAGAGGTCTTTTTTACCGTCTTCCTCAGATTCCGCTGAAAACAGTGATAACTTACCCGGCTTGTATACACACTTCCTTGTTGCGCAATACCACTATGTAAAAGGCAAATGAAATCGATGTTGTTTGGCAGATTCCGCAAGCAACAACCAATGGAAAAATTGCCGATGGAGAAATATTTTTCTTACCCAATCAGAGGAAGGTTACCATGACGTATCTAGCAAATCAGACGACTCTGTAGCCTTGCAAGGGGTGGTACTATTAATATAGTTAGGGATATGACGCAAACAGCGTTGAATGGAGAGAAGGAGAGAGAGCGAACGGAGGCTTACGGAGCGGATTATCAGAGAAATATGAGAGAGAGACAGAACAATTATGATATATATATATATATATATACACATACAATTATAGCATTATTTATTGTTTTATCACTTTTATGATGGCAAGCAGTAAACGATTTACGGTGGAACAAGCTCTGGAACAATTACTGGAGAGTGACGAGGAGAAAGCATTGCTGATATGTGATTTTCAGAAATAAATGACAAAAATCTAATTTCCATTTTGGAAATTCTCTAGTTTATTGTACATTTTTCACTCATACTTCCTTTATAAACACATTACATGCATGCTTATGTTAGCTTATGGTCTTCTGAATCCATATATACCAAACACATAGTGTTCCATCTCCATTACATATGGTTTATAAGCCCAAAATGTAAAAATAGAGAAAACGGACCAAAAAGGGCTTAGACCCCAGAGGGTTAATACAATTTAAAATAAGTGTTTTCTATTTGATCATATTTTAAAATGTAAATTATTTCTATGATGTCAAAGCTGAATTTTCAGCATCTGCACTCCAGTCTTCAGTGTCACATGATATTTTAGAAGTCATGCTAATATTGGCTAATATTACTTATTATCATCAATGTTGAAAACGGTTGTGCTGCCTAATATTTGTGTGAAAACTGTGATACATTTTTCCCATGTTTTCTTTTATGAATAGAAGTTCAAAAGAACAGTCTTTTGAAATATAAATCTTTTGTAACATTATAAATGTCTTTACTGTCACTCTTGAACAATTTAATAAATCCTTCTGAATAAAAGTATCAATTTTCTTTTTTTAAATTTGAATGGTAGTGCATATATATATATATGAGTGTCAAAATGAGATATTTTGTGAATGCAATGGAAAACCCCATTTGGATAGTATTGAGAAACAAAGAAAATTGATTGCATGCAGTATACAAACGGTTTAGAAATTACTATTTGCTAAATAATACATGCAACATTTTATACATGGGATTTTAAGCACCACAACTTAATAATAATAAATGTTTATTTAGAACCAAATCAGCATATTAGAATGATTTCTGAAGGATCATGTGACACTGAAGACTGGAGTAATGATGCTGAAAATTCAGCTTTGCATCACAGGAATAAAATACATTTTAAAATGTCACAGCACTGTCAAACTCCAACAAAGACAAAAAAAAAAAGCACCATAAATGTGGTCTATTTGAGTTTGGTAATTGAAGCTCTTTCAAAATGTTATTAGGACCACTGCAGATGTATGCAACCATTCTTAAAAATAAAAGGTTCCAAAAGGGTGTTTTGGCAGCGATGCCATAGAAGAAGCAATTCGGGTTCCCCTCCAAAGAGCCTTTCAGCGAACAGTTCTTAAAAGATCCACTCTTCTTTTCTTTTCTTTTTCTTAGTGTGAAGAAAATGTAAGTTTCCATGGATAAAGGTTCTTCATGGAACAATAGATGCCAGTAAAGTCAAGTCAAGTCAAGTGAGCTTTATTGTCATGTCTGCTATATGTGGGGACATTGTGGAACGAAATGTCAGGCCTCGCAGGACCACAGTATTTAAACATGAATATAAACATATAAACAATAGAAGTCTAAACATATAAACAAAGTATAAACCTACACATAGCTAACCTACGGAAAGAAGTAATCTAACTTTACATTTACTAATCTATCTATACAAATACTAGTTACATATACATTTAATCTAACTAAACATATACATAATATAAATCTATATATACTTTACATTTATATCAGGGGCGTTTCCTCCGAGGAGGCAAGGGAGGCAGTGCCTCCTCAAAAAATTGGTTGAGAAAATAATCCATATAAGAAAAATAAAACAACGCAAATATTACATAATGACATTAAAAAGTGTATAAATCACTAGTTTTTCTAAAGTAACAGTGTCAACAGCGACACCAGCAGGTAAAGTTACTGCGGGACGCCCCGTCTCTCTTGCCTCCCCTGAGCCCATTGAGTTAGAACAGACTCCCAAAAGTCTGTATTAGTGTATTACTGTATAACTCCCTAAAAATCATTTGATGGGAAAGTGTGAAAGGTAAGCCATTCATTCTGCGCCATTGGTAAGGCACTTTTACGTTTTCTCGTTGGTCTCTCACGATTCGGACATCCAGGAAATGCACACTTTAGAACCATTTTAAACACTACATCGAGACCCATCTTCTCAGTTCTCGCGCATGCGTCGTTGCGCTCTCGTGAACTCACGTCAGAGGCCCACACGGAAGAAAATGAATTGTTGAATAAAGTCGTTTTTTTCGTTTTTTTGCGCACATGAGGTATTCTCGTCGCTTGATAAACTTAAGGTTGAGCCACTGGACTATTTTAACGATGTCTTTACTAATTTTCTGGGCCGGCACATGCAATCACCTAGCAGCCGAGGGAGTGAGACAGCTCTCAGATTTCATCATAAAATATCTTAATTTGTGTTCCGAAGATGAACGAAAGAAAGTCTTACGGGGTTGGAACAACATGAGGGTGAGTAATTACTGACAGAATTTTCATTTTTGGGTGAACTAACCCTTTAAGGCCTAACAAACACTTGCCAGTGTGCTTAAAAAAACATGCAATTGAGGCTCTGAAGAGTTTTGTGCAGGCAATCACCCTCACATTTTCTTCAGACTAGTTTTCATGTTTAATTGTGTGTTTCTTTGCAGCAGTGACTGGTCATCTTGTAATGTGGCCTCCGTATGGAAGGTACAACCTAATCGCCTTGTATCTTTATACAAAGGTTTGCCATCTGTAGCTTCAGAGGGCATGGCTATAACCATATTAATTAATCAGTGGACTGGGCAAACAGCTCATTAGAGTAGGAGCTGACCCAAGGGCAAGGAGAGTCCTTGCACAGTGGCAGGAGCGTGAACCAGACCCAGTGGCGACATTATTAAGACACTGCCAGCTAATGAAGGTGACAAGAGAGGAAGGCGGCAAAAAAAATCATTTACCGAGAGAGATATCAATCCAATGAGCTGCAAGAACAGCGAAATTGAAGATATAGATCACCAATCCCTTTATGGGGATGAAGGGAAACGTGGGATAATTTCCCTGATAAACACGGCGCTGACATTGCCATATAAACGAGCGTGGATTTATCCCTGCGGAGGCAGATGAGATGACTGCGGTTCGGAGGTCCTGGTGAACTCATAACAGCACTGGCAGGCAAAATAAAAATCAACAACTCGGCAAGGCGCTGATAGCAGCCATCCATTCCGCGCAAATTGAACTGTCACCTTTAGTGTCACTTTTCCAGCCGAGCAGATGAAAAAGACAACCGTGTGGCGGTAATGTTCCGCAAAATTAATTCCTGGTGGGAGAAAAAGACGTCGAAACATCAAACAGATAAAGACTCTCTGTGTGGAAACAGTCTCACGGGGCCTGTTTACGTCTGTAGTGATCTATTCACCAGCCCTCCTTTGTTAATATGACAGGGTTTGTCATCCATCCCTAAATAAATGGAGCTAATTTATCCCCTGGGAAAGCATGCAATGTCAGCGAAAATAACGACACGGCTTATTCTCCAAATCACGGTGACTGTGCCGATAACGGGTCATATGACCAAACTCATTTGGCACGACAAATGACAATAGCATTAATACGTTCCGCATCTCGGTCAGTAAGCAAGAATAAAAACACCACAAATGATCATACTGATGACCAACTGAGGCACTATTACACAAGCAAATGCACAGAGAAAGCATTTATATATACATTGTACAGTGTCCTATCACAAGCCAAAATCAGAATAACCTTTGTGAAACAGCGGTGTGTTGAAGGTGCACTTGTAGTGTACAATTATAAAATGTGCTGACTTTTGTTGCTGTTGCTGATCATCTCAATCATCTGTACAATTATATTCTAAGGACATTGAGCTACTGTATGTTATTAATTACACGTTGAAAGGATTTGTGTTCAAAGCCAACGTATAATTGCACCTTAAAGCTGTGGAAAGTGGAAGTGTGTGCCTGCACTCTGGCTATAGTTCATCTATATAAGACTGTCTCCTTCTCACATTCACACACATACACGCTAGTCCTAATCCACTTAAATATTTATAAAGATTCCTATTATTCTATTAACTATTCATTGATTTATAATTTAAAAGATTTATACTTGGCACTGAAAAAAACTGCTAGAATGACTTTTACCTATAAGAGATGTCAGGGGCCATTTATTTCTAGCGAATGTCAAATCTAGGCCCCTCTGCCGCTCAATTCCAAGAGATCGACATGCTTGGAGTCCATTTTCAATATTCATGCTGTTTGGCTGTTGTGCAGAGTAGCCTTGCCTATGGCAGGTCATGCTTAGTTGATTCTGGCTGTCGCTCCACAATGAAAATGCATGGCTGTGCCTAGTCTACTAGTTCTACTTATTGATTTATATCTAAAACAAGATCTTTTCCCTCTCACGTGCACGGAAGCAAACGCCCACATGTCACACTCCTGTGCTCTCCGTATCTCCTGTGCCAGAGGACAATGTGATGGTTACTGCAAAAGGGCAAATCGTTTCACCCTCTTTCATTGGGTGTTAGTATATCTGCATTTTATTCATACTATGCCATGATAAACATAAAAGTGACATCTTCAATATCTAAATAATAATAATTTTCAAGTAAATTTGTCTAGGTGAGTTAATATCTCTGTTACATATTGGGTGAAACCTTTCAAAAACAACGCTGTGCCTTGTTTCACCTAAAACAAAACAAAAAATGTTATCTTTAAAAAAAAAGTTTCTTAAAGAAAATTGTTATACATTTTGTATTGTGCCATTTTCAGAATTTAATTTGTGATAATTAGGCACATGCCCCATGATCCTCATTGTGGTGTCATACTTTGCTGGTCTGTGCTCACAAACAAAGGAGATTCAATTAACACACTTTATAAATTATCCAAAATACTTAGGAGATCACAGGAACAAACAGGATAAAAGCAAACCAAACAGGACAATTTACGAGAACCATACAAGTCGTAGCCCGATGGAGTCGAAGCGGAGGGACGAGGCGTAGCCAAAGGTCCGGAAGTCTGTGGCGGGGGGGCGAGGGAGCCCAATGGAGTTGTGAGGACGACGGCCCCTGGTGAAGCCAGGGGGCGAGGAGCCAAATAGGAGCCAACTGGTCGACGGGCCGAGGTGGAGTAATGGGTGGCTCAGTGGCCCAAGGCAGAGCCAAGGGATCCACTTGCCAAGGCGGAGCTGGAGACTGGAAGACCCGAGGTGGATCCACACAGCAGAGTGGACTAAACAGAGGAGAAGCAGAAGAACTGAAGAGAGCCAGTGGACCGAGGGCCAGAGAAGCTGGCCGTCTTAGGTAGAGGAAGCGGGAGACAGAGGCCAGGAGGGACCATCAGAGACGAAGGAGACTTAGAGCTGGATGGGACCAGCTGAGATGCAGGAGACCTGGAGTTGGGCGGGACCAGTGAGGACGCAGGAGACCTGGAAATGGGTGAGAACAGCAGCCATTGGAGTAATAACCTACGAGGAATAACCTCTTCCATTTACTCATAAAATAATACAGAGGCCAGGCATAGCTCACCCTCAGCGGCAGGAGTGTAGGCTGGGCTTCCCTCCTTGCCTTCATAATCCACAAGCACTCCCACTGGGATGGACGATGCTGCTGGCTCACGCACCTGGTCAGAATTTCCATGGCTCCTTGCTCCAGGGCGATGATTGGCTCAGCCATTGTCTCTGGCATCATGGCAGGCTCTTGCTCTGTGTCTGCGTTGGATCCTGGCATTTTGTCCATGAAGGGCGTGAGAAGTGGCTGGCTGGACTCTGGGTCCGGAGGGAGGCTGAGTGGGGTGACATCTTCTTCTGTAGTGCAGACGGTGAATGGCGATCCGCAGTTCACCTGCACCCACTCCACATAGGCAGCAAATGTCTGAGTCTGCACGTTTAAACTGGTAAAATAGAACACACACACACAGGCTGGTTGATGGACTTAAGTCAAGTCAAGTCACCTTTATTTATATAGCGCTTTTTACAATACAGATTGTATCAAAGCGCTTCACAGTGATAACATGAAAACAATATAACGAAGTTTGTTTCTAAAAGATATTGCGTCAACGTCCACCTTAAGTAAGGCAGATCAATAATATTATTGAATATTAAATGTCCCCAACTAAGCAAGCCAAAAGCCAAGGCAACGGTGGCAAGGAACCAAAACTCCATCAAGGACAGAATGGAGAAAAAAACCTTGGGAGAAACCAGGCTCAGTCGGGGGGCCAGTTCTCCTCTGGCCAACGAAGGAACAGTGCATGATTCGGGCAGCATTACAAGTCAGATTGGATCGGAACATTTAGAGTATTTTTTGGAAGTCCAAGTATGCACGCCGGTCTTAAGACGAGTTGTTGAGGATCAGTGCCGTCCACCATAGAGAGTCCATATCGCCCGTGTTGAGTCGTCACTTCATAGGCTTTGTGATTGGAGCATCTGAAGTCTCCGTGAGAGGCTGGATACAAACTGGAGCTGACGAACGCCATTTTCTCGGGACTCGCGTCCCGAGATAACAGCAGAAAAGCAAAGGGAAAATAATTAGTGTAGCTGCTGTTCATAATGATGATTTCCATAACACAGGCGTAAATGACAAAACATGAAGACAGTGACTCTTGCGTCCCAAAATCACCCCCCTCCGTCCCCCACTGAACTCAGCCCAGCTTACTGACCTCTACGTCCCTCCTGCTGCTGAGACCTAACCACAATCTCACAATCTCTCCGCAACCCAACCATACGCGCCAACCCGTTGACTAAGGCTGTCGAGCCCCACTGGTGCGTGAATAGGCAGTTTCAGTGGACAACGGTTCCGTATGGCATACTACCTACCGCAACACAATATCTGCCCAACCACCCGTCATTCACGCAATATACACAGGAACGTAATGACTGCAAATATTATGCAACCTATACAGATAACCTACAGTCTCTTCAAGTTTTATAGTATTAAATGCATTTGATCTGATTCAGCAGTATTATAAACGGTAAGCATTATGTAAATGCTTGGCTGAAGAGATGCGTCTTTAATCTAGTTTTGAACTGGGACAGCGAGTCAGAGCCTCGAACAATATCAGGAAGGCTATTCCAGAGTTTAGGAGCTAAATGTGAGAACGCCCTCCCTCCTTTAGTGGACTTAGATATCCTAGGAATGACTAGAAGCCTCGAATTTAGTGATCTTAAAGAACGCGATGGATTGTAGGGCGATAGAAGGTCCATTAAATACACAGGAGCTAAACCATTTAGGGCTTTATAGGTCAGTAGTAGTACTTTGTAATTGATACGGAACTTGATAGGTAACCAGTGTAGAGATGATAAAATTGGTGTTATATGATCATATTTTCTTGACCTAGTAAGAACTCTAGCGGCTGCATTTTGCACTAACTGTAGCTTGTTTATTGAGGATGCAGGACAACCGGCTAATAAAGCATTACAGTAATCTAGTCTCGAGGTCATGAATGCATGAACTAACTTTTCTGCATCAGAAACAGATAGCATGTTACGTAATTTAGCAATGTTTCTAAGATGGAAAAAGGCTGTTCTTGTAACATATGAAATATGATTTTCGAAAGACAAGTTGTGGTCTAGTATAACTCCCAGGTCTTTTACCGTAGAGGATAAAGTAACAGGACATCGTTCTATATTAAAGTTGTATTGTAAGTGGTTTTGTGGATAGTTTTTTGGACCAACAAGTAATACCTCCGTTTTATCTGGATTTAGTAGCAGGAAATTATGCGTCATCCAGCATTTTATATCTTTAAGACACTCTGTCAATTTTGATGAGTTAGTGTTTTCATCTGGTCGTGATGAAATATATAATTGAGTGTCATCAGCATAACAGTGGAAATTAATTCCATGTTTTCTTATAATATTACCAAGTGGCAGCATATATATTGAGAATAGCAGAGGGCCTAACACCGATCCTTGCGGCACTCCATAGTCTACTGACGTTATCTTCGATTTTTCCCCATTTAAACAAACAAAATGGTAACGGTCTGATAAATACGATCTGAACCAGCTTAATGCCTGTCCCTGAACACCAGTGTAGTTTTGTAGTCGATCCAAGAGTATTTTATGATCTATAGTGTCAAACGCAGCACTAAGATCGAGTAGAACTAATATTGAGATACAGCCTTGGTCAGAAGCTAAAAGTAAATCATTTGTAATTTTAACTAGTGCAGTTTCTGTGCTATGATGCGGTCTGAATCCTGACTGAAATTTTTCATATATCTCATTTTCTTGCATGAAAGAGCACAATTGAGCGGACACAGTCTTTTCTAGTATTTTAGACATAAATGGAAGATTTGAAATCGGTCTGTAGTTTGCTAAGTTATTTGGATCTAATTGCAGTTTCTTAATGAGAGGTTGTATTACTGCCAGCTTGAATATTTTTGGAACATGACCTAAAGATAAAGACGAACTAATAATATTAAGAAGAGGCTCTTCCACTATAGGTAACACTTCTTTCAGAAATTTAGTTGGTATTGGATCTAATAAACATGTTGTTGGTTTAGATGCAATGATAAGTTTATTTAGCTCTTCCTGTCCTATAGTTGTAAAGCGGTGTAGTTGTTCTTGAGGCGCGATAATTGAGGCTGAATCATAAGACACCATAGAGGATTGTACATTTACAATTGTGTTTCGGATGCTTTCTATTTTCTCATTGAAGTAGTTCATAAAATCATTACAGCTATACTGTAACGGAATAATTTGCTCGGGTGATGTCTGTTTATTTGTTAGTCTAGCCACGGTGTTAAATAAAAACCTTGGATTATTTTGGTTATTTTCTATTAGTTTGCGGAGATGCTCAGTCCTGGCTACTTTTAGAGCTTTTTTATAACGTGACATACTGTCTTTCCACGCGATTCTAAAGACCTCTAAATTAGTTTGTTTCCATTTACGCTCTAGGTTACGAGTTTCTCTCTTGATAGCATGCGTAGCACTGTTGTACCATGGTGCTTTAGTTTTCTCTCTAACCTTTTTTGATCTAATTGGTGCAACAATATCTAATGTACTAGAGAAAATGGTCCTCAAACTGCTGGTCATTTCCTCTAGTTCATCTGTTTGTTTGGGTTCACTGAGCAGCAGAGATAGATCAGGTAAGCTATTTGAGAATCTATCTATAGTGGTCGGAAGGATTGTTCTGCCTGGTCTATAACGTGGCGCAACATGACAAATTTCAGCAGTGCGTATTATACAAGTTACCATGTGATGATCGGTGAGATCGTCATTTTGCGGTATAATATCTATATCGGTTAGATTGGTTCCATATGATATAATTAAATCTAGTGTATGATTTAGACGATGAGTGGGACCACTGACATTCTGCTTGACCCCAAAGGAGTTTAATAAATCTGTAAACGCAGTCCCTAACGCATCGTTTGTGTTATCTACGTGTATGTTAAAATCTCCAACAATTATTGCTTTATCGGCATTGACCAATAGATCTGAGAGAAAGTCTGCAAACTCTTTTAGGAAATCAGCATATGGTCCTGGAGGTCTATATACAGTAGCCAAGGCTAGAGATAATAGGGATTTATTTCTTACATCTAAGAGCGTAACGTTTAGCACAAGTACTTCAAACGAGTTAAACCTGTGACCTGTTTTCTGAGTAACATTAATAATATCTCTATAGATTGTTGCAACACCGCCGCCACGACCGATCAGACGGGGCTCATGCTTATAACAGTATCCTGGCGGGGTAGACTCATTTAGACCGAAATACTCGTTTGGTTTAAGCCAGGTTTCAGTAAGGCCAAGTACATCGAAGCTATTATCTGTGACCATTTCATTTACAATAACCGCCTTAGGTGTGAGCGATCTAATGTTTAGAAGACCTAGTTTTAGAAATTGTTTTTGTTCACTGATATTTAGATTTTCAGGTTTAATTACAATAAGATTTTTCCTAGATCCTACAGTGGATTTATTATTTGGCCTCACTAAACGAGGGATAGACACAGTTTCTATATAATGTTCTACACTACTTATATCAATTAAATTGGCACAGCAAAGACTGTGATTTGGAATTTGATTTTCTAGTCATACGGTGTGTAACGTCTTGGAGATGTTGTCCGACAGAACAGCCGCTCCGAATCTGCTGGGGTGCAGGCCATCAGCACGGTAGAGCCTAGGTCGCTCCCAGAACAGATTCCAATTATTTACAAAGGGCAGTTTTTGTTCATTGCACAATGACATTAACCATTAATTTAGTGAAAATAATCTACTGAACCTTTCCTGTCCTTGTCGGTACGTGGGAAGCGGTCCAGACACGATGATCGTTGCCTCAGGCGCTGTGCTGCGTACCGTCTCGATCAGGCTCCTGTAGTCCTTCTTCAGAACCTCCGTCTGCCGCAGCCTGATATCGTTTGTTCCAGCGTGAAGCACCACAGCTCCGACGCGCTCTTCACCGTTCAGGATCTCGGGAACCTGTGCGGCGACATCAAGAACACGAGCACCAGGAAGGCAGTGAGTGCGCACCTTACCCTTACCTGAGGTAGCACGGACATGACGGACCATGGAAGTGCCGATGATCACGGCGTCGTCGCGTTCCGACTCGCGAAGAGGGGAGAAGCGGTTCCGGGTGGAGATCTCGAAGACCGGGAGGGGCGGAGAGGTTCTTGCTCTGGTCCTGGCTCGTGTCTTCCGCTGTGGGATCACCCAGGGTCCATGGTGTTGGGTTGGTGCCGGAGTGAATGATGCCAGAGATGATCGCGTCCTCCTGGGCAGAGAAACGCACGGAGTAGACGAAGTCGGAGTCAAAAAGTTACTAACCACTGACTTGTGTGCATCGGCGCGTGACGTTTCAAGCGCTGATCGCCGATCCCGCAGCTCGGCTTGCCTCTCTAGCAGACCACGGATCTCTCTCTCCAACGATTCAAGCTCCAATCGTACCGAAATCAGTTCGAATGTGTCCTCACCTGCACTCAGAGGTAACGTTAGACACACATCTGATATGTTCGCCATAACAGATGAACAGTAGATTAGTAGTGATACTACCAATATCACTAGTAATTTAGGACTGAAATGCCGGATATAACCTGTATCCTTTCAGTGAAACGGGTGTAAAATCAGACGGTCAATAGGCGCGAGGCCACGCGTGAAATGCTAGCGGACTAAAGGCTAGTAGCCGAGATTCGCAAAGTTGGGTCTAAGTAGCGATATCAAAGCAATCCGATTGTTTTTTATAAGGAATAGTATCGAGGATAAGTTCCCATGATATAAAAATAGAAAGTGCTTGTTTATAAATGAGTGGTAAAGAAGAAAATCAAGGATTAATGAATTGATTCGACGGAGCTTTCAAACACAAACACCGACTTAAGCCAGATTTAAAAATTCCCTTGTGGGGTCTTCGAGGGCTTGATCTTTTTGCTCTAAACAGAGCAACTGGACAGCGGGTATATCCATTTTGTAGGGTCGGTTCTTCTTCCACAATCTTCAGAATTCACAGAAACACACAGGATAAATACAAACCAAACAATACATTAACAAGAACTGACCAAAAGCGACTGAAACACAGAGATTAAATAAACCGTGGAAACAAAGGAAACTTAACAAAGACAGGTGGCAATGGTGAGTAATTAAATTATAAACTATGACGACTAACAAGCAATGAAAACACAGACAATCAGGAAACAAGGAAAATCAAACCAACACAAAAGAATCAAACATGACCCTGGCATGTGGTGGTGGAAAACAAATGAATTTGCATTACTTAATGGATTAAATGAAATTAAAGTATTGGTAGTTGCAGTAATTGTTGTCATGTATGCTATTTCAATTAAAATATTACCATTAAAAGTTACAAAATATCTAAAAAGCATCTGAATCCATTGCAGTAAAGACAATAAGGGCAAAAATTGGAACTGGAAATTTGGCTCCCTTCGTTCATGACTTGAAACTTGAATTGAAGTGGCGACAGCCCACAGGAAGTTGTGTTAAAATTGGAATCACAATTACAGGAAGCTGAATTTTGAAATATGCAGAAATTCAACAAGTTATGGCATTCTGGGAAATGAAATCCTGGTTCATACAATGAAAGTAAAGTATACATAAATTAGGTACAGGTTATGACCTTTCAGACGAGGTTTAGACCAACCATCTTACAGAGCTTGTCTTCCTAACAATTTTTTGAATTTATTTGAATTCTACATCCTTAAATTTAATTCTGCATACTAATGTAATGCATCCTTATGTCAAATTCTGGAATTTAAAAACATTCTCAGCTCATTTCTAAATGGTGCAAAGTCTTGCAAAATAAATCTCATCTTACAGTTTTGCTTCTTAAGAAAAATTATTGTTTTAAAAGTGTTTAGATGTTTTTTACTGGATTAAGAAAACAATTAGTTCCAGAGCAAACAATAACTTTTGCCAAAAGAAAAAACGAGAAGACTAGGAAGCCTACTTAATATGAGGACAGGAAGTGAGTAATTTGTTCTCTCATTTAAGAACTTGATGGCGGACTTTGTGCCAGACTTTAGCTGGATTCATCATAATTCCCTTCAGCTGAATCAAAACGCCAGGGAGAGGGAGAAAGAGGGAGAGTGAAAGAAGAAAAGGAGAAGTGGAGAGGGCCAGGGAGCCTGCGGAGAGCAGATCAGAGTACTGAAAGGAAACATGTTTTCTTATAAGTCCAGTGAGTGACAAGGAAACCATTAACACACGCCGTCAGTGGAAGGGATTACGCCCCGCGCATGCTTGGCTATTATTCAGCCTAATTAAGTCTTTTGGCATGATTTCCCAAGAACAAAGCAAAAGGGGGAGCAGGAACAGCTTAATAGCTTTGGGGTGCCTGGATTCCAAAGAAGAGATATTAATACGCGCCTTCCTTTGGCGAATTCTTTTTTCAGAGTTTATTAATCCCCTTTTTTGACAAACCACAATATATGCTGCAACTCCCAGAGTTACGGACTTCTTAAGATGATTCTAATGCACACCATGTGCTCCTTCAATCAGTATTTTTTTTTTAAATCATTAATTCTATCCTTCCTACTTGTTTCAGCATGACAACATGAAGGTTAGACGAACTAAAGCTACTTAATTCAGTTTAACTTAGTTTAACTAGTTTGGTGACTGTCAAAATGAATATAATTAGCTACAATATATTAGCTTACTTGCATTCGATGCAAAATTAAGGAGTGTTCAATTGTTCACACTTGGTATGTTTGGTTCGATTAAAACGAACCCTGATGCAATTGCTCTATTAGTGTGGTTCATTTGAATAAGTGTGAATGTTGCCATCTGAACCCTGGTGCGCACCAAGCCAGAGGAACGATCTCGGAACGGGTCTCGGTCCACTTCCAAGAGAACTCTGGTGTGGTTCAACTGAAATATGAATGCAACATGGGCCAAAGACATCTAAACAAACCAAAAACAGGACATAATGTCACAAAATGTGACCCTTAAAAGGACAGAATCCTCCAGCATACCTGTTTTTTCTCGTCGTATTCGCTATGTTCCCCATCACAGTTCGGTACAGGCGTCAGAACCGCGTCTCCTCACAGCAGATCTTCGTTTGTGTGTGTGACGGAGGGGTTACTGGCGCTTTTTGACTGCTTTACACATTTTATATGCTCTTCACGAGTTCTCAGCTGGTCAAAATAGCATCATATGCTATGCACAAACAGCGAGAGCATTTAGCCAAGCACACCGCATAGTTTTGGATGTTCAGTAAGTTTTGTCGCGAAATATACATTATAAAAGCTGACCAATCAGGTTGTGAACGTATCTCTAAGCCTTTAGATTCGGTGTTAAAATGCCAATGAACAGGACCAAACAAACCAAGTGAACCGAACTACAAGTGTGAACATACCATAACTTTCTTACACGACTTTGTCTTGGTAAAAATATTTGAATAGTTAAAATGGTTCACATACAGTAATAACATAGTTACAACATGGTAAAAAAATTGTCTTGTGTTTCCATTTACAGTGTTCATTCAATGAAATCACAACACAGATCTTGGGTTATGATATATGGACATACAATTGTTTAATGGGAATGCTAAAGGATACAGTACTTTTCTGTATCCTCCTTAAATTAAACAGAAAAGATGACATGTATCTCCAATAAAAGGAATCATTTGCTTGCTTTTCATAACATTTGGGCAATTTTATTACTTCAGTTAGCAAGGCCTTGTAAAATAGGTGTGACAAAAATGAATGACATGACATCTTTGGCTCCCTGAACAAGATAACACACTGTCAGATTATGGCCTCAGAGTGGGAAAAAAAATCTCTACAGTGCGTCATGAACGAAAGAGATTACTCATGCCGCAGGGGGGATGTCTTGAGTGAATCCGCAGTATCTCTCTCAAGCCATTAGACATGAAACCCCTGCGGTCGAGCGCTGAGAGTATGTGAGTAGACATGATCTCTGATGCACTGACACACACCAGATATGAGGAGACACGTCTAATGGAGCAGAACGCCAGAGACCTCGAGAGACACTTAGAAGAGAGGCAGAGAAAGACAGAGGGGGAATCTTTGGTAAATCTAGTCACATGGCTGACAATATTAAGTTGTCAGTGTGTGTGTGTGTGTGTGCGCATGTGATGTAATGAAACTACAGTAATCAGAATTATTATATAAGCAGCTCAAGTCATAATACATACTGGTAATAATATGAAAGCAGTGAGGAAATTCCTTAGCATTATTTAGTTTTGTGTATATAATATTAATGTTAACTTGACAATAGTTTCATCAATAATAAATACTTTATATTTAATGGTCGTTTAGATTAAAATATGTACAGATGGTTTACAAATAATGTTAAACCACATAATTATTTAATGAAGTTTTTTTTTATTATTATTATTACTAATATGTCCAGTGCAAACATTCTTAACAAGCCATAACAATGATCATTATATGGTTTTGTGACATCACCTCTAAACTTTTGTTTTGTCAATAATAATGCATTCTATATACTGTACATTGTGCATTATTTAGATTTTATAACTCTATAGCCTCGAGAAATAAATGAAAATTGAACAAATAAGAAAAGTGAAATCTATTCTATAAATATAGTAGCCTTCAAAAGTATTTGGACATTTAAGCTACTTAAATTGTTATTGCATTAGATAAAAAAACGACTGGCATCTGGAAACAAATACAGCATTTTTTTCTCAGAACTATTTTTTCAACTGCTGTTTTGGTGATTTTTAGTGGATGTATGTAGTCAGTTCTACACCAATTCACAGGTGACATTTGGCTGGACATTTTGTCATCTAATGCAAAGACATTCAGATCATTTTAAGCGTTGCTTGTGTCGCATCTATGACGCCAAAATGAGCTCAACCTGTGCTTTCTGTGTAAAATGTGTTTCACTGCTCCCACAGAGTTTGATACAGCACATCGCGATGAAATTACCATCTCTTCTAGCCCTTAAGCGTGCAAAATGGCGTGACCAGTTAAAAGCAGTCACACCAATAACGCTAGTCACAGGCTTCAGCCTCTGGATCTATAGGCTGCCACCCCAGCACATACATTTTTAATTTGCCCTCGCTCTCATTCTATCCCCGTCTCTTCCTCATTCCTTGCCCAGGCCTCTGTTTAGAGCCTAATTATCCTTTGCCTTCTGTTCAAGACTCTCTTAAATGTGATAAAAAACAGTCACTTCCAAAGCAAACTAGTTCTTAATTTTCCCTGACAGGCCCCTTTAAACATGTGGGCAGAATGCACAGTCTAATTGAAAGCACATTCCTATTCCAAACAAATTAAGCACAATTAAGGCCTCTGAGTTATGAGTATCTATCATGATGAGATGTTTTTGTAAAAATCACCACATTTAGATCAAAGTCGGCCAACCCTTTCCTTAATAGCCTCATTAGAGTCCTCTGCAATGGGCTTCATAAATACAGGGCCAGCGAGTTTCATTTGGGAATTACTCTAAAAGAGGACCCTAAAACTAATTGTTTCCACATTTCCATAAAAGCTTCATCTGCTTTAGGTAGAAACATAACGAGATATTTTCTTTTTTTTACTGTGCTTTCTGTCTCTTTGTGGCATATAATTCAGTGGTCGTTTTATCTAAACCATGATTTATTCATTCTTTCGAGACCATTGTAGGATGTTGCTAGAAACAGCGAGACGGAAATGAAAAACGAAAGAAGTGCAAACATTTTTAACAGGCCATAACAATGACCTCTGCACATCATCAAGAATGAACGCAAACAAATCAGTCGTATCGTGACATCATCTCTAAACTTTTGTTTTGTCTAAAGTACTTAAAGTGATTCATGAATGGAGCGATGCCGCAGAACAGAGCCACGGCAGAGAAACACATCTTGCTCTCCCTAGCAGAATTGCCACTTCAACTCAGCTCTGGTTTAATTCAGCTTCTTATATGTGCAAGCACACTTTATATCTGACATGTTTTTCTAATTTTGAGGAACATTTTATCGCTTAGATGTAGAAGGGAGGGAGAGACTTCTGAACGTGCAGACAGATAGCAGGTTTACAACATTTGCAGCTGTTTATATTGCATTGGCTATGAAATAATTCAATTATACAAATGATTTATAATTTTTTACCAAAAAAAAAAAAATGCAGTGTGTGTTATTGGTGAAATGATTAAAATGCAAACCAGAATTAAAGTCATTAACATTGCTGGGTTTTTTTTTGTTGTACATAATTTGCCTTTGTAATTTTTCATCAAAATGACTTGCTCTGCCTCTGAAACTACTTTTCAACGTTTATTTTTTTATAATAAATATTGCACAAAACCAAACACTTCACTAGCGACTATGAACTGTGACATCAAAGTCCATATAAAGTAAATATCAAGATTTTAAGAGCCCTTCTGGTGAAAAAAAAGAATCACAACTGGTGAAACATCTAGGCTACTATAATGTAATAAAATACAATGCCCTACATCTTTTCTTGTGGAATATTATGTTTCATTGAGAACTTTCAGCCTTAAAGGGAACCCCGGGTATTAAGACTTGTATGGCTTAATATGACGTAAATTATGTCTCTTACGGAAATATATGTAGTAGAAAACCCATCAAAAATGTATGTTATTTAAAAATCCACATCGTTTTATACATATTGTGGACAACGGGGGTGCCATTTTAAGAGCGCAGTGCATTCTGTGAAGATGACGTCAAATGGTTGCCCTCGGTGAGCAACTGGTGCTACCTGGTGCTATTTTTACCGGATACTCGGAAAATAAAATACTGATATGATGCCACATTGTGCAGCTTTTGGATGTAATTTTTAGCCGAAGGGCAAAAAGAGAAGTGATGTAAGTCTTCACTGCTTTCCTAGTGATAAGATGAGTAGAAAAGAACAGGAAGATGCCTGTAGACGAATAAAACTTCCTAAAAACCTGTGTTTTTGTTCTCTCCACTTAAGCTCTGATGCCTTTGAGGCTTTTAGTAGACCACAGCTACTGAAAGAGCTTACAGGTGGCGATGGACACCATAGACTTTAACCAAATGCCGTACCATTGATTTTTCCTCACAAGGAGTCTAAATGCCCCTGGATATCGAGTGAAATCCGTGCTGAGAAACAGCAGAGACAAGAAACGCTAGATGCCATCCTGGAAGGATATAAACATGCAGACGCTTGTCATGACGCCGTAGCCACTGAAGGAGAAAGTTCAAGTTTATTCGCGGAGGAACCTGACGATTCGTCAGTTTCACTGCAGTCAGTAAGGGTACAGTGTTCTCTAGTTATCATGGAGCAACGCAGACAATTGTCAGGTTCCTTCGCGAATAAGCTTGAAAGCATTGAAGACTTACATCGCTTCTCTTGCTGCCTTTCTACTGAAAATTACAACCAAAAGCCGCACAATGTGGCATCGTATCAGTATTTAATTTTCCTAGTTGTGCATTTGGGTATTTCTAGTTGGGAAAAAAAATAGCAACAGGTAGCGCCAGTAGCTCACAGAGTGCAACCATTTGATGTCATCGACACAGAATGCACTGCGCACCTAAAACGGCGCACCTTTAAATAATGTAAATCTTTGGGTTTTCTATACTACATGATTCAGTAAGAGACATAATTTTGTTATATTTAGCCATACAATTCTTAGTACCCGGGGTTCCCTTTAAACTGTTCCGAAAAGTAAAAGAGTTCTGAAAGATTTGGTTACGCAAAAAACTTTCTTGTGCAAAACACAAGAACACTTCTAAAGCCTGCTTTATGACACCTGGAATTTATTGTCCTATGACTGTTGTTGTAATAATATGGTTGCTGCACCCTTACAAAAAATAAGTTTATTCAAATGTGCTATTAGTATAGGCTACTTCTTTTAAACTATAATAAGAATGAATAAAATGTTTGTTTGTTTTTAAAGCAGAGGCTCTGTTCTTGCTTTTATATATTGCATGCTTCAGATATTCATACAACAAATTATCCAGGGGGCCACGAAAGTTCTCTTTGTAACATTTGTTCAGTATCTCATTATGGGAACGCCTCAGGCGTGACCGATCGTGGAAGCACCAATGACACCACGTCTGCCAATCATGGCAGACCAATTGCTGCTGCGATCAGGGAATCCTGCCTCCCTGTATATAAATTGCAGGTACAGTACCTGTCGTTTCATCATTCTCGCTCTCTTCCCCGTGGAAGAATTTCGGAAGCTGCAGATTTTGGGAATTATTGCTTAAAGAGTTAGTTCACCCAAAAATGTTGTCATTACTTACTCACCCTCATCTCTTTCCAAACCCGTAAGACCTTCGTTGATCTTCGAAACACACAGTAAGATATTTTTGATGAAATCCAAGTGCTTTCTGATCCCTCCATAGGCAGCATCATCATTGCAACTTTCAAGGCCCAGAGAGGTAATAAAGACATCGTTAAAATAGTCCATGTGACTACAGTGGTTCAAATGTAATGTTATGAAGCAACGAGAATACTTTTTGTGCCCAAAAAAACTAAAATAACAACTTTATTCAACCATTTCTTCTCTTCTGTGTCAGCTCTATGCTATTCGCGTAGTAAACACAGTACAGTGCTTCCGGGTTCTAAGCCAGAATGCCAGCTGATTGGCTTCATCACTCTGTCTCCTCTCCACCAGTAAGCTGGTGTGTGGTGGGCGTTCTGGCGCACTATGGCTGCCGTTGCATCATCCAAGTGGATGCTGCACATTGGTGGTGGTTGAGGAGATTCCCCCTTCCATGTGAAGCGCTTTGAGTGCCTAGAAAAGCGCTATATAAATGTAATGAATTATTATTATTATTATTATTAATTATTGTCTGAATCGGTTCACGTGAGCACCACAACCTATGCGTGTGATGCTGATGCATGAACTGGCCAATGGTGAGCCGGAGTTCTTACGTAGAATCCGGAAGCGCTGTAAGTTTCTGCTCTAAGTTTCCAACATATTTTTCCAAACTTTTGGGGCACTCATCACGCACCAAAAAGAATGAAAAAGGAGAGCTCTCTACTCTCATCTCATCTCATCTCCTCTCCTTACTAGTTGTCAAGTTGAGGTGGGCTTACCGTACGAAGAGGGTGCAGGCTCCATCATGACCACTGCAAAAGAGCCGGTGAGCCCCGGAGGAACAGGCCGTCCTCCGCATCCTTGGGCAAAGGATCTGGTCTGTGCATCTCCTGTTTGAGTGCTATACACACTCAGGCAGCACTATCCAACCCTAAGGGCTGCCCCCACTGCGCGATATTCTCGGCTAAAACCAGAGAAAGGTGACTCGGCATGGCAGTCACTGGAAAGTCAGACCCATGCCTCTCTGCTCAACCCAGAGAGGAAACTATGGATTGTCCTCTGGCCACTAGCTCGTGGGGAGATATGATGGAGATTGTGTCACTTGTCCTTTCCCTACTGTTTGAAGATCGATTAGCCGGAGAGGAAGATGACGAGGTGTTGTCGACCATCCTTGAGGATGACGATGATGCTATTCTTTTCCCCCCGAATCAGTCTTGTCTGCCGAGTGCACAGGATGAGAGTTCACTCTCCCCTGTACAGATGGACACGGATCTACTCAAAGTCTGTCACATGGCTGCTGCTAGGTTATCAATCGACTGGCCACCCCAACCGGCAGGAAAAGGGGCTAAAAGAGATTTACGTCAGAAAGAGACTTCCGTCACATTTCCCTCTAGCGAGACAGTATATCCCAGCCGTCCCGGCCTCAATGAAGAGGTTTTGAGGCGAGTCTTTTTCCCATTGAGTACCAATTAAGGGCTTCTCGAGGCTGGATGTTCAGGGAATGGAGGATTTAGGGATGGCAGATTCTCCCCCTATGGAAACACGTGGGTCGCAGGGTTGCTCTCTTTTCAACTGGAGCCTCGTTGCCGGGGAAAACAGAGTGCTTCACCGCCTCAGTCTTTAAAAATATTTATAAATCTTCTGCATTGGCCATTCGTGCTTTAAACGTGACATCCCTCCTTATGTTCTATCAAGCAGAGTTACTAGAGAAGATGGGTGGTCAGCAGGACTCCGGATCTCCCAATCCAGCACTCTGGGAGGAGATATGTGTCATCGCAGATTTGAACCTGAGCACATCCCACGGAGCAGTACAAAGTTACGGATGGAGTATGGGCTTAGCGGTTGTGGGAAAGAGATTGCTTTTGCTGAGTTTGTCAGGACTCTCTGATAAAGAAAACGTGGAGTTCTTGGATGCCCCTGTTTCAGACTTTGTTTCAGAACTCCATGGCCAGTGGTGTAGTCCCTCAATTATGGAAACATTCCACAGTTATTCCGATACCAAAAAAGAGTTCCATAAAAGCCTTAAACGATCTGAGGCCGGTTGCACTCACCTCTCTTGTGATAAAGGCAATAGATTATTAAAAACTATATTACTAAAGTAACTGACTCACAGTTGGATCCACTTCAGTTTGCCTATCGCACAGGTAGAGGGGTCGATGATGCAAGAGTGTTTATCACAGTAGACCTTGTTCATAAGCATCTTGAGTCTCCTTTTGTTTGCTGATTTTTCTTCGGCATTTAATACCCTACAGCCACATATTCTTGCTGAGAAACTTATCAGTCGTTTTCATCTGGAGGACCAATTGATTTTCTGGATAATTGATTTTTTGACCAATAGGTCTCAGAGAGTGCTGGTCAACAATATTTTTTCTGACCTCCTATATACTTCAACTGGCTCTCCCAAGGGCTGTGTCCTTTCACCTCTGCTCTTCATTTTGTATACTGACGATTGCAGATCCACCCACATCTAATTGTCATCTAAATAAGTTTGCCGATGACACCGTTTTACTGTCTCTGCTTTCAAGCCCTTCACAGCATCATGGCCCAGCCCTTCATGAATTTGCTGAGTGGAGTGACATCTCCTGTTTGGAACATAACGTGAATAAGACTAAAGAGATGGTATCCTTTTCTAATAAGCAGAGGCAGATGGCTATGGCAGTCCCTACTGTTATTCATGGGAAGACTATAGAGATTGTCAAAGAGTCAAGTACCTAGGGACAATTTTTGGCAATCTGCTGAAATTTACTTCTAATACAGAGGAGATATTGAGGAAATGCCAGCAGCGGCAGTACCTTTTAAGGAAGCTCTATTCCTTTGGAGTTAGTAAGAACATTCTCACCTACATTGAAAGTGTCCATCGTCTGCTAGTTTCATTCTATTAGCCTCCAAAATAGAAATAGTCTTGAGAGCACTGTTATGATGGTGAGGAAGGAGAACCCAGGCGCAGACAGAGTACACTAAACACACGATTTATTGACGACAAAAAGGGGAAAATAATTATGACTAGACGCTAACTAACAGCAAATACACAAACAGGATCTTCACAGGACTCGTAACTAAGACAAGATACTCACAGGTAATATTTATCAATGACTCACACGTAACTAAAGCAAACACAGGCAGGATTCACAGAGTGTAACACCACAGCAGGTTTCACAATGAACCGACACAGGACAGCAAACACAAGGCGATGATATAGGGAGACACTAATCACAAGGACAGGTGAAGCTGACTAGACAATAATGACAAGACGAGGATAACAAGGGGGCGGGGTTACGTAACAAGACAACACAAGCACATGGCCCAAACAACAGGCCATGCGCTTGTACACAAAACATGGGTATGCCATGATCCTGCCACAAGACCAGGGAAAATCAAGAACATGATGGCAGAATCATGACACGCACGGTTAAAGTCTGCTAAAAAATTATTGCACTCCCTATTAGGGTTCTTTCTATTATAAGGGAACAGCAAACGCTGAGGTTGGCTAGAAGGATTTTACGAGACACTTCACATGTCATGTTCTCTGTTTTTGAGTGGCTTCCTTCAGGGCGACAGCTTCGTTGTCCATGCTGTAGGACACAGAGGAAGGCAACCTTTGTTCCAAAATCGGTGCAGCTTTTAAATTCTTAACCATCTCTGGCCCCCTTGTTTACCATGCCGTGACTTTAATTTATTTAATTTTTTATTTTTGTTCACAGTAATATAAATACTGTTTATATTTACGTATCTATTCATTCTTATATGGTATGGACTTGTTTTTTAGGTATCCACTTGTAGTAGATTATAATTAATATGTATTCCGTGCACATTGTGTTACTTATTTAATGTATGATGTATATTGTTTACATGACTCTACGTGGCCTCGTTAATTGCCCCTTTGGGACAAATACATTTTTTGCGTGAGACAGCAATGTGACCTGCTGAAAAAGGAAGGAGAGGCATTCAAGGTCTGTCCAGACGAATTTCAGACTCTCAGGAAAAGCGAGCCATTTTAGCCATTTGGATTATCAGCCTTCCCGTCCCTCTCCACCACAACAGTCGGCAAACGTTGCCCCAGAGTCAAAGCCTAGTTTTGTACAACCAAAACAGTCTTTTGTGACTTGGCTGCATCCTAAATCGCATACTCTCTTGAGTACGTACTTGTTTTGAATAAGTAATTAAGACCGCTAAAAAAGTATGTTCTATGAATGTATCACAATCCTGTGCTTTCGTTTTTCTCATCGATTCCAGCACGGGTGTTCATCTTTTTGTAGTACATGCAAAGTGAATTTGCAACACTGGAAATAGTGTCTTCTCAACATCTCCTTTTAGGAGACAATAACTTTATTTGTCATGCACATTGATCTTTGAAACTTTGCAGACCTTTTACATTCACATTCCATATCAACTTGTTATGTGTAACAAGGCTTATAAGGTGTTACAATTATACCTTTTGTTTTGCAAATCAATATTCTCATAAGCATAAAAAAATCCATAGCAATATGAATTGAATTGAATCACAGATATGAGTTAATTTCACTTTGATAATACAATTTTAACGATATTCTTTAAAACTGAAATATATTTATTGCCATTTTTTGTATTTTGCATTTTTTTACACTGAGCTTGTTGCAGTGCGTTCTTGGATTGCATTCTTCAACAAGGATGCGATGCTCCCTTGGATTTGGGGCTAAATGTATGTTAGAAAGCAGTGTTATTATGTTGCCTGACATTTTAGAACAGTCTTCATGCTGCAATTGCACCTATGATGTTGTGAAATGCTATATAGGCAACTCAAAGGATTTGGAACAGAGCTTATGTTCCAAAATGGCAGTGCAGCAATCACAGTGCAGTCAGTGATTAAACTGAGAGACTGTGCCAAGTCATGGCTGGAAGGAAGTCTATAAGTCACCTCCATTCAAGACAGGAAGATGACTGATGGTATGAGAGCAGCCATAGCCCCCTTGCTGGGTTTATTGCCCCCAAAGTGCCCCTTACCACATATGTCCCCCATCCTGCAATGACAGCACTAATAGAATATGCATAGCCCTATTAGCATACGAGCTAATGGTGCCCCAGAGGGAGGGCAAAGACATCAGACTTTAAGTAGAAATCAAAACATGGAAGAGGACAGGGAATTCAAAGGACACCAACACCTTAAGAAAACCAAGCCTGAGGCGCAAGACAGGATCTAATGCTCTTATCAAGAGCCCATCAGTCTTGCTGATACGCATGAATACAAAACAAGAAAAATCCTATGAATGCCACTGCAGTTGGAAAACTGCACAAGTGACACTGATGTAAATATGTAGAGTGGCTTTAAGTGCATACAACCTTGGGAAAACTACAGTACTTTGCAACTGAATTGCTTGTAACTACTAAGCTACTCATAATTTCAAAGGTATGATTCACCCAAAATTAAAGTTGTCATCATTTCACCGATCCTTCTAATCCTTTATACGTTTCTTTTTTCTTTAAGAATTGTATTTTTTATCAACAGTCTATCTATACTGATTTGAAAGTTTTTAGTTGAAAAATGGTGTCGTGTAAACAGCCCCTGAGCCCCAGAGTTTCATTCTGTTCCTTTGTCCAGTATCGTCTAAGTTACCGTGGTTATGTTATTATTCTCCTGCGATTTCCTGAGCGTTCCTTGTTTATTTTATTAAAGACTATTTTTGCTCTCTATCTACTTTGTTGTTCTGCAAAAAAAGGAACCATTTTCTTCACTTTTCTTTGATTGTTGGCAACATGACATTCACAGCTGAACAATCCAGAGGGCTTGTCAGTCAGTCAGTCATCTTCATATATATAGAGCGCCTTTACAATGGATTGTTTCAAAGCAGCTTTACAGAGATAAACATATAATTTAAGGTAGCAGATTGTTTTGGCATTATAGCGGTTCTTGAATAATGCTATTTCCAGCTAAAGTTAACTTTGATTGATTCACCTCCGTCGAAATGATCAGACTTTAAAGGGACACTTCACCCATTTGCATTAAGCTTTGTATCTTTAGAAACCCAGTCATATTTTTGAATGGTCATGGTTTATTCCCTTATTTTCCCCTGAGATGGGAGAAATAAGGATTTAAGTGTTCCACTTCCTGCTTTTTATGACGTAAAAATCGTCATTTCGGTGCGTCTAAGCGTTCATTATCACTCCCGCCACCGGCCTCGCCCCGTCCTCTCACGTCCCTTGCCCTCGTCCTGCTCGCCACAGCCAACTAACTAGAAATTTTGTGTGAAATGAATTTCTAACTCTGGTGGCAGCTAACGTTAGCCTATTAGACGAAAGAGTTATTTCTCTGATGTTTGCGCTGTTCTGGATTAGTGGGAGTGGCTTGCGGAGCTGTGTAATGTGGTGCATTGTGGGAGTTGTTGTCTTACATACAAATGCGCCCTAAAGTTATTTTCTGTCTTTTCTCGGTCAAGAGGGCACCAAATTAAAAAATTCTTTTACATTTCGATTGACTTTGACTAGAGTATGCAACTGTCCATAGGAAACCAACAGTCCTGATCAGAATAATCAAGATTTCAAAACCCCAAGGATAATCTGCTTTGTCTTTTAATTCCAAGCTCTTCATGATGAGCTCAATGCAACAACTTAAGTTTTGTTGGTTAGAATATGATTGAATGATGGAATCTATGGCCCAAACATAATCCACAGTTTTTTTTTTCTCTCAAATTTGTCAAAATATAACATAAAAAGGAGGTGGGGTGTGTAGAACTTTGTAAATAAAGGATGTTTCAAAACTGTCGAAGCCTGCAGAGCTAAACATGTTGATATCAAGCAACATCATAAAATATTAAGAAAATCCATCAACTGAATACTATTTGTGAAGATTATAAACCCATAAACTTCTTTATTAATCAATTCCATTTCTTATTATTCAGTCGAGTTCTTAAAGGGGCTATGTGTAGGTTTTTACTTAAAAAAATCTTTAAGATAGAGTATTCATTTGTACATTTATGACCCAACCATAATGTAATAGAAAGAATGACACCTTGACTGTCCACCACGGTTGCCTCTATCAGCCTGTAGGCTCAATTGTGTGTGGAGGAGTCGGGTTCGAATTGGCGTAAAAATTCACAAAATGTGTTATCATGCGATTTCTCGTCTACTTGGGCTTACATCCGTACCGCAGCCATTAGTAAGCAGCGGCAATCGCTAGTAGCAGTAGTGTTTCAAATGGACTCCAAGAACGAGCATGAGACTGGCTGCAGTTTCTCTAACGGCCACTGGTGTCAGTAGCGGTAAGAGATTTCAGAACTTCCGCAATGCTCCTTTAAAGTCCCCATGTAGTCAATAATTTAGCCCTTAAAACTCATCTTTGATCACCAAAATTACACATGCCTTAAAATAGCTTGTATGTAACTCTACACCCTTGCTTCATTTAATATACGCGGACTCGTGAATATGCTAATTAGCCCCGCCTCCACTCGCTCACGCCAGCTCACAGATTCACACGGTCAACTTAAACGCTGCACAATGGGATCGATCCATAGACAGTATAAGAAGTGGACAGAGCCATCTCATTATACTCAGTTGAGACAGTTGAAGCACATTTTTAGCGATTTTTGAGCACTTCCGTTCCTGACGCGCAGACTCAAACCGACTCAAACTAAGCTTGATGACGTGAGCAACCTGTCTGACAGACGTTAATCTTCTAGTAGCTGTGCGTGAAAATTGCCAATGTTAATCTTGCAGAGACGGGGAACTTGAGCAGAGTTATTTGGCGTGAGTGAGCAGGAGTAAGTATTCTGATTAATTATTCATTTGTATAGTATAGCTTTTATAGACTCATTATCTATGGGCTTCTCACTTGACGGGACGTCCCCCCGATTGCCTGCGAGCTTCTCCTCCTGTCTGTAGGGTCATTTCTGTACAGCGCGACAGAGAGTCGAGTGGTTATGACGCAATCGTTAGCCTATTTTTACAAAAACTGTTTCTACGGGGCCATAATGTAACATAGAAGGTAATGGAGCCCTTTATACATTGTCGTGTTTCTTTAGAAATAAATAATGGACAAATGGAGTCTTTAAACGCCTCAGATGTAAAGTTATTCGCTGTCAAAGTGACGCCAAAATGAATGGGAGTCAATGGAAATGCTAACGCAAGTGAAGTTCTGCTACAAGGCACCCGGCCGGCTTCAACTTCCGGTCGATGGATTACCCCCTTGGATCGATCTTCACAACGTCAGACACATAACGGTAATTACTGTAATATGATTAGTCTTTTGCTTGCCTGTGTTATCAAACAGCTAATAATGTCAGCTAATAAATCAGAACGTCAGTGGAGAAAGGCATACAGTTCATCATATCATCATAATATACATCATACACCCACTATATTGCTAAATCTTTTTCATATCAACAAAAAATATACACCAGGATAACCTGGCATCTCTTGAGACCCCTGCTAGTTCGCTATTAATGATATGCTAAAGCCCGTCGGCACTTTGTCTTGATTGGTTACGGGTAGTTAGAAAATATAAACGAGATATGTGTATGGAACACTGAACGTAAAGATTATTTCGCTTTTTAGTGCAGTTTAAAATAAATAAATAAAAAAGATTCAGGTGAGCCAATACAGTTGCCAATGATAAAACGTCAATGTCTTAAAAAGCAGATTGTCCGTTTGTACAAATATATTTTATGGTTCTAGTAACTGTTCATACTCAATTGTCATAGAGTGATCGTGACGTGTAGTCAGGCAAATACTGCCCTAGATCTGTAGGTTTTAGGAGGTCTTGAACCCAAAATCAAAATTGCTTGACTTTCACTTTCTCAATATTAAATTCAAGTAGTATGGGCCGCACTGTAAATGTCTGGGCTTCCCTCTGGTCCATACAGATGGTTTGGCAGAGTGACAAAGCAAACTGGACCCGGGCCCAGACTCCAACCTCTATTTCATGGTGGCTTAGCACTCTCGCCTTCACTAGATTACAGTCACAGCGCTTCTCGAGCACCAGGCCAAAATCAAATCATTTAAATAAGGCCCATCTGCTAGAATGACAGTAGTCGAAGCTAGTGAGTAACGATCAACTGTGAAAATCATTGTTGTGGTTTGCATATGGTACGGTCAAAGCATTTGGATCTGATCCTGCGTGCCGACGATTGATGGTGAATGAGGCGTTAAAATAGCCAATGATCAGGTGATTAGTACCAAACATGATTTTAGTGTGTGTACTGGGAGAGTGTGAAGTGAGAAGTGTGTTATTCGGAAATAAGTGCGTCTTCACACTCACACACAGAATATAGGTAACTCTTAACAGCCAGTAATGTCATGAAAATTCTCTATAACAAGCGAAACAATGCAGGTAAACCAAACCCTAATCCCAACAACAATCCTAATAGTGAGTAGATGCTAATTAATATTACTCATTACTTAATTGAATAATTGCACTGTAACATGGACACTTTAAAACTTTAATGTTTTCTATAAGTTTCGTAATATTTACCCACAAAAAAAGTTAAAGTAAAATAATTCATAGTCAAGCGCATTATGGCTGGTTCTACATTATATTAGGTGTCTTTATGTACTTACGAAAAAAAGGTAACATTTTATTTTACAGTGTACGTGTACATATGTTTTTGGTAACAACTATAAGTCATGCATAATTACATGCAAATATCCTTAAACCAACCTTTATCCCTAACCGTATACTAGGTACATGTTGTTCATTAATATTACTCAGTACAATTACACTGTAACGTCACCTTAAAATAAAGTGTAACCAAAAGTAATTCATTGTGAGGCACAATGTACTTACTGTGTTCATGTATTGAAAAACACTTTTGCTGCTATTTATCAGATTTATTTATATGTCAGTACATAATACTAGTACTTACAGACACGTACTTACAGACTCGACAGCTTTCTCACCACTAGTGTGGCTCTGCTATAACACCAGTATAAAGGAATTATTGTAAAATTTCCAAAATTCCAGTGCATTCACTGTATTGTGCTCTTACAGAACAGAAGGACCAGAGAGCCAGTGTCAATTTTCTGCATGGAATGTTCTGATAATTAAATGAGGGTGTATTTGGGAGAGCTTTTCAAAGATTATGTGCATGTGTAGCAGCTATGGCCTAGTGGCAAATTGTGTCATGGTGTTCATGTGGGTGATGCGAGTTTGAGTCAAGCTCACAATGTTTCAATATCTCACAAATAGAAAAAGGGGGGTAGTACCTGGTATAAAAGGTGCATATTGGTTCCTTAAGGTAAAATTGTTGCGTTTTATTCCTGGGTTGACTGTATATAAAGACCGGGACATTCGGCCGTCGGGCAATGTTGAGCCGTTTTTGAGAATCAGTCTGCTTAGTTTCGGTGGATTCCGCACCGTTGGCTCCAGTCGGACGCCTTCCGGGTTTCTTGGGCCGATTCAGCATGTTGAATCTGCGTCAGCGCCATTGGTGAAAGAAAGAACTCCGATTAGCTGTTCAGTTTAGCGAACGAGAATAAAAGCGAAAGTGATGAAAGCAAACAAAGCTGTTAAGACGGTAATTTGACATCTTACCTGAGCATTCGAACGCATGAATATTTTCAAGATAACATGAGCCGTCTGGAATGAAGAAAGTGATCAACGTGTTTGATATTCAAAATAATAATAATAAATAATAATAATATTATCATGATATTCTAAATGGTAAACATCCGCTGCTTTATTTACAGTCTCTATATGCAATCATAGTTTTGGTTTCCCTTTTTGAATGACGAAAATAGACTACTGATCCCTGCTGATATAGACAGATTACACTCAGGTGCAGAACGCACGTGATATTTAGTCATTTTGGTGTGTTTAAGCACAGCTTTTTGGCCGAGACGCAGCCGGCGAGAGGCTTGGTGTGTCTCGGGACTTAACGGTAAGTTTACACGACAACGATGTACCAAAAAACTGGAAAGGTTTTTCCTTTGTGTTTTTCACGTATAGGCAATAACATTGTGAAAACGATCCCCATTTACACAGGTTTATGAAAACAATTAAAAACAAATGTTATGCGGCCAGGCCAGTAGTTGGCGATGTCACTTTGTAAAGAAACACTACGCACCTATAGACTGAACACATAATACGCATGCGCATGACGTCAGCGTTTTCACAAATTCGTGTTTTTGTAGTTTACACTGAAACAATAACGGGACAGTTTTCAAAAACATACACTTTGAATCCCGTTTTCAAATGTTTGCATTTTCAGGCAACCGAAACGCTGTTGTCGTGTAAATGAACGGTCAAAACGCATGAAAAGTTTTCAGTTTTTAACTGAAAATGGTGTCGTGTAAATGGCCCCCAAGTGCAGGAGAAAGTATTTTATATCTTCTATATTATAAAAAAAACCTACACAAATCACCTATAAAGGCCTTTGATTGCAAACCAGCATTGTGACATTGCAAAACTAAACTAAAATCATTCAGAATCATCTTATGATCATTAATAACTTGTTGTAACATTGTTATAGCAACGTTAATAACAATTTGTTGCCCACTCTGTGTGAGGACGAGGTGAGGAGGCTTCTGACTCCAGCCAGGCCCTGTTTTGCACTCCGCCATGCTTCAGTTGCATGTGAGATAGAGTGTAGGTGTACAAAAAGGGAGCTGTTGTTGATTACTCATTACTTAACCTGTAATGTGTTCCGCCCCCTTTGTCTGCATGTTGCTCCTCTAGTTCCCTCCCTCCACTCTTTCATTCTTCTCTAAAATAAATGGAAAAATATTCCTTGCCCCAGGGAAGTGCTGAACTTCTCACTCTCTGCATCCAATTTAGAGCCACAACTCCCTGTGATGTAACCCAACAGTCCCACCTCAGAGGAGAGGCCACAGAGGGAGAGAGCCCTAGAATGCATCCCAGAACATACACTTCTCAACCTTGGTATTTAAAGTCCAATAACTCTATATGAACATTGGAGTTTGGAGCAATTAATGCTGGTTAGCATCTGTTTCTCAAAGAATGCAAATGAGAGGCTGCCTCGAGATTTCGCTCTGCCTCTCTTTCGACTCAATCAGCGACCGCTTCAGCTGATTGGCTCGTGGAATACTTTAAGTTGTGGTTTGACGTTAGATGTTATCGCATAATGATTGATGTTATCTCATAAATGCCATATTGAACGAATAAAGACGAAAAATGTATTTTATGGACACACTTCTTGCCTTCTAAAAATTGTAAACCTCTGTAACATTTTCTTCAGAGTGAGGGCAAGCGCAAACCCTCTTTTGACGTTTGAAAAACTACTGTCAGTATTCACTAAAGACACACAGTGACATTTTTTTGCTGAAAAGGCGTGGTTTTGCGGCTGACCTTATTGGATATGCATTTCTAGGAGTTTCCCTTTCAGACACAATATTTATGGGAGGAGAGTATTTAAATTTCAGTATTTACTAAGGTTTGCTCTAGTCAATTCACTGGTATTTCCGTATGGCTCTGGTCCCTCTTTTATTGCAAGTTTACAGGATTTTGTTTCCCCTTTTTTATTGTGAATACAGTCAAAATCGTGAGTATGATCCAAGTGGTCTGATAGGTTTACATGGGCCAATTAGCCCCTGCTGGTATGCTGGTAGCAAAGAACATTTTTATCCATTTATGTACATTAAAATGTAGCTATGTATCCAACAATAACAAGCTACATAAATGGATTTTCTTCAGTTAGGGGCACTTTGAACCTACAAATGAACATATTTTTGCAAAATAAGCTGTTAAAACACACTTTTTCACACTCTCGCTATTTCATATAATGTGTCTATTAACAATGTGCAACAGTGTACTGTACATACATTTCATTAGATTTTTAAAAAATCTGAAAGTAATGAAAATTCTCAAGCTTGTGGTTCACTGATGCTGTGATCTCCTTGGTAAACAAGTACATTAAATAGTTTGGTGTGGTGGAAATGACATCACAACTGGTGGACAGTCATAATCTTTAAGAAAATGATTATAGATATTAATCTTTTTCACGCAATAAATTCTGAAATAGTTTGTTCACAATTTGTTTAGTTAATCATAGTTCTAATTTTTATACCAACGTAAGTTCATATCTTTGTGATGGATTTTTATAATGTTTAAAGTAAAAACAATGATATCTGTGCATAAAATACAATTAAAATGTTGCTAAATAAATGATGAAGGCATGGTATGTCTCTCTCTCTCTCTCTCTACACACACACATGCACACACACATATATAAATGTACACTTTTGTGACTTACTGATGTGATCAAAATAATATTTTATCTCATTTTAATCTGTATTTAATACTAACCTTACCTAAAACTAAAAAAACACCCATGCATTACTAACATTTCATTATTTATTGTAATCAAAAAACATTACAAATCAGATTTCAATTCTTATTTTACGCTGAGTAAGTGTCATCGTGATGAATTGTAATTTTAACGGATAACTCTCTCCATGTACAATAGACTTTCTTGCTCTGATTGCTTGGAAAAATAATAGCACTTCTCTCCTCACCACACCGCATGATTTGAAATATAATTCATGTCCATATGGTGTGGGACTAATTATGCTAAAGTTTAAACACTGGCCTTAGCCAACACAACTAAAACTGAAAAACCAAAAAATGTTTGATTGCTCATCGTCTTCAAATTAGCCAGTAAATAAGACTGAAAATGTTCATTTTCTGAAATGAATTTTGAATCCACTGGCGGTATGAGGTTGAGTACCTCAGAACAAGGTCATCACAATGAGAAACCACAACAACAACAAAATCCTTTATCAGATGTTCGGGCAACCTTGACTTCTGCTGAGAGTTGTGCACAGGAGTCCTGGCGGATTGAAGCTGGAGTAACTTCAATCTCAGGCATGACTTCATGCCAGGTTGTCACACTTTGCAGGCAGTATTCTCTTTAAATCGGCACAAACACACTGGATACAACGCAGATGGAAACCACCATCAGTGCTGTGCTTCAGAGTGAATACATATTGCTTATGCTTTGACATAATCAAGGGGTTCTGCAAGTTCCCATCATTACGGTTGGCTTTATTTTCTTGAGCCCAAAATGGGTCTCAATCACTCTGCGTGTCAAAAGGGAGGCGCGGCGAAGCCTGAAAACGTGTAATGACAAAGATGACGACGATGATGATGATGAAGTATCTGTATATGACTTAAAGCAGGGCCGTTTCATTAAGGAGTGTGGTCTGGCAGGAGATGCTTTGTTAGCTCCTGACCCCTTGTGTGTGTATGTGTGTGTCTGTGACCCCCGAGGGCAGTCTTTATTTGAGTGTGTGTCTGTGCAACATCAGACCCATTATGAGCTGATAAAAACTCCTCCGCCAGCATCCATCCATCATGTCCCGCCTCTAATCAGCATGTTTGTCACTGTAACTAAACAGAACCCTGAGCCGCGCTGTCATGCGATTGGCTGTGACAGGGTGAAATAAATCTGCCTCCAGCCAATCAGCGGCAGGCAGCGGAGCGTTACGAGCGAGGTGACAGGAGCTTGAAGTCTCAACTGGTGCGAGATTAGGAGAGCCAGGGCCAACCTTAGCCCCGAAGGAAATGACAAAACAGCCAGCAAAATGGCAACCGTGTTGGAACAGCTCGAGCACTCGCTTCAGAGACGGAGAAGGTTTGCTCGCCGTTTTATAGTTAGGCTACAGACAGTTCCATTTGGTTCTGCTTAGGAAGACAGCGGTCTCTTTCTGTTGAAGGACACATTTTTGTTGTGTTCACTTTCATGGTCACAGTTACAATGGACACACACAGATCTATAATGGAAATAGAAAAGCTCCAACCGAATCTCTGGGTTTGTGGGACTTCTTGGCTCTTCCATATTATTGTAGTCAAATAATCACAATTTAAAATTTTGATTAAAAGAAGAATATTAACAGATTTATATGTGAACTAGTGCTGTGATTCCATCTGTCAAGCAAAATTGTCAAGGATTTTCAAAAGATTTTCTGTGAATAATGCAATCTGATATGAGAAAACGTACAGTAATTATTACGAGGAGGAGATTTTGCATGAATTCGTATAAGAATTCATACAAATTCAGAAAAAGTAAGCAATAAGCCTAATCGTCAATGGGGAGTAAGCAGAACATACGAATACATACGAATGAAATTGTACAAATTCATACAAATTAGCCACCAATTCTCATGAGAATGTGTTGGAATAATGGCTTATATTTGGGTCTGTTCATCATACCATGCTATCATATGACTTTACAAATCTGGCAATATCATATATGATCAATGACATGGTCTGCATTGAAAAGAGTGGCTTGGACATTCTATAAAATATCTCCTATTGTGTTCCAAGACAATCAGGGGGAGTTTCATTCTGGGGTGAACAGGTCCTTCAATTACATCCATTGCCATTGCGTTAACACTAATTCTGAATATAATTACATTGCCGTGTATTGAAATTTAATGAAATTAAAATTTAAAACTGATAGTTGTGATAAATGTGTTTTTTTTTTTGCCAACTGTACACAGTCTACATTATTCCATTATTTCATTAGAAGAACTGTTTATTCTGATAATTGATACTATTAAATGTAACATGATATTTATTATATTGTTGATGCAAAAAATTGTGTATGGAGTAAGAAACTGACCAAAAAGTACTCCATTACTACATAAAGAAAAACAAACGAAAAAAAAAAAAAAAAGTTTTTTTGGTCTGGTTTTCGTGTGGCAGCTGGATTATTGTGTTTACTTCTCTTTCCACAAACACCACACAGAAGCTCTGGTGTGATGACCACTCTCTCTCTCTTTCTCTCTCTCTCTCTCTCTCTCTCTCTCAGACACACACACACAGTCCTCATAAGTACAATCTAGGCATTTGCACAGCTGTTTTAAACAACACACATCAGCAAACACCATCATAAGGAACAAGCGTCAGCTGACTCATAACTCTGTGAAATTCATGACAACATCATAATAGTACAGTAACTTAGTTTCTTCTTTCGTCTCAGATGTGGTCTCGACCTGACCCTGGAAATGGACCAAGCAGACTCCCAGCAGCCCTCACTAGCTCTTTATGGCTCAGAGCAGTAACACACACTGGCTTTTTCATCGTGTGTCAAAGGCGTATAATCCGCCTGCTCTCCATCCCTGATCCCTCACTGTGAGGAAAGAAACAGCTCTATTAGAGGTGGGTGGTGAAGAGAAGAGAAACTGTAATAAAATAAGACTGCATTAGAATGAGAGAGAGAGAGAGAGAGAGAGAGAGAGAGAGAGAGAGAGAGAGAGAGAGAGAGAGAGAGAGAGAGAGAGAGAGAGAGAGAGAGAGAGAGAGAGAGAGAGAGAGAGAGAGAGAGAGTATTGGAGTATAGAGCAACAATATGGTTTGGGGATGGGGAATGAAATGCAGTGGTCTAATAAATATTTTTAGAAAAATGCAGCTTAAACAAATAATATACAGTATACAGGATAGATAGATAGATAGATAGATAGATAGATAGATAGATAGATAGATAGATAGATAGATAGATAGATAGATAGATAGATAGATAGATAGATAGATAGATAGATAGATAGATACACAATATACTGTTATTACTACAGTACATATGTAACAAGGACACTGTAAAAGTAAGTGTTACCGATAACAGTAAATAATATGGTTTGTTCTCCAGTAGATTGTTAATGGTTTACTGATATGTCTGTTTTTAACACTAGTAGTTACGCTGGATCACATTTCTCACTTAAGTTAGGAGCTAAAAAAAGACATACTCATTGCTGCAATGTAAAGTGACACTACATCAAATCAAGCATTTCCATATGTTGGTTGTAGCCACAGTGGTTGAGTTGAGTGCGTGCGTGTGTGTGTGTGTGAGCTCTGAGGCTCAGTGAGGTGATATGATGGGTTATGGAGCCACCTACTGTGAGGAGTGAAGAGAAACCTTTATATACACAAGGCTGATTTCAATACCACAGTGCATGCTGACTATATCCCATCCCTGCTCTTTATATTTAATATAATACCATTTAAATTATCATTATATATTTATGTCATAATATAACTTTATTCGAAATATACTGGAAAAGCTGAACTTTGAATCTCTATATAGATTATCTCTGTGTTTACTAAATGTACATTTAGTAATTTATAATTCAAATAAAAATGATTATTTTATGTAACAGAAAATATAGGCTACACATAACATTTTGTCATATTTTAAATATGTAACATCATGTGGTCATATATCTATTCTGTATATTCTTAAAAGCTTATAAGGGAAAAAAAAAAAAGTACGCATGCATATATTACATGAAACAAAGTCACAACCTAAAAAACTACTGAAAGTCCTTTCCCTAAAAATGGAGGGGTTTTCTAGCAATAAAAAGAGTGCTTCCTTTTTAGAAATGAAATTAACCACTCCACCTTGGCACAAGGCAGTGGACTTTTCTTACGGGCTTCTGTTGCCAAGCTTGTCTCTGCAAACATAAATTAACCTGAGTGTGCTTACCTAAAATGTCAGGGTTAAACGAAGATTGAGCAATGAGGTCGAACAGGGGAGATTCAGGAGAGTGTGGACCGATGGAGGCATGAACCGGCTCGCACCCCCCACGCCACTCCGGCCTGGCCCAAAACCCCAAGTAAGCGAGGGAGGGGGTCCAAAAAACCTCCAGCACATTAGCTGGCACAAGCGAGAAGTCAGGAAGTATAGGAGACGCCTCCTGCCTGTCCTGAGAGCGTAATCCAAAACCAGTGACATAGCCAATACATGTCATATTCCCTCAGTATACATGAAGAGTTTATTTTTCAACCTAAAACCTGTCCCTCATAATTACTCTGATTTGTTTAAAACTGAGACGCCGAACCACCAACAAGAGACCACTGTTGTTGCCGGCGGGGAAAAACAGATACATCCCACACGGAATTACAGAAATGTTCCTTAATTGATAAAACAATGTCTCAGACTATTAATGTTTCTGACGCCGTTAATATGTTAACTGCAGCCAATACAATCAAGTGTAGGTACAAAACGCGTTCAAGATGGTGGATGAAGAATTCCCGTAAAGCAGCAAGCCCTATAATCCCGACCACAGCGAGAGTAAGATTCTTTCTTGGAGCCGGAGGGTGTTTGGAAGTCTTCCAGGTGTGGTTCCTGGCCTAAATAACCTCAGTCAGTGGATGAGCGCCGTTAAATCCCAAATACTGCCAGCTTTGGGTAAATATCTCAGCCGTCTCTGAGCAGTTCAGCGGAGGAACCACAAATATTACTTCCATTCTTAAAACTGGGTGATGTCCCAGCGCTGTGGTGAACCATATTGTAGGAAACATTTTTAAACTGGTACAATTGAAAGGTTTAAATTGGCTATAAAATCTCATTCCCCCCTTTTTTTGTTTCTCCCTCTCTGGAACCAACCAAAATTCTGTTATCTGCGAAAGCGTAATCTAGAAAATCGTAGCATTACTAGCAATGCAATGTCAAACAGGAACTTACTAGAACACCAAGGTGATTTCCAGCAGCAACAACTGCTCAGTGTTTCAGTTTTCACTTGATTCCACAAAAATTCATTTGAGAAATCACTTGCAGTGTATAAACATATCAGAGGCTCTGCATTATAATCTATGCGCCGTCGTCCGAGCCCAAGCCAACAATACCACTAGTTGCAAATGAATGACTGAATTACAAATTCATTAGCCGGTAAAATGTGTTACGTTACAATAACATACATGCGTGTGTAGACCTCCTCACAATCAACCACACAGAACGGAATAAAAATGTGATGTCTGTACCTTTAAAGTTTTTAAAGCATCGCTAACGCCAACTTGGTGAGGGAGGACCCAAAACATTTTTCAGTGTTTGTTCTGTGTAAAAACCCTGCGGTATTAGGGTGCACTAATCTTTAAAAGGTTAATTTATTCATAGAGATTTTGACAGAGATGTATGGGCCAGCCAACAACGCAGGCACCTCTTCCCACAGGGAGACGTCTAACATGAGGACTGGGGGAGGGAGCGAGAGAGAGAGAGAGAGAGAGAGAGGAGAGAGAGAGAGAGAGAGAGAGAGAGAGAGAGAGAGAGAGAGAGAGAGAGAGAGAGAGAGAGAGAGAGAGAGAGAGAGAGAGAGAGAGAGAGAGAGAGAGAGAGAGAGAGAGAGAGAGGCAAAGGGAAAGTGGGCAGTCAACATATTCTAAACACACAGACATAATTACCTCATCGTTGAAGGCAATGGCTTTTAACCTCGCAAACGTACAGCTTCTATTTCTCCCATTTCATCATAAAAAACATAGTGTATGCATTTACAGTAAGTTAAATTTGAGCATATTTATCCCAAGCAAAAGCTGTTTCCTGACAAATTTATCTTAAATAAATCTCAGCGGTATTTAGATTTCATCCAAGTACATGCACTGATTTAAGAGTTATGAAAAAAATATGCCGCATGTCACATCTCCACTCAAATTTCAATATACCCTAAACACACCGCACGGTTTATGGCTTGCATATCTCCATATAAAGCACTCAGTTTAAACTAAATGATGCAGAAAGGATATAGCACACAGGAGGTCCCCAGATTTTTTTTTATTGATTTTCTGAAATGATTTTCTGAAAATAAACAAAGCATTGCTGGTCTAAGTAAAAAAAAGAAAAGAAAACTCTGGAAACAGTGTGCATAAAGCTGCTAGAGATGATGAAGGGAGGTTGCATGAAATAAACTTTTGTGGCACTTCATATACAACTGTCACAGGAGGGGTCCGCATATATAAATCATAGCCGTCGGACATTTAGGCGTGAAACGTACTTTTTGCAGACCTGTACACAGATATGAATGCTCGGCCAACATATTGCAAGTTAGTTGTCCAATTTAAACATACTTGCAATCTTTCAATGATGTGCCGTTAGCTAACTTCAGGGGTAGTAGTTACTTTCAAAGTGATCAATAGTGAGGCATCTTTCTATAGACATGAAAGCAGTTTTATCCCAGATTCTAAATATGCCTGCTTTCTATGTAGTCCATAGCATGTCGGTTTTTGACGTTTTTATAAATCAGTGACCAAACCAAAATACCTGGTCCACCTACTACATTCGCGAAGTGATTTACTATCCCATGAGGCTCGGAGAGAGTCGTGAATGACAGGAAGTGTCCCTAGTGAAATTGTAACCCTTGTGAAAAAGAAGTGCACTTAACTGTATTGAATGCACACTTGTAGTGTTCTTCAAATTGTATGTATATGTTTAAACTGTATATATAATATGATATATGTATAAATTACTGAAATACAGTTGACGGAACCCATTGACCTCCATAGTAGAAAAAAAAAGTACTATGGAAGTCAATGGCTAACGTCAACTGTCTGGTTAACACATTTGTTTAAAAATATCTTCTTTTGTGTTCAACAGAAGAAAGAAACTCATACAGGTTTGGAATAACATGAGGGTGAGAAAATTATGACAATTTTTTTGGGTGAACTATCCCTTTAACATTAATCACTGCTGGCAAGAATGGCTTTTAAGAAAACTTTTCAGTCTATGCAGCAGAAATGCATTTTTCTATGACAAGAAGAAAACAGACCAAAAGGGCATTGCCAAAAGCATCAACAGCCATAATGCATTTTTGATTTTTGCACTGCCTCTCACACATTGTTCATTAACATACACTACCGACATTGTAATAGTACAAATCTGGTTTAAAATGAGAAAAATTACCCATTTATGAGTGTAAAATTGGAGTAAAAGCTTGCACTTGCAATGCAATGTTTCTTGCCATAAAACTTAACAGTCTCTGTATTGACATTGTTGTTTATTTGTAAACGGTCATGTATCTCCTGACAACACTTTTTGTGAAAATAAATATTTTATGAAGATTTGATTCTTCAAATGTCAAAAGTCTTCCATATTCATTTGCGGCTTAAAAGTGTCCTTAATAAGTCAGACCACATAGGTGAAGTGTTCATACTATGAACCTTTTTAATGTGCCTCCTAACGTTTTAATTATCAATGAAACATCATTATGGGTTTTTTCCATTTGCAGAAGTCGTATGGCTCGCCAATGGGGACTCGCTAAGCCCACCTGTTGGGCCAATGCCAGGCTGTGCATGAAATAATTGAGCCATTAACAAAACAGAGCTACTTTCAGCCATCTGTGCGAAAGTGGAGCCAGATATAGGGATAAATCTCATGTACCACCATTCAATACCGATTGAATGGAAGCATATCTATTCAATGTCTTGCTGTTTCCATTAAGATGTCAATGACACAGCTCTGATTAAGTCATAGCTAATGGTGTAGCAAAAACAATAGCATGTAGTATCTGACAAGCCCCTTTATCCAACATGTGTGTGACTAAATGCATTTTTACAGACTACTCGTAAATGTTATGTAAACAGGCCACCTTGCTTTTCATTGGGTTTCAAGTAATGACTCAAGGCATCTTGGCAGGAGTATAGGTTCAGACATTGGATGATTGGTTCTGAAAGTCCAACACATGTTGAATCCATTTTAGTTTTTGAAAGACTGCTTTAGCTGATAAGATTGACATGGAAAGTTTGAAATTATGTTAGTGCCATCTTTTATTACAGCTAAGCCCTAACATTTGAAGTTACCTCTACCCAGTCAGATCCCTATTTACGGCCGCCATCATTCCATCCCTTCATCGAGGCTATTTCTGTTGCATGCTTATCAGTTGAAAGTCTAATCCCCAAAATACACCCACCCTGGCTGGTGCATGAACATAGCAGGCTATCTTCGATTAGCAACACTTGGACGTGACCCCATGCTCACCCCAGCATGGGTTCCTCCACCGAGACGCTTCATGCTCTCCTCATGCTGCATCTTTCACCAAGTGCCTCTCTCTCACTTGCCCTGGGCGCATCTAATTGAAAGCGATCTCGAGGCCTAGCAGAGATCCGTTTCTTTCCTAATCCTCCGCTGGGGGAAGCTCACATGGTCCCAATTACGTCGTATACTGGTTTCTCTGACTGCCTCTCTCTTTCTCCTCACTACCCTTCTCCCTTAGACTGGCCTGTGCAGGAGTTTATGTTATTAACTACGCACTGCACAGTTCCTGCCTGTCACGGGGGCCTGGAGATGTTATCGCCGACGCTCTGCGTATATGGTTACCTTGAAAATATTCCATAAATTAGATTGGGATTGGCAATTTTCGGAATATGGAAGAGAAGACAAGGGGGGGTGGGGGGGGGGGGGGGGTGGACAGGCTTCAGTGAAAAGAATAGGACAAGAGGATCTGCTGGTGTTTGTTTTGGACAGAGAGACATTAGAGGTATGTCACTGGCGAGCTGAAAGGTGATCCTCGGAAGAAAAAAAAAGCTGGGAAATGCTTAAGGGACTCTTGGAGATTCTTCTAACAGTCAAAACGAGACAAAAAGTTCCTATTTTTACAGAAATTCCAATGGTTCAGTTCTGGATGAGAGACAGCTGTTTTTTTATTCAACTTCTGCTCAATGATAGAAGTTAATTCCCCATAATCAAATAGGTCTGTGTAGGGACTTTTTATTGTCAAGTTGAAAGAGCCTAAAGAAAAAAAACAATGACCTTCCCAAATGAATAGCATCCTATGGAAGCTCATAAGTGACTGAATAGGAATGCTCTAGATAGGCAGCAACTCTGCACATTATAGAAATAACACTTCTTACGTGAAGCACATAGGAGGCTGGACTCTTAATTGATTCCAATAGAATTTCAACCAGTGGTCCTCAATTGTGATCATTGAATTGCCTAGCAATGCCAATTTTAGATGTCTTTCTTATTTGACTCACATATTTCAGCTTGGAGCCAAATGTGTGAAATAGTCAGGTGTGATATAAAATGTGCAGTGGAGGGGAATTGAGAACAATTGAGAACGGTTTTAATGCACACCTTCCAGCCAAGGGTGTGTTCACACTTGGCATGTTTGGTTAGATTAAAACGAACCCTGGTGCGATTGCTCTGTTAGTGCCGTTCATTTGAATAAGTGTGAACGCTGCCATCTGAACCCTGGTGCGCAGCAAACAAGCGGACTGAGACGCTGAAAAGATGGGTCTCGGTCTGCTTCCAAAAGAACTCTGGTGTGGTTTGAATGAAATATAAATGCAACACGGACCAAAGACATGTAAATAAACCAAAAACAGGACATGATGTCACAAGATGCTACCCTAAAAAGGACAGAATGCTCAAGCATACCTGTTTTTTCTCGTCATAGCCACAATGTTGCCCATCACAGTTCGGTACAGGCGTCAGAACCGCGATCTTCATTTGTGTGTGTGACAGGATTCCTGCCGTGTTTTTGACTCCTTTACACATTTTATAAACTCTTTACGAGTTCTCAGCTGGCCAAAATACCATCATACGTAGGCTACTCACATACAGTGAGCGCATTTATCCCAGCACACAGCATTGTTTCGGTAAGTTCCAACGCAATGCGTAACAAAACCTGACCAATCAGGTTGTGAACATATCTCTGTGCCTTTAAGTTCGGAATCTTTAGTTTCGGTGTTAAAATGCCAATGTGAACGATAAGCGGACCAGTACTAAATGTTTTTTGTGGGGTTGTCTGAACCAAACAAAGCAAGCGAACCAAACTACAAGTGTGAACACACTCAGAATTCAGTATGCAGAACATGGTATAGACAGAAAAAATGTATAGCATACATAAATACTGGATTAAACAGATGACTTTAATTAGATATTTCTCTATCCACAATCTTAGATGATTTTTCACTAAGCCTGTCGTAATGCATTCTGGGATTGCGTTCTCCACAAACCATATGCCAGAGTTTCAACCCTGGTCCCGGGGCCCTACAGTCCTGCAAAGCTTAGGAATTTTGGTAGCCAGTTTACTGGGCTTTAGAGCAGGTTTTGGCTAAAATGTTTTGTTGCTGTTTTGTACTTTCAATACCTCATTTGGGCAAAAGTATGTTTCCATCCACCTATTTTTAGGTGCATTTTGGGATATCGTATAAAAAAACGCTGGATGGAAACGCCAAGATGCACATGAATTCTGAGAATTCACGTAAAAAACGTAGTTACTCAATTGACACTGATCAATTTTTTATCCGATAAGAAACTACATACCTTGAGAAAAAAATACCTTGATGCATAACAAAAAAACTGTTCTGTTGTTGGCTGCACAGACGAGCACAGAACACTATTTGACCAAAAATGTCACAGCTGTCTTATAAAGACCTCAGGGAACTGTGTCAGTTGTGTCAACTGTGCCACAACAACTACATAAATCTATCCAATAACCGTTCAGAAACATCCGGGTGGGTCTAAAAGTTGCAACCTCTTCCTGAGTCTCTCTCACAGATTATTCACGTGTTTTGTTATTCCTGGAGTATCCGAAGCTTGTGTAAAGGATCGCTGTCTTCTGAACGGCCGGGAGCAGCAGCTCATTTGCATTTAAAGGGACACACACACAAACGGTGCATTTTTGCTCACACCCAAAAAGGGGAAGATTTGACAAGCTATAATAAAGTATCTGGGGGGGTATTTTGAGCTGAAATCTCACAGACACATTCTGGGGACAACATAAATTTATATTACATCTTGTAAAAAGGGGCATAATATGCCACCTTTAAGATACCTTACCAGGGCAATAAAGAAAGCAGAATACAATTCATAAAACCAAATATCCATTGGCTCACTGAAAAAAGTTTTTAGCTACACTGCATTTTACAGTACTTGCACTTACCCAAGAAAGCACTGAATAATATAAGGTAACTACATGGGTAAAGATCAGGTGTAGTATGTATGTAAAACATATGTGGAATAAAGTGCAATAAAACTTTCTTCTAAATTGGGGAAAACGAAGGAAGGAAAACCGCTGAAATAATACTTACCATTTTTTCTTCACAAATAAATTATCTTGAGACAAGATTTATAAAATTAACCTGCAGCATACAGGAAATAAAAATGAATCTAGAAGAACATTTTGATTCGAAAAGATCCCTGATTTCAGGAATGTTCCCTATTAATTCTAATCTGTATGCGTTATGGTTGACTCCTCACCTTACTTCTGCTTCATAAAAAGCATTAGCATGAAAAAAGTGAAGTTTTAAATATTTTCTTAATAGTAAATTGCTAAGAACCGCCAAGATTAATATGTCTGATTTGCTCTTTTCCTCAAATGTCAAATATGAAACTTCCAATTACTCTGTTTTAGTAATTGCTTCAAGAGTAATTGAAAGACCTGAATTTCCAGAAAGACCTGATTTCCAAGATAAGTACATGGTTCTTGATGATAAGCTATGGTAACTCCAAAATGACGACCATTATTTAGTGTGGAAGTGTTCAAATGTTCCTTAAGGCCCGTTCACACCAAGCACGATAACTATAAAGATAACGATAAAGATATAATTCTAAAAATCGTTCTCCATATTAAAGAATAACAGAGTTCACACCACAACTATAACGATAAAGACATGAGGAACGATATCGTTGGGATCACTTTCAGAAAGATTTTTTTCCAGCTGCCGAACGATAAAACACTGACAGCCAATCAGAATCCATTCTAATTTAAAGGTCTGCTTTGAAACCGCAGCGCGGATGCGCGCGTGCTTAGAATAAAAAGACCGTTATCAGTCGTTGGTGTGGACGCATATGTAGTTATCTTTATCGTTATCTTTATAGTTATCGTGCTTGGTGTGAACGGGCCTTTACAGTATTTTATTTTTTAATGGTGAGATATGACTGATATGACTTTTATCTCCAACTCCTGTGTTGAAAACGTCTTCAGGTCTTTCCTTTTAGGCGATTCTCTTTTTAAGGATTAGATTGTTCATTTCTGTCATAGGAATTATGTACTCTACGTGGCAACACCTTCAGCTTCATAAAACTGCATTTAAGGATAAAGGTGAACCTCTATCCGTGATTTTTATTAGGGCAAAATGCCACATACATTTTTTTTCTACAACAGAAAACCGAGAGAGAGAGAGAGAGAGACGTCACAAACTCCTTCTTTTTCTTTTGGAATGCTAATGCAAATCTTGCTTTCTGTTCATGTACACAGATAATCCCAAACATTACATACATCACTGCTATTCACACAACAACTCCACACAAATTCTAACTGTGAAGCCCAACTTCACCCATGTCAGAGCAGTGGCTTCAGGAAAGGAAAACCTGATTATTCGTAACTCAATACAAAAGTGCGCCGGTTGCTTAGAAACCCAAACACGGCTGGGCCGCCCAGAGGTCAGAGGTTCAGCCATGGCTCGGGGCGACCGACGCAGAACTCTGTTACCTGTTTGACTGTATCTCCACGCATGGCTAACAGGCGCGCGCTAGCTCTGTTTTTAACAAGGGGCCCCTGGCTCCCACCGCGGCTCGCTTTAATTGTGTCTCTTGAAAGCCAGCCACTTTTGAGAAAGCTTGCAATTCCACATCGTGTAAACTTATGAGTGGGGGAATTACGCCTGCACTTAGAGGCATCTTTAAATGAAAGCAGTAAAATATATTCATTCTGAAACCCTTCTGCGAGTTTTTTTTTTCCAGGCTGTTTAACGACGAGGCTATCGGACAGGGATCAAATGCATTGGCTGCGGAGCAACAGCTGGCATGAGACACAGATGCACTTGGTCACCTCTTTGCCTTCTGCATCTCATTAAGAAAACAAACATTTCAAATGCTTCTTTGCATGTTATGCAAATACGCATCCAATGCATGAAATGCACTAAGCAAACAAGTAGGCTACTGCAAAGGCTGAATCTTGTATCTGAATACTGAGGTGAATATCTGCACTAAACATGCATTTTGTCAAGGCTTTAGTTGACAATAAATTAGCATGAAGCGCTGGATTGCATGGAAAGTGCACTTCTGTACTTCAATTCTATATTTTAAATAGCACAGTACTTGCAGATAAAAGAATATTAAGGAATAAAAAGCAACGTATAAAGAGCGCTTAAGTACACTTTTAAAAAGTCCACTATGTAATAATGTCAAAAATAAAAGTAATTATTTACATTTTAAATCATTGTTTTAATATATTTTGTCATGTTTTAAGTGCATTTATTTAGATGTGATGACTACTAAAGCACACGTAAAGTAATTGTAGTGTGTTATTTGATATTTAAAGTTAAAAAAAAATTGAAATGTACTAAATTGCAAGTTAATCATTTATAAATGTGTAGTTACAAATACAGTTAAATACATTACTGAATTCAATTCAATTCACATTTATTTGTATAGCACTTTTCACAATACATACTGTTTCAAAGCAGCTTTAAAGAAAAGGCAGATGAGTGTTCTGGTATCAGAGATGTCCAAGTAATGTCCATATTTAAGAAATGTACAATGCAAATCATGCTGTTGGCTAACATCATGTATTAATTTACAGGAAGAAACAATGAGCTCATTAAAGTAATTACAAGTAAAGTATATTTTAGTTTACCATAAGTGCCTGTCAGCAAAATACACTGCATATTTCAAAGACACTAGAACTAACTATGAAAGATAAAGTCCCACGAAGTGAGACGAAAGGCACTCTTAAGTTCAACTAATTGCATTTAGCCTAATGTGTGTAAACTATAATGCATTTCATATAATTGTAAATAGCATGCTAATTAAGTGTCCGAAAACATTACACACAGTTCATTCTCACAGTAAGATATATTCTTTTTAAAAGTAGGCACTTCTTTTTCACGGGGACTTCTTTTCTGTGAAAAAGTCAGCATTAGAAAAAAAAAATTCTGTTTTGTGTTTAACAGTAGTTAACAAAACGCAGCAAATTGTGAACCTGTCAAAAAACAGTCAGCTCAAGCGATCTGTTCCACAGCGCTTGAAATCTCCATACCCCCCCCCCCCCCCCCCCCCCCCCCCCCCCCCACCCCCACCCCCTTTCCTGCAACGTCTCAAAACCGAGTCTGGTCTTCATTTGAGCTTCCTGATACAAATGAAAATGTGCAATGTCCCAACACCAGTGTGGCATGACTCGGAGCCCGCGGTCCCCAGTTGAGCAACGGCTTCGCAATGCGATGTAAAGTGTGTCCTACACTTCGGAGCATGTGGTTTTGATTTCAGAATGTTTTATTGCTGAACAATGTTTCTGCCTTGGAGCGCAGAAGCATGTATAAAGAGCATATTGTCCCTCGATGCCCACCCTCAGCACATATGACATCAGTGCGGCTCTGGCTGGCATATTTCGTTTTAATAGTAAGTTCTGTCATTGACCAATCACTGCACAGCAGTCGCTTCTATTTGGCCCGCACTCTTCAACAACTGCCTATCTGTCCGCATGCTTATCTTCAGTGGCAGGATTTTAATAGACATTAGTCTGTCTGCCACCGGGTAGTGGCTGTAAAATCAAACCACAATGACCAGGCCGGGCTTAAACGATAGCCAAGATGTGAGATCAAAGAGGGACATTTCAGCATGTGAAGCCAAGCACCGTTAGCTAAAGCTCTTAAAGAACACGGCTATCATATAAAACAGAAAGAAACAAGAA